>CM017327.1:23273356-23283424 GCA_006937295.1 Carpinus fangiana
GGGGATGAGACCGATAGTCCGTATCGTCAAAAATATGAACTAAAGTTTAAATGACAATAAAAGAAATGACTGAATATAAATATTGAATTCATATTTCGGGATTGAGACCAATGATCTATACCGCCAAAAATATGAACTAAAATTTAAATGACAATAAAAGAAATGACTAAATATAAATACTGAATTCATATTTAGGAGATGAGACCAATGGTCTGTAACACCAAAAATATGAATTAAAATTTAAATGACAATAAGAGAAATGACTGAATGTAAAAGATGTAAAATAATATATGTAATAAATATAGATAATATCATAAGCCTTTAATCAATTTGTCCATGAACTCATTGTCGTTAATTCATTTGTATCCATTACTATATTTTTCATCATAAGCTTATTGGGTCTTAAACAATTAAATGAGAACAAATAATACAAACAATAAATCAATATATTTACACAAGAAATACTCACCCAATAAACCTTGAAGTAGAACTCCACCAAATCTGCTCTAGGTAGCTAGTTTAGAAAAGTAAGAACACTTCAACACTATAAGAAAGATTTAGGCCATATGGTTTTAGACTTAGGGCTAAGAAAGAGAATGAAAGGAGGAGCAAGCTATCTTTACTTACTAAGAATGTAAAAGAGCTCAAGTGAAAAATGAATTTACTTAGGCTTCTATTTACAAGAGTATGAATGGCTAGGATTCATCTTCACACTTTTGGTCTAAGGGTTAAATACAAGCTTCTATCTATAAGAGAATGAATGGCTAGGATTCATTTTCATACTTTTGATCTAAGGGTTAAATACAAGCTTCTATCTATAAGAGAATGAATGGCTAGGATTTATTTTCATACTTTTGATCCAAGGGTTGAGATGTATTCAACCAAAAGAATGAACCTAGTCCACTTTAGCATTTTTGTCCAAAATGAGGGCCGTGTACTCCGATTGACATGAACTTTTGAGGGTAGATAGAGGACTCTGAGACAAACATTTTATATTTTTGGTTCGACTTCATCCGAGTTTGTTTGACTCTATTTTTGGCCCATACAAAGTTTCCAACTCAATTAGACTTTATCTACTTGCATTCCCACTTGGCCACTTGCCTTATTAAATGATCATGATATTTCTAATAAACCTCATTAATAGAAGAATTCAAGCTTTCAACAAAAGCGGCTAGCCTTGTTATCTTTCCTTAGTAGTTTTAATCTATATTAGACAGTATGAAAATTAAGACACTGCTTTTTAGGCAAAAAAACTAAAAAGCTTCAAATTAATTTTTGACTTCACCAAACATTAATATAAATAATGTATTCACTAAATTGAGTTTAATTATGCCCATAAACTTATTATGAAGCTATATTTGAGAATTAAAGTGATACTCAAAAGAGGTCAACAATCAATGTAATATATACCCTTAACACCAAATAGTTTATTTAATATCGTTAATTCATATATCATTACTTTAATTTATTTATTATCCTTTTAATTTATTTAATATTATTTCAATAAGAGTTTTAAAATCTAGGTCATTCAAATGTGTGTGTGTGTGGGGGCTTTGAATCCAATGGTTTTGTGACCTAGATGTAGTCATTCCCAATGGATGGTTACTATAGGACGGACGTCATTAGCGGTGTGGGCCACCCGAGGTCGGACTCGGTCGTGCCGCTAGTGTTACGTGCGGTATGTTGTGTGATCGTACAAAAATAAGTACTCGCAATAGCACGAATTGTTTTGCAGTGTAGCAGTGTGCAAGTGCGAGGTCGAACCCACAGAGAATCGAGTTTGTGAAAAACTAATTGTAAATGTCTAAACTAACTCTATCTTAACCTAGTTCCAAATAACGAACTTATATCGTGCAATAATTGTAAACTAACCTCAATGCTTAAAAACAAATAGATAAAAATACTAAAGTCTAGAATCCACCTCACCACATTAAGAAACATATTAGCATGATTAATTTATACATCCGTCTATCGATTAAAAACAATGCATGTTCTAGTGTCACACTAGTTCATGCACCCTTAAGCCCTATGAAAGTCCTATTGTGCCTCTTGAAATATTCAAAGCATCCGTCCATTTGACAAAAGACAAAACATATCCAATTTAGTTCAAAGGATCAAATATGAATGTGGTTAACACAAAAGACAAAAGATAAATAAACTTAAATCAAAAGATGAAATGTATCCATCGGACAAAACACTATGAATATCCAACTACGGCACAATCAATCACAATCTTCTCACGAAATTGAATTGAAACGAACATTCATGACGTTAAAAGACGGATTAAAGTACAAACTAACTATAAAAACACGAAGATAATTAAATGGTGAGGCTTCATCTTCAACCTTTGTTGAAGATTTAGCCTCTCATGCTAAAGAGAGACAAATCGACAAACAAATAAAAGCGTTAAATAAATAAATGACGATTTAGAAGCTTTACAGTGAAGACAGAGAGGTTTCTGGTCTCAAGGGCACCTCCAAAACGTCGGTTTACAAATAAACAAAGAGGTCCTATTTATAAGCAATTTTAATGTGCTGCCTATCACGTGGGTGCGCTCGATCACATGTAACTGCTCAAGAATCCCACGGTACAGGTACGAATGCGATGGAGCTAGGGCAACAGGTTGACGTGGAGTGCACTTGATCGCATGTCTTGCGCTCATACGTAGTTGCGCTCGAACACTGGCTTTCTGCGCTCGATGTAGGCGCGCTCGATCTCGGTTTGCTGGGCTCGAGTGCACTAGCAGGGACCGGATGTGCATTTTGGCCAATTCCACCCTTTAAACCACATTTCAACGCCAATGACCTGCAACACACTAAAACACCAAAACTAAACTAAACATTAGATATTAACAACGCTAAGAGCTTAACAAACATAAGTTAAGGGGGTCAAATATACAATATTTGGCACTAATCATTGTGCAATGGCTGGGGCACCGGCAATGTACTATAGGTCCCTCAAGACAGCGTCAACCCTGCTGAGAATGGGTAATATCTCGGGTAGACCATACTGTTGAACTATTACTGTTACTCATGATTATAAACATATATTTTATTATATATATATATATCACCTGCATGATAACTGTCATCTTATAATGTTGCATGTGTTTTATAAATAACTGAATACACAAAATAATGACAGGTACATCATGTGCATTTATACTCACTAAGTCATTGAACTTACCCTTTTATTATTTCTCTTTTTCTCCATATGTATGATTATGCTATTTTAGATAGTGGATACCGTAAAGCATCCGGTTATGTTGGAGGATTCGATCCAGGAGATGCTTAAGGACTTATTGCAAGCTTAAGCGGGTACTCATGGTAACTAGTACTTTTGAGTTATGTTGTAGACTTAGGGTTTGATGCATGCTTGCATATTAAGGTTTAGCATAGATCCCTTGTAATGATGTTATGTATATAGTGTGATTTCCACTGCTTTGATGATCTTTGGTTAAACGCTCTGTTGTATGATTCAATGTTTATAGAACTTTAATACTTCCGCTCCTTAGTATCCTCTATTTTTTAGGAGTAGAGGTTGGTGAGTGCCTAAAAGTGCTTATTTGAACCCCTTAATTTATATTCGTTAGGCTCTTAGTATTGTTAATTTCTGATTATTTTTGGTGTTTTTAGTGTTTTGAGTTGTGCAGGTCTTTACAACAAAAGTTGGCCACAAGAGAGCAAAAAGACACTAAGTGAAGAATTGGATCCCTATCAAGTGCGTTCGACCGCACTTGGTGCGTTCAAACACACTGACGATCGAACGCAGTGACACGGTCGAACGCAGTCCCCGTCATCCCGCATCTCGCGTGGGTGCCCTAGGAGTCCATCGCTTTCGCTGTGCCATTACGGTTTTCTGCGGTCGAACGCACATTGTGCGATCGAACGCACAACTCAGCAGTACGTTCGAACGCACCTCATGTGTTCGAACGAACTCGTAGGATTTTGTAGCCTACAAATCGGACCCTAGGTCCATTTGGTCGAACACACATTTCTTTGGGGCGTTTTTAGAGAGCATTTTGCTTCTGTTTGGCTTGGTCCGCCCCTTTTAGTTGTAAGCTTTTACTTTAAAGTTATTTTTAATGCATTATTTTAATTCAATTATGCTTTGTTATTCAATGGGTGGCTAAAATCTTCAACTTAGGTTGAAGATGAAGCCTCACCCTTAGTTTATATTTCTTGCTTTTACATTTTATGCTTTATTTTCCGTTATTTAATTCCGTACTCGTCATTTAATTTCTGTGACAAATAATTGAATGGTTGTGTGTTGTTGATACATTGATAGTCATCCTGTGATGTGTTCCAAGCCGGGTGCACAACGAGTGTTTGATTGTGATTCAATATCCACTGTGATCCAAGGATACAGTGGATGATTTTATCCATAATCAATACTCATTGTAGCTCCTTAACGGTAAACACATTATTCGGTTTGACTTGTGTCAATTGCCACAATAGAGTGTGTTGAAGGGTTTAAAGTTTAAAAACGGAGAATGAGTGTTTAATGTATTTAGCTTATTTTTATTGGGTGAGGTTCGTCTTTAACCTTAGTTATTTTTATCCCTACATTTTCACGTTAATTTTATTTCTGCACTTTTCATTGTTCGAAATCAATTCTCTTTGGGACTAGGTTAAGATACGTTTAATTTGAGAGTTGTATTAGTTTTAATTACAAAACTCCGTTCTTTGTGGTTCGATCTCGGTACTTGCGCAACGCTATACGACCTAACGGTTCGTTCTCTTGCGAGTACCTAAATTTGCGAGTAACTGAATACACAAAATAATGACAGGTACATCATGTGCATTTATACTCACTAAGTCATTGAACTTACCCATTTATTATTTCTCTTTTTCTCCATATGTATGATTATGCTATTTTAGATAGTGGATACCGTAAAGCATCCGGTTATGTTGGAGGATTCGATCCAGGAGATGCTTGAGGACTTATTGCAAGCTTAAGCGGGTACTCATGGTAACTAGTACTTTTGAGTTATGTTGTAGACTTAGGGTTTGATGCATGCTTGCATATTAAGGTTTAGCATAGATCCCTTGTAATGATGTTATGTATATAGTGTGATTTCCACTGCTTTGATGATCTTTGGTTAAACGCTCTATTGTATGATTCAATGTTTATAGAACTTTAATACTTCCGCTGCTTAGTATCCTCTGTTTTTTAGGAGTAGAGGTCTCGAAGGTCTTGTTCAGGGTGGAACAAGGCTGGGAGATGAACTGTATAATTAATTACCAATTAATTAATTCTTGGGGTGTTACACATATCCTGCTCAAGCTCCCATGAAGCTTCCTTGACATTATGGTTTCGCCACAACACCTTCACAAGTGGTATGGTCTTGGTCACTCAATTGTTGCTCCTTGTGGTCAAGAATTCAAACCGGAACCTATTCATAAGTCAAATCCGATTGAATATCAAGCGGCTCATAACTGGTTATTTGCAATGGGTCATGTACACATTTCCGCAACTGAGATACATGAAACACATCATGTATTCCAGTCATGCTAGATGGAAACTCAACTCTATATGCCACAAGCCAACAATACCTTTCACTTGGAAGAGAATAACTTCAGTTCGGTTGTGGCAAAAAGGGGGGTTTTTTTCCCACCACTCACAAGCAGACACCTCACACAAAGGGAAAAAAGATGCAAGAAAAAAAATCTACATCCTGCAGCAGCTGATTTTCAACTAAAGAAGAACGAAAAGAGAAAGAAGGAGAAGGAAGAAGGAAGAAAGCTGAGACCCACGGTGTAGAGCAGAACCCGGCTGACCTGGATCTGGCCGGCCACCGAGACCCTCGGCTGGGTCTCACCGGCGTTTTTATTTGGTTTTTTCTTCTAGTGGGTTTGGTTTTTTCTTTGGTTTTTAGGATGATAAAATCCCAAAAAGGGTTAACCTTCCCAAAGAGGCATTAGAAATGAGTTTTGTGGTATTAGAATCAATTTTTGAGGCATTAGAAATGATTTTTTAGGCTGGGTTTGGGTGGCCAGATCTTTTTTTTTTGTTCACTGGAGAGACAAAAATGGCCACAAGGGGTGGCCAGATCTCTCTCCCTGTGGCCGTTAGGGTGGATCGCAGCCACCCCTAGTGGCCAGATCTATCGTTTTTTGTTTTCTTTGTTTTTGTTCTCCGGAAAAGTCATCGGAGGTGGGCAGTGGGTGGCGGCGGGTGGCAGCGTCTGGGCAGTTGGTCATTTATTTGGTTGCTTGATTAGTTGATTGGGTGTTTTGATCTCATTTTAAATTTGTGCATTTTTCTTAAAATGATGAGGTGTTAACTTATGAGCGGTGGGCAAAAAACCCCACCTTTATGCCATGATCGTATGGCAGCAGCTTTCCACTTGGAATGGCCTAACATACCATGGATTGAGCTTTCCTTTCTTGCCAAATCGTACAACACCCTTAATTGGCGACACCTTGATATACACATGGTCACCAATCTCAAACTCAAGCTTGCAGCGATGCTTGTTCCCATAACTCTTTTGCCTATTTGAGCGGTAAGCATTCTTTTCCGGATTAGTGCAACCTTATCTTTTGTATATTGTATCATTTATGGGCCGAAAAGTTGTCTTTCACCGACTTCATCCCAATACAAGGGCGATCTACATTTACGCACATACAATGCTTCATACGGTGCCATACCAATAGTCGCTTGGAAATTGTTATTGTAAGCGAACTCAACTAGTGGTATATATTTTATCCAATTGCCCTTAAAATCTAGCACACATAATTTCAACATATCTTTGAGAGTTTGAATAGTCCTCTTAGATTGTCTATCGGACTGTGGATGATATGTCGTGCTAAAATGCAATTTAGTCCCCATAGCCACTTGCAAACGTTCCCAAAACTTCGATGTGAATTGCGAGTCATGGTCCGACACAATAGAAACTGGAACTCCATGCAATCGGACTACCTCACATACATACAACTCTGCCAACTTCTCCAAAGAGTCTGTAATCTTGACTGGGAGAAAGTGAACACTCTTCATCAATCTGTCAACAACCACCCATATAGCATATTGTCCACTAGGCGCCCTAGGTAACCTAACCACAAAATCCATAGCGATTTGGTTCCATTTCCACATTGGGACATCAAGTGGTTGAAGTGGCCCTGCCGGTCACTAATGTTCTTCTTTAACAAGTTGGCATGAAGGACATCGTGCAACATACTCAGCTACATTGCGCTTCATGCCACACCACCAAAACTTCTTCTTCAAGTCCTGGTACATCTTGGTATTCCCAGGGTGAATTGTATACTGAGTTTGATGTTCTTTATTAAGGATTTCCCTCCTCAACTCGGCGTCATTTGGTACAACTGTCCGTCCATCTTTGGTTTTCAACACACCCTTAGAGGTGATTTGAAATTCTAGGGCTTCTCCATTCCTAGCCTCTGCTATAAGCTCTTTCAGCTCTTCATCATTGTCTTGTGCTGTTCTGATTCTTTCTCTGGTTAACGGTTGCACCACCAAAGCTGCAAGAGTTGGCGATTCACTGGTCAAGGTGTTATTAATTTGTACAACAGCAAATTGTTGTGCCAACTCATCAATGGTTGTAGATGTATCAGCCTCTGCATCACAGGATTTTTGACTAAGCGCATCAGCCACAACATTGGCTTTACCAAGATCGTAAAACACTTGGCTGTCATAATCCTTTATCAACTCTAACCACCTTCTTTGTTTCATATACAGATCTCTCTGTGTGAAGAGGTACTTGAGACTCTGGTGATTAGTGTGAATCTCATAGCACACGCCATAAAGATAATGCCTCCAAATCTTCAAGGCATGAACCACTGCTGCTAACTCCAAATCATGAGTAGGATAGTTCTTTTCATGATCTTTCAGTTGTCTTGAGGCATGTGCTACAACTCTGCCCTCTTGCATTAACACGCATCCTAATCCCTTCCAGGATGCATCTGTATAGACTACATACCCAACTAATTCGGCAGGTAGAGTAAGCACAAGTGTTGTCACCAACCTCTGTTTCAGTTCTTGGAAACTTGCTTCACATTCATTGCTCCATACATATGGGGCATTCTTCCTTGTAAGAGTTACAAAAGGCCATGACAAAGTAGAGAATCCTTTAATGAATCTCCGGTAGTAACCAACTAATCCCAAGAAACTACGAATCTCTCAGGCGTTTGATGGCCTTTCCTATTCTACAATTGCTTCGACCTTCCTTGGATCCACCGAAACCCCATCTTAAAGATCACATTCCCTAGAAATGCTACTTCTTCTAACCAGAATTCACACTTCTTGAGCTTAACATACAACTTCTTTTCTCCTAGTACTTCCATCACTGTCTTCAAATGCTCTTCATGCTCTACATGATTTGCCGAATAGACTAAGATGTCATCAATGAATACGACAACAAATGAGTCTAGGTACTTATGGAATACCTAATTCATCAAGTCCATAAATACCGATGGTCCATTCGTCAAACCAAACGGCATAGCCAGGAATTCATAGTGGCCATACCTTGTGCGAATAGCTGTCTTCGACACATCTTCTTCCCATACCCTAAGCTGATGATATCCTGATTGAAGGTCTATCTTTGAAAATACTAAAGCATCCTTGAGTTGGTCAAACAAATCATCAATCCGAGGCAAAGGGTATTTATTCTTAACTGTTACCAGATTTAATTCCCAATAGTCTATGCACATCTGCATAGAGCCATCTTTCTTATTCACAAACAAAACTGGTGCTCCCCATGGTGACATGCTTGGACAAATAAAACCCCGATCTAACAACTCTTGGAACTACTCCTTTAACTCCTTCAATTCAGCCGAAGGCATATGGTATAGTGCTTTGTGAATCGGCGAAGCCCTAGGTACTAAGTCAGTGGTAATCTCAAAGAGACACTTGCACACCAATTTTGATCTTATCCCCACCCTCAATTAAAATAAGTAAAGTTTAAAAGGCCAAATTCTCCACTTGTTGCTTTTTGCACATTAATTTCTTTGCTAAAGGAACATTTACAAATCCAAATTGGAGTTCATAAAGCAACTAGTGGGGCCATAAAAAAAATTATAATTTGCAGAAACCATGATTGATGCCAAAACTGGAAAACCTAAAAAAAAAAAAAAAATGATCTTTGTATGCTAAAATAAAGTTTGATTGAACAACTTGAAATCAGTGAAACTAGGAAAAAAAAAAAGGGGGAATCCCTTGCCTGTATACTTGTAATAAAATGGACATAACTTCATTAGGAGAAGGGAATACAACCATTATTGTTGCTGCTTCTTTACGGATGGTATCTGCAAGACAAACAATAAAGACATAAAAAGTTGAATAATTCAATCGTTTGCATTAAGATCAGTGGCAATTTTTCAAACATTTAATTTCATTGTACCACGAAGAAAGCCCACGAGCAACATTTCTAGGACTAGCTTGTGCGATCTGGTCCCCAACAACCAACCTCGTGTCTGCATTCATAACTTCCACGTCAATAAACATAGGACTTGTTGCTACATAATGTTGAATGGCACTTGTACCCCTGTTAAACTACAGTACAGAAGCAGACCAGTGAGTTAAAGAAGATAAAAATGAAGGGGAAATAGATAAATAATCCCTCAACTGACTTCAATAAATTATTTCAATCCAGTTAAGCTGATGTTACGACATCCTAAATTCAAATTATTTGCTCAAAATGAAAATGCATCAAATCAAAATCCTAAAAAAATGAAATAACCAACTCAATACAGAAGGAGGCCCAAAACCCAAAATCAACGACAACAACATTAGTAAAGAAGGCCTTTTACATAAATTCTTATGATGCTGATGGAGTAGTCAGCAACAACAAAATATGGTTAACATCATAAACCAAAAACTGTAGAGCACATTACATAGTTTTAGAGAATTGGAAAGGCAATAATTAATGTTCTAAAGGTACAAGTAGCCAAATTAAAACCACTAAATCACATTTTTATGTGCTGACCCATTTGGTAAACAATAAAAATACCTAGCATAGTCTAGACATCTATGCACTAACACTACTTGGGCATTGGGATATTAGAAGCTTCCCTTTGGAGGAGGAGGGGAGGGGGGGGGGGGGGGGGGGGGGGG
>CM017327.1:23283439-23304925 GCA_006937295.1 Carpinus fangiana
GGGTGCGGGGGGGGTTGGAGAAGACTACCATGGATAATGGTCTTATAGTGAAAATAGGGCATTCAACACAGTGAAAGTACACAACATACCATGAATAATGACTTAAAACTACCAAATGACACCTATCATTGCAAGAACAAGCTGAAAACCATAAATACTAGCAAAATTTAAAAGTTTAACACCTCTTGGAGAAGACTACTATGCATTAACACTACTTCACCACATTAGACAACAGTCTTCAAACTATTCTAAATGCCCACAATTGACTTCTCTGAGTCTTTGTATATAAGAAAACCATGAAGAGAGAGAGAGAGAGAGAGAGAAGAAGGAAAGGAAGAGCTACTTAATGAAGCCATGAAGTTTAAAATCAATAATAATTAAATTATTACATATCAGACCTAACAAAAGTATTCACTTGAGATAAAATTTTAGCACATTCAGCCATTGAAGAAAATTCTCTCCTCTGTGATGCTGCATCAAAATGAGCGAGCAATCTGTTCTCCAGTTCTACACAAGAACAAACACCACTAAAAAGGATAATAAAGCCTATGACTCAAAGCTGTAGAACTCACTAATAATATTTTCTTTTCCAATCCTTAGTATATAGAATTTTGAATTTATTATCAAAAGGGTCCAATCTTCCTTAGCTTTGACTTAGAGAGGAAAAAGAAATTCACGTATCTATTACTTATCAATCACATATGTCTCTTAGAGTTGGCAGCGTTTATGCGGAGAACACATTTCTCACTTTTTGAATCTTGTTCATACAATGATTTTAGCACACAATTTCAGGTTTGGACGAGTTCGTCGGTGTAGGCCTTAGCGCGGATCAGGGTAGAGAATCAACCATCATCCAAATATAATAACCCAAGTGAAGAACATTGCAGCAAAAAAAAAATAAAGGTGATAACTTAGAACCATCAAAAGTAACTCAAAAGGACTAACCTCATCGAAATCATCAAAAATATGTGAGAACTCTCTCATGAACCAAACTTGCCAAGGGAGAAAACTATTAAATATATGTTCTACAATCCATGGCCAACAAGGGGTAGCTCAATTGGCTATGGACCACGCCTAATAAAGCAGAGGTCACAAGTTCGAATCCCCCCTTCCCCTTCCCTTGTGTGGACATGTCAAAAAAAAAAAAAAACAATCCATGGCCAACAAAATCGCAGAACCCATAATAAAGTACTTACCTGCATCCTCTTCCTTGCCAATTCATCCTCATAAGCAATTTGAGTAATCTACCACAATGAAGCAATATATAGTATCAGAGACAATGAGAATGAAACCCAACATGACAGAGAAAGATATACTAAAAATGTTTTTCTTCATGAAACATATCAAGGTGAGAACCTACTTGGGTGATTTAACTTTCTTGTACTCTTGTCATCCTACATACACTTAAAAAGAAAATTTAGAAAGATATTATTACTCCCTTACATTGTTTACTCAAAATTTTTTAACCTTGATAAACATGTCAAGGGAGATTTACTAACTCAAAAGTTCTTGAACTGAATATTTTGCAAATATCTTAACATAATATAAACCAAATAATAAGTACCAACAAATATACATTACCAAACCGAAAGTACCAACAAATACTCAAATACACAGTACTAAATAGAAAGTACCAACAACTACCCAAATACACAGTATCAAAAAATATATCCCAATAGATGGCATCAAAAAATACATCCTAAATAGATGGTTATTTCAAAGCTCCCTCAATTGTTGGCTTGACTTGATTCACCTCCAATCAAGCTCCCTCCAGACCTAAGAAGAAGAGAATTTCATATAATGATCAATAAGCTTTCTAACTATTACTTAATATGTGTGTTTTTGTAAAATTAATGCATAGGTAAAGTTTCACTAACCCTCCAATACGTGACATTAAGAAATCAACAGTGGCTTGCAATTTCTTCATTTGATCAACAATGGCTTGTAGAGTGTCCTTTGTCTCTCGAATTTCGATTCTAGTTTGTTGAAGTTCGCTTTGAGTATCTTCTTGTCTTTACCTACACTCGTCATGATTATTAGATTGGGTGAACGAATGCGCTTGAGATGAACTTAAAGGGGTATGTCTAAGACCGCATCTCATTCCTCTGACATAGCTAGATCGTCAGCCCCTAGCACTTTTGTGATTATTTATTCCATGTGGTCCTCTAGACTTCTTTCCTCCACACTTCCATCCTTCATAGCCTCGCTGCTTATTAATTCTTGTATCTCAAGTTGCACAACTCATAGTTGGCCTTAGTTTAATATATACTCATGCAAGTAAGTTTATTATTCATGTTCTTCACTAATCAAATTAATGATCGGAGCGTAAACATTTACTTACATATAGACTTTTACATTTGATGGTCACAAACTCTCCATCCTTTTTTTTATGGGTACGCTCATATAGATCAACAAGATTGGGCTTGACTTTTGTTTCTTGTTCCTACACATAATACATATAATCAAAGTTTACACTAAATAATGTTACTTTCATTAAATTATAATACGAGATACTTATCTTTTTGTAAATGACATTGACAAATGAACAAGTACTAGATGTATGATTTGTTTCCAAGTAGCTTCTATTTTTTGTATTTCGTTCAGACTTTTTCTTTGAAATTTGAAAAAAAAGAAAAAATTATTCATAAAATGTCTTACAACTGTATGCAAATTATATCAATCTGAATTTTCTAATTAGTATAATAATATATATTTACCTTTCATAATTCCTCATCAAATGAGTCACATATTAGTTTCCATTGTTTAGGACCGTACCCTTTCGGCACTATTTCCCTCCCAACAGCCTTAGCCCTGGCAATCTCCTCAGCATCGCGTGCATCAATGCCTTCAAAATATTTCTTGTAATGGTCCCTATACAAGTTCGAACAAAGTCTAGCATATGCATGACCCATTTTATTTTCAATAGCTTTGATGTGCTCGTATCGTCCCATATTCAGTACGAAGTTTGACTGATACATAATAGATAAGAAAACAATGGTAAAAAATGTGTCACATTATTTTTTCATATGAAACATATTCTTAAACATTACATTGATAGTCATACCTGAACATGGTATAATAGCTTGCTCTTTTCCTTAGTTGGGACCTTTTTCCATTCACTGTGATGGAGTTCGCATATGTTAGGAACAATCTCCCCAATCTTGCTCGTAAACCATGCTACATTCTTACCTATAAGTGCTTGGTGTCTATTTGGGATGTTTAGAACGAAGGGACCATTCTTAAGTATGTGGTAACTCAATTTCTTACACTTGGCCTTACCCGTTACATTTTTGACAGTCGTGCTAGCTATTACGCAAAACATGGTAACGTAGCAAGTTATATTTGGAAAAGTATATTGTCAAATGTCTATAACAAACCAAATAATACAAAAATAACATTTAATAAACATATAATTCATATGTACTTACAAGATGTAGTAGGGGCGGCTCCTATGAGTCCAATCTTGCCACTGAAAGAATGGGATTATAAGTCTCGTGAGAAGGATGCCCCTCCACTGACTCATGGGGGCAAGGGCGACATTTGCATATCTGTATCACCAAACCCAGAATTGGGAGTCAGACTCTCACGCTTATCAATAAGGCCCCAGCGTTGACTTTGGCCTTGGCCTCGTATTGCTCGTGCAGGATTGCATCGTCTTGTTGTCATTATTATGATCAATCTGTTAATAACTCAAAACCAAAAAATCATATTAGTCACATTATAACCATATAGCATGTTCAATATTGTAATAGCCCAATAAAGACCAACCTTTTTACTAGACATAATCTTTTCCATAGGAGCAATCAACAAAGGTTTTCAATAATGGTGTTTAACGAGACCCAGAACCCTTAGCATAAACCTAATCACGCTTCTAACCTTTAGAAAATAAAAGCCAGACATTGACCCTCAGGAGGCAGACATACGCTAGGTCTGGCGGACGTACGCTGTTGTCTGTAGTGCAGACGTATGGGGGGGACCACCGAAGTATGCTCTGCAAATAGTACAACAGACGTATGTGGGACCACCGGACGTACGCTACTTTTTAGGGTACCCTTTGGGTAATACCTGGACTTACGAGACACCCTCTGAGCCAATGTGCAAAGACCACTGGACTTACGCTAAGGTTGCCAGATGTCCCCTGCTCTGTCAAAGAGTTGGTGGCAAACTTTCCCTATAAATAGCCCATCTCATCTCTCATTTCTCACGCCTGTTTCCTTCCCCTGGTATGCCCCTAGGCTGCCAAAATCCTTCCCTTGAGTTTTGTGTGAGAAATTGGAGAGAGTGAGCTTCAAGGAGGAGGTCCCGAGGAGGGGAAAGCTCTGTTTTTTTTTTTGTTTAGCACTGTTTTATCTTGTATTTTTGTCTTGATGAGGTTTTCCAAGTGTTCATTAAACGTTCTTTAAAGATAATAATGTTTTCAAAGGATTTTCTCAAAGATTCATTGTGCCGTGATTTCTTGCGTTGCATGTGTTGTTTTGCTAGCTTAGAAGAGGTTTAGAGGTCTATGAACTCCATTAGAAACGTGCACTTTCTGAATCTTAAAATGGTGTGCTTAACACACAGAGTGGACGTACGGTTAATGGGCAGAGCACTGGTTCTTAAATTTCACATTTGTATGCTTAGGCTTAGCTATACCTCTAGGTTTTGTAAGGCTTGGAATAACGGTGTCTTGTATCTGTTATAACAGGAATTAGCTTGGTCGGAGGATTTTCTCGGGTGCGCGAGGTAAGTAGACACTTACACCATTTTTACGTAAAACTTGGGATATGTTAGTTGACTGACCAGGAGCATGATATGAGCATGCCTACTTTTTGTAATTACTCAGTAACTACGTTATTAATTAAACTGTTAAGATGCATCGTAAGACATGCTACGCCGGTACATGCGGTATGAACGGTCATGGGCTTACTATATAAACAGCGTAATATGGTCAAATGTGTGTGTTATACGGGGCTTTGGTTTTGTGACCCTGGTGCAACCATTCCCAATGGTTCGGTCACTATAGGACGGACGTCATTAGTTAGTGAGGGCCACTCGAGGTCGGACTCTATTGTGCCACTAATGTTACGTACGGTATGTTGTGCAATGACTAGGGCACTGGCATTGTATTATAGGTCCCTCAGGACAACACCAATCCTGATGAGAAGGGGTAATATCTCGGGTAAACCATGTATGGGAGTTATGACTTATAATGCATTAGCCTTTTCTGCATTAAAACACTTAGGTAATTATCGCCGGTTCTACACCATAAGCTTTGAAAACCCCTAAAACCTATTAAATGGTGTATTAGCGGAGGTAATGCCCTCTTTTTGGTTATTACTCAAATTGCACGTTTACGTTTATTAATTGTGCTCATGTCATACCTAAGTGTGAGGTTTACTTACTAAGTCGTTAGACTTACGCGGTTATTATTCTTTAGGTAACCTGGTTTACTGCTATGGAAGTGTCAAGAAATGCTACTACTTGACTGGTTATGCTTTACTTATAATTACAGGTTTGTCTTTACTATTTAGTAGCTCCATGTTCTTACTTGATGAATTATAGTGACTCAGATTTATTCACCTTCCCTTGCATTTACTTTGACATTTTTATAAGGGTGATTCCCTTTTGGTCACAAGTTGGCTAGAACGGGTAAATTGCCAATGACTCCACCAGATTAGCCGAGGCTAATTTTGGGGATGTTACAAATATTTTTGACAAAGATACAATAACCATGCTAGTAATTCATTATGAAGAATGTTCTATCAAATATGTTAGTGTTTTACTACGTAGACATATTTGATATGAGAGCATACGGTATGGTATCAGAGCATACGGTCTTGCCGATCGTATCTGTAAATATGAGAATAGGATGTAGTATCTAGGTTTAATCTTAAGGAACTAGAGCATAGGATAGGTTTAGTTCCCTTGTTTGTGGGTGCAGGCCACTGTAACGGCCTATTTGATTATTTGACTTGGGATGAACGGGATCGCCTGTTCTGTGTCACAGGCACCGAATCCTACTTCATACTTAGATGCGTGATGGTTGTAGACTCCTACCGACTGTTTACGAGGGGCCAGCTGAGTTTGGACCTTATGCACCTGGATACCAACCTCACTCTGGTAAACACAGGGTTTCAACCCAGGCTAACCAGAAGCTGAAACGTTTGCCTATCCCTAAGCCAGTTGAAGGGAAGGAGGTAAGTGTAGCAACTAAGAGGAAACCAGCCGTCCCTAAGTATCGCAGTATTTCGGCAATACAAGATTTTTCACCTATCCCCGGAAGGTTTAACCCTCATCTTAGTGACGAAAGGAAGCGAGCAATGCATACTCATCTAACTCAGATTTCGGATGAATACGCTCGAATGGAACTAGAGGAAATTCGACTGCTGAAGGCAAGGGCATTTCCAGAAGGATCTGATCGTCAAAGGACTGCATTTCTCTCCAGTATCAACAAGGACTACGAGGCACTGATTAAGGATTGGGAAGACCCATCCAAAGACTCGTCTGAGTGATAGGTCTTGGGGTAATAATCCTTAGATGTTAGATAGCTTGGTTTTCCCTCACCCTTAGTAGTGGTGAGTTTTGGTGTTTGGACATCTGGGGTTGATTGTAAAGCACAAAAGAATTTTCATTGTACCCCGAATTTCAAAAATAAAATCATTTTGTCCTACCTCGTTATTTCTAACTTTTCTGTGCCTTGGAAATTTTCTAAAAGCTTTCAAAAAAAAAAAAATTTAGGGTTAAGCGGATGTACACCCCTGTGACCGGACGTACACCATTAACCCAACATTTCATAAAAATGGCCGAACATCCTCAAACCCTATTCATTTGGATTTTCTCCTATTTTATCTCTACCCGAACACTCCCACAGTGATTTTCGGCCAAGTCTCTATGATTTCAAAAGGATTCCAAGCTCACATTTCGGATTAAACCCGAGGTATGTGATTTTTCAAAGTTTTCCCCAATTTTTCGCAAGTTAGGGTTTTGAGTTTTAGTCTTGATTTTTCTTTCCTTTTTGCATATTAGCTGGCTTGGTTGTGAACTAGGATAGGACCATTTTGTTGCATCATTTTTGCTTGAATCATACCCATTCGGATTTGGGGGTTTTCGCCCTAAATTCGAGAAAACCTCCTACAATCCCCTTGAAGTCCAACATTGACGTGTTCTTTAGATTTCCTTGGTGCTTTTGTTGAGATTGAACCAAAACCCATTGGTCAATTTGATCAATTTTGATCGACCCAAACCCTAGTTCTTGAATTTAGGGATTTTTGCATAAATTTGGGTTTTTGTGATTTTATGGCTTATCTTGGGTCGTTTGGACCAATTGAGACCCAATAATTGTAAGTGGAACTCCGATCTATGATTTTGACCCTTGATCCGAAATTCCGCCAAATTTTGTAAAATTACCAAAATACCCCTCACCCCAAGGAATAGGGTTTTTGCCCTAATTTGGTCCAGTAAAGCAGAAACTCGAGCCTACTTAAATTTTTGGAGGCATAAACTTTTCTCAAGGACTCGATTGTTAACCCGGTCCGTGGAGACCCGTCCAAGTCTCACAATTTACTAAAATGCCCTTCTTTTCTTAGAAGGTGCATTTTCATCTTTTACCACCTAACCTAATCAACTAGGTCCCAATTGATCACCATGGGATTCAATGCCACCTAGTTAATCGTAACCCTCATTATTTTCGATTAACCTCAAATTACCACCTTTTAGGCTTACCTTATTCTAATACGCCTAAAATCATTGCTAGGTACTTCATATCTATCTAGCTAACCAAAATCTCAGATATTTTGATATTCGTAAAATGCCCTAATTTTGCGGCATCATTAAAAGCCACCTAAGTTTGGATCCACCAACACAACTTTGTTTTCTTTTCCCTATACCTGCATTTTAGGGCATGTAGAAATAGAACCATTGCACGGGTAGGGTTTTTGCATGGGAATTTTGAGATTTGGTATTAATAGGAATTTTTCGTGCAGGACGATGGTACGCACACGAGCTAGTGAGGCCGCTTCTTCCTCGGCTGCATGCCAGCGACCACACCGAGCACCTTTACAAGAGGCTCAGGACCTTGAGTCCAAGCCAAAGGTTGTGATGGAGGACGTGGAGAGTGACGATGCCGCCAAAGATAGGCCAGTCCCTGGTGAGCCGATCAGAGAGGCCAGTACTGCCACAGTGAGGAGGATGCTAAGCTAGTATATGACCACACCCATTTTCGAAGGGATAAGGTCAGGCGCCAATACTTTCGCTACTATCATGGATGTAGGATCATCATCGAGAGGTGAGCCACGATAAAGGAGTTCGATGAGCGCGCACCGAGGGTATGGGCAGTGCTGGATGCCTAGGGGTGGACCAACATGGTAGAGGATCATCGCCCTGCGGTGGAAGCCATAGTGTGGGAGTTCTACACGAACCTCCACCAGAGACACAACGACTTGTTCCGTACATGGCTCAGAGGGACAGAGATAGAGGTGTCCCCTACGCTCATCAACACAATCACCGGAGCACCTCATGTACGTGACCTAGCTTATCTGTATCCGATCGATCATCTCCCCACTTGTGTCGACTTGGTAGCATGTTTCGCTAAGGGGCGCCCTCACCAGATGGAGCTAGACGGAGAGGGTAGCTTCCAGATGAGCGACTTTAGCAATGATGTTCAGTGCATCTACCACATCTTGGCCATTCGGGTACTCCCGATCATTAGCCACACGATGATTAATCAACATAGAAACAAATAAAAATAAACAAAAATTGCAAAAAGAAAATGACTAGTAGAAAAATAAAATCAATTTAAACAACAATTCCCCGGCAACGGCGCCAAAAACTTGATGTGCAAATTATAATTACTCGCAAGCGCATGAATCGTTTGCAATACAATTTTGTGCAAGTGCGAGGTCGATCCATAGGGAATTGTGCTTCGCAAAAATCAATTTTTATCTAAACTAATCCTACTTCAACCTAGTTCCGAAGTTCGTAAATTGTGTCGTGCAAAAACGTAAGCTAAGCTAATAACTTGAAAACAAATAAATGAAAAGCACTAAGGTTTTAGAATCCACTTCACCACATCAAGACACACATATTCTCATGCTTAGTTCATACATCAAAACGATTATGCTTCTAGGCATATTCTGTTTACTATTACTTAGTCCATACATCCATCAAACAATTAAGCTCTATGCATGTTCTATTGCTTTTATAAAATCTTGTCGAATCATTCGATGAATCCACCATTAAAGAATCATAACGGATATTTAATTGAGATCAAGTCATCTACTGTATCCGTAGATCACAATGAATATTAATCTCGATCCAATCATCCGATGTACCCCTAGACGAAACACAACGAATATTGGACGTTTAATGATTCATAAACAACAACGAATCACAATTTTGTCACACAATTGAATTGAAATGAACATACAATATATTAAACGACAGATTGAGTACAAACTAAACATGAAAACACATAAAGAAATCAATGGTGAGGCTTCATCTCCAACCTTAGTTCAAGATTTAACCTCTCATGACAAAAGAAATCACAAGAAAACTAAATTCCATTATTAAAATTAACAAACTTACATAAGAATCGGAGTTCCAAGCTCCAAAAACTCAGAAAAATGCAAAAACGACCAAGAATGGCACCCCCCGCACGTCTTCATTCGTTTACAATGAAAAAGATGATATTTATAAGCTAATTTTAGGGTTTTAGCACTGTTAGGTCGGCTGAGTGTGCTTGATCGCACTCTAGGTGCGCTCGATCGCACTCGAGCATGATGGGCACAAGTGCGTTTGATCGCACTTATAGTGCGATCGACCACACATACTTTAGAATTGGCCAAATCTTGTAAAATATGAATTTGTAGATCTTTGAGTTAGCTTTCCAATGACACCAAGATCACTCCAATCGGATTTCTAAAACTTTAGATATGGCCATTTTGGTGGGACTCGTTGGGTGCAAATCATCACTCTACTCAAATTTGCTTCCAATGCTCCCCGAACTGTCTTAAGCCCCAAAATTAATAGAATTAGCCTCAGATGTACCTTAGCAATCTGCAAAATACTAAAACACCAAAACTAACCAAAAACATCAGAAAATAACAAAGCTAAGGGTTTAACAAATACAAGTTAAGGGGCACAAATATGCAATATTTGGCACTTATCAATGATCACTATATAGAGGGCACGCTGTCTATATGCCTTGTTGACCGAGACTCCCATCGACTATGGCTCCGTGGTTGCTTCCACTATGATGTTGGTCCAACTCTTGGACAAGGGCTTCGCGTTGCCATACGGGGCCTTGATCACTCGGATTGTGGAGCACTTCAGGGTGGACATGACAGGGTTGAGGGAGGTTCAGCCTGAGAAGGGGGCTATAGGAGTACACTTCCTCAACACAAGTCAGGCTCACTAATGGGAGGCGGAGCAGGAGCAGAGGGTGCAGCGACCACGGAAGGCAGCCCGAGCTGGTGGGGTACCTGCTAGGGTGGAGGAGTGCTTGGACTGCGTAGAGGCTTCACTTCGAAAGGCACAGGAGGCTCTATAGCAGACACAACAAACCTTCCAGGCGATGCAGCAGGCTAGAGCTAAGGATTGTGCTGTCCTAGACCGGCTATGCGAGCACCTCATGGGGCCTTTGGACGTTAGAGACTATGGCATCCACAACTCCAGTTTTAGCCAAGGTCGAGGGAGCCCTGAGGCGAGGTGGAGTCCTAGTGGCCATGGGAGCCCAAGGACGAAAGGGAGCCCAAGCACGAAAGGGACACCAGTGCAAGCGTCTGTACAGCCGACTTCGAGGAGACGACCCCACTCGTAGTTTTGATGTTGTTTGATGTTTATCATGCTAAACGGTTGTTTTTCTTTTCTTCGGTTAAGTCCACCACGGTGGTGGCAATTTTGGGATGTATTTGGCTATAGCTTAAGTCCACCATTTTTAGGGTGGAAATTTTGTCTTGTATATATTTATGACTGTTTATGTTTGCTGGTTGATGTGATGTGAACCTTATTGACTTGTTCTACTCTTTCTTTTAAAAGTTGCAAAATGTTATCTAGTACATTCTCCTGTCATTTTCAAATTGTGAAGTATTTAACATGAATTATTTTCTCTTCCCGAATTTCAAATTGCAAAACCTTTTGGGAATATCAATTAACTAGTAATTAATCCCACGGCGCGCCATCTGATGTACCAAATTTAGTACTCACAATAGAATGAACCTGGTTCGTATAGCGTTTGCGCAAGTACGTGTTCGTATCCACAGGGACAAGCGTTTTGTTCAAAAACTAATATTATATCTAGACTAACCCTATTTTAACCTAGTTTCAAGTTTCGGTCGTTTAATCGAACATAAGACTTGCAAAAATATAAACTATTCTAAAAAGCTTAAATTAAATTAAGTAAAGCAGCTAAGGTTAAAGAGTTAGCCTCACCCAAAATTAAAGCGCACGCTTAAATGTTAAACTCACACATCCGTCTATCGATTTCATCCTTAATCATACTCTATTGCCTTTGTGAGACTAGTCAAACCGATTTGATGTGTTTACCGTTANTTTCTCTTCCCGAATTTCGAATTGCAAAACCTTTTTTTTAAAAAAAATGAATGTTTTATCCTTGGTTTTGAAAGCTCTAAATTTTGAGGACAAAATTTCTATAAGCAGGGGAGAGTGTAATACCCTGATAAAGACCAACCTTTTTATTAGACAAAATCTTTTCCATAGGAGCAATCAACAAAGGTTTTCAATAATGGTGTTTAACGTGACCCAGAACCCTTGGCATTAACCTAATCACGCTTTGAACCTTTAGAAAATAAAAGCTAGACACTGACCCTCAGGAGGCGGACGAACGCTAGGTCTGGCAGACATACGTTGCTATCTGTAGTGCGGACGTACGGGGGGGACCACCGGACGTATGCTCTGGAAATATTACAATGGACGTACGTGGGACCATCAGACGTACGCTACTTTTTAGGGTACCCTTTGGGTAATACCTAGACATACAAGACACCCTCTGAACCAATGTGCAAAGACCACCGGACGTCCATCCCACCTCTCATTTCTCATGCCTGTTTGCTTCCCCTGGTATGCCCCTAGGCCGCCAAAATCCTTCCCTTGAGTTTTGTGTGAGAAATTGGTGAGAGTGAGCTTCAAGGAAGAGATTCCGAGGAGGGGAGACCATGTCTGTGCTTAGCTTCAGGGTAAGCTATGTTCCCTTTGTGTTTAGCACTGTTTTATCTTGTATTTCTGCCTTGATGAGGTTTTCCAAGTGTTCATTAAACGTTCTTTAAAGATAATAATGTTTTCAAAGGATTTTCTCAAAGATTCATTGTGCTATGATTTCTTGCGTTACATGTGCTATTTTGCTAGCTTAGAGGAGGTTTAGAGGTCTATGAATGCCATTAGAAACATGCACTGTCAGAATCTTAAAATGGTGTGCTTAACACATTGAGCGGACGTACGCCATCGTGGTCAGACTTACGGTCAATGGGCAGAGCACCGGTTCTTAAGTTTCACACATGTATGCGTAGGCTTAGCTATACTTCTAGGTTTTGTAAGACTTGGAATAACGGTGTCTTGTATCCGTTATAATAGGAATTAGCTTAGTTGGAGGATTTGCTTGAGAGCATGAGATAAGTAGACACTTACACCATTTTTACGTAAAACATGGGATATGTCAGTTGACTGACCACGAGTATGACATGAGCATGCCTACTTTCTGTAATTACTCGGTAACTGCGTTATTAATTAAACTATTAAGATGCATCTTAAGACATGCTACGCCAGTATGTGCGGTAGGAATGGCCATGGGCTTACTATATAAACTGCGTATTATGGTCAAATGTGTGTGTTATATGGGACTTTGGATCCATTGGTTTCGTGACCCTGGTGCAACCATTCCCAATGGCTTGGTCACTATAGGACGGATGTCATTAGTTAGTGTGGGCCACTCCAGGTCGGACTCTGTAGTGACCCAAATTATTAACTAGGTGTAAGTAGCTTAGTTGAGGAAATTAATTTGGGCTTTTGGTCACTAAGTATTCTAGAGGGGTAATTTGGACTTTAGGGCAGTTGTACACTATTTTCTGTAGTGTGGAGTACAGTGGGGACCACCGGACATACGCTTTACAAACCGTACAGGTGGACATACGTGGGACCACTGGATATACGCTACTTTTTGAATACCCTCTAGTTAATACCTGGACGTACGAGGCAGCCTTTGGATCACTAGGCGAAGACCACTGGACATATGCCTCTTTGGGTAGACGTCCGCTACTTTGCCAGGGAAGTTGTTGGCAGCCCTCTCCTATAAATACCCCGTACCCCCTCATTGTTCTTCACTCATTTTCAGATGGCCCTTGGCTACCAGTGTGAGTTCCCAAGGTATTGTGAGTGTTTTGTGAGCGTGTGTGAGGCGTTTGGGTGTTTTGGAAAGTTCGTGAGGTGGAACTCTTGAGGTTTTGTTTCAAGGAGGTAACGTTCAATCCTTAACTTTTAATTACGTCGTTATGTTGCTTGTTTTATGTTTAGCTGTAGTTGTTAGCTTAGTTACATTTTAAAACCCGTTTGGGTTAGCATTTTCGTTAGTCTAGCGTTGTTACGTTGCATGGAGGTTGTAAACTTGACTAGAAAGCTTTAGGGTGTTCCTAATAGCCCTAGGAGTCGAAGAATAGGCGGAAAGTGGAGAGAAAATGAGGTTTCCCCTGAGAACCCACACAACGGACGTATGGTGTTGTGCCGGACGTACGGCCCATTGTGACACGGTTGACGTACGGTCAGTGAGTGACAGGGAAACCCTATTTTCCTCAACCATCCCATAGCTCCTGTTTTCCTTACTTTAGTGGAATTAGGACTAATAGAAGGTTTTCCACAGATTTGGAGAACCCGGATCTTTCAGAGTTTTTAGAGATACTTATCGATCCAGGTTAGTTTTTTAACTCACATAATTCTCATTGCTATTTTCCATGCACTGCACATCCATTTTGTGTATTGAGAAAACATGCATATTTTACAATTCTCACAGTTTGTACTTATTGCACATGAACTCTATCATTTTGAGAAAAACATTGTGCTGAACATGTTAACCAAGTGAGACTTGTAAAATGATATGCATGTAAAATACAGACAAGATAATTTGCATCGTATGACATGGTACACCGGTACATGAGGAAGTATTGGCCATGGGCTTACTATACATGTTAGCTTAATGGTGAAATGTGTGTGTTATACGAGGCTTTGGATCGATTGGTTTCGTGACCTTGATGCAACCATTCCCAATGGTTCGGTCACCATAGGACGGACGTCATTAGTTGGTGTGGGCCACTCGGGGTTGGACTCGATCGTGCCACTAATGTTACGTACGATATGTTATGCAATGACTGGGGCACTAGCATTGTATTATAGGTCCCTCGGGATAGCATCAACCCTGCTGAGAAGGGGTAATATCTCGGGTAGACCATACTGTTGAACTATGACTGTTGTTTACATCGTATGCATATATCATTACTATACATATATTACGCATAAATAAGCTGTCATGATGGAACTGCTTTTACTTATTAAACATCTGAGTTCATTACAAAGACTGGCATGGGTATTATCTGTGTTAAAAGTCACTAAGTCTTAGACTTACCCCCCTTTTATTTATGTATTTCCCCATCATTATGAATAGTTGCGCGGTTTAGCTGCACTAGACGAAGATGCCATTAGAGACTACTTGGGTGATTGCTCAGGACCTGATACGGGTGGTCTTTGAGGATATGGATCCCGTTTGGCTTAGAACGATATGGGAAGATGGAGGATCTGCCCGTGCTGACATGATAGAGATTTTGATTTCACTAGCTCTATTTAAGCTTAGTTATAGACTTTGATATGTTGATCTTTTATGAACTTCCTATTGATGGTCCGATGACCAGTACATTCGGTGACTATTTATGATATTGATGATGTAGTACTTTATCTCTAGTATTTCTGTGTGATGTTTCAATTACTGTCTCTTAATCCCATAGTCTTGATAAAGTCTTCCGCTGCAGCTTTCTCATTACGACAAGGAAAATGATTTCCTAGAGGTCGTGAACTGGAGGGACATGGCTGGGATGGCACGCCGTGGGATCAATTACTAGTTAATTGATTTGCCCATCGGGCTGGGCATCACAGACTCGATCGTGCCACTAATGTTATGTACGGTATGTTGTACAATGGCTGGGGCACTGGCGTGATAGAGATTTTGATTTCACTAGCTCTATTTAAGCTTAGTTCTGGACTTTGATCTATTGATCTTTTGTGAACAATGTTGGCATTATTATTTTGAGTTGTACCTATTTCCTGTTGATGGTCCGATGACCAGTACATTCGGTGACTGTTTATGATATTGATGATGTAGTACTTTATCTCTGATATTGCTATGTGATGTTTCAATTACTGTCTCTTAATCCCATAATCTTGGTAAAGTCTTCTGCTGCAGTTTTCTCTTATGACAAGGAAAGTGATTTCCAGGAGGTCATGTCCTAGAGGGACATGGCTGGGATGGCGTGTCGTAGGATCAATTACTAGTTAATTGATTTGCCCATCGGGTGGGGCGTCATAGACTCGATCGTGCCACTAATGTTATGTACGGTATTTTGTACATTGGCTGAGGCACTGGCATTATATTATAAGTCCCTCGAAACAGAACCAACCCTGCTGAGAAGGGGTAATATCTCGGGTAGACCATGTATAGGAGTTATGACTTATAATGCATTAGTCTTTTCTGCATTAAAAAACTTAGGTAATTATTGCCAGTTCTACACCTAAAGCTTTGAAAATCCTTAAACCTATTAAATGGTGTATTAGCGGAGGTAATGCCCTCTTTTTGGTTATTACTCAAATTGCACGTTTACTTTTATTAATTGCACTCATGTCATACCTAAGTGTGAGGTTTACTTACTAAGTCGTTAGACTTACGCGGTTATTATTATTTAGGTAACTTGGTTTACTGCTATGGAAGTGGCAAGAGATGCTACTACTTGACTAGTTATGCTTTACTTATAATTATAGGTTTGTCTTTACTATTTAGTAGCTCCATATTCTTACTTGATGAATTATAGTGACTCAAATTTATTCACATTCCCTTGCATTTACTCTGACGTTTTTATAAAGGTGATTCCCGTTTGGTCACAAGTTGGCTAGAATGGGTAAATTGCCAATGACTCCACCGAATTAGCCAAGGCTAATTTTGGGGACGTTACAAATATTTTTGACAAAGATACAATAATCATGCTAGTAATTCATTATGAAAAATGTTCTACCGAATATATTAGTGTTTTACTACGCAGAAAATTTAAAAAAAAAAAAAATCACAATATATATAGAGAGAGAGAGAGCACCAACTTCATTAAATATGTTAATACACTTTGTACTTACACCAAATATGAGCATAAGTTCAACACATTTCATCATCAAATTCATATTCAGAATTTTTATCATTGTTACTTGAAGATGATTGTTCGTGTTCAAAGTCTATATCATTGTGGCTAGATAACTCCTCTTCCTTATCGAAGTTTGTGTCATGGTCCTCATCCAGCAAGTTATCGTTGCAAACATGCTTGCATCAAGTTGAATATACAACTTATCAATTGCTATTGTTGCATCATCTCTACGTAATCGAGTGGAGGCTTCATTTGCTTTGTCAACAAGGACCATATTATCCCAACACATTCACCTTCTTGGCATACGTC
This sequence comes from Carpinus fangiana, assembly GCA_006937295.1. Taxonomy (NCBI): domain Eukaryota; kingdom Viridiplantae; phylum Streptophyta; class Magnoliopsida; order Fagales; family Betulaceae; genus Carpinus; species Carpinus fangiana. The sequence goes on from CM017327.1 coordinate 23,300,128, forward strand.
ATTTCTGAGTTTTTTTATCATCTTTTGTATTATCTCCCTTTTGTACTGTTGGAATATCGTAGATGCCTCTATTGATCCATTTCTGCACCACTTTCCATTTACCACCCAATTTGGGATCATCAAAGTAAAACACTTGCGAAGCTTGACATGCTAAGATGAACGGGTCGGATTCATACCATTTACAAGAAGTATTCACAATCGTGAAGTCTTGGTCCATTCGTATTCTGGTTGCTATCCTAGTGTCCTACCAATGGCACTCAAACAAGTACACAAGATTTCGGCCAGGGTAACGTAACTCTAGAATATTCTTTAACTCACTATAGTACTTCGTTATTGAGTTGTCGTCATCACCTAAAACAAAAATACCATTGCTCTGGGTAGTACGAGTTTCTGCACATTCTTTCATGTGTACCTAACCCCATTCACGATGCAACCTCTATATGATATAGCATGACGATCTGGCCCGCATGCAAGATCATATAATTGTTTAAGCCATTGTCTGTAGTATGCCCACTATTGTATAAATGTTTATGGAACCAACGCTCAAAGTTAGCCTCATACTTTTTTTCAATGTCGTAGCCACCTTCTCTTATGATCATAATGTTCATTGCATGAAAAAAAAATGTATTGGTAAATGATCATCAACGCTAAAATTATAACATGTCGTAACAAGTAAAATACAAAGACCGTTACTAAAATTACTCCAAATATGAGGTTGTTTCGTTACAGTTGGTAAGCACATACCATTGTGCCATATCAAAATCATTAGCATCCAGTGTTACTAATTTAGCTGCTCCTAACAGCTAAACTCATTGGAGAACACATCCAAGCACTGGCCCGTTTCTACAGTATCAACGTCAACATTTCTCCGTTCAGGGTTCCATCTTGTCTCAATCCCCGAAAGATACCTGGAACAGAAGGTCAAGCTCTCATCAGCTAGGTAACACTCAACAATGGAATCCTTTGGACACGCTTTATTACGCGTCCACCTCTGATATCTTTCAAGTTATCTTTCGAACGAATACATCCAATGGTTTTGTACAAGACCGGCAAGCTAAGCCTCCCGAGATAAATGAAGTGCTAGATGGATCATAACATCAAAAAAGTTGGCGAAAATATTTTTTCCATTTTGCATAAAATTATTACAATGTCAACTTTCAACGTCTGTGCAAATAACTACATAAAAAAGGTACTGAGCTTGGTCAATATTGTTCGTAATTCCAATGTAGAGAAATTTTGAATTGCAATAGGAAGTAAGCGCTAAGAAGACATGACAATCGTTACTTTTTGTACCCGAAATTTTACCAGGAAGCTTGTTCACACATTGACCGATTTTAGATGCATACCCGTCAAGAAATTTAACACCTTTCAACCACTCACAAAAACTCTTCTTCTCATCTCTTGTCAAGGTGTACTTCGCAAGTGGCATCCTATAAGTTGCTCCATTTGGCTACACATACAATTCTTTACATATACCCATCAACTATAAATCTCTTCGTGCCTTGACTGTGTCTTTGGTCTTCTCATCAATATTCATCAATGTACCTAAGACACTTTCACTGGGCACGAGTACTATTGTTTTCTGGATGGTTATTCTGGGTATAACCAGGTCCCTGTGGACCCCGAAGATCAGGAGAAGACTACTTTCACCTATCATTTTGGGACGTTTGCCTACCGTCGCATGTGTAACGACCCAGGGAAAAGCGCTAGCCACATCTGCGCTATCACCCCAAAAGGACTAGTCAATTTGGAGCTTCCCTAGAATTCATTATAAAGCCCAGTTTCACCTAGTAACTAGGCAATGTGGGACTTAGCACCCATGACCATTTCTATAAACCACCCACTCTATGTGGGCTTCTTCTCATCTTCCCAATATAGGACCAGGGTGTTACAAACTCCCCCTCTTAAATTCCTGACGTCCTCGTCAGGGCTACGTCATGCAGTGCTCCAGTACCACATGACCTGGCATTACTAGGTGGCTTTGATACCACTTGTAACGACCTAGGGAAAAGCGCTAGCCACATCTGCGCTATCACCCCAGAAGGACTAGTCAATTTGGAGCTTCCCTAGAATTCATTATAAAGCCCAGTTTCACCTAGTAACTAGGCAATGTGGGACTTAGCACCCATGACCATCTCTATAAACCACCCACTCTATGTGGGCTTCTTCTCATCTTCCCAATATGGGACCAGGGTGTTACACCCTTTGGGTTATGCAATGCACCTGCCACTTTTCATCGGTGCATGATCAGTATCTTTTTGACATGGTAGAACGTTTCCTTGAGATTTTCATGGATGACTTCTCGGTCTTCGGTTCATCTTTTGACGAGTGTCTGCACCATCTCACGCTGGTCTTGGTGAGATGCAAAGAAAAGAACCTTGTACTTAATTGGGAGAAGTGCCATTTCATGGTAAAGCAAGGTATTGTACTGGGGCACGTCATATCTAATCGGGGAATTGAGGTTGACAAAGTGAAAGTGGATCTAATTTCCAACCTTCCACCCCCACGTACAATAAAGGATGTCCGTTCTTTTCTGGGCCATGCAGGCTTTTACAGGCGATTCATAAAGGATTTCAGCAATATCGCCAGGCCCATGTGCAAGTTGTTGGTAAAGGAGACCCCGTTTATTTTTCATGAGTGTAAGCAAGCATTCGGGGCTCTGAAAACGATTCTGACATCCACACCAGTTATTCAGCCACCCAAGTGGGGTGCACTTTTTGAGATAATGTGTGACGCATCAGATTATGTTGTTGGAGCTGTTTTGGGGCAGCGTATTGACAAACTTCCCCATGTCATTTACTATGCAAGTAGGAACTCTGAACGACGCGCAACTCAATTATTCCACCATTGAGAAGGAGTTGTTGGCTGTCGTTTTTGCGCTAGACAAGTTTAGATCCTATTTCCTAGGATCTAAAGTCATAATCTACTCGGATCATGCTGCATTGAAGTATCTTTTTTCTAAAAATGATGCTAAATCTCATCTTATCTGATGGATTTTGCTTCTTCAAGAGTTCGACATTGAAATTCAGGATAAAAAGGGTTCCGAAAATGTGGTGGCGGATCATTTGTCAAGATTGACTGTGGGCTACACTGAGGACGCCATCCCCTTATCTGAGACTTTCCCTAATGAGCAATTGATGCACATTGCTCAAAATCCCGCACCATGGTTTGCTATATAGTAAACTACCTTGTCACCGGCCAAATGCCTTTGCATTGGGGGAGACAAGATAAGTTCAAATTTTTGGCCACGGTGAAATATTTGTTTTGGGATGATCCTTACTTGTTTAAGTATTGTCCCGATCAAATCATTAGGAGATGTATACCTGAGCATGACCAAACCAATGTCATCTCCTTTTGTCATGATCATGCCTGTGGTGGCCATTTCAATGCTAAAAAGACAGCTGCAAAAATTTTGCACCGTGGATTTTGCTGGCCCACCTTGTTTAGAGACGCTCATACTTATTGCACATCTTGTGAGCGTTGTCAGAAGCTAGGGAGTATCTCTAGAAGAAATATGATGCCCCTCAACCCGATTTTGATCGTTGAGACTTTTGATGTGTGGGGCATTGATTTCATGGGACCATTTCCAAACTCCTATGGCAATCTGTACATCTTGGTTGCTGTGGACTATGTGTCCAAGTGGGTGGAGGCCGTTGCTTGCAAGACTAATGACCACAGAGTTGTAGTCCAATTTTTGAGAGACACTATCTTTGCTCAGTTTGGTACACCTCGAGCAATCATAAGTGATGGAGGCAAGCATTTCTGCAACCGAATTTTTGAGCAGTTGATGAATGATCAGTGCCAAATTGTGTATATTTAACCCCTTTAACTTATATTTGTTAAGCCCTTAGTACTGTTAATATCTAATTATTTTTAGTGTTTTTAGTGTTTTGAGTTGTGCAGGTCCTTACAACAAAACATGGTCACAAAGGAGCAAAATGCACTAAGGGAAGAAATGGATCCCTGCCAAGTGCGTTCGAACGCACTGAAGGTCGAACGCACTGACGGTCGAACACAGGGGGCACGGTTGAACGTAGTCCCAGTCATCCCTCAACTCACGCAGTTGCCCTAGGAATCCATCGCTTCCAGCTGCGCCGTTACGGTTTTCTGCGATCGAACGCACAATTCGTCATTACGTTCGAACGCACTGCCTGCGTTCGAACGCACTCGAGTGACCTGCTAGCCTATAAATAGGAACCTCGTGTATTTTCGTAAAAGACACTTTTGGGAGGCGCCTCTAGGGCCCAAAACCCTCTGTTTTCCATTGTAAATCCCTCCTAAATTGTCGTTTATTTAATTTATGTTTTATTTTACTTTTATTTAGTCTCTTATTCCCTTTACTATAGATTTATTTACATTTATTCATGTTTAGTTCGTATTATTCTGTCATTTCAATTTATGTTTATTCTTTTCAATGCATTTCAGTGACAAAAGTGTATTGATTGTTGTCTCCAAATCGCCAAACGTCAACACTCGTTGCAACCGGAGATACATCGGATATTCGTCTGCGGACCATTATCCGTTGTGACCTCTTACAACAGTGTTTGCCTCGAGTAGTTTGACAAGATTGTGTAACAACAATAGGATATACATATGTACTTTATCGATAGACGGAAATATGAACAATGTGTTAACGCTCAGAGTATGCCTTGTAGCATAAATGTTTAATACATATGAGCTAAGCATGTTTATATGTGAATTAATTTATTGTGAAGTGAATTAGGGACTTTAGTTGTTTTTATTTCTTTATTTTATCGCATTTTAATTTAGATTTATTTTATGCACGCCACATGCTTGA
>CM017327.1:23305496-23342292 GCA_006937295.1 Carpinus fangiana
TGTCTGCCGTTCAAGTTTGGGGGAGCGTTCTCCTACGTTGTGCCTGACTTGGGCCATCCCTCTGGTATTGTATTTTTGGTCACATTGGGGACAATGTGACATTTTAGTTTGGGGGTGGAGTTGACATATCTGTCATTTTATTTGTTTATTTGTTAACAAAAAAAAAAAAAACGGTTTTCTATGTTGTTGATTGATCTTGACCTAACATCATAACTGTGGATTGCATGTCATTGGTATGTTTAACTTGTTTGAACATTACATATCATTAGAAATCCCAGTGTTTTACTCATATGTTGGATTAGAGAGACCCATATGTTGGATAGATTTTTCACATGCACACTAGCATTAGGGTCCGTGGGGTATGAGATTTGACTTTAGGAGATTGTGTCTCTAGAGATTTGTGGGTTGATGTGGTGAGGAAAACCTTGGCTATCAAAAAAAATATATTCATAAGGTTGAGCTTCTCATTGAGTAACCGGACCTCTTGCCTCATCAAGCAGTGAATGTTCGCGTAAAAAGAGGAGAAAGTCCAGCTGAGTGATTGTATGGCTAGTTAGGCTTCGTAGTTCTTTTTGACTTGAGTAATTAAGCCCTTAGGGATGTCTCTACATCTAGTGCCCTAAAGCCATCTGGTTTGGGAGTCACTGGCCCAACACTCGTTACATAAGTCGTTTAGAAACTTAAAGGAGCCAAGCATTGCACAGCCTACACAAAAAAAAAAAAAAAAAAAAAATTCAAGCCTTGGTTGTTTTCATCAGTGCAGTCCTATGAATTTTTGGATACACATTTTCTTTGAGAATGATTGAAACTGCATGACCTTGTATTAGTTCACTTTTCACCACTTGAAGCATATGTGTCTCAATTTTCTAGCTGTGAGTTGAATGGTGTTTGGATGTTTAGATGATGTGGTTTGTATGTTCAACTTGTTAAACTTGCTAATGATGTATGAACCACGTGTTTAAGTGAAAGGCTTTGTCTGTCAATAACATAGTGTTAATAAAATGTTTGTGGGTGTCATTCCTGAAAAACCCTCACGAGACTTCACTCGTCCTCCAGGGAATTCCTAGGGGTTTAAAAGGCTTGTTGCATATGCTAAATGCAACCGTTTTTCGCACAACAGTGGACTCATATTTCTTGTTTTTGTTATGTTCTTCATTTTGTTTTGCTAAGGGACTAGCAAAATGTAAGTTTGGGGGTATTTGATGAGTGCCAAATATTGTATATTTGAGCCCCTTAACTTATATTTGTTAGGCTCTTAGCTGTGTCTTTTTCTGATGATGTTGTTAGTTTTGGTGTCTCAAGTGTGTTGCTGGCCACTGACATAAGAATGCGGTTAAAGGGTGGAAATTAAGCACAAGAAAATACAAGAGCTACACTGGCTATGCGATCGATCGCAAGATGTTGCGTTCGAACGCACCTGCATTCAAGCGCACAGCTGAAACCCTAAAATCATCGTTAAAGGGCCGCGCCGCACGGAACTTGAAGCCCCGCATGCGTTCGATCGCAGTTACTGCGATCGAACGCAGTGCGTTCGAACGCACTTACTGCGGTCGAACGCACTCGTAATGATCTATCAGCATGCGAGAAAACCTAGTTGTTTAGTATAAATTAGCATCTTTCTTTTGTAAAACCTACGTTGGGAGGAGCCATAGAGAGCAAAAACACGAATTTTGTCGTGCCTAGGCCTTTGTGAACGCTTCTTGATTGTAAGTTTAATTTCTCAATGATTTCAATTGATAATTTCTTATCTGTTGTTGTCATGAGAGGCTAAACCTTCAACTGAGGTTAAAGATGAAGCCTCATCAATGATAAACAGTTGTATTCTCGTGAAATTATACACACAATTTGATATTTTATTTGTTCAAAATTAATTATCTTGCTTTATTACTTTATGTGATTGAGCGTCTTTTGTGATTTCATGCATTGTTTGATATTCGTTGTGTTCTGTCTGGGGATACATCGAGTGATTGAAATTGAGACTAATATCCATCGTGATCTACGGGTACGGTGGATGATTTGATCTCAATTAAATACTCGTTGTAATTCTTTAACGGATGGATTCATCGAATGATTTTACATGCATGTTTATGATTTTTAAACTCTGTTAAAATGCGTTTGATTGTCAATTGTGTATGTAAATTGCAAGAGTATACTGTTTTATTTGGCGAGGTGGACTCAGAAACCTTAGTGTTTTACTTTGATTGTTGTTTAAATTATCGTTTAATTTAGTTTTGTTAAAGTTGCACGACCAACTTCGAACTCAAGGAACTAGGTTAAAATAAGGTCAATTTATCTAGAAAAGTTGGTTTTTACACGAACACAATTCCCTGTGGTTCGACCTCGCACTTGTATACGCACTTTACTGCGTACGATTCGTACACTTGAGAGTACTGTATTTTTGGTACATCATGCGCCTCTGATAGACAGCAGTGCGCCGTTGCGAACGATCGCACCTCAGTTGCGATCGAACGCAAGAGCACAAACTGCTACATTTCTTCATATCTACGTGTCTGCGATCGATCGTAGTGCCCTGCGTTCGAACGCACCTCAGCTGGCTACACCAACAGACCCGAGGCAATGTATGTGTCCCATTTTCATTTTTTTTGTTTTTCTATTTGATTATTGTTTTGTCTGTATATATTTAATTATTTGGCCTGTTTTGTTTTATTTTCTTGTTGTTGTTAGTTTTGTTTAGTTTAATTTTATTTTTAATTATTTAATTAGGTTATTATTTTTGTTAGTTTATTTATTAGTTATTTGTTTAGTTTATTTTTGTTAGTTTTTGTTATTGTATATTGTTAATTGTTTCATGTGGGATATTTTGAACTGTTTGGGTGAAGCATGAGTCTTCCGTTTAATTATTTTGATGTTTCCCCTAGTGGTAGGACACCAAATCCCACCAATTTTCATCCACTTGAACCATGTTCACACTGCTCCAGCCCTTACCATAGTATAGGTGATTGTCCGCATTGGGGATAATTTTCCAACTTTTCACATGAGCAGTTGAACACCAGTTTCTCCAGCCCTAGGTTTAAATCAGCTTCAAATTTTTATAATCCGGACTGGAGCAACCATTTTGATTTTTCATGGCAAGCTCATGCTACGGAAAATTTTGCTCCCCAGGTTGACGAACTGCACCATCCTGATTATCCGCAGTTCAGCAACCATTTTTCTTTCCATTCATCATATGACTATCCCCCTGAGAAATCTTCCTTGGAAGACACTCTTAAGGAATTCATGGAACTAGTCGGCCAACCCACTATTCCTGTATCGCATGAACCATCATTAGAAGACACACTTGAGGCGTTCTGTCGAACAGTCAACCAACCTTGTCAAGAAATCATAAATGCCACTATGGCAAACACTGAAGCAGTTGCAAGGTTGAAAAGACAGTTTGGTCATCTAGTTGACGAATTCAACCTAATGAAGGAAGAGGAGTTTCAAAGTCAAGAGATGGCGAGGAGTGAGGAAGTTGTAGAGGAAATTTTTTGTGAGCTAAGCCTAGAGGATCCTTTGGAAGAAAGATGTGCTCAATTTGAGTTTGATTTGGACCTCAACATGGTACATGATAAGAGCTAAATATTACATATTTCGACCCCTTAATTTTCATTAGTTAATCCTTTAGCTGTGTCGTTATCTAACGCTTTGTGTTAGATTTGTGTTTTAGTGTTTTGTAGGTTGCTGAAGAGAAATTGCATCTTAAAATCAGAAAATTGCAAAGTCTTGGAATAAAGCATACTTTGAGAAGACCTAGAAGATGTAGTTAAGTTTGACCAAATCAAAGGAAGGATAAAATCGAAATTTCCCTTAATGGAGATAAATTCGGATTGGATTCAAATTCAGATTCTGCATATGTTTCAGTGTTTTGACTATAACTTTCTGGTAAAATATTGGATTGAGGTGATTCAAACGACAGTGGAAAGCTAGTTGAAAATGCTACAATTAATTGTGAAATAAGATTTTCCTAATTCGGACGTTTACTGTACCAAAATCGTCTCGCAATATGAGAACTCAAATTTGAGCGAATCTTATCCGGATTTCAGACTTCTATTTTGACTGGGAGGCTGACCTCCGAATTATCTAGGTTTACTAGGGCTTCTAGGACTTCTCTAAGCCTATAAATAGACCTCTTTCCAGTCAAGAAACCATATACAAGCCTGAAGACAAAAATTCACAGCTTCTCTTTAGTTTAGTTTTTCTAGTTTAGGATTTATATTTATGTCGGGCTAACCCCCAACTAAGGTTGGGGATGAAGCCTCACCTATGAAGAACAACAGTACTCTTATGTAAGTTTTTATAGTTCGATTTTATCGTTTAATATATTAATTGTTTTATTTCTTTTCAATGTGTGGAATGATTCTTGGATATCTTGTTGTGATTCAAGGATACACTTGATAATTTAGGATAATTACACATAATTGATTGCTTGGTTTTATATGCCTAAAAATTGAATATCCCTTGTGATTTGTTCTTCGGATACATTTGGTGTTTCAATTAAATTTGGATTCCTTTTGTGATTTGTACACGGAATGGATACATGGGATGGTTTTGATTAATTCTTTGAAGCATAGTAAAACATACATAAGATTTAGTTTGTGAGAACTTCGGATTAATATTGATGAACATGAAGTATGTGTTGTTCTGATTTGGTGAGTCTGGATTCCGCATCCTTAGTACTTTATCTTTTGTTTTTACTTTATTTTATTTTATGTTTAGTCTTTTAGTTTTTCAAAAACCCCAAATCAAAACCCTTTTGGAACTAGATTAGGATTAAATTAGCTTAGATATAAATTGGCCTTTCAAGAATACAATTCCCTGTGGGTTCGACCTCGCACTTGCACACCACCATATTGCACACGACTCGTGCGCTTACGAGTACATTTATTTTTGTACAACAGTACATGAGCAAGCTAAAGCTTTATTGGATCCCACTCCTAAAATGCGAACTGAGAATGGAGAAGAAGAAAAGGAGGAGCAGATTGAGCCCCCTCCAATTTCAAATTGGTCAAACAACAAGGAAGTGAGCACTGAAGCTCATTCCTTCGTCACAATCCCTCTCGAGACATATCATGCATCACAAGTTTCACCTTTTCAATGTCTCGAGGAGCCATCTTATGTAGAAATCTTTAAGGATTCACGAACACAAGATCAAAAATCTAGAAATCGTGGTCCTAAGAGAATTTTTCAAAACAAGCTTTTAGGCTACATAAGATGGCGGAACATCCTTCCTGAGGGATATCCAATTCTTAAGAAGAAAGTGTGGAAGGGATTGGTTGGACACTCATATGAGCGGGGAAGGTGCGGTATGTTTCCTTTTTTATTTTCTGCACCTTCATTTTTGTCATTTTCTTTTTTTTTTATTTTATTTTATTTTGTTTCTAACAGCAATTAACCTTTTGATGTTTCATCTTTGAGAAAAAGATTGCTGTTAGTTTTTGATAGGTGTTTTGATGTTTAAGTTTGGGGGACGCTTTGGACTTTGCACATCTCGGTTCCTCATCCCACTATAATGTATTTCTTGCCACATTGGGGACAATGTGTCATTTAAGTTTGGGGGTGTGGACAAACACTATGTCGGTTTTGATCGATATTTCACATGCACCCTAGCATTAGGGTCTGTGGGGTATGAGATTTGATTTTGAAGTGTGTGTCTTAAGATTTCTTGGTTTGCGATGTGATGATGAAAACCTTGGCTGTTAAAAAAAAATCATAATAAATTGAGTTTTCATTGAGTAACCGGATCTCTTGCCTGGCCAAGCAATGAGTGTTCGCGTCAAAAGATGAGAAATTCCAGCTAAAAAAAAATTGTATGGCTAGTTTAGGCTCCGTAGCTCTTTTGACTTAAGTAATTAAGCCCTAGGGATGTCTCTACATCTAGTGCCCTAAAGTCGTTTGGTTTGGGAGTCACTGGCCCAACGCTCATTACATAGGTCATTAGAAGCTTAAGGGAGTCAAGCATTGCACAACCTACACAAAAAATTGCATCTTTCAATTCAAGCCTTGGTTAATTTATCGCATTGTTTTCCTTTGAATTTTGGGATACACGTCTTTGGAGGATAATTGAAACCCCATGACCTTGTTGTTAATTCACTTTGCACTTCTTAGAGCATGTGTTGCTCAATTTTCCAACCTTGAGTGAAATAATGTTTGGATGCCTGGATGATGTAGTTTGTATGTTTAACATGTTAAATTTGCGAATGATGTGTGAACCATGTGTTTGTGTGAAGGGCTTTGTCCATTAATAACATAGTGCCAAATAATTGTTTGTGGGTGTCACTCCTGAAAAACCCTCACGAGACTTCACTCGTCCACTAGGGATGCGTAGTGATTTAAAATGCTTGTTGCATACGCTAAATGCAATCGTTTCTACCACAAAAGCGGATTTATGTTTCTTGTTTTGTTTTCAGTTTTGTTTTGCTAAGGGACTAGCAAAATGTAAGTTTGGGGGTATTTGATGGGTGTCAAATATTGTATATTGGACCCCCCTTAACTTATGTTTGTTAGGCTCTTAGTTTTGTTAATATTTAATATTTTGTATTGTTTTAGTGTTTTAATGTGTTGTAGGTCCTTGGTGCGAATTGTGGTTCAAAAGGGGCAGAATTAAGCAAAGATACTATTTCAGCCTCTGCAAAGTGCGTTCGAACGCACGGACTACGTTTGAATGCAGGTCCAGTCAGCCCACCTTTCCCACGTCGCCCTAGCCAGCCCTATCGATCATCGCTTCAACCTTGCGCCATGGGCAGTTATTTGCGTTCCACCGCACGTAGTGCGTTCGAACGCACTGCGGTCGAACGCAGTTCCTACACTCGAACGCATGCAGCACGGCGATGCTCCTGTGACCGATTGCACAACACCATGATCGAACGCGTGCAGGGTTGCGTTCAAACGCACCCCCTGCGTTCGAACGCACCCCTGACCTGGCAGCACACTAAAATTTTGTCTATAACTAGGATTCGTTGTTTTCTTTGTTTTCCACGCTTGGGAGACGGTTGGGATGCGTTTGAGGCGCCCTCAGTGGCCCAAAACCTCCCCGTTCTTCATTGTAAACACTCCTAAACGTCAATTTAATTTAATGCTTTTATTTATTTTGCTTTAGTCTCTTATTCCCTTCACCATACTTTTTATCTAATTATTTTTATGCTTAGTTTAATACTCCATTCATCAATTACTGTTTTGCTTGTTCGTTTCCATTCAATTTCGTGACAAAATTGTGTTGATTGTTGTTTATGAATTGTTTAACATCAACAGTCGTTGCAACCGGAGATACATCGGATGATTCGTCTTTGGACTAATATCCGTTGTGACCTCTTAAAACAGTGTTTGCATCGACTAGTTCGACAAGATTTCGTAACGACAATAGGACATGCATTAGTGCTTAATCGATAGACGGACGTATGAACTAACTAATAGCAAATAGAATACGCCTAGTAGCGTAATTGTTGTTGAGTATGGAACAAGCATGTTTATATGTTGATTAAATTGTGGTGAGGTAGATTAGGGACCTTAGCATTTTTATTTCTTTATTTTTTATTGCATTTTAATTTAGTTTTATTTTCTGCACGCCACATGTTTGATGTTGGGACTAGGTTAAGATAGGATTAGTTTAGGCACTTTAAAATCAGTTTTTTAACGAAACACGATTCTCTGTGGGTTCGACCTCGCACTTGCACAACCGCTCTATTACAAACGACTCGTGCAATTGGCGAGTACAATTAAATTTGTACACCATAAGCTTTAGGATGAAGCCTCACCGTTGATATACGTTCAAATTTTCATGTATTGTTCATACAATCTTACTATTCAAATGAAGTTTGATGTTCTATTTTCCTTTCAATTATGTGATTAAATTCGTGTGATTGATTGTGATCGTGTATGTTGCAAAAATTTGATATTCGATGTGTTTTATCCAACGGATACATCAAATGATTCAATTTAAATTAGATATCTATTGTGATTCGTTGATTAAACGGATACATTGGATGATTTGATTTAAGTTGGATGTTTATTGTGATTTGTACAACGGATGGATTCATTGAATCTTTTGATAGGGTTTATAGAAAAATAGAATGTGTTTGGATTTTTTTTACCATTCTTAAGGTTTATGAACAAAATCATGAAAGTATGTCATATTGATTCGGAGTGGTGAATTTCGAAAGCCTTAGTGTTTTGATTCATTTGATTTCATCATTTTAATTAGGGAAAAATATAAAAAAAGCCCCTCAAACTACCAACTGTTTACAATTTAGCCCCCCAATATTCAAAAGTAATAAAGTAGCCTCTCAAACTACCAAAATGCAACAAAAATGCCACTTATTTTTTTATATTTCTATAATACCCCTATTCTTTTAACAAATAAAATATTAAACTAATTGTAAAAAAAACCCAACAAAAAAAAAATAATGGGCGAATATTTATTTATTCCAAAAAACTTGTTTTTTTTGTTGTATTTATTAGCCCATTGTTTTTTTTGTATTTTTAAAAATTGTTTAGTTTTTTTTACAATTATTTTATTATTTTATTTGTTAAAAGAATAGGGGTATTATAGGAATATAAAAAAAAATAAGTGGCCTTTTTGTTACATTTTGGTAGTTTGGGGGGCTACTTTATTACTTTTTGAACATTGGGGGGTTAAACTGTAAACGGTTGGTAGTTTGAGGGGCTTTTTTATATTTTTCCCTTTTAATTAGTTTATTTTATTTTGCACGACATAATCACTCGAACTTTAGAACTAGGTGAAGATAAAATTGGTTTAAATTAGAAAATTAGTTTTTGCAAACATAACTCCCTGTGGATTCGACCTCGCACTTGTACACACATTACTGCATAAGATTTGTGCACTTGCGAGTACAATTAAATTTGTACATCAAATTTTCAAGCCATTGCTGAGGAATTTTTTTTTTTTTTTTGTGAAAATTGGTTTTTTTTTTTTGTTTAAATTAATTTTTTTTTTCTACTAGTTTAGGTAGCTTTTTTGTTTTGTTTGCAATTTTTTTATTTTTTTTTATTTTTGTTTATGTGTTGATCTAACAAAAAAAAAAAAAAAAGTGTTTTGCGTTTTTGAGTTTTGTTGCAGATTTGGCAAAAATCGGTCTCTGCCAAAGTGATCGAGTGCAAATTATGTATGCTCAAGTGCACTCAAGCCTATCACAGCACTATCTGCACACCTGCGCTCGACAGTTCCTCATTTACGCGTGAGCACACAGTAGATCGACGCTTGAGCGCAAGTCTTTGACGCTCGAGCGCATTGCGCCATCACGTTTGATCGCACCCCAGTGATGATCGAGCGCACTAGCAGACGACTGACTTCGTGCATGCTTACGCTCGATCACACCTTACCTGTGCTCGAGTGCATCTCCGTAGTCAGCAGCAACAGACCATAAGCAGCTAAGTCCAAAGTTTTATTTTTGATTTCTTTGGTTTATTTTTATTTTAAATTTTTTTAAAAAAAAAAATTGTGTTTGTCTCTTTTTATCTTTTGTTTGTTTGTTTTATTTTTGTGAATATCTTATTCTTTTTAGTTAGTCCATTTTGTTTTTGTACCTTTTTGTTTGGAGTATACCTGGTCGGAGATCCCAGAACTTAGAATTGATACCTGTAGATCCCGACTTAGAGAGAACTCTTAGGAGAAATCGGAGAGCACATATTGAGCGAGAGACGGTTGAGATGGGGGACAGTGTTAGAAATGTGAATCAATCGGAGAATGTGGGGCAACCTAGGGTTGAGAATCAGGATGCAAGAGCTGAGAATTTTGAGCAAGCTAGAGCTTGGAACGTGGACTTCTACATTACTTAGGGATTTGTTCGCACCTGTTACGACTAGTTCCCACTTGTGTATAGTGTTGCCACCAACTAACGCCACCCATTTTGACTTGAAGCCACACGTCATCCAACTCCTACCATCATTCCATGGCCTAGACCTTGAAAATCCTTACAGTCATGTAAAGAAATTCATAGACATGTGCGCCACTTTTAAGTTTCAAAATTTTTCCAAGGAGTCTACCCACCTTAGACTTTTCCCTTTCTCTTAGCACGATAAGGCTAGGGCATGGTTGGATTCCAACACTCCCATATCCAGTACATCTTGGGAAAGCTTGTTGAGCAAGTTTTTTTCGATGTCTAAAGTGAACGAGTGCTAAAAGGAGATAAGTTCTTTCACTTAGGAGGAAGACGAGAAATTTTCGGAGAGTTGGTAGAGATTTAAGGGGTTAATGATAAGATGCCCTCCACATGGATATCAGAAGTGGAGACTCGTTCAGTTCTTCTACCAAGGGTTGACTCAGCCCAATCGTAGCATGATCGAGTCAATGAACTGGGGGGCATTCTTAAGTTTGACAGGGATTTAGCATATAAGGCATTGGGCAAGCTGTCCGACAGCTCACAATAGTGGGATTTTTTGAGTTGTCGGGATAAATCTGCTCGTATCCCTAAGAAAGGAGGCATCTATGAGTTAAAAGGAGAAACTGAGTTGAACATGAAGATAGATGTGCTCACGAAAAAGGTCGTTGCCCTCACTATGGGTCAGTCCATCAATGCTGCCAGCACTTTCAATGCTAATAGTTGTTCCGTCTGTGCTAGGCCTATGCACTCAGCACAAAATTGTCCATCTATACCGGCTTTTGTCGAGTACCCGATGGAACAAGTTAACGCTTTCAATGATTACCGAAAGCAGTCAAATAGACCATTTAATGCTTATCCGGACCCCTTAATTTATGTTTGTTAAGCCTTTAGCCTTGTTAATATCTAACCTTTTAGTTTGTTTTAGTGTTTTATGGTGTTGCAGGTCCTTGCATTCATATTACGGTCAAAGAGGTGAAAAAGGCATAAGAACTGAAGTTGTGTTCCCTGCCACTGCGCTTGAGCGCACAAGGAGCGATCAAGCGCATGCCTTGTCGGCCAGTGTCTCACGCGTTGCCCTAGCTGCCATCACTTCCAGCCTTGTGCCGTGGCATTTCTGAGGTAGTTACGAGCGATCGAGCGCGCCTTCGACGATTGATCGCATACATGCCTGCGCTCGAGCACACCTCCTGCAATCGTACACACCTTTGTGACCTGGCAGCACCTTAGTTTTCTATAAATAGAACACTTGTGTAAATTTTCAACAGACAGTTTTTCATGGGCGTTTTCTGAGAGTTTTTGCCTCTGTGTGGCACTCTCTGCCCATTTTAATTGTCACCTTTATTTACTTGTTTTAATTTGTGCTTGTCTCCCTTTTATATGGGAGGCTAAACCCTTAACTAAGGTTGAGGATGAAGCCTCACCATTGATTTTCATGCTTGTTATTCACATTAAGCTTATTTAAGTCTGTCTTTAATATAGCTTTATCGTTTCTATTTGGTTTAGTGACAAAATCAAGTATGATTGTGCCATAGTTGTTTATTCTTAGTTTTTCATCCGATGGATACATTCCATCCTTCGATTTACAGTCATTTATCCATTGTAGTATGTGTTAAGTCACATTCACTTTGGATCCTTTGGCCTAAATCGTTTATGGTTTGTCTTTTGTCAAAGGGACAGATTCTTTGAATCCTTCGATAGGCGCAATAGATTAAGTTTTGTTTCAATTGGTAGACGGAATAAGTGGCTTAGTGTTTTTAATTAGCATTTCTGATTTGGTGAGGTAGAATCCTTAACCTTAGTGGTTCTTTTGTTCATTTAACTGCAAGTAAATTAGTTTATGTTTCCCTTGTTACACAAACACCCACTTGGAGCTAGGTTAAAATAATACCAGTTTAGATTTAAAATTGATTTGTAAACAATCACGGTTCTCTGTGGATACGAACACGTACTTGTGCAAACACTATACGAACCATGGTTCATTCTATTGCGAGTACTAAATTTGGTACGATCGAATTTTGGCGCCGTTGCCGGGGAACCGTTTGAGTTGTTGAAATAAATTTTACTTTTAGAGTAGTGTTATTTTTCTACTAGTTTTTATTTTCAGCAATTTCAATACTGTTCTTAGTTTATTTTCGTGTTTTTGTTTATTTTTGTTCATTTTTAGCTTAGTGTTTAGCAGTTTTTCATGCTGTTTATAGTTTTTGGAAAATCAGGCACTCATAGTGCGATCGATCGCACCTTTTACAATCGAACGCACTTGAGCCTATTCCTTGACGGTCGCATACCTGCGATTGCTTGCTACGTAGCTGCATGCGAGCGCGCGTTTCTAACAGAAAGCAGTATAGTGAGACGCTCAATCACACCTCTGTTGCGATTGAGCGCACTTGCAAAGCCTGCTACATAGTTGCGTGTATGCGATCGATTTTACTGCCCTGTGATCGAGCGCAAATTTGCTGACTGCATCAACATACCAGAGGCAGTATGTTCAAAATTTTATTTAATTGTGCTTTGATTAATTGTTAGATTAGTTTTAATTGTTTAATCTGCTTGTTTTGAGTATATCTCTGCTGTAGTTAGTTGTTTTTAGTTTATTTTTGCTTTTAATTGATTATATAGTTTGCATGTGTTTTGGTTAGTAGTTTGAATAATTAAATAGTTAGTTATTTAAATTGTTATATATCGTTTTTCTGTTTAATCGTCTTAGCTAGTTTGTTTTTCTGTTTCTATTATTGTTTTTGTGTTATCTGCATATGTTAATATTTGTTTAAGATGGCTTAGTTTATATTCACATTTTGCTTATAATTTATTATATGCAGTTTATTGTTAAGTTAGTGTTTTATTTTCTTGTTAGTTTGTGCATATCTGATTCTGTTTTTGTTATTTTCATAGTCCCTGTTTTTGCTGTTTGTCTTCATACTTGCTTACTTAGTTTATTGCTTTTCTCGTTTAGTTTAATTTCTTACTTAGTGTATGCATGGTCGGCTATCATTGAATTTAGAGTTAACACCTTTAGACCCCGACCTAGAAAGGATTTTTAGGAGATCCCTTAAAGCACTTGCTGAGATGGAAGAGAATCAGAGGAATGCAAATCAAGAGGAACAAGAGGAATTCCAAGATGCAAGAGCTGGGAACGGGGAACAAAGAAGATCATATGACGTGGATTTCACTACGTCACTCCGAGAACTTTTTGCACCAGTTGCGACTAGTTCCCATTCGTGCATAGTGTTGCCCGACTAATGCAACCCATTATGATCTAAAGCCACACGTCATCCAAATGTTACCATCTTTTTACGGCTTAGATCAAGAAAATCCATATTCCCATATGAAGAAATACAAAAATATCTGTGCCACCACCAAATTCCAAAATTTCTTTGAGGAAGCTATCCACCTTAGACTTTTTTCGTCCCTTCATAATAGAGCCACGGAGTGGTTGGATTCCAACGCTCCTGGGTCTATTACATCCTGGGAAGAATTGTTGAAACAATTCTATCACAAGTTTTTCCCAATGTCCAAAGTAAATGAGGCAAGAAAGGAGATCAATTCCTTTACTTAGGACGAGGACGAGAAATTCTCTGAGTGTTAGGGGCGATTCAAGGATTTGCTCATGAAATGCCCTCCTCATGGTTATGAAAAGTGGCGACTCGTGCAATTCTTCTACCAAGGGCTATCTTAGCCCAACCATAGCATGATAGAGTCGATGAATGGAGGAGCATTTTTGAATCTAACGGGTGATTTAGCTTATAAAGCTCTAGATAAATTGGCCGACAACTCACAACAGTGGGATTTTAAGAGTTGTCGTGACAAATCAGCCCAAAACCCCAAGAAAGGAGGCATCCATGAATTAAAAGGTGAAGCAGAGTTGAATTTAAGGATGGATGCGATTGTAAAGAGACTCGATGCTCTGAGTTTAGGAAAACCCATCAATGCTGGAAACACATTTCCAGTTGAGAGTTGCTCTGTCTGTGCTAGTCCCATGCACCAAGCACATAATTGTCCATCGATGACAGTATTTTCTGAGATGGAACAAGTGAACACTTTTAACAATTTTCAAAAGCAGTCAAGTGGCCCATATTCTGAGTCTTACAACCCTGGGTGGAGGAACCACCCTAATTTCTCCTGGAAGCAAAACCAGCCCACGAACCAAGGAGGAGCTCCACATGCTCAAAATCATTATCCTTCAGGATTTCCTCCTACATATCAAAATCATGGACGCTCGGCTTAGCCAGCGTCATCATCTTATCAAGCCCCCACTCAAGCCCCAGCATCATCGACACAGTCATTAGAAGAGACAATGAGGGAATTCAGGAAAATGACTGGTCCATCAATCAGTGATGTAAGAAATTCCACCATGGTGAACACCCAAGCAATCTCCAAGTTGGAGGTACAAGTGGGACAGTTAGCAAATCACCTTGGTGAGAGAGACAAGGGAAAGTTCCCTAGCCAACCAGTGAACAACCCTAAGGCAACCACTATCGGAAATTCTTCAACTCAAGAGCATGCACATGCGATTGTCACACTGAGGTCCGGGAGAAGAGTGGACAATCATGTGGCTGAGCCAGAAGCAGATCATGAAGTAGAGCCAACAACAGACCGTGCCAGGCAAGAAGAGACAGAGAGTGACAACAAAGAGGAGAGAGGTGCTAAGCCATTTACAGTCACTCCCATTGATAAAGACCTTCCGAGGTCATTCATCCTGAAGGCTCCATATCCTGAGAGATTGAAAACTCCAAAGAAGAATGCACAATTTGCTGAAATTTTAGAGGTGTTTAAGCAAGTTCAGATAAACATCCCATTCTTGGATGCAATTCAGCAAGTGCCATCATATGCAAAATTCTTGAAGGATTTGGTCACAATCAAGAGAAAGACAAATGTCCCAAAGAAAGCTTATCTGACCAAGCAAGTAAGCTCCATCCTCCAGTGCAAGATGCCAATCAAGTATAAGGACCCTGGTTGTCCAACCATTGCTTGCATGATAGGAGTGAGTCAGATCAATAGGGCATTGTTGGATCTAGGAGCAAGCGTGAATCTCCTTCCCTATTTAGTGTATCTACAGTTAGGATTGGGAGAATTGAAGCATACCATGGTAACGCTCCAATTGGCTGATAGGTCAATGAAGAGACCACGAGGAATAATTGAGGATATATTGATTAAGGTTGACAAATTCTATTTCCTTGTGGACTTCATAATGATAGACACGGAGACGATGCATGATGTGGTGAATCAAATTCTAGTGATTTTAGGGCGACCTTTCTTATCTATGGCTAACGCCTTAATCAACTGTAGGCTGGGAGTAATGAAAATCTCATTTGGGAATATGACAGTGGAGCTTAACATTTTTAACATCAATACCCAGCCACTGGATCATGATGAGATCTATCCTGTATGCTTAATTGAAGAAATCACTGATGACTTTGATTTTGAGGACCCTGAAATTGAGTGCAATACTTAAGATCAAGATGACCTGGACTTTGACAGGCTGATTGGGCAAGAGGATGATTTGTATGAGCCTAGCCTAGAGGACCCTGACATGGAGTGCTTTGCACCATCTGGAGGTTATTCTGATTTGAGTGAGCCACTTCAGCATGATGAACCATTGTTTGTGCCAATGTATGAGCTTAGTTTGAAGGACCCAGAGATGGAATGTTTCGCTCAGTATGGAGGAAACATAGATTTTTGTAGGTTACTTGAGCCAACTAGGGAAGTAGTTGAGCCAAGTTTAGAGGACATTGAGCTTGAGAGTGTTGCTCAATTGGGAGATGAACAATACTTTGATGAAGTAGTTGAACTACTTACATCCATTTCTGATCCCATGTCTGAGATACAGCCGAAGTGTGGGGAAACTGTGACGTCCCACATTGCCTGGGTATGGAGATGTGCTTATATGTATACTTCCACCTTCAATGACAACAACGCGTTTTAAAGCCGTGATGGTCATGATCCCATCAGAACTCCGCAGTTAAGCGTGCTTCTGCGAGAGTAGTACCAGGATGGGTGACCCCCTGGGAAGTATGGTTCAGGGGAGCCAAAAGCGGACAATATTGTGTGTCATTGGGGTGGGATGTTACATATGGTATCAGAGCAATTGCCCAGCCTGAGATGGAGGGAGCGTGCACAAGCCCATGAAGGCCGCCAGCAGGGACGCTGGGTCCTAAGAGGGGGTGATTGTGACGTCCCACATTGCCTGGGTATGGAGATGTGCTTATATGTATACTTCCACCTTCAATGAAAACAACGCGTTTTAAAGCCATGATGGTCATGATCCCATCAGAACTTCGCAGTTAAGCGTGCTTCTGCGAGAGTAGTACCAGGATGGGTGACCCCCTGGGAAGTCTGGTTCAGGGGAGCCAAAAGCGGACAATATTGTGTGTCATTGGGGTGGGATGTTACATATGGTATCAGAGCAATTGCCCAGCCTGAGATGGAGGGAGCGTGCACAAGCCCATGAAGGC
Organism: Carpinus fangiana; assembly: GCA_006937295.1. Lineage (NCBI taxonomy): Eukaryota > Viridiplantae > Streptophyta > Magnoliopsida > Fagales > Betulaceae > Carpinus > Carpinus fangiana. The sequence continues at coordinate 23,321,782 of CM017327.1, forward strand.
CGCCAGCAGGGACGCTGGGTCCTAAGAGGGGGTGATTGTGACGTCCCACATTGCCTGGGTATGGAGATGTGCTTATATGTATACTTCCACCTTCAATGAAAACAACGCGTTTTAAAGCCATGATGGTCATGATCCCATCAGAACTTCGCAGTTAAGCGTGCTTCTGCGAGAGTAGTACCAGGATGGGTGACCCCCTGGGAAGTCTGGTTCAGGGGAGCCAAAAGCGGACAATATTGTGTGTCATTGGGGTGGGATGTTACATAAACCATTGAGTTATCCTTCCCCACTACTTATTCGTCCGCATTTGAGCCACCCGATTTTATTTTTGAGAGCAAATGGGTTGCACCCATTTATAGGCGGCCAAGGTGGCCGAGATTGACCTTGGGAAGGAATGATCATTTTCCTCACCCATTTTGTGATCATCTGATGATAGGGTTAGCTAGATATTTCTTTTTGATTATTGATTATCCCATCTACGACCATTATTCGTTTGACCCTGGCAAGTTAGTGCATACCATTCTCGGTACTGCAGTTGACGTGTCTACCTAGTGTCATACGTAGTTTGGTCCGTTTCACGAGTTTGGCTGAAGACGTTAAACTTAACGCTTGTGAGAGGCACCCCTCATTATGTTTTATTTTTAGCATTTGTGTCTACCAGTCAAATTTAGGGGAGCATTCTTTTTTTTTTTGCTACGCCTGAATTGACCCATTCCCTAGGTTTTGTAAATTCGGTCACATTGTGGGCAATGTGACATTTTAAGTTTGGAGGTGGGGTAGATTTGTGTGTGTAAATATGTTGGTTTGTGTGTGTGAATTATTTTGTCAAAAAAAAAAAATTTTGCACTGTGCGATCAACCGTACCACTATACGTTCGATCGCAGACACGGGCCTGTGTTCGAACTCATTTATGTTTGTTCGAGCGCAGAGGCCCACTTCACACACACACACAACTGCTCGAGTGCGATCGAACGTACCTTGGTGTGATCGAGCGCACTCGATTCAGAATCCTCACGTGACTCTTTTTAGGTCATTTTCCCCCTTCCCCATCTCATTTCCTTTGTGTGCCGTACATCTAAACCACCATTTTCTCTATTCATACCTCACACAAACACCACCCAATCACCATTTCACCGCCCATACACCGCCACCCCCCCATTTCCATTACACAGCGCCACCTCTGCGCCACCACCACACACCACCGCACCGTCGCCGGCCCCATTTCACCCCCATTTCCATTTTCTCTCACAAAACCCAACTTCTCCAAAAAAAATTCATTTTCTCCCCAATTTTTATCTTCCAAAGGCACAAACCCATCCACGGGTTGTACCCTTTTGCTTTCTGTGTTGGTTTTTTACCTTTTTGCGGGGGGTTGGGGTAGATTTTAGAGGGGTTCTTCAAACCCTTGTTTTAAGAGTCGCCCACAACGTGTTCGACATAATTCCCCAAAGAGTTCCAGCATGCCTAGAGGGCAAGGTTCGACTTCTCGGTCCTCTGGGACCCAGGCCATGATAGCCAGGCCCCCTTTTGAGAGTCAGAAGCTCATCTTGGAGACCACATTTGCCGTCAAAGAAGATTTATCCAAGGATGATGCAACAAAGTGGGCAGTTTAAGAGCTTAAACACCGCGGTTTGAAGCGGCTGTTCAAACTGGTCGCCTCCACCGCATATGAATGTCTGGTTCGATCTTTTTATGAGAATTTGAAGTACAACTGCAATCGGCCAGACGTCCTTGTCTCTTCCATCGACGATAGAGACGTTGAGGTGACCATAGCCGACATAGTGGCTGTCTTGAAATGCCACCATGAGCCACCTGAAGTGGACGAACCATAGATTGACTGCCCCTCCATGCTCACTATAGAGGACATCGTCTCCGACATGTGTGAGGGGCAATATGCAGATAGGCACAAGAAGGCCGCTAGCAAGGTGAAGATACCTCCCAAGCTCTAGTTTGTGGACGTTTTGCTACAAAAGAATGTGTGTCCCTTGGGACACAAGACACAGAGGCGGGACATGTTTCTTAGTGCCTTATATTCATTCCACAGAGGCTATTGGTTCTCCATTCCCGAGATCATTTGGAGAGAGATGTATAAATTATGGGAGGGAGTGCACCACCGAGTTGCTGAGCCTACCAGAACTTGGGGATTTCCATTCCCATTTCTCATCACTCACATGCTTCGGAAGAAGGGCATAAAAGGCAATGCGACTGATCGGCCAATCATTGAGCATCCACGCTTCGGCTGAATCCAGTGGAACCAGAGCTGTTCCCACATGCCCAGAGTTATACCAGAGCCAGAGCCAGAGCCTATGGACATACATGAGATGGCAGCTGAACCAGAGATGGTGGGAGGACAAGAAGAAGAGGTGGATGAGCAGCCAGATGAAGAAGAATATGAAGAGACGATCACCCTCAGAGCTCCAGAGTTTTATGCTTTGTAGGATACCTTGGAGGACATCCGATTTCAGATTTCGGATATACAGAGAGATGCACGCCAGGATAGGCTCGAGTTGCAAGCCATGTTGCAAGACATTTTATTAAGATTGCCACCTGCATCAGGGACATCTCCTCCAGCTCCAGAAGCCTCTTCAGCACTGCCTCAGTAATTTTTGTCGAGTATGCACTAGGATTTCTAACCCCCTTGCATTACTTTTCTATTTTCTGTATCCACACACTGTGGACATTGTGAATTTTAGGTTTGGGGGTATTATTTGTGCACATTTGGTTTTCAATTTATGCAGTTTATTTTAATTATGGTTTTATTTTCTTTTGAGAGCTTAATTTAATGAACATATGATCACTTTGTTAAGGAAATTTAAATTGTGTTACTTTCCTTGGCAGCATGAGATATTACAGTTTCAATTTAATTTTCACGAGCACATTGGCACATAGTTTGTGGGGTATAAATTCTGAGTTTAGTCATGTTAGTTTTGTAAGCTTGAATGCAGTTGGGTAAACCATTGGGAAGATAACCTTGGTTGTTTTTTTTTTTAAAAAAATAAAAATAAAAATGATGATCATTTTGAGCTTTCCACCGAGTAACCGGATCTCTTGCCCCATTAAGCATTGAGCATTCGCGTAAAAAGGTGAGAAGTTAGACTTGGTTAGCGAAGCTTCGTAGCCTTTTTGACTCGAGTTAGTAGGTCCTTAGGGGTGTCTCTACACCTAATGCCCTAAAACCTTTTGGTTTGGGAGTCATTGACTTAACGCTTGATAAATGGGTCAATTAGAGAGCTTAAGGGAGCTAAGCAATTAAAAAAAAAATGATGAAAATAAATAAACCTTGGTTATTGTGTCTAATGGGTTGTCTAATGAATTTTGAGTGTCGAAGCATGCATGACTAAAATTAGTTTCGAAGTCCCATATTTATGTGCTAATTTCACTTTCACTAGAATTGAATTGTGTGATGTCTCATAATGCATGTTTGTAGCTTGATTGATAATTCCTTGAAAAAATTGTGAAAATGGTGTTTGTTTGATTAAGCTTGCTCATGAATAAGAACCATGATTTTTATATTGTTGCATTGATGAGAATAAAATGATTGTACAATGTTTGTGGGTACATTCCTATAAAACCCTCACGAGACTTCACTCGTCCTCTAGGGAATCCCTAGGGGTTTAAAAGGCTTGTTGCATATGCTAAATGAAACCGTTCTCCCACGAAAGTGGACCTATGTTTTTAATTTTGTTTTGCTAAGGGACTAGCAAAATATAAGTTTGGGGGTATTTGATGAGCACGATTTAGTGCTTATCCGGACCCCTTAATTTATGTTTGTTAAGCCTTTAGCCTAGTTAATATTTAAAATTTTAGTTTGTTTCAGTGTTTTATGGTGTTTCAGGTCCTTGCATTCATATTACGGTCAAAGGGGTGAAAAAGGATTAAGAATTGAAGTTGTGTTCCCTACCACTGCGCTCGAGCGCACTGCGATCCAGCCCAAGGAATGCGATCGAGAGCATGCCTTTTCAGTCCGCATCTCACGCGTTGCCCTAGCCGCCATCACTTCCAGCCTTGCACCGTGGCACTTCTGAGGCAATTACGAGCGATTGAGCGCGCCTTCGACGATCGATCGCATACATGCCTACGCTCGAGCGCACCGCCTGCGATAGAGCGCACCTTTGTGACCTTGCAGCACCTGAGTTTTCTATAAATAGAACACTTGTGTAAATTTTCAACATACAGTTTTTCATTGGCATTTTCTGAGAGTTTTTGCCTCTGCTTGGCACTCTCTGGCCATTTTAATTGTCACCTTTATTTACTTGTTTTAATTTAATGTCTTGTTTTAATTTGTGCTTGTCTCCCTTTTATATGGGAGGCTAAACCCTCAACTAAGGTTGAGGATGAAGCCTCACCATTGATTTTCATGCTTGTTATTCACATTAAGCTTATTTAATTATGTCTTTAATATAGCTTTGTCATTTCTATTTGGTTTAGTGACAAAATCAAGTACGATTGTGCCATAGTCGTTTATTCTAAGTTTTTCGTCCGATCGATACATTCCATCCTTCGATTTACAGTCATTTATCCATTGTAGTTTGTGTTAAGTCACATTCACTTTGTATCCTTTAGCCTAAATCATTTATGGTTTGTCTTTTGTCAAAGGGACAGATTCTTTGAATCTTTCGATAGGCGCAATAGATTAATTTTTGTTTCAATCGATAGACGGAATAAGTGGCTTAGTGTTTGATCGGTGTCAAATATTGTATATTGGACCCCCTTAACTTATGTTTGTTAGGCTCTTAGTTTTGTTAATATCTTATGTTTTGTGTTGTTTTAGTGTTGTGTTGTACTGTAGGTCCTTGTCGTGAAAACCTGGCTTAAAGGGAAGAATTGAGTTAAGAGAGGTTTAGCCCCTGCCAGTGCGATCAAGCGCACTACGCTTGAGCGGCGGAGGCGCGATCGAACACAACGCCAACGATCAAACACACACTGCACGGCGATGCACCTACAATCGAACGCACAGCCAACGATCGAACGCACGCAGGACTGCGATCGATCGCACCACCTGCGATCGAGTGCCAGCACGTGACCTGGCAGCACATTAGTTTTGTCTATAAATAGGAGTTCGTTGTTTTCATTATTTTTTACGTTTGGAAATGCTTGGAGGCGCCCTCAGTGGCCTAAGTCCTTGTTCATCGCTGTAAAACCCACTAAATGTCATTTTATCATTTAATGCTTTCATTTGTTTAATTTTAGTCTCTTATTTCCCTCACTATGGATTTATTTATATATATTCATGTTTAGTTTTCATTTTCTGTCATTTAATTTAATGTTTGTTCGATTCAATCACAATCTAGTGACAAGATTGTGATTGGTTGTTGTTTATGGATCTTCTTTCCGTCCAATATGCGTTGTGATTTATCCAGGTTACATCGGATGGTTCAATCGAGTCCAATATCCGTTGTCGTGAATGACACATCAAATGATTCGATTTCGGTTCAACATCCGTTGTGACCATTTATGGGTTAATACATCGCATGATTCGACTAGATTTTGTAAAGGCAAAAGAACATGCGTAGAGCTAGGCCATACGACGGGTGTGTGCACTATCGTGAGAATATGACATGCATTTTAGTCTAATTGTTTGATGGATGTGTGAATTAGCATGCCTATATGTTGATTAAATTGTGGTGAGGTAGATTATGGACCTTAGTGCTTTTATTTATTTATTTTATTGCATTTTGATTAGGTTTTATTTTCTGCACGCCATGTGTTTGCTTTTGACACTAGGTTAAGATAGGATTAGTTTAGGCGATTTAAATTGGTTTTTACACATAGCACGATTCTCTGTGGGATTCGACCTCGCACTTGCACACCCCCTACACTGGATAACGACTTGTGCAATTGACAAGTACAATTAAATTTGTGCAACAAATTTTGGCGCCGTTGCCAGGGAATCGTTTGTTTTGTGAAATTGATTTTTTTTGCGTAGATTAATTTTATTTTTCTACTAGTTATTTTATCTGTGCAATTATTTTATTTGTTTCATGCTTTTGTATAGACAAAAATCCAAAAAAATTAGTGTTTGGCTAATTTTCTTAGTTTTTTAGTTTATGGAATTTCAGTCTGTGATAGTGCGATTGATCGCACCCCAGTTGCGATTGAACACACTTGAGCCTATTCCAGCCTGTTCGTGTGCCTGCGCTCGCTTAGTATGCACTTGAGTGCGAGCGCGCCTTTCTGACAGACCGCAATGCGCCTGTGCGATCGATCGTACCTCTGTTGCGATCGAACGAACGTGCTCAGACTACTACATTTCTGTGTTTCTGCGTGCCTGCAATTGATCTTATTGCTATGCGCTCGAGCGCAATTCTGTTGGCTGCACCAACAGACCCGAGGCAGTTTATGTGTTCAGTTTTAATTTTCATTTTTTAGTTTTGTTTAATTATTAGCTTATTTTTATTTGTTTTATCTGCCTGTTTTTAGTTTGTTACAATTGTTAATTTTCATTTATTTGTTTATTTTAATTGCATGTCTTTTGTAGTTTATTTTGTTGTTTTTAATTCTTGTGAATAATTTAATTTTAGTTCAGTTAGATTATTTTTGGTATTTTTGTTTATTTTATTTTCTGCAAGAATGGTTATTGTTTCATGTGTGTTTGTTGCATACTAAATTGTTGTGTGAAGCATGAGTCTTCCGTTTATTAATTTTGATGTTTCCCCTAGTTGTAGGACGTCAAATCGTACCAATTTGCACCCACATGAACTGTGTTTAGGCTGCTCCAGTCCTCACCATAATTCCGGTGATTGTCCACATTGGGAAAAATTTACCAATTTTTCATATGGGTAGCTAAACACCAGTTTTTCCAACTAGGGGTTTGAATCACATTCTAACTCTTACACCCCTGACCAAAATAACCATTATGATGTCTCATGGTATGCTCATGCCATGGGAAACTATGCTCTCCAATCCGATGAATTGCACCATCCTGAATATCTGCAGTTCAATACCCACTCTTCTATGCCTTCAACGTATAATCCTCCTCCTCAAGAGTCATTAGTGCAACATTTTCCAACTGCTCATATTGATGACTTAGAGGAGAGAGCGAACCAACTCATGGCAGCTAGGCGTGCCCACACCCAGCCTCTTCACACTCACGCACTTCATCAGTCATGTGAATATTGTTATCATCCTTCTCACGGATTTGATGATTGCCCATTCTATATTCATTACGTGAGTCAAATTAACATGTCTGCACATGAGGATGCACAAAACACCACCACACTTGTTAGTGAGGGAAAAGCTGTCAGCAAGGTGGAAGAGAAGAAGGAGCAAATTGAGCCCCCGCCAATTCCAATTTTGTCCAACGACAAGGAAGTGAGTACTGAAGCTCATTCCTTCGTCGCAATCCCTCTCGAGACATATCATGCACCACAAGTTTTATCTTTTCAATGTCTCGAGGAGCCATCTTATGTAGAGATTTTCAATATGTCACGCACAGAAAGGTGCAAATATAGGAATAGGCATACCAAGAAAATATTTCGAAGAAAGCAAATTTGCTACATAAGATGGCGGAACATTCTTCCAGAGGGATATCCAATTCTTAAGAAGAAAGGGTGGAAGGGATTGGTTGGACACCCATATGAGCGGGGAAGGTGCGGTATGTTTTCTTTTTTATTTTCCGCACTTTAATTTTTGTCATTTTCTTTTTGTTATTTTATTTTATTTTGTTTCTAACAGCAATTAACCTTTTGATGTTTGATCTTTGAGAAAAAGATTGCTGTTAGTTTTTGACAGGTGTTTTGATGTTTAAGTTCGGGGGACGCTTTGGACTTTGCACATCTCGGTTCCTCATCCCACTGTAATGTATTTCTTGCAACATTGGAGACAATGTGTCATTTAAGTTTGGGGGTGTAGACAAATACTTTGTCAGTTTGTTTGTCTGTTTATTTACTTGTTTTGTTTTGTTTTTGTTTGTATATATTTGCTTTTGTGTCTATATATAAATTTTTTTCTTTTTGTTTGTTGCTATGTTGTTGATTGGGCATAATTTACATCGTAACTATGGATTGCATGTCATTGGTGTGTTTAACTTGTTTGAACATTGCATATCATTAGAAATCCTTTTTTTTTTTCATTCATGTGTTGGATTAGAGAGAATCCACTTGTTTGATCAATATTTCACATGCACACTAGCATTAGGGTCTATAGGGGTATAATATTTGACTTTGAAGTGTGTGTCTTGAGATTTTTAGGTGTGCGATGCGATGATGAAAACCTTGGCTGTTAATTACAAAAAAAAAAATCAGAATAAGTCAAGCTTTTCATTGAGTAACCGGACCTCTTGCCTGGCCAATCAATGAGTGTTCGTGTCAAAAGATGAGAAATTCCAGCTAAAAAATTGTATGGCTAGTTTAGGCTTCGTAGCTCTTTTGACTTGAGTAATTAAGTCCTAGGGATGTCTCTACATCTAGTGCCCTAAAGCCGTCTGGTTTGGGAATCACTAGCCCAACACTCGTTACATAAGTCATTTAGAAGCTTAAGGAAGTCAAGCATTGCACAGCCTACACAAAAAATTGCATCTTTCAATTCAAGCCTTGGTTATATTTATCACATTTTTTTCCTATGAATTTTGGGATACACGTCTTTGGTGGATAATTGAAACCCCGTGATCTTATTATTAGTTCACTTTGCACTACATGGAGCATGTGCTGTCTCAATTTTCTAACCTTGAGTGAAATGATGTTTAGATGCCTGGATGATATGGTTCGTATGTTTAACATGTTAAATTTGCTAATGATGTATAAACCATGTGTTTGTGTGAAGGACTTTGTCCATTAATAACATAGTGCCAATAATTGTTTGTGGGTGTCATTCCTGAAACACCCTCACAAGACTTCACTCGTCCACTAGGGATGCCTAGTAGTTTAAAAGGCTTGTTGCATACGCTAAATGCAATCATTTCTCCCACGAAAGCGGATTTATGTTTCATGTTTTTAATGTGTTTTCATTTTTGTTTTGCTAAGGGACTTGCAAAATGTAAGTTTGGGGGTATTTGATCGATGTCAAATATTGTATATTGGACCCCTCTTAACTTATGTTTGTTAGGCTCTTAGTTTTGTTAATATCTTATGTTATGTGTTGTTTTAGTGTTGTGTTGTGCTGTAGGTCCTTGTCGTGAAAACGTGGCTTAAAGGGAAGAATTGAGTTAAGAGATGTTTAGCCCCTGCCAGTGCGATCGAGTGTAGGAGGCACGATCATGCACATGCCATGTCAGCCGTAATCCCCACATTGCCCTAGCCGGCCCTATGCTCCATCGCTTCAACACTTGCACTGTAGGCAGTTACGAGCGATCGATCGCACTATGTGCGATCGAACGCATTGCGGTCGAACACAATGCCAACGATCGAGCACACACTACACGGCGGTGCACCTGCGACCGAACTCATAGCCAACGATCGAACGCACGCAGGACTGCGATCGATCGCACCACCTACGATCAAGCGCACGCACGTGACCTGGCAGCACATTAGTTTTGTCTATAAATAGGAGTTCGTTGTTATCATTATTGTTTACATTTGGAAACGCTTGGAGGCGCCCTCAGTGGCCTAATTCTTCCCTGTTCATCATTGTAAAACCCTCTAAATGTCATTTTATCATTTAATGCTTTCATTTGTTTAATTTTAGTCTCTTATTTCCCTCACTATGGATTTATTTATATATATTCATGTTTAGTTTTCATTTTCTGTCATTTAATTTAATGTTTGTTCGATTCAATCACAATCTAGTGACAAGATTGTGATTGGTTGTTGTTTATGGATCGTTTTTCCATCCAATATGCATTGTGATTTATCCAGGTTACATCGGATGGTTCAATCGAGTCCAATATCTGTTGTCGTCAACGACACATCGGATGATTCGATTTCGGTTCAACATCCGTTGTGACCATTTATGAGTTAATACATCGCATGATTAGACTAGATTTTGTAAAGGCAAAAGAACATGCGTAGAGCTAGGCCATACGACAGGTGTGTGCACTTTCGTGAGAATAGGACATGCATTTTAGCCTAATTGTTTGATGGATGTGTGAATTAGCATGCCTATATGTTGATTAAATTGTGGTGAGGTAGATTAGGGACCTTAGTGCTTTTATTTATTTATTTTATTGCATTTTAATTAGGTTTTATTTTCTGCACGCCATGTGTTTTCTTTTGGGACTAGGTTAAGATAGGATTAGTTTAGGCGATTTAAATTGGTTTTTACGCAAAGTACGATTCTCTGTGGGATTCGACCTCGCACTTGCACACCCGCTACATTGCATAACCACTCGTGCAATTGACGAGTACAATTAAATTTGTGCAACAGTGTTTTTAGTTAGCATTTCTGATTTGGTGAGGTGGAATCCTTAACCTTAGTGGTTCTTTTGTTCATTTAACTGCAAGTAAATTAGTTTATGTTTCCCTTGTTACACAAACACCCACTTGGAGCTAGGTTAAAATAATACTATTTTAGATTTAAAATTGATTTGTAAACAATCAGGGTTCTCTGTGGATACAAACACGTACTTGCGCAAACACTATACGAACCACGGTTCATTCTATTACGAGTACTAAATTTGGTACGATCAATGGTAGAGCGTTTCTTAGAGATTTTCATGGACAACTTCTCCTTCTTCGGTTCATCATTTGAGGAGTGTTTGCACCATCTCACTTTGGTCTTGGTGCAGTGCAAGGAGAAGAACCTGGTGCTTAATTGGGAGAAGTGCCATTTTATGGTCAAGCAAGGAATCGTACTGGGACACGTCATATCTCATTGGGAGATTGAGGTTGACAAAGTGAAGGTGGACCTGATTTCCAACCTTCCACCCCCACATACGGTGAAGGTGGTTTGTTCTTTTCTGGGCCATGCAAGATTCTATAGGCGATTCATCCAGGATTTCAGCAAGATTGCTAGGCCCTTGTGTAAGTTTTTGGTGAAGGAGACCCTGTTTATATTTGATGAGGAGTGTAAGCAAGCATTTAGGGTTTTGAAGAAGATTCTAACGTCCACACCCGTTATTCAGCCACCTAACTAGGGTGTACCTTTTCAGATTATGTGCAACGCGTCAGATTATGCCGTTGGAGCTGTTTTGGGGCAATGTGTTGATAAACTCCCCCATGTCATCTACTATGCAAGCAAAACTCTAAGTGATGCATAACCCAATTACTATACCACTGAGAAGGAGTTGCTAGCAGTCGTTTTTGCATTGGACAAGTTCAGGTCCTACTTGTTAGGATCGAAAGTCATTATCTACTCAGATCATGTAGCACTGAAGTATCTTTTGTCCAAAAAATATGCTAAGTCTTGTCTTATCTGATGGATATTGTTACTTCAGGAGTTCGACATAGAGATTCGGGATAAGAAAGGTTCCAAAAATGTGGTGGCGGACCATTTGTCTAGGTTGATAGCGGAGTTCACTGAGGTTGCCATTCCCATTTCTTAGACCTTTTCTGATGAGTGAAAAAACACACTGTCTTTTTGTTCGTTTTATTTGTTTGTTTTGTTTATTTTTGTCGGTAAAAAAAAAAAAAAAAAAATTGCTATGTTGTTGTTAAGCATGAGTTACTTTATAACTATGGGGTTTGCATTTCATGGGCTTGTTTAACATCTTCAACACATCATATCAGTAGGACTAGTTTCTTTTGGCTTAGAGAGATTTCACATGTTTTGAGTTGATTATCACATGCACATTAGCATAGAGTCTGTGAGGTATGAAATTTGAACTGAATTGTGTGGTATCTTGAGATTTGTTGGATGACTTGTTGATGAAAAGACCTTGGCTTGAAAAAGAAATCAAAAATAAAATAAATAAATAAAATCATCACTTTGAATTCTTCACTGAGTAACCGGACTTCTTGCCTCATTAAGCATTGAGTATTCACGTAAAAATGTGTAAAATTCAGTTTGGTTGATTGTATGGCTAGTTTGGCTTTGTAGCTTTTTTGACTTGAGTCATTAAGGGATGTTTTCACATTTAGTGCCCTAAGACCATTTGGTTTGGGAGTTAAGGGATGTTTTCAGATCTAGTGCCCTAAGACCATCTGGTTTGGGAGTCACTAGCCCAACATTCGTTACATAAGTCAATTAGAAAGCTTGAGGGAGCCGAGCATTGCACAGCCTACAAAAAAAAAAAAAAGAAGGAAAAAATTCACTTTTAACCCATGAAGTTTCAGTACTTTTGCAATGTTAACCCCAAAGTTTAAAAATTTGCAATCCACCCCATGAATTTTCAAAAACTTGCAATGTTAACCCCAACGTCAATTTGGCCGTCAAATTGGATGGATTCCGTCCCACGTGCGTCTCACGTGACTGTTTAGGGTTTGGCCTTCCCGTTTTACCCCTCCTTTTTGCCCACCACCCACACGTGCTACTGACCTTATCCTCTCTCTTATAACTCAAACACCCACCCACACACCAAACACACAAGCACGAGCACGAGCTGCACGACAACGACTCCTCCTTCTGGAACTCTCGTTCATGCTCCCAATCCAGCAACAGGTTTGAAGTCCACAAGGTTTTTTTGGCATTTCCCCCCTTCGACAATGACCCCTGCCAAATCTGGAACTCTCGTTCGTGCTCCCACTTCAGCGACAGCTTTGGAGTCCACAAGGTTTGAACCGCATTTCCCCTCTTCGACACACAGACGATTTTGGCATTTCCCCTCTTTCAAACACAGAAGAGGTATGCCCAAATTTCAGTTCGTTTCTGTGTAAAATTTGGTTTTTGTGGGAATATTTGTTAGGGTTCTTGTTGTTTATGGGAATATTATGGTTTAGTCTTCAATTAACATGAATTTTTCATGTTGCAACGATTAATGGATGAATTTAGTAGTGTACTGAACTGTCGACTTTCTACTGAACTGTTATAAGCAATTGTTATGTCCACTTTATTTTATGTTTATGTAAATAATTAAAGGATAATAGGATCAGACGAAGCTCGTCAGCATAAGCCCAAAGCTTAGCCTAAAATTCAGCCTGAAATAAGCTTCCTCCACTCCATTCTTTGTCTAATTATTTTGTCAAAAAAAAAATGTATATAAAAAAAAACAAATAGAGCCTTGTTCGCATGCATGCATGAATTAGGGCCTTTGGTCATTTCGAGATGGTAGTTTGGTGCAAGCTTTGAAATGTGATAAATAGTTTTTAAATGTGCAAGCAAACTAATTACGTATTACTGTATCATGTAGAACGGATACCTCGAATGAAAGTGCAAGTTTTCATCATGAAGGTACAAGCTTTTATTATGATTCAAGCAATAGCAGTGCTTCAAGTGCGGTGCAGCATGTTTGCTTTTGCGAACGTCCCACTGTTGTCAAAACTGCAAACACCGAGAAAAACTTTGGAAGGAGGTTCGTCAGTTGTGAAAATTGGAAGGCAAGTTCTTCATATTTTATGTAGCAATCCTAGGGCATAACTTCATAATTTTGTTTAGTTTATCTATTCAATTAATTCAGGCTGGTAATTGTTAGTTGTAATGTGTTTTACAGATTAATCAAGACTGTGGTTTCTTTCAATGGCTTGATACTAAAATGTGCTCATTTGGTAAGAGGGTGGTACATCGTTTGCATCAAAGGCATGAACAATTGGAGGCTAAAGCTAAACGATGTCAAACATTGGTTCAAGTTGAGGTTGGGAAGGTGAGAGCAGAAGATGAGGGAAAAATTGTGCAGCTAAAGGCAGAGATGGAACAACTTGTGAATGAGATATCAAATTATCGTAAACAAATCGAGATTGGGGATATAAAGATGCATGCATTGAAGAAGAATTACCATACTATCATTGTGTGTTCGTGGATCGTACTGATGTTTGCACTGTGCATGTGCCTCTTTGGAGGCTTTCACAATAGAAAAGCTGGCTGCAACTTAGGCCATGGAATGCTGTCATGAGGTTGTCCCTCACGGTGGAGCCAGTGGATTGTGCTCTAGTTTAATATCAAGACATTAGTCCCGTGTGGGTTTGATTTTAGGGTTTTTGTGGGTTGGTTTGGTGTCACTCCCTTGTGGGATTTGTTATATATTATTAGTCCCGTGTGGGATTTGTTATATATTATTAGTCCCGTGTGGAATTTGTGATATATTACTAGAAGCGAATCAACAACCATCACTTCAAATGCATATACCAATTTTTTGCTTCTTTGGATTGATATATGGGGTTACACATTGAATGCATATTATTAAAAAAAAATAAAAAATGTAAATGCTTGGGGTTTTTTTTCAACCATATATGGGTGCATATAAAAAATGTAAACAAGTGAGGTGACTTGACTTATAGAATAGTTGTTAGAGAATAGGTAATTTAACACAATTATTCATGGGTGGTCTTTGTCTTGCTAATCATGTGGTAATGAAGCATGCAATAATTGAACTAAAAATAAAGCATGCAATAATTGACACTAAAAGTATGACCAAAATATAAAAGCTGCACACACAACTATGGTATTGATATTCATACCAAAACACATTCCAAAACATAATACCAAAACATTTCATAGGGTTTGGCCTTCCTACCAACACAAGACACAAATATCCAAAATACCAAAATACCATAATACCAAAATATCAAATCTGCACACACAACTATGGTATTGATATTCATACCAAAACACATTCCAAAACATAATACCAAAACATTTCATAGGGTTTGGCGTTCCTACCAACACAAGACACAAATACCCAAAATACCAAAATACCATAATACCAAAATATCAAATCTGCACACACAACAATGGTATTGATCTTCATACCAAATCACCTTCCAAAACATAATACCTAAAATTTTCATTTCTACGCATTTCATAAGGTTTGGCCTTCCTAATGCCAACACAACACAAATAATCAAAATGGCAAAATACCATAATATTAAAGCTGCACACACAGCTATAATCTTCATCACTCATATATAAACCAACTTCCCATAAAGCTGTTCATTTCATCACCTGTTTACATCCCCATGGCAAAACAACATACCACTTATAATTACATAGCATAAACATATAAACAAATGTGCATACCCTAAAGAATTCTACAACCATTAATAGTTTTACCTAAACAACAAATTTACATGTAGACTTGTTTTTATCACCTAACAACATCAAAAGCTGGCGTTGGTATGATACCAAAACCAACATTGTAATCAAGTAAAAAAGTTTTAAACAACAAAGTTTATGGCTTCCAATCTCGTTCTTTTCTTTTCCTTTTTGATTCCATAATTTCTATTCCTTTTTCTATGCTTGTGACAATTTGTTTGCCATTGACTTGGTTTGACGAAGAAACATTTCCACCACCTCTAGATGCTGTTCCACCACCTCTAGCCGTTGCCCCACCACCTATAGTTGTTGTTCCACCACTGATCAGTGTCAAATTGTGTATATTTGACTCATTTAACTTATATTTGTTAAGCCTATAGCTTTGTTAATATCTAATTATTTTTAGTATTTTTAGTGTTTTGAGTTGTGCAGGTCTTTACAACAAAAGTTGGCCACAAAAGAGCAAAAATACACTAAGGGAAGAAATGGATCCTTGCCAAGTGCGTTCGATCGCACTTGGTGCGTTCGAACGCACTGACGGTCGAACGCAGGGGGCACGGTCGAACGTAGTCCCAGTCATCCCGCATCTCGTGCGGGTGCCCTAGGAGTCCATCGCTTCCAAGCTGCGCCGTTACGGTTTTCTGCAGTCGAACGCACATTGTGCGATCGAACGCACAACTCATCATTACGTTCGAACGCATTGCATGCGTTCGAACGCACTCGTGCGACCTGTTAGCCTATAAATAGGACCCTAGGTCCATTTGGTCGAACACTCAGTTTTTTGGGCGATTTTTAGAGAGCATTTTGCTTCTGTTGGCCTTGGTCTGCCCCTTTTATTTGTAAGCTTTTACTTTAAAGTTAATTTTAATGCATTCTTTTAATTTGATTATGCTTTCTTGTTCAATGGGTAGCTAAAATCTTCAACTAAGGTTCAAGATGAAGCCTCACCCTTAGTTTATATTTCTTGCTTTTACATTTTATGCTTTATTTTCCGTCATTTAATTTCCGTACTCGTCATTTAATTTCCGTGACAAATAATTGAATGGTTGTGCGTTTTTGATACATTGATAGTCATCTTGTGATGTGTTCCAAGCCGGGTGCACAACGAGTTATTGGTTTTGATTTAATATCCATTGTGATCCAAGGATACAGTGGATGATTTTATCCATAATCAATACTCATTGTAGCTCCTTAACGGTAAACACATTATTCGGTTTGACTTGTGTCAATAACCACAATAGAGTGTGTTGAAGGGTTAAAAGTGTTAAAAAAAAGGGAAAATGAGTGTTTAATGTATTAAGCTAATTTTTATTGGGTGAGGTTCGTCTTTAACCTTAGTTATTTTTATCCAGATATTTGCATTTTTGAGAATAAATTTAATTTATGCACGTTCCATGTTCGACATCATTTCTCACTTTGGGACTAGGTTAAGATATATTCAATTTAAGAGTCGTATTGGTTTTTAATTGCAAAACTCCGTTCTCTGTGGTTCGATCTCGGTACTTGCGCAATGCTATACGACCTAACTGTTCGTTCTATTGCGAGTACCCAAATTTGGTACGATCCACCAAATTTGATTTAACGCTTTGACTTGGTTTGACGAAGAAACATTTCCACCACCTCTAGATGCTGTTCCACCACCTCTAGCCGTTGCCCCACCACCTATAGTTGTTGTTCCACCACCTCTAAATGCTGGTCCACCACCTCTAGTGGCTGCACCACCCCTTGTTGCCCCATCAGTGGCAACACCACCTCTTGCTGTCCCACCAGTGGCTGGACCACCTCTAGTCTTAGGACCTTTTCTTGCAGCTCCTAAAGTTGCACCACCCCTAGTCCTAGGCCCTCTTCTTGCAATACTTTCACTTTCACTACCAAGGTCTTCAGTTAAGTCAATGTGTATTGGGCCAGTGTTTTTTATTGGAACAGTGTGACAAATACCAGCTATCCGATCTGAACAGCAAGTCCTTGATGCAGGGCCCCTATGGACAACCCCGGGGGAAGTATGAGATCATTGGTTAAGGCTCTAAGTGACACACCCCATGTTGGAAGTAATACAATGCCTGCATCAAATCCTTGTGCACCAACAAATCCAGGGGGTGGTGATGCTCTTCCTTCATGAGCAGCTCCGGTAGGCGATAATCCTCTGCGTTCATCAGCAAATCCAGGAGGTGGTGTGTGCTCTCTCTCATCAAGAAGATGTGGGATGTGGATTTCTTTGCTGATAGATGCCTTGCTGGTAGATGGTTTAGTGCTGGTAGATGCCTTCTTCTATACATGTTAAAAACAAATCAACAATGGTGAGAAGTCAGGAAAATAAATAATAAAAACATAACAAAACAGTTTATAGTTAATTACCTTAAGAATAGAAGCTGATTGTGGACCAGATTATGGACCACTACTCCTCAGCTGAGTCCTCTGCATAACAAGTATTGGATATACATTTGTTAAACAGTTGATTAAAATTTCTAGCATTGACTGTAATATTTTACAAGTACACTCCATAGTTGATACAAACAATCTAAAACAGTTCACTTTCACTGATACTTAAATAAGCTCAATAAAGCATGCCATAATTGAACTACCTTATCCGCAACTGTTTTTTTGCATTTGTTTACCTGAGGTGTAATCGAACTAGGGCTCTGCGACTGCACACATAACCCAAAAAAAAAAAAATCTGTCAAACAGTGGACAGCCTTGTGTAAACACTATTATATATAACACACATACAATTACCTTATCCACACTGCTTTGTTCGCCTTTGCCCTTGGTCACTTTCGGTCTCCTAGAACCAACACTTCTTGCCTGGACACACAACATAAAAAATAATAAGTTGAGTATAATGTGAAATTACCTTATAAAACATTTGAACATGTCAACTTTCATTTACGAAAAAGCTTACATTCGATGCTTCACTTATGTTAAGTGGATATGCCCTTTTATTGTGTCCAAGACCATGACACTTCCCACGTTTTATCCTTGCCCCAAATTTTCTCATCCGATCTGGGTTCTTCAGGTCTCTACTCTCATCGGGAGCCCTTCTCCTTTGCTTCTTTGGCCTGCCAGGTGCAATTCTTCCTCTTGGAGGCTCCAATTTGTCATGACTTGTCTTGATCCACTGTTCCTCACTAGGCATTGGGTATATAATTGGGGCATATGCCTTCTTATACACCTCTATAGTGAAGCATTCATCCACATAGTCCTCAGGGTCCCCACAATCATAAAGTACAACTGCCACTGCATGGGGACATGGGATTCCAGTGATTTCCCACTGCCTACAACCACACTATGAAGGTCTACCACAAATTGTCTATTATCCGGACAAGTCACCTCAAACATTGACTCACCAGCATAAGCTGCAATGCAATCCACTACCACTAACCCAATTGCTTCTATCTTAGCAGCAATCCTAGGACATAACCTCCCAGTCAACTTCTCTATCCCTTCCCTCTTGGCTTGATATCTCCTCATCAGCTTTTTTCTTATCATCTCCAACATGGTCAAGATTGGCTTATCATGAGCCTTCAAAATGTATGAGTTCCAACACTCACAAATGTTGTCCACTAACAAGTCAGACTTAGGGAAGTCACTAAACCATGCCCTAGACCATGTACTAGGTTTAACCTCACTCAAAAATTCATATGCCTTCTCATCCATCTTCTTCAACTCCTCCATATGTTCAGTGAATTCATACTCTGTGTATGAAGACACTGTAGCCCACAACTTTTCCTTGAGTGCCAACCCTCGATGCCCACCAATGTCTCTAAAGTTGGCATATAAATGCCTAACACATATCTTGTGATCAACCATTGGCATAACAACATCAAAAGCTAGCATAAGACCCTACAAAAAAACCAAAACAAATAACAAAAAAAAAAAAAATTATATTACCAACTCAATCAATATAATTGAATGAATATATAAAGTGTTCGAAAAAAAACACTAAAAGTTACCTTTTGTCGATCTGATATGAATGTAGGCCTAGCATGCTTAGCATGGGTACCAAGATCAGAGACTAGGGTTTCAAGGAACCAGATCCAGCTGTCTTTCACGTCCGCCTCCACAACTGCAAAAGCGATTGGATACATGTTGTTGTTCCCATCTCTCCCAATAGCAGAAAATAGTTGGCCCTTATATGGTCCTTTCAAAAAGCATCCTTCTACCCCGATGATAGGCCTACAATCTAAGAAGCCCTTCTTCATGGCTGCCAGGGAAACATACATTCTTCCAAACTTTGGAGGCAAATTAGGGTTCGGCCGGTCAACTTTCATCAGAACATAGCTTCTGCTATTAGTATGTCTCAAAGTCTCACAATAGTCCCACAACCTCTCATACTGATTCTCAAGCTTTCCATACAATTTCACTTTGGCCTTCCTCCTAGCTCTATACATCATACTTGGATTGACATCCACAAGCCATTTATCCTTCACTTCGTGTTGGATAACATCCAAAGGCATGTTCGGTTGAACCCTAAACTTCTCAAATAGTTTCTGTGCAATCCAAGT
Organism: Carpinus fangiana; assembly: GCA_006937295.1. Taxonomy (NCBI): domain Eukaryota; kingdom Viridiplantae; phylum Streptophyta; class Magnoliopsida; order Fagales; family Betulaceae; genus Carpinus; species Carpinus fangiana. The sequence continues at coordinate 23,341,278 of CM017327.1, forward strand.
AGAGTTTACAATGGTGTTTCTGTATTTCCTACCACAAATGTGTCTAGGCTGTATAGATCTGACCTGAAATGACTCTTCATCACTCATTTTCCTTCCATACACGCTATACTTATGATGAGTGCCTAAAAGTGCTTATTTGAACCCCTTAATTTATATTCGTTAGGCTCTTAGTATTGTTAATTTCTAATTATTTTTGGTGTTTTTAGTGTTTTGAGTTGTGCAGTTCTTTACAACAAAAGTTGGCCACAAGAGAGCAAAAATACACTAAGTGAAGAATTGGATCCCTGTCAAGTGCGATCGCACTGACGGTCGAACGCAGAGGCACGGTCGAACGCAGTCCCAGTCATCCCACAACTCGCGTTGTTGCCCTAGGAGTCCATCGCTTCCGCTGCGCCGTTACGGTTTTCAGCGGTCGAACGCACATTGTGCGATCGAACGCACAACTCAGCAGTACGTTTGAACGCACTGCATGCGTTCGAACGCACTCGTAGGATTTTTAGTCTATAAATAGGACCCTAGGTCCATTTGGTCGAACACACATTCTTTGGGGCATTTTTAGAGAGCATTTTGCATATGTTTGCCTTGCTCCGCCCCTTTTATTTGTAAGCTTTTCCTTTTAATTTAATTTTAATGCATTCTTTTACTTTAATTATGCTTTGTTATTCAATGGGTGGCTAAAATCTTCAACTTAGGTTGAAGATGAAGCCTCACCCTTAGTTTATATTTCTTGCTTTTACATTTTATGCTTTATTTTCCGTTATTTAATTCCGTACTCGTCATTTAATTTCTGTGACAAATAATTGAATGGTTGTGTGTTGTTGATACATTGATAGTCATCCTGTGATGTGTTCCAAGCCGGGTGCACAACGAGTTTTTGGTTGTGATTCAATATCCACTGTGATCCAAGGATACAGTGGATGATTTTATCCATAATCAATACTCATTGTAGCTCCTTAACGGTAAACACATTATTCGGTTTGACTTGTGTCAATTACCACAATAGAGTGTGTTGAAG
>CM017327.1:23347404-23377577 GCA_006937295.1 Carpinus fangiana
ATCACAGTGGATATTGAATCACAACCAAACACTCATTGTGCACCCGGCTTGGAACACATCACCGGATGACTATCAATGCATCAACAACACACAACCATTCAATTATTTGTCACAGAAATTAAATGACGAATGCGGAATTAAATAACGGAAAATAAGCATAAAATGTAAAAGCAAGAAATTTAAACTAAGGGTGAGGCTTCATCTTCAACCTAAGTTGAAGATTCTAGCCACCCATTGAACAACAAAACAAAATTGAATTAAAATAATGCATTAAAAATAACTGTAAAATAAAAGCTTACAACTGAAAAGGGGCGGAGCAATGCAAACAGAAGCAAAATGCTCTCTAAAAACGCCCCAAAGGAATGTGTTTTCGACCAAAAGCCTTGGGTCCTATTTATAGGCAAAATTTCCTACGAGTGCGTTCGAACGCAGGAGGTGCGTTCGAACGTACTACTGAGTTGTGCGTTCGATCGCACAATGTGCGTTCGACCGCAGAAAACCGTAACGGCGCATGCTGAAGCGATGGATTCCTAGGGCGCCCGCGCGATACGCGGGCTGACAGGGACTGCGATCGACCGTGTCCCTGCGTTCGACCGTCAGTGCGTTCGAACGCACCAAGTGCGGTCGAACGCACTTGGCAGGAGTCCAAAACTTCACTTAGTGTCTTTTTGCTCTCTTGTGGCCAAATTTTGTTGTAAAGACCTGCGCAACTCAAAACACTAAAAACACCACAAATAATTAGAAATTAACAATACTAAGAGCCTAACAAATATAAATTAAGGGGTTCAAATAAGCACGTTTAGGCACTCATCAAAATGCAATCGTTTCTCCCATGAAAGCGGATTTATGTTTCTTGTTTTTATTTGTGTTTTAATTTTTGTTTTGCTAAGGGACTAGCAAAACGTAAGTTTGGGGGTATTTGATGAATGCCTAAAAGTGCTTATTTGAACCCCTTAATTTATATTCGTTAGGCTCTTAGTATTGTTAATTTCTAATTATTTTTGGTGTTTTTAGTGTTTTGAGTTGTGCAGGTCTTTACAACAAAAGTTGGCCACAAGAGAGCAAAAATACACTAAGTGAAGAATTGGATCCCTGCCAAGTGCGTTCGACCGCACTTGGTGCGTTCGAACGCACTGACGGTCGAACGCAGAGGCACGGTCGAACGCAGTCCCAGTCATCCCGCAACTCGCGCTGTTGCCCTAGGAGTCCATCGCTTCCGCTACGCCGTTACGGTTTTCTGCGGTCGAACGCACATTGTGCGATCGAACGCACAACTCAGCAGTACGTTCGAACGCACTGCATGCGTTCGAACGCACTCGTAGGATTTTTAGTCTATAAATAGGACCCTAGGTCCATTTGGTCGAACACACATTCTTTGGGGCGTTTTTAGAGAGCATTTTGCGTACACATACACACCTCATTCTTTCACTTCTTTTGAATTTAATGTCTTTCCCCTTCTTCACATTGTATACCCTAATGGCCTCCCTAAACATTTCAATGTTTGGGAATTTCATCCCAATTGTAATGGATGGATCTTGTAGATCCACAGCATGGAAATCTATTGTGCGTGCAGTAGATGGTATTTCACAATCGTCATCACTGGGTACTGGTGACTAAAGTATATCACTCTTACCCATCTCGAAATTGTCATCATCGTCATCACCATCATCATCATGAAAAGGCCTTTTGAAATCAAAGCTACTATTACCTCCTTCATCTTCATCAACAGCAGCCTCTCCCCCATCATTATCTTCATTACCCTTTCCCTCATCATTAGCTTCATTACCCTCTCCCTCACCTCTTTCATTCCTATCTTGTCCCCCTTCTTGACACTCATACCTATTTGGTACTACACTGGATGGTCCTGCCCCACCACTAACGTCACCAACATCTACATCAAATAGATCTTCCTCATCACTAATCTTAAAATGCCACCAAGGGTCATTAAGGTCAACCCTCGCTCCATCCTCATCTTCATCATCTTCCTCAAAAACATCAACTATACCCTCCTCAAAAGAAACAATGTATAAGTGAACAATGTTATGAGTTTTATGTTGTTCAACCATAAATCGTACATTACGGTCAGATGTAATCAAATGCAAACCATTGGCTAGACTTTCACCAGGATCAAGAAAAAATATTAAATCCCTTGACTTGTACCCATAAGGTTGGCATATGGCTTCCAATTCAAAGTAGGACAATTCATCAGGGTCAACACTCTTTGTATGGACTGCCACCTCACCCCCATGGACATCCAACTGTCCTGTCGAATCTGCCACCATAGTGGACCTCGAACACTAATCTTCAATTGGCCATCCTACAAAAACGAATTAATATTGTTATTGAAGGTGGTGTTTATCCTAAGCCTAATCAAACCTATTATTCTATATATATATATATATTTTCCCCCCTACTAATCCAGTGTTTTTACAGTGGCTAATTGAAAGCTTAAACCAAGAAAGCACAACTAAACAGAGAGAATGAGCTGGCTGCAAAAATTGGACCATTGGATAGGTGTTCATTTATAAAGAGGAAGAAGTACCATTGGACCATAATGATAGGTGTTCACACATTTAGTTATTAATACTCAAAAGTCAACTTCTAATGTGGCAAAGGATGTGATTTTTATAAAATTTTCAACCTCCAATTTTTAATTATGTGATTTTTTATTAAAAATCTTACTTTTGGCCTATGAAATCCTAGAACCAAACAGACTTTAAATCCAATTTACAAATTGACGTGACTAAACCCTAAAGAAATCATATGAATTTCAAAGCCAACAAACCCTAACTATACCCTTAACCCTGAACCTTAATCTTAGAATGAATTTCATCATAAAGCAAGCCCAAACCGCCAGTTGAAGGAAAAAAGGCTTTTAAATGAAAGAACATAGAAACCCTAACATTGTCCCAACATGGTTATCAACCTAGTGGGTGCATGCCACAGACAAACATGAATAATGGGTTATGTGGGACAAATGGACAAGAACCCTACAAAAAAATTCAATGCCCAATTGCCAATAACCACAAACCCTAATATTCCCCCAAAACCCACAATTTTACAAAAAAACCCTAAAGTACATGGTAAAAAATTAAAATGAAAATTGGGGCATAGCTTGTAAGAAAGCGAAGTTTACATTTAAGCGCTGTCCCTTTCTCCACGCAAGACGTCCACGAACGAGGGGACCACGAATTTCTTCACCATAACTGTCAGCTTCATGTTACCGTGAGTGTATTGTGTCGTGTGGGTGGAGTAGCAACACAAGGAGACCAACAATCCCACTTTGGGTACTAGTGATTTGCTGCTTGAATCAACTAGGGGACCGCTTTTGGAAGGTTATTCTTCTTGTCGTCGTTCAGGTGTGTGGAGCGTGGGTTGTTCGAGTGAGAGGGTAGTGTGTGGTGTGTCGCGTGTTCGAGAATGAAATGGGTGGTGCGTGGAGTTACTTTACGAAAGTTTTTAAAAAAAGCATTTAGTTTGAACCGAGGGGTAAAACGGGAAGGCCAAACCCTAAACAGTCACGTGAGGCGCACGTGGGACGGAATCCATCCAATTTGACGGCCAAATTGACGTTGGGGTTAACATTGCAAGTTTTTGAAACTTCATAGGGGTGGATTGCAAATTTTTAAACTTTGGGGTTAACATTGCAAAAGCACTGAAACTTCATGGGTCAAAAGTGAATTTTCCCCAAAAAAAAAAAAAAAAAAACTTAAGCCTTGGTTGTCATCATCTGATAGAATTCCTATGAATTTAGAGATACACAAACTTTGAGCAAATTGAAGCCTCATGATTATATGTTAATCTCGCTTTGCACTTAATGAAACATGTGTTGTCTCGATTGCCCACTTATTCTCTTGGATGTCCTAATGATGTGATTATGGTGTTCAATTTGTTAAATCTACTTGTGAGGTAAAAACCATGTGTTTGTGTCAAAGTTCATGATTGCCAATAACGTAGTGCTGAAAAATGTTTGTGAGTGTCAATGCTGGTAAACCCTCACAAGACTTCACACATCCATTAGGGATGCCTTGGGGTTTAAAAGGCTTGTTGCGTACGCTAAATGCAATCGTCTATCCCACGACAACGAACTTATGTTTCTTGCTTTCATTTTGTTTTTTATTTTGTTTTGCTAAGGGACTAGCAAAATGTAAGTTTGGGGTATTTGATGAGTGCCAAATATTGCATATTTGGGCTCCTTGACTTGTATTTGTTAAACCCTTAGTTTTGTTATTTTCTGATGTTTTTGGTGTGCGATCGAGCGCACTCGGGCATGCATTTTCAGTTTTGATGGGAGCAAGTGCGCTCAATCGCACTATATGTGCACTTGACCGCACTACGTTCAGAATTAGCCTCCTCACATAAAATATGACTTTGTATATCTTTTAGTTAGCTTTCCAATGACACCAAGATCACCCCAATCGGAGTTCTACAACTCTAGATATGACCGTTTTGGTGGGACTCGTTGGGTGCAAATCATCGCTAGACTCAAATTTGCTACCAATGCTCTCCGAACTATCTTAAGCCCTATAATTAATGAAATTAGCCCCAAATATACCTTAGCAACCTACAAAACACTAAAACATCAAAACTAACCAAAAACATCAGAAAATAACAAAACAAAGGGTTTAACAAATACAAGTCAAGGAGGCCAAATATGCAATATTTGGCACTCATCAAATACCCCCAAACTTACATTTTGCTAATCCCTTAGCTAAACAAAATAAAAAACAAAATGAAAGCAAGAAACATAAGTCCGCTATCGTGGGATAGACGATTGCATTTAACATACGCAACAAGCATTTTAAACCCCTAGGCATCCCTTGTAGACGAGTGAAGTCTCGTGAGGGTTTACCAGCAACGACATTCACAAACATTTTTCAGCATTACGTTATTGGCAATCATGAACTTCGACACAAAAACATGGTTTTTACCTCACAAGCAGATTTAACAAATTGAACACCATAATCACATCATCAGGACATCCAAGAGAATAAGTTGGCAATCGAGACAACACATGTTTCATTAAGTGCAAAGTGAGATTAACATATAATCATGAGGCTTCAATTTACTCAAAGCTTGTGTATCTCTAAATTCATAGGAATTCTATCAAATGAAGACAACCAAGGCTTAATTTTTTTTTTTGTTTTTTGTACGCCGTGCAATGCTCAGCTCCCTTAAGCTTTCTAATTGACCTATGTAACGAGTGTTGGGCTAGTGACTCTCAAACCAGATGGTCTTAGGGCACTAGATGTGAAAGCATCCCTTAATGACTCAAGTAAAAAAGGCTGTGAAGCCAAACTAGCCATACAATCAACCAAACTGAATTTTACACCTTTTTACGCAAACACTCAATGCTTAATGAGGCAAGAGGTCCGATTACTCAGTGAAGAATTCAAAGTGATGATTTTTAATTATTTTTTATTTTATTTTTATTTTTCAAGCCAAGGTCTTTTCATCAACAAGTCATCCAACAAATCTCAAGATACGACACAATTCAATTCAAATTTCATACCTCACAGACTCTATGCTAATGTGCACGTGATAATCAACTCAAAACATGTGAAATCTCTCTAAGCCAAAAGAAATTAGTCCTACTGATATGATGTGTTCAAGATGTTAAACAAGCCCATGAAATGCAAACCATAGTTATAGAGTAACTCATGCTTAACAACAACATAGCAGTTTTTTTTTTTTTTTAATTTTATTATCGACAAAAATAAACAAAACAAACAAAAAGATAGTGTGTTTTTTCGCACCCCCAAACTTAAATGACACATTGTCCCCAATGTGTCAAGAGATACAATGCTGTGGGATGAGGAAACTAGAGTGTGCAAAGGCCAGGGCGCCCCCCAAACTTGAACACCAAAACACCTGTCAACAACTAACAGCAATCTTTTCTCACAGGAACAAACATCAAAAGGTTAATTGCAATTAGAAACAAAAAAAATAAAATGACAAAAAGGAAAAAGACTAAAATATAAAGTGCAAAAAATAAAAAAATAAAAAAATACCGCACTTTCCCCGATCACTTGGGTGTCCAACCAATCCTGATGTGGTTATTTCGTTGACCAAAATATCAATAATAAAATTAAACCACTCGCAATAGGATGAATCTTTGTAGGATACGGCTATAGAAAGGGTGTCGAACCTTAAGGACTGTAGGGGTTTCGTTACTAAATTCAAAAGACTAAATTTAACCTAATTGAACAAAAGAGATTTGATTGTTTTGAGAATTAAAAGTGCATGAAACTAAATGCTAAATTAAGAGTAAAAATATGAGAGAGAGTGTAGGGTATTGACTTCACCTCTATCCGCACAACAATGGTTAATCAGATTCAATTCCAGAAATTTAGTCTATGCATGTTATAATTAAACAAGAAACTACCTTATTAAAGAGTAAGAATAATCTATCTTCGGTTGGCACGGATCGTCCACCTAACCACTAAGATGCGGCACGACCCGTCTTCCCTAGGTATAAACTATAAAACCCTTTAATAAGTTTCATATAATTAATGGAATAGCATAACCCATCTTCGGTTGGCACGGATCGTCTACCTAAATTACACTAAACTAGGGTGTAGTACGACCCGTCTTTCCTAGGCATGGCCTATCTTAATCCTATTAATCATATGTCTATTAAAACCCATTATATAACCATCATCCATATAATCACAGAAAATAAGAATGATTTGAGTTCAATAAAAGTAAAATACTTTCTAAGACAAGATAAGAATTTCACAAATATTGATTTTGGAATTTAAGAACAATTGCATTTAATAATTAAGAACATAATTCAATTGTAGCAATTCTCACAGTTATATAATCAACATACATAAATTGAAAGTCTGTAAATTAAATACAATCAAACCATTGTGCTTGGAAAGGGTTACATCAACACCCCACGAAGGGGTTTAGCCGCTCATGACTCCGCTAAGCCTCCAAGAAATATTTTCTGTCTAAAACTAAGTCTCTCTCTGAAATTGTCTATCTAGTTGTGAGGCTTAGAGGTCTATTTATAGGCTTTAGGAGAGTCCTAGAAACCCTAGTAAACCTAGGAAATTCGGAATTCTATCTCCTAGTCAATTTAGGAGACAATCCTATTACAAATCGGAATAGAATTCGTCCAGAATTGGGCTTCTATCTTGCGGGGTGATTTTAGCATTGCGGCGGTCTGAATTAGGAAAATACTATTTCACAATGATTTGTAGCCTGTTGAGTCAGCTTTCCAATGCCGTTGGAATCACCTCAATCCGATATTTGAGCTGAAAGTTATGGCCAAAATACCGAGACCTGTTCAGAATCCAAATTTGAATCCAATCCGATTTTAGCTCCAATTTGATAAATTCCGATTTAATCCTTTCCACATCTTCTAGGTCTTCCCAATTTGCCCTTTAAGCTTGGAACATTTCCAGAAACGCTTCCTTTTCTTCCATGACCTACAAAAACACAGAAAACACAAAAAGAAAATAAAATAGAACAAAATAACAAAAACTAAGAAGTTAACAAATGTAAATTAAGGACTAAAATATGAATATTTTGGCACTTATCAAATCCCTTCAACCTTTCTTCTTTACCACTTGATAGCCCTCTGGAAGGATGTTCCGCCATCTTATGTAGCTAACCTTGTTCCTCAGAAGGATTTTCTTGGGGCTCCTATTCCTAGATTTGCACCTTTGTGTGCGTGATTCCTTGAAGATATCTACATAAGATGGCTCTTCCAGACATTGGAAAGATGAAGCTTTTGGTCCATGTCGAGTCTCGAGAGGGATTGTGACGAATGAATGAGCTTCAGTACTCACTTCCTTGTCATTGAACAAATTTGGCGGGGCCTCAATTTGCTCCTCCATTTCTTCCACCTTACTGACAGCTTTTTCCTCACTAACAAGTATGGTGGTGGTTTGGGCATGCTCATGTGCAAACTTGTTAGCTTCAATTATGTAATGATTGAAGAATGGGCAATTATCTATCCGGTGAGAAGGATGATAACAATATGAACATGACTGATAAAGTCTGTGAGTGTGAGGAGGTTGGGTATGGGGACGCCTAGCTACCATGAGTTGGTTCGCCCTCTCCTCTAAGTCATCGATATGAGCAGTTGGAAAATATTGCACTAATGAATCTTGAGGAGGAGGATTGTACGTTGAAGGTATGAAGAATGGTTATTGAACAACGGATATTCGGGATGGTGCAATTCATCAGATTGGAGAGCATAATTTCCCATGGCACGAGCGTACCACGAGAGATCATAATGGTTATTCCAGTTCGGGATATAATAGTTAGAATGTGATTCAAACCCTTGGCTGGTAAAGTTGGTGTTCATTAGCCCATATGAAAATTGGAAAATTGTCCCCAATGTGGACAATCACCTAAACTATGATAAGGGCTGGAGCAGCACAAACATGGTTCATGTGGGTGTAAATTTTGATGGTAGTTGGTAGGAGCTGGTGTCCTACGACTAGGGGAAACATTAAAATCACATAATGAAAAATTCATGCTTCACCCTCACTCTTTAGCATGCAAACATCCCACATAAAACAATAACCATTTCTTTTTTTAATAAGGAAAGCAAATAAAACAAACAAAAACAACAAAAATTAAAAACAAAAACTCACAAAATGGACCAAACATAAGTTTGGCAAAATTTTCGTTTCGGTGCAATCTGCAGATAATGTGCGCTCGAGCGCATATGCGCTGATCCGTCAATGGTGCTACCTGCTGCGTGCACGTGTTTGAGCTTATGCTGGAGTTGGTCGAGCGCAAGAACGCTGGATACTATGATGATGCTGCCTTCTGCGCGAGTGCACTCGAGTGTAGGTGATCTGCAATCGATCACAGATGCATACGGGTGTGCGCTCACTCGCAACTGCAGAAACGTCGAGCACAGATGCACGAACTCCTTGCTGCGATATGTGCGAGTGAGCTCGAGCGCAGTTGATGTGCGATCGATCGCACTAACAGGGACTGATTTTTTCAGATTTTGGAACAAACTCAAGAAAAACACCAAACACCTTTCTTTTCTTTTTTTTTCTTTTTGTGAGATCAACACAGAAAAAAAAATAAACAAAAATTGCAGAAAGAAAATAACTAATAGAAAAATAAAATTAATTTAAAGAAAAAATCAATCTTCACAAAAACAAACAATTCCTCGGCAACGACGCCAAAAACTTGTTGTGAGTTTTAAATTACTCGCAAGCGCATAAGTCATTTGCAATATAGTGTGTGTACAAGTGCAAGGTCGAATCCACAGGGAATTGTGTCATGAAAATCAATTTCTATCTAAATCAATTCTATCTTAACCTAGTTCCGAATTTCGAACTGTGTTGTGCAAAAAGATAAATTAAATAAAACTGAAATTAAATCAAAAGATAAAAGACTAAGGTTTTCGGAATCCACCTCGCTAAATCAAAGTACGCATTCTCATGCTTAGTTCATACATCCAACAGACAATTAAACCCTACGCATGTTATATTGTTCCTATTGAAAAATTCAATGAATCCATCCATATAACAAAAGACAATGCATATCCAATTTAGTTCAAAAGGTCCAATGTATCTATGCTTTACACAAAAGACATTGGATATCCAAAGTAAATCAAAAGATGCAATGTATCCGTCGGATGAAACACAATGAATATCCAATTTCGGCACAATCAAACACAATTTTGTCAGATAATTGAACTGAAACGAAGACACATTACATTAAGGTCGGAATTGTGCGAACAAAACATGAAAACATAAAACTAATCAATGGTGAGGCTTCATCTTCAACCTTAGTTGAAGAATTAGCCTCTCATGAGAAAAGGAATCATAAAGAAACTAATTAAATTCATTAAAATCAAAGTACTTACAAAAGAATTGGAGTTCAGAGCTCCAAAAACATAGAAAAATGTGAAATCGACCAAGAACAGCGCCCTCGACGCGTCTCCCTCTATTTACAATAGAAATGGATGATATTTATAAGCTAATTTTAGGGTTTTAGTGCTACCAGGTCGGCAGAGTGCGCTCGATTGCACACTAGGTGCGCTCGATCGCACTCGAGCATGCATTTCCAGTTTTGATGGGCACAAGTGCGTTCGATCGCACTATAGGTGCGCTCAAGCGCACTACATTCAGAATTAGCCTCCTCATGTGAAATATGACTTTGTAGATTGATCATACCAAATTTAGTACTCGCAATAGAACAAACCATGGTTCATATAGCATTTGTGCAAGTACGTGTTCGAATCCACAGGGAGCCGTGAATGTTTAAAACTAATTTTAACTTCTAAACTAATACTATCTTAACCAAGCTCCGAGTTGTGTGTTCATGATTAACGAAAATGTAAACTAATTGAAATTGCTTTACAATAAACAAGAAGGTAACTAAAGTTAAAGAATCCACCTCACCCATTAAATACACAAGTTAAACACTACAATCACTATTCTGCCTATCGAGTTAGCACTTTGCTTAACCTATAGTCGTAAAGCTAGTTGAGCCGTTCAAAGCGTTTACAGTAGAAAGAGTCACGACGGATGTTAGTTTGAGATCGAGTCATCCACTATATCGTTGATCACAGTGGATGCCTCATCTCATCCCAACCATCCGACGTACCTCCGGATTGGAATGCAAAGATGTTGGACATTGGTGCATCACAAACGACTATCAAATGAGATTGTCAATTAAATCATATTGAAACGACTAAGCATAAAGTAAAGATGGAAATAAATAACTGTAATGTAAACATGTATAAATTAGAGGGGAGGCTTCATCTTCAACCTTAGTTGAAGATTAGCCTCCCATATAAAAGAGAGACGGAATATAAATGCAAGTAAACATTAAAAATGGAAATGGTTAATGTTTAGAACAAGTGTGCAGAGCCAAACAGTGCTCTCTGCAGAGAAAGAACTCTCAAAAAAATGTAACACCTTAAAATATTACACAAGGGTCCTATTTATAGAAAACTAAGCTGCTACCAGGTCACAGGGATGCGCTCGATCGCAAGTAGTGCACTCGAGCACAAGTATGTATGTGATCGATCATGAAAGGCGCAATCGATCTCTCATAATTGCCCCAGAAATTCCACGGCGCAAGGATGGAATCGATGGCGGCTAGGGCAACCGCATGAGACTCGAGCTGATGAGGTATGCGCTCGATCGTAGGCCTTAGGATCAAACACAGTGCGCTCGAGCGCAGTGGCAGGGAGATAACTTCACTTCTTTTGCCCTTTTTCACCCTTTCAACCGTGGTTTAGATGCAAGGACCTGCAACACCAAAAGAGACAAAAACAACACAAAAATGTTCGATATTAACAACCCTAAGGGCTTAACAAACATAAGTTAAGGGGGGTAAAATATACAATATTTGCTACCGATCAAATACCCCCAAACTTACATTTTGCTAGTCCCTTTGCTAAACAAAAATGAAAAACATAATTAAAACAAAACAAACATAGGTCCGCTTTCGTGGGAGAAATGATTGCATTGAGCATATGGAACAAGCCTTTTAAACCCCTAGGAGTTCCCTAGAGGATGAGTGAAGTCTCATGAGGGTTTCCCAAGAATGACACCCACAAACATTTATTTGGCACTATGTTATTGACAGACAACGCCTTTCACACAAACATATAGTTCATACATCATTTGCAATTTTAACAATTTTGAACATACAAACCATATCATCCAGGCCTCCAAACATCATTCAATTCATGGATGAAAAATCGAGACAACACATGCTACAAAAAGTGCAAAGTGAACTAACATAAACTCATGAGGTTTCAATTTTTCAAAAGACGTGCATCTCAAAATTCATAGGAATGCAATGTGATAAAAACAACCAAGGCTTAAATTGAACAATGCAATTTTTATTTTGTGTAGGTTGTGCAATGCTTGACTCGCTTAAGCTTCTAAATGACTTATGTAACGAGTGTTGGGCCAGTGACTCTCAAACCAGGAGGTTTTAGGGCACTAGATGTAAAAAATCCCCAAGGACTTAATTACTCAAGTCAAAAAGAGCTGCAAAGCCTAACTAGCCACATAATCACTTAGCTAGGAATTCTCATCTTTTTACGCGAACACTCATTGCTTAATGAGGCAAGAGTTCCGGTTAGTCAATGAAAAGCTTAACTTATGATGATTTTTTTTTTTTTTTAAGCCAAGGTTTATCATCACACATCACAACAACCCACAAATCTTAAGAAAAACACTTCTCAAGTCAAATTTCATACCTCACAGACCCTATGTTAGTGTGCATGTGAAAAATGGATCAAACATGTGAAGTCTCTCTAAAATTCAACACATGAATTGAAAACTGGGATTTCTAATGATATGCAGTGTTCAAACAAGTTAAACACACCAATGACTTGCAATCCACATATATGATGTAAGTCATGCCCAATCAACAACATAGCAAAAATTTTAAAATTTTTACAAAAACAACAAATATGCACAAAGAAAAACACAATATTTACAAAGAAAGGCAAAAGTGTCTACCCTACCCCCAAACTAAAATGGCACATTGTCCCCAATGTGTCCAGAAATACAATACCAGAGGAATGGCACAAGTTAGACAAAACGTAAGAGAACGCTCCCACAAACTTGGATGGCAAAAACTTTTCCTGAAAAACAAATCAAAAACAAATCAAATAAACAAAATCAAAAGACAAGGAAAATAATGAGGGGTGCCTCCCACAAGCGCTAAGTTTAACGTCTTCAGCCAGACTCGTCATAGGAGACTACAATCACTCTGCATAACTAGGATCCTCCAACAGAGTCTTCTCTACCTCCATACTCCTCAACTCCAAGAATGGTTTTAATTTCTGTCCATTCACCTTAAAGGTGTTACCATTCTTGGGATCCTCAATCTCGATGGCCCAATGATGAAACACTGTCATAATGATAAATGGGCCTATCCATCGAGATTTAAGCTTGCCTGGGAACAAATGCGATCGTGAATTGTAAAGAAGGACTTTCTGACCAGGCTCAAAAAATTTTCTCAAAATGCTCTGGTCATGAGCCTTCTTCATCTGTGCTTTGTACCTTCTTGCACAATCATAAGCATCATTCCTCGGCTCCTCTAATTCATTGAGTTGGAGCTTCCTTTGTGAGCCAGCCTTCAAAAGATTGAAGTTCAGCTGCTTGATGGCCCAGTATGCTCGATGCTCCAACTCGACGGGAAGATGACACGCCTTCCTGTGCACAAGCCGATATGCTGACATCCCATATATGCCCACAGTGCATCATTCAATCACAGAGACCAATCTTTTATGTTGGGGTTTCCAAAATGTGTTTGATCTCTCGATTTGAAACTTCGACCTGTCCACTTGTCTGTGGGTGATATGGAGTGGCAACCTTGTGTGTGTTGAAGTATTTCTTTATCAACTGCTCAAAAATCCGGTTGCAAAAATGCTTACCTCCATCGCTAATAATTGCTTGAGGCATACCAAACTGAGCAAATATAGTGTCCTTCAAAAATTTGACCACGACTCTGTGGTCATTCGTCTTGCATGCAACTGCTTCCACCCACTTGGACACATAATCCACAACAACCAAAATTACAGATAGCCAAAGGAGTTTGGGAAAGGTCCCATGAAATTGATGCCCCACACGTCGAAAATCTCAATAATCAAAATGGGATTGAGGGGCATCATATTTCTACTAGAAATACTCCCTAGCTTCTGACAGTGCTCACAAGATGTACAATGTGCATGAGTGTCTCTAAAAAGGGTAGGCCAATAAAATCCACACTGCAAAATCTTTGCAGCGGTCTTGTTCGCACTAAAGTGGCCTCCACATGCATGATCATGAAAAAAGGAGATGACATTGGATTGGTCAAACTCAGGTATACACCTCCTAATGATTTGATCGTGACAATACTTGAACAGATAAGGATCATCCCAGAAAAAGGTCTTCACCATGGAAAATTTGAGCTTATCTTGTTGCCCCCAATGCAAAGGCATTTGGTTGGTAACAAGATAGTTCACTACATCAGCAAACCAAGGTGCAGGATTGTGAGCAATGTGTATCAATTGCTCATCTGGGAAGGTTTCAGAAATAGGAGTGGCATCCTCGGTGTAATCCATTGTCAATCTAGAAAAATGATCCGCCACTACATTTTTGGTCCCCTTCTTGTCCCTAATCTCTATGTCGAACTCATGTAGTAACAAAATCCATCGGATCAGGCGAGATTTAGCATCTTTCTTTGAGAAAAGATACTTCAATGCTGTGTGATCTGAATAGATGATGATTTTAAATCCTAACAAATAGGATCTAAACTTGTCTAATGCAAAAACTACTGCCAACAACTCTTTTTTAGTGGTTGAGTAGTTAAGTTGTGCATTATTCAGAGTTCTGCTCGCATAGTAGATCACATGGGGAAATTTGTCAATGCGCTGCCCCAAAACAGCTCTAACTGCATAATCTGATGCGTCACACATGATCTCAAAAGGTACACCCCAATTGGGTGGCCGAATAATGGGTGTGGACGTCAGAATCTCCTTTAGAGCCCCGAATGCTTTCATACACTCTTCATCAAATAAAAACGGGGTCTCTTTGGCCAACAACTTGCACAAGGGCCTAGCAATCTTGCTAAAATCCTTGATGAATCGCCTGTAAAACCCTGCATGGCCTAGGAAGGAACGAATTTCCTTCACAGTATGTGGGGGTGGAACGTTAGAGATCAAATCTACCTTCGCTTTGTCAACCTCAATACCCTAGTGAGATATGACATGCTCCAATACTATTCCTTGCTTCACCATAAAATGGCACTTCTCCCAATTGAGCACCAAGTTCTTTTCCTTGCACCTCACTAGAACCAACGTGAGACGGTGCAGACACTCTTGAAAAGATGAACCGAAGACGGAGAAGTCATCCATGAAGATCTCCATAAATTGCTCTACCATGTCAAAAAATATGCTGTTCATGCACCGCTGAAAAGTAGCAGGTGCATTGCACAGCCTAAAAGGCATGCAACAGTAGGAAAATGTCCCAAAAGGACAAGTAAATGTAGTCTTCTCCTGATCTTCGGGGTCCATAGGGACATGGTTATATCTAGAATAACCATCCAAGAAACAATAATATTCGTGCCCAACTAAACGCTCCACCATTTGATCAATAAATGGAAGTGGAAAATGATCTTTCCTGGTGGCAGCGTTCAATTTACGGTAGTCTATGCAAACTCTCCATCCAGACTGAATACGAGTTGGTACCAACTCTTTGTCTTTGTTCTTCACTACCGTCAATCCGGCTCTCTTGGGTACAACATGTATCAGGCTCACCCACTTGCTATCAGAGATTGGATAGATGATCCCAGCATCTAACAACTTAATCACTTCCGTTCTCACAACCACTTGCATTGCTGGGTTAAGCCTTCTCTGTGGTTCCCTCGAAGGTTTTGAATTCTCCTCAAGATGTATCTTATGAATTACCAACTAGGGGTTGATTCCTATGATATCTTCAATCGTCTAGCCGATAGCTTCCTTATGCTCTCTCTAAACATCCAATAACTTCTCCTCTTGAGCATCAATCAAATCGAAAGCTATAATCACAGGCAAAGAATCAGCTGGACCTAGGAACTTGTACTTAAGATTATCTTGTAAAGGCTTAAGTTCCTTCGTCAGGGAATCAGGCACTGCTATCTCCTCCTTCTCACTGCTCACCAGAGGAGCAGTCTCGAAAAGTGCATCTGCTTGCTCCATCAATTTCTCCAAATCTAGATCTTTTCCAAATTGAGCAAGGCATGCTTCCAGGGGGTCCTCTATGCTTAATTCTTCAATAACTTCATCAATGATCTCCTCAATCAAGCATACTTGGTTAATTTGGTCGTAATCAAGTGGTTGTTTTCTGATATGAAAAATGTTCAACTCCACTGTCATATTTCCAAAAAAAATCTTCATCACCCCCGTCCTACAATTTATTAGGGCGTTAGCCGTAGCTAAAAATGGTCACTCTAAAATCACAGGGATCTCACTCCCTACAATCTGAATTGGCTCCGTGTCCAGCACAATAAAATCCACGGGGAAATAAAATTTGTCCACTTTAATTAGTACATCCTCAACTATTCCCCATGGAATCTTCACAGACCTGTCAGCAAGTTGCAGTGTCATGGATGTGGGCTTCAGCTCTCTTAGCCCTAACTGCAAATAGACTGAGTAGGGCAACAAATTCACACTTGCTCCCAAATCTAACAGTGCCCTCTCAATCTGACTAACTCCTATCATGCTGGTAATTGTAGGACATCCAGGGTCCTTGTACTTGAGAGGTAACTTGCATTGTAGGATAGCACTAACTTGCTCAATCATGAATGCCTTCTTCGGGACATTCGTCTTCCTCTTCACTGTAATCAAGTCCTTCAAGAACTTGGCATATGAAGGGATTTGCTGGATGGCATCCAAAAATGGAATATTAATTTGGACTTGTTTGAACACCTCTAGAATGTCCTCTAACTTCCCTCCTTTCTTGGGCGCTTGTAATCTTTCAGGGTAAGGCGCTTTAGGTACAAATGACCTAGGAGGTTCCTTAACAACTAGGGTGACTGTAGATGGCTCAGCATCTCCTTCCTTCTGGTTGTCACCCTCTTCTCCTTTCTGCTCTTCTTTCTCAGCATGGTTTGCTTCTGGGTCCACCACTTGATTGTCCACTTGTTTCCAAGACCTCAAAGTGACAATCGCCTGCACATGCTCCTGATTTGAAGAATTTCCACTCATACATGCCTTAGGGTTTGGCACGGGTTGGCTAGGAAATTTTCCTTTATCCCTTTCACTGAGGTGATTGGCCAACTACCCCAACTACATTTCCAACTTGGAGATTGCCTGGGTGTTCACTATGGTTGCATTCTTCACCTCCTGTATGGCTTGGCTATTCATGATTGTGGAGTTCCTGAGCTTTTGCATCATCTGACCATTTGATTTGACGAATGAATTCAGCGTGTCTTCCAGAGATGACTGTGATGAAGATGCAGGGGCTTGGTAAGCAGATGTTGACGCTGGCTGAACCAAGCGTCTAAGATTTGGTCCTAATGAAGAGAATCGAGGAGGGTATTGATTTTGAGCATGTGGAGCTCCTCCTTGATGTGTGGGTTGGTTTTGCATCCAAGAGAAATTAGGGTGGTTCCTCCACCCTGGATTATATGTCTCAGAATATGGCCCACTGGACTGCTTTTGAAAATCGTTGAAAGGGTTCACTTGTTCCATCTCAGAAAATACTGTCATCGATGGACAATTCTGTGCTTGATGCATGGGACTAGCACAGACAGAACAACTATCAACTGGAAATGTGTTAGCAGCATTGATGAGCTGTCCTACACTGAGAGCATCGAGTCTCTTGACAATGGCATCCATCCTTTGTGTCAATTCTGTTTCGCCTTTTAACTCATGGATGCCCACTTTCTTAGGGTTTCGGGCAGATTTATCTCGACAACTCGTAAAATCTAACTGTTGTGAGTTGTCGGCCAATTTGCCAAAGCTTAGTAAGCTAAATCTCCTGTTAAGTTCAAAAATGCCCCTCCATTCATCGACTCTATCATGCTACGGCTGGGCTGAGATAGCCCTTGGTAGAAGAATTTCACAAGTCGCCATTTTTCGTAACCATGAGGGGGGCATCTAATAAGCAAATCCTTGAAACGCCCCCAACACTCTGAGAATTTCTCATCCTCATCCTGGGTAAAGGAACAGATCTCCTTTCTTGCCTCATTTACTCTGGACATTAGGAAGAACTTGTTGTAGAACAGCTTCAACAGTTCTTCCCAGGATGTAATAGACCCAGGTGCGTTGGAATCTAACCACTCCATGGCTCTATCATGAAGGGAGAAAGGAAAAAGTCTAAGGTCGACAGATTCCTCAAAAAAAATTTGGAATTTGGTGGTGGCACAGATATTTTTCAATTTCTTCACATGGGAATATGGGTTTTCATGATCTAAGTCGTAAAAAGATGGTAACATTTGGATGACATGTGGCTTTAGATCATAATGGGTTGCATTAGTCGGTGGCAACACTATGCACAAATGGGAACTTATCGCAACTGGTGCGAACAATTTTTGGAGTGACGTAGTGAAATCCACATCATATGCTCGTTTATGCTCCCTGTTCCTAGCTCTTGCATCTTGGTAATCTTCATCCTCCTCTTCATTTGCATTCCGCGGATTTGCCTCCATCTCAACGTGTGCTCTAAGGGATCTCCTAAGATTCCTCTCTACGTCGGGATCTAAGGGTGTTAACTCTAACTTCAAGGATCGCCGACCATGCATACACTAACAAGAATTTAAACTAATCAACTAAGAAAAACAACAAGCAAATATAAACAAAAACAAGAAAAACAGGGACACAAAACAACAAATAAAGAACAAAAACAACAACCTAAATGAATTTAAAACACTAAGTTAAAATTAAACTACAAAAACAAGAAACTAGAAGCAATAAATGAATAAAAACTAAACAATTTTAAACAAATATTAACACATGCAGAAAACACAGAAACAGAAATAGAAAAATAACAACAACCTAACTTAAGATAAATAAAAACTAACAAAATATAACAATTAAACAATAACTATTTAATTAACTAAACTACTAATTAAACAAATACAAACTAATTAATCAATTAAAAACAAAAATAAACTAAGCACAATTAACAACAGCAGAGAACAACTTAGAAACAAGCAGAAAAACCAATTAAAACTAAACTAACAATTAATCAAAGCAAAAAGAATTGAAAATTGAACATACTGCCTCGGGTATGCTAGTGCAATCAGCAGAGGTGCGCTCGAGCACAGGGCAGCACAATCAATCGCATACACGCAAATATGTAGCATGCTCTACAAGTGCGTTTGATCGCAACTGAGGTGCGATCGAACGTATCACTGCACTGCTGTCTGTTAAGAAGCGCGCGCTCGCACGCAATCGCGTATAAAGTGAGCACAGTTATGCGACACTGAAGGAATAGGCTCAAGTGCGCTCAATCGCAATAGGAATGAGATCGATCGCACTATCAGTGCCTGATTTTCCAGAAACTGAAACTAAACTAAAAAATGGAAAAACACTAAACTAAAAACTAACAAAAATTAACAAAAAAACACGAAAATAAACTAAGAACAATATTGAAATTGCAGAAAATAAAAACTAGTAGAAAAATAACACTAATCTAAAAGTAAAATTAATTTCAACAAATCAAACGGTTCCCCGGAAATGATGCCAAAATTTGATCGTACCAAATTTAGTACTCGCAATAGAATGAACCATGGTTCATATAGCATTTGCGCAAGTACGTGTTCGAATCCATAGGGAACCATGAATGTTTAAAACAAATTTTAACTTCTAAACTAATACTATCTTAACCTAGCTCCGAGTTGTGTGTTCATGATTAACGAAAATGTAAACTAATTGAAATTGCTTTACAATAAACAAAAAGGTAACTAAAGTTAAAGAATCCACCTCACCCACTAAATACACAAGTTAAACACTACAATCACTATTCCGCCTATCGAGTTAGCACTTTGTTTAACCTATAGTCATTAGTGAAGCTAGTCGAACCGTTCAAAGCGTTTACCGTATAAAGAGTCACGACGGACGTTAGTTTGAGCTCGAATCATCCACTGTATCATTGATCACAGTGGATGCCTCGTCTCATCCCAACCATCCGACGTACCTCCGGATTGGAATGCAAAGACATTGGACATCGGCGCATCACAAACGACTATCAAATGAGATTGTCACTTAAATCATATTGAAATGACTAAGCATAAAGTAAAGATGGAAATAAATAACTATAATGTAAACATGTATAAATTAGAGGGGAGGCTTCATCTCCAACCTTATTTGAAGATTAGCCTCCCATATAAAAGAGAGACGGAATATAAATGCAAGTAAACATTAAAAATGGAAATGGTTAACGTTTAGAACAAGTTTGCAGAACCAAACAGTGGTCTCTATAGAGAAAGAACGCTCAAAAAAATGTAACACCTTAAAATATTACACAAGGGTCCTATTTATAGAAAACTAAGCTGCTGCCATGTCACAAGGATGCTCTCGATCACAGGCAGTGCGCTCGAGCGCAGGCATGTATGCAATCGACCGTGGAAGGCACGATCGATCGCTCATAACTACCTCATAGATTCCATGGTGCAAGGATGGAAGTGATGGCGGCTAGGGCAACCGCGTGAGACGCCGGCTGACGAGGCATGTGCTCGATCGTAGGCCTTGGGATTGAACGCAGTGCGCTAGATCGTTCCTAGTGTGCTCGAGCGTAGTGGTAGGGGGATAACTTCACTTCTTTTGCCCTTTTTCACCCTTTCAACCGTGGTTTAGATGCAAGGACCTGAAACACCAAAAGACACTAAAACAACTCGAAAATGTTAGATATTAACAATGCTAAGGGCTTAACAAACATAAGTTAAGGGGGGATCAAATATACAATATTTGGTACCGATCATAGATATTTGAGCTAGCTTTCCAATGACACCAAGATCACGCCAATCGGAGTTCTACAACTCTAGATATGACCGTTTCGGTGGGACTTTGGTTGCGAATCATCGCTCAACTCAAATTTGCTGCCAATGCTCTCCGAACTATCTTAAGCCTCATAATTAATGAAATTAGCCCCAGATGTACCTTAGCAACCTACACAACACTAAAACACCAAAACTAACCAAAAACATCAGAAAATAACAAAACTAATGGTTTAACAAATACAAGTCAAGGGGCTCAAATATGCAATATTTGGCACTCATCAATGAGTAATTGATGCACATTGCTCACAATCCCGCACCATGGTTTGCTGATATAGTAACCTATCTTGTCATCAGCCAACTGCCTTCGTAGTGGGGGCGACATGATAAGTTCAAATTTTTATCCATGGTGAAACACTTTTTATGGGACGATCCTTATTTGTTCAAGTATTGTCCCGATTAGATCATTAGGAGGTGTATACCTGAACATGACCAATCTAATGCCATCTCCGTTTGTCATGATCATGCCTGTGGTGGCCATTTTAGTGCTAAGAAGACCGCTGCAAAGATTTTACAGTGTGGATTATATTGACCTACCATTTTTTGAGACGCACATGCTTATTGCACATCTGTGAGCGTTGCCAGAGGCTAGGAAGTATCTCTCGGAGGAATATGATGCCCCTCAACCCCATTTTGATTGTTGATATTTTTGACGTGTGGGGCATTGATTTCATGGGACCTTTCCCGGACTCCTTTGGCCATCTTTATATCTTGGTTGTTGTGGACTGTGTGTACAAGTGGGTGGAGGTTGTTGCATGCAAGATCAACGACCACAAAGTTGTGGTTCAATTTAGGAAGACACTATCTTTGCTCATTTTGGTACACCTCGAGCAATCATAACTGATAGAGGTAAGCACTTTTGCAACATGATTTTTGAGCAGTTGATGAAGAAGTATTTCATCACAAATAAGGTTGCCACCCCGTATTACCCATAGACGAGTGGACAGGTTGAAGTTTCCAATCAAGAGATCAAGCACATTTTGGAAAAGACGGTGAACCCCAATATAAAAGATTGGTCTCTTCAATTGAGTGATGCACTATGGACATATAGGACAGCTTTCAAGATCTCGATTGGGATGTCACCTTATCAGCTGGTGTACGAGAAGGCATGTCATCTTCCCGTGGAGTTGGAGCATAGAGCATATTGGGCCATCAAGCACCTGAACTTCAATATTTTAAAGGTTGGCTCACAAAGAAAGCTCCAACTCAATGAATTAGAGGAGCTGAGGAATGATGCATATGATTGTGCAAGGATGTACAAGGCATAGATGAGGAAGGCTCATGACCAGAGCATTTTGAAGAGATCTTTTGAGCCTGGTCAGAAAGTCATTCTTTACAATTCACGATTGCATCTATTCCCAGGCAAGCTCAAATCTCGATGGACAAGCCCATTTATCATTCGTCAGTTTTTCCTCATGGGGCCATCGAGATTGAGGATCCAAAGAATGGTAACACCTTCAAGGTGAATGGTTAGAGATTAAAATCATTCTTGGAGTTGTGGAGTACATAGGTAAATATGACTTTGTTGGAGGATCCGAGTTATTTAGAGTGATTGTCGTCTCTTGTGGAGAGTCTGGCAGAAGACTTTAGACTTAGCGCTTGTGGGAGGCAACCCTCATTATTCTACTTTTCATTTGATCTTGTTTGTGTGTTTTGTTTTTGTTTTATTGTGTTTTTCAAGAAACGTGTCTGCTATTCATGTTTGGGGGAATGTTCTTTTACGTCGCATCTGACTTGTGCCACCCATTTCGGTAATGTATTTTTGGCCACATTGGAGACAATGTGTCATTTTAGTTTGAGGGTGGGGTAAACAGTTTTTTCTTTTTCTTGCTATTTTCGTTTCTAACTTTTTCTTGTTATTGTCATTTCAATATATATATGTGTGTGTGTGCTATGTTGTCGATTGGGCATGAGCTACATCATAACTGTGGATTGCATGTCATTGGTGTGTTTAACTCGTTTGAACACTGCATATCATTCAAAATCTTAGTTTTTTGACTCATGTGTTGGATTAGAGAGACTTCACTTGTTTGATTGGTTTTTCACATGCACACTAGCATAGGATCTGTGGCGTATGAGATTTGACTTGAGGAGTGTGTCTCTTGAGATTTGTTGATTGATTTGGCGATGGAAACCTTGGCTTAAAAAAAAAATCATGAGTTTGAGCTCCTCATTGAGTAACCGGACCTCTTGTCTTACCAAGCAATGAGTGTTTGCGTAAAAAGATGAGAAATTCAAGTTGATTGATTGTATGGCTAGTAAGGCTTCGTAGCTCTTTTTGACTTGAGTAATTAAGCCCTTAGGGAAGTTTCTACATCTAGTACCCTAAAACCACCTGGTTTGGGAGTCACTGGCCCAACACTCGTTACATAAGTCAATTAGAAGTTTAAGGGAGTCAAGCATTACATAGCCTACACAAAACAAAATAATAATAATAATAATAATAATTGCACTTTTGGATTCAAGCCTTGGTTGTTTTTCACCTTATTGCATTCCTATGAATTTTGGGATACACAAGATTTGAGAATAATTGAAACCCCCATGAGTCTGTGTTAGTCCACTTTGCACTTATTGGAGCATGTGTTGTCTCAATTTTCCAGCTATGAGTTGAATGATGTTTGGATGCCTAGATGATGTGGCTTGTATGTTCACCTTGTTAAATTTGCACTTGATGTATGAACCATGTGTTTGTGTGAAAGTCTTTGTTTGTCAATAACGTAGTGTCAAAAATTGTTTGTGGGTATCATTGTTGGTAAACCCTCATGAGACTTCACTCGTCCTCTAGGGATGCCTAGGGGTTTAAAAGGCTTGTTGCATATGTAAATGCAATCATTTCTCCCACGACAACAGACTTATGTTTCTTGTTTTGATGTGTTTTTCATTTTTTTTGCTAAAGGATTAGTAAAATGTAGGTTAGGGGGTATTTTATGAGTGCCAAATATTGTATATTTGGGCCCTTTAACTTATATTTGTTAAGCTCTTAGCTTTGTTATTTTCTAAAACTTTTGTTAGCTTTGGTGTATTGGTGTGTTGCAGGTCATTGATAGAACAATGCGGTTTGAGGGTGGAAATAAGCAAAGGAATAGAAGATCCTTGGAAGTGCGATCGAGCGCACAGAGCTACGATTGAGCGCAGATGCACTCGAGCCCAAGCAGGCCACGATTGAGTGCACGACCATGTCAGCCCTAGCACATGTCTTTTACGTGTTGCGCCGCAGGAGCCTTGCATTGATCTGGCAACGCTGAATGCTAATTTATTATTCTTTATAGTATTTTTTTTTGTAAACTGAGGACGTTAGGAGGCAATGTAGAGAGTATATTTTTGACCTAGTGTCATTCTTGAGCCTTACGCACGTTTCTTTTTGTAAGTTCTTCATTTTAGATGTTCACTTTTGATTTTATTATGTTGTTTTTAGCCATGCGAGGCTAATTCTCCAACTAGGGATGAGGATGAAGCCTCGCCGTTGATATACGTTCATATTTTCATGTATTGTTCATACAATCTTGCTATTTAAATGAAGTTTGGTGTTCTATTTTCCTTTCAGTTATGTGATTAAATTTGTGTGATTGATTGTGATCGTCTATGTTGCAAAAATTGGATATTCGATGTGTTTCATCCGATGGATACATCGAATGATTCAATTTAAATTGGATATCCATTGTGATTCGTTGATTAAACAGATACATTAGATGATTTGATTTAAGTTGGATATTCGTTGTGATTTGTACAACGGATGGATTCATTGAATCTTTTGATAGGGTTTATAGAAAAATAGAACGTGTTTGGATTTTTTTACAATTCTTAAGGTTTATGAACGAAATCATGAAAGTATGTCGTATTGATTCGGAGTGGTGAATTCCGAAAGCCTTAGTGTTTTGATTCATTTGATTTCATTATTTTAATTAGTTTATTTTATTTTGCATGACATAATCACTCAAACTTTGGAACTAGATTAAGATAAAATTGGTTTAAATTAGAAAATTGGTTTTTGCAAACACAAGTCCCTGTGGATTCGACCTCGCACTTGCATACACTTTACTGCACACGATTCGTGCACTTGTGAGTACAATTAAATTTGTACATCAAACATAAATAAAAAGGGGGGTAAGTCTAAGACTTAGTGGTTATTAACACAAATAATGTTCATGCTAGTTTAGTAATGAACTCTAATGTTTTTGTAAAGTGTATGATAGTTCCATCATGACAGTTTATCTTAAGTGTGATATTGTAACGCCCCCAAAATTTGCCTCAGCTAATCCGGTGGAGTCACTGGCAATTCTCCCAGTTGAGCCAACTTGTGACCAAATGGGTAATCACCCTTATAAAAAATGTCAGAGTAAATGCACAGGAAGGTAAATAAATCTAAGTCACTATAGTTCATCAAGTAAGAACATGGAGCAACTACGTAATAAAGACAAACCTGTAATTATAGGTAAAGCATAACCAGTTAAGTAGTAGCATCCATTGCCACTTCCATAGTAGTAAACCAGATTACCTAAAGAATAATAACCGCGTAAGTCTAATGACTTAGTAAGTAAACCTCACACGTAGGTATGACTTGAGCCGAATTAATGAAAGTAAACGTGCAATTGGAGTAATAGCCAAAAAGAGGGCATTACCTCAGCTAATACACCATTTCATAGGTTTTAGGGTTTTCAAAGCTCTATGGTGTAGAATCGGCAATAATTATCTAAGTGTTTTAATGCAAAAAAGCTAATGCTTTATAAGTCATAACTCCCATACATGGTCTACCCGAGATATTACCCTTTCTCAGTAGGGTTGATGTTGTCCTGAGGGACCTATAATACAATGCCAGTGCCCCAGCCATTGCATAACATACCGTACGTAACATTAGTGGCACAATCGAGTCCGGCCTCGAGTGGCCCACACCAACTAATGACGTCCGTCCTATAGTGACTGAACCATTGGGAATGGTTGCATGGAGGTCACGAAACCAATGGATCCAAAGCCCCGTATAACTCACATATTTGACCATAATACGCAGTTTATATAGTAAGCCCATGGCCGTTCATACCGCACGTACCGGCGTACCATGTTTTACGATGCATCTTAGCAGTTTATTTAATAACACAGTTATCGAGTAATTAAAGAAATTAGACATGCTCATATCATACGCGTGGTCAGTCAACTGACATATCCCATATTTTACGTAAAAAGGGTGTAAGTGTCTACTTACCTTGCGCATTCGAGCGAATCCTCTGACCAAGCTACCTCTTGTTATAACGGATACAAGACACCGTTATTCTAAGCCTTAAGAAACCTAGAAATATAGCTAAGCCCAAGCATACACATGTGGAAATTAAGAACAGGTGCTGATGCACAAATTTAATTGTACTCGTCAATTGCACGAGTCGTTATGAAGTGTAGCAGGTGTGCAAGTGCAAGGTCGAATCCCACAGAGAATCGATTTTACTAAAAACTAATTTAAATTGCCTAAACTAATAATACCTTAACCTAGTCCCAAAATCAAACAATCGGTATGCATAAAAATAAACTAGATTAAAATGCAATAAAATAAATAAATAAAAACGCTAAGGTCCCTAATCTACTTCACAACAATTTAATCAACATATAAACATGCTTAGTCCATACTCAATAACGATTATGCTACTAGGCATATTATGAGCGCTAACACATAGTTCATATTTTTGTCTATCGATAAAGCACATATGCATATCCTATTGTTATTACAAAATCTTGTCGAACTAACCAATGCAAACACTATTTTAAGAGGTCACAATGGATATTGGTCCAAAGACGAATCATCCGATGTATCTCCGGTTGAAACGAAAGTCGACGTTTAACGATTTGCAAACAACAATCAACACACTTTTGTCACTAAAATGCATTGAAACGAATAAACATAAAATTAAACGACAGAATAATACGAGCTAAACATGAATATATACAAACAAATCCATAGTGAAGTGAAGGGAATAAGAGACTAAATAAAAGCAAAATAAAACAAGATAAATTAATGACGATTTAGGAGGGTTACACAGTGAAAACAGAGGGTTTGAGGCCCTAGAGGCGCCTCCCAAACATAAGGAAAAATGAATTACACAAAGTCCTATTTATAGACAAAATAAATCATGCTGCCAAGTCAGGGGCGCGTTCGATCGCAGGAGGTGCGATCGATCGCATCCCTGCGTGCGTTCAATCGTGTGTTGTGTGTTCGGTCGCAGGTGCATCGCCGTGCAGTGTGTGTTCGATCGTTAGCGTTGCGTTCGATTGCACATAACTGCCCACGGCGCAAGTGTTGAAGCGATGGAGCATAAGGCCGGCTAGGGCAACACAGACTTCATGGGCTGACATGGCTTGCGATCGATCGTGGCTTCTGCGTTTGATCGTAGTGCGCTCGATCACACTAAGTGCACTCGATCGCACTTGCAGAGGCTAAAGTTCCATCTTTGCTTAATTCTACCCCTTTGAACCACAATTCGCACCAAGGACCTACAACACACTAAAACACTAAAACAACACAAAATATTAGATATTAATAACACTAAGAGCCTAACAAACATAAGTTAAGGGGGGTCCAATATACAATATTTGACACCGATCAGGTGCTCTGCCCACTGACCGTACGTCCGGCCTTGATGGCGTACATCGGCTCAGTGTGTTAAGCACACCGTTTTAAGATTTGAATAGTGCATATTTCTAATGGCATTCATAGACCTCTAAAACTTTCCTAAGCTAGCAAAACAGTACATGCAACGCAAGAAATCACGAAACAACAATGCTTTGAGAAAATCCATTGAAAACATCATTATCTTTAAAGAATGCTTATTGAACACTTGGAAAACCTCATCAAGGCAGAAATATAAGATAAAACAGCGCTAAATACAAAGGAAACGGAGCTTGCCCCGAAGCTAAGCACGGAAATGGTCTCCCCTTCTCAGAAACTCCTCTCTAAAGCTTACTCTCAACAATTTCTCACTCAAAACTCAAGGAAAGGACTTTGGCAGCTTAAGGGCATACTAGAGGATGGGA
Organism: Carpinus fangiana; assembly: GCA_006937295.1. Taxonomy (NCBI): domain Eukaryota; kingdom Viridiplantae; phylum Streptophyta; class Magnoliopsida; order Fagales; family Betulaceae; genus Carpinus; species Carpinus fangiana. The sequence goes on from CM017327.1 coordinate 23,374,891, forward strand.
ATGGGTGAGAGAAATGGGAGGTGGGACGGCCTATTTACAAGGAAAGTTCGCCACCAACTCTCAAACAGAGCAACGGACGTACGGCAACCCAAGCGTATGTCTGGTGGTCTTTGCACATCAGTCCAGAGGGTGTCTCGTACGTCCAAGTATTACCCAAAGGGTACTCCAAAATGTAGCGTACGTCTGGTGGTCCCACGTACGTCTGTTGTACTTTTTATAGAGCGTACGTCCGGTGGTCCCCCCCATACTTTTGCCTCCTAAGGATCAATGTTTGGCTTTTATTCTCTAAAGGTTCAAAGTGTGTTTAGGCTAACACTAAGGGTTCTGGGTCTCGTTAAGTACCTTTATTGAAAACCTTTGTTGATTGCTCCTATGGAAAAGATTTTGTTTAATAAAAAGGTGGGTTTTTATCGGGGTATTACAGATATAGATATACAATATATGCATATGATACAAAGTAATGATCGGTGTCAAATATTGTATATTGGACCCCCCTTAACTTATGTTTGTTAGGCTCTTAGTTTTGTTAATATCTAATATTTTGTGTTGTTTTAGTGTTTTAGTGTGTTGTAGGTCCTTAGTGCGAATTGTGGTTCAAAGGGGCGGAACTAAGCAAAGATGGAACTTTAGCCTCTGCAAGTGCGATCGAACCCAAGGGGCGCGATCAAGCGCATGCCTCGTCAGCCCGTGAAGTCCACGTTGCCCTAGCCAGCCCTAGCCTCCATCGCTTCAACACTTGCGCCGTGGGATTTCAGAGCAGTTATATGCGATCGAGCGCACATGTTGTGATCGAGCACACACTACAGTGCGGTCGAATGCACAACATACGATCAAACGCAGATGAGCCTACGATCGAGTGCACCACCTGCGATCGAGCGCACACACGTGACAGACAGCACATTAAAATTGTCTATAAATAGGACCTTGTGTATTTTCATTATCCCTACGCTTGGGAGACGCTTGGGATATGTTTGAGGAACCCTCAGTGGCCCAAAACCTCCCCGTTCTTCATTGTAAACACTCCTAAACATAATTTCTTTAATTTATTGTTATATTTCTTGTTGATTATGTTTCCCTTTAGCATGGGAGGCTAATCTTCAACTAAGGTTGAAGATGAAGCCTCACCATGGATTTGTTTAAAATGCTTTCGTAATTAGTTTTTGCGCTAATTCGTTTATTATTTGTCATGTGTGTTTGTTTCGGTTCAATTTCGTGACAAATTTGTATCGATTGGGCCGTAGTTGGATAGTCTTTGCATTTAGTCCGATGGATACATTTCATCGTTCGGGTTACGTTCATTTATCCATTGTAGTTTGAGTTAAATCACATTCACATTGGATCCTTTGGACCTAAACCGTTCATGTTTTGTCTTTCGTCAAATAGACGAATGTTTTGATTATTTCAATAGGCATGATAGGACATGCATAGGGCGTTAGGATGCATGAACTAGCGTGACACTAGGTCATGCATCGCTTTTAATCGATAGACGGATGTAGAAATTAATTGCGTTATTTAATAAGGTGAGGTGGATTCTAGACCTTAGGCTTTTTTATTTATTTGTTTTTATGCATTTAATTTAGTTTTTATTTTCAGCACACCAATTGTTTGATATTGGGACTAGGTTAAGATAGGGTTAGTTTAGGGACTAGGTTAAGATAGGGTTAGTTTAGCCATAGAATTAATTATCACAAACACGATTCTCTGAGGGTTCGACACTCACACTTGCACAACCACTTTATTGCAAATAATTCGTGTAATTGGTGAGTACTTATTTTTGGTACAACCAAGTAACAGTCTTGGCGCTGTCTCGAGGGACATGTAGTACAATGCCGGTACCCCAGCCATTGCACGCTACCGTACATAACACTAACAGTACGACCGAGTCCAATCTCGGGTGGCCCACATTGCTAATGATGTCTGTCCTGTAGTGATCGGCCATTAAGGCTGCGCCAGCCACAAACAACGATTGGATCCGAGGTCCATATAACACACACATTTGACCATGAAGCTAACATATATAGTAAGCCCATTATACCGCATGTACCGGTGTACCATATCATACGATGCAAATTATCTTGTCTATATTTTATATGCATGCTTTTACAAGTCTCTCTTTATTAAGATATTCAGCATAACGTTTTCCCAAAATGCTAGAATTCATGTACAGCAAGTATAAATTGTGAGAGTTGTAAATATGTATGTTTTCTTGGTACACAAAATAGTTGTGTAGTGCATGGAAAATAACATTGAGCATTATGTAAGTTAAAACTCACCTGGGTCGTAACATGTTGATAAGTGCTTAAATATTCATATTTAAGCCCCTTAATTTATGTTTGTTATGCCTTTAGGATTTGTTATTTTGTTCTATTTTACTTCTTTTTGTGTTTTCTCTATTTTACAGGCCTTTGGAAGAAAAGAAAGTCTAGGGCTTAACGGAAGAGAATTTGGAGAAAACTAGAAGAAGCTCAAGAAGGATCTGAAGGCTGTAAGTGCGAACGATCGCAGGATACCTGCGATCGAGCGCACCAGCGCTCGAGCGCCCAAGAAGAAGATCGAACGCACCAGCGTTCGTGCGCAAAAGAAGGGGATCGATCACAGTGCGATCGATCGCAGCCCGAGTGCGATCGAGCGCACCTAGGCGTGAAGCCCAAACCAGCCGCAGCCCTATTATGGAAGTTCTTAGTTTT
>CM017327.1:23377677-23392439 GCA_006937295.1 Carpinus fangiana
TTAACTTCTAAAATTACTATTGATCTTATGATTAATCGTATCATTTGAAAACAAACTTTTAAAAATAAATTTGATAAGAGTAATATTTAAAATAAATTTTTTTTTTCATGATCCAAAGACAATAATGGACTCACTTGAACGTTGCATTCAATGCTTGCTGGGACTGTTCAATTTGGTAATATAATTCAATAACTTTTTTGTATTGTCATATCATTATAATTATATAATAGTAATATACGAGTCATATCACTCTCATAATATGAGTCATTTCTCACCTCTGTTCATCTTTCTTTTCCTGAATGCGATTAAAAATTTCTACCGCTTGGTTCTCTGTACAAGGAAGTTGGTTACGAGTTCCTTGGCAAAGCCGAAGAAAAACAGAGTCCTGTACTTGTCGGCAAGGGCCCAAAGGCAAATTCAGAAAAATATTAAAAAGGACTGGTGGAATGGTGATGGACGAAGACCTTTTACCAAAAGGTGTATCCCAAGTCTTCTTTTATATATATATATATATATATATATATAAGTTAGGTATATCCCAATTAAGTCACTGGTGGAAAGAAGTTTCTTTTCTTTGTCTTTTATTCAAATTATTCCAACTTTGATTAGTATAAAATTTTCAACAATTTTATTGTTATCTAAATGTACAAAAAAAAAAAATCTTATATAACCCACTTGTCTCAACTTCGCAAGACCTTTTTGGGCATATTGTTACATAAAGACTCACATTTGTATTGTATAGGTTTCCTCTCTAAAGGTGAGTTCTTTTTTTCTTTTTTTAAATTATCGTTATATCAAAATACCATTCCAAATCTAATAATAATTTTAAATTTTTGCTGACTTTTTTTTTAATTTTAAATTTATTAATGATATTTTTGTCATCATAAGAGATATTGACAATTTTTGATAGTTTAGGGGACATTGTCAATTAATTAAGTTTTAGTTTGAGGGATATATGAATTTTGGACTGAGTTTTTCTTTAAACTAAGTTGGAGGAATTCTTCTAACATAATCTATAATAATGACATGTGTCAATTAAATATGTTAAAATCGCATATTTTTATAATAGTGTGGACAAACTGTGAGGCTAGGGTTAGGGTTTGGGGGTCGAGGGAGTGGATTTGGAGGGCGGGGGAGGAGAGAGTGAGGATAGCGAAGCAGTTGAAGGCAAAGAGCTGGGGGAGCCACCGGAAGACGTCGATGTAATGGAGTTGTGGAAGTTTGTGGATTTGTGGACGCCTCAGGGGAGGCACCGCCCGTGATGGCCATTAGTGAGCATGTGTGTTGTGGGTACTGTTGTCAGATTGAAATGTGTCCATTACAAGTAGGAAAAATAGAAAATTCGAACTAATGAATTTCATTTCATGAAGCGTAATCTTTAACCGATTGAATTATCAATTGGAGACCAATTATTCAAGCATGGGAGTGGAGACTACTGGGGCTTCCTTAAATTTTTCTTATGTTAACTTTTGTTTCATTTGTATTTTTCTTGATTTTTTTTTAATAAGTACATCCAAAAGAAATTATAAACAGAAACAAATACAAGAAAAACAAAAATAACAAAAATTCAAGTTAAACAAACAACTAGCAAATCAATGAACTAGAGAAAAAAACTAAAAAAAGTGAAAATTACTCGCGAATGCGGCTAATAAAATTGGCAGCGCATTATAATAGGTAAAACCATGAGAAATAAGAGAACTCTTAAAAAACTTATATCTACGCTTAGGGATGTAAACGAATCGAGCTTGAGTGAGCTTCCCTTGTTTGGGATCGGCTTATTTAAATTTTACTTGAGCTCGAGCTCGAGCCGAGCTTAAAGACAAGCCAAAAAAGCGAGCTCGATCTTGAGCTCATAATAAGTCGAACTTAGCCGAGTTAGTTTGCAAGCTGGCTCTTATATTTAATTTAATTTAATTTTTATTAATTTAATTTTTTTATTATAAATTTAAACTTCAAATACTCTTAAACGGTTCAAGAAGCTATATTGTATATGAGCATTTGCTTTAGCCTGGCAAGTTGAGTATGGAGCTCGAGTCAATACAACAAGACACTTAATTTCGAAGATAATATATACATCATTTTATAAAATGATGCATATTAGAAGAACAAACAAAATATCAATTTTTAATATTAATATGAGTAATTATGTTAACAACTACCAATTCGAGTTTTATACGAGTTGCTTACGAGCTTAGCCGAGTCGAGCCGAACTTGCTTCATTTAATGTTCGAGCCAAGATTCATGTTTACAAAATGCTTTATTTAATATTCGAGTCGAACACGAGTCGAGCTTATGCGAGCCGAGCCCAACCTCACTTGCGAGTGACTTGCTCTCTTTTGAGGCCAGTAATGTGTCTACTCATATTAATAAAATTGATATTGAGTATTTTCAAGCATGGATTTTTGTCTCTGACATTCCAGTGGAAAAATGGATACCTTCGGCACCAAACTGGATAAAGATTAATTTTGATACAGCAATCTGGGAGACTTTCTCCGCACAGGCAGCCATATTTCATTCTTCTGACGGTAATATCATCCACATGGCTTCTCTTATCAACCCTCCTTGTTCTCCAAACATGAGAGAAGCTTTGGCAGCTCAATTGGCTATCTTTGTTGCCCGCTATTTATCTTTGGACCAGTTTATCCTCGAAGGTGATTTTGATGTGGTTATCCAAGCTCTCAACAATCCTTTCTCTGATCAAGATTGGAGGATCTCCCCTGTTATACTGCCATCTTTACATAATATTCCTTCTGACTCCCTTTGGGAAACCAGAAAGATTAATAGAAGTACAAACTTCTGTGCTAATTCAATGGCACATTGGGCCGCAACCAGATCTCATTCTGGCAGCATTCCCTTTTCCATCTCTATCCCTTCTCGATAGCGGATTTAATCCTTCTTTATCTTTTTTGTAGTTCAACTTGTTATTGTTTGGTGTAGGGGTGGCAAAACAGGTACATATACACTACCCGATTAAGACCCGTGGATACCCGTTACACGATTAGCCTATACCTAGACATGACCCGTTTAGCTAAACGGATAATCGGGTCTGACACGATTATGACACGAAAATAATTGGGTAACCAAACACGACCCGTTTAAAATAACCGAGTCCTATTGGGTAGACACAACCCGACACGACCCAATGAAACCCAATAACTTAAACCACACAATGCACACAAAATCAAATTTCTTTTTGGGAATCAATCATGAGGGAGCAAAAAATTTTGATTCAAACAAATCGACCAGTATCTCACACTAGAGAGAGAGAAAAAAAAAAAAAAAGAACAGATAAAAAGAAGGAAATTAGAGACAAACTACATCAAATTTTTTATTTGTCAAATACACAACAGCCTCGTAGTGCTAGTAAATTAGTAATACATTCATGATTCACCAGGCCCAAGCTTCCAAACCCATCAATACCCTAACCCAAGGTCTCAAAATAAGAGATAGAGTAAGAGATATACCGGTAGTCCAGCCATTATGGAGACAGAAAGGTGCAGCTGAAGGCGATGGTGAGGAGGCGCGGCTCACGGCGACGGCGAGAGGCGGAGTCGGAGTATGAGAGAGAGAGCTTAGGGTCCGCGAGAGTCCGGCAAGACTAAGAGAGAGCTCAAACAGGTTGACGGCGACGGGGGTTGGGGTTGCACGAGTGCACGATGGTGGGAGTGGAGGCGCACTGGTTTGGGTCTCCGAAGAGTGGAGGCACACGCACGGGTCTGGGTCTGGTCGTCTGGTTATCTGGCTCTCTGTAGTCTGTGGTCAGGAATGACTCGGAATGAGTATCTGGCAAGAGTGTACGACGGTTTTTAGTTTTTTCTCTCTTTTTTTAATTTTTTTTTTAAAGTATGGCTGGTTGACCCATCAGACCAGAATAGTCGCTGGGTCGACCCGCCAAACCTGCCATTAACCAGGTCTAACAGGTTGACCCGTCAGGCACGAAAATTCGCAGGTCTTAAATGGGTAGACCCGACTAAAACCCGAACCCGATTAGTCCAAACCCATTACCTGTTTATTCGTATCGTGTTCGTGCCGTTTTCGCGAGTCGTATAAAAATTACTTTCCCTAATTTGGTGTTTATCATTTTACTTACAAAAAAGAAAAAGAAAAACATAGTAACGAGAATTTACCATCCAAAATCAGTGTAATTATAGTTTCCTTCATTGCATAATGCGTAGGACACCGCCAAGAAGTTTCTCATTTTTTTTTGGGATAACTTCACTAACCCTTTCTGAAGTTTGGCCATTTTTGCAAATACCCCATAACGTTCAAAAACTCTCACTTACCACCATTGAACTTTATTTCTCTCTCACTTACCCCCTCCTGTTAGAAATGGCCGTGAAATTCTTTTATTTCTCTCTCACTTACCCCCCTGAACTTTATTTCTCTCTCATGTGCCAAGCAATTTCCGTTAGGATTTAACGGAAATTGCTAACGGGGGGGGAAGTGAGAGAGAAATAAAGTTTAAGGGGGTAAGTGAGAGTTTTTAAACGTTAGGGGGTATTTACAAAAATGACCAAACTTAAAAGGTTAGTGAAGTTGTCCATTTTTTTTTTTTTTTTTCTTTAAACAACGCATTTTAGCGATGAAAGCGGCATTGGATTCTCCAGCACAGTCAGCACTCAATAATTGACCATTCAACGCGACAGCCGGCAGGACGGACCTAAAAACACGGCAAGAAGTTTCCATGAACTTGCTCACGGGAAGTTCTCTATTTATTAGTCGTTTCTGAAAGCTGCAGTCATCTCTAGTAATCACGCATTCCACAGAGAATGACTTCTTCCATGGCTTCATCAACTTCTTCCGGCCCCCGTTGGACTTACGATGTGTTCTTGAGCTTTAAAGGTGAAGATACTCGAATCAATTTTATTGATCATCTACGTGATGCTTTGCGTCGAAAGGAAATCTTCGCATTCACGGATCTCAAAGACTTAAGAAGAGGAAATCCTCACATTTCCCATAGACTTAAACTTCTCGAAGCTATTGAAGCGTCAAGAATTTCAATCATTGTATTATCTAAAGACTATACATTTTACCGACGGTGCTTGGAGGAACTTGTGAAGATTCTTGAGTGTAAAGAAACAATGAAACAAATCGTTGTACCAGTGTTCTACAAGGTAGATCCATTGGATGTACGACATCAAAGAAATAGTTTTGGAGAAGCATTCGCCAAACATGAAAAAAAGTACGAATATAATCAAACGAAGGTGCAGAGGTGGAGGACGGCCCTAACACAAGTGAGCAATTTGTCTGGATGGCATTTTGATAACGGGTATTATTTTTTTTCTTTTTTAATTTTAATTTTTTATGAATTAGGGAACGGGCATTTCTTAGTGCTCCTGTGCTTTTGTTCTATAAATTGTTCACATACACATCCTGGATCTGAATGGGTTTCCTCTCCCCACCTCCATTGTCGACCACGACCATTTTTATTTATTTATTATTTTTTATGAACAAGTGATTTTAAAAAGCAACCACGACCACTTAATTGTTCTGTCAATTAAAAACACTGATTTAATGAAAGATTTTTTTTTTTTTTTTGAAGATAGTGATGTATTTTTTGAATATATATATATATATATATTTATGAACAAGAATATATTTTTTGAATATTATTTCATCAAAATCATGGCCCGTCCATTGTTGATTTTTTATTTTTGATTTTATTTTTTAAAAAAATTAAGAGTGGATGAAGTATGCTTTCTCAGTGGTAATATATGTGTGTCCTTATTATTATTTTTAATTAAGAGTGGATGAAATATGCAAATTCAGTAGTGATGTAGTCACGATGCAAAATATATAGGACGTTTTTAATTAAGAATGGAAGAATTTAATCCAAACTTGAACTAGATTTTTTGGGCGTTTTGATGAATTGCCAATTAAAATAAAGGAAGCCAAGGGAATTCCATTTTCGTCAAAGATTACTAAGCAATGCTTGAATTATTGTGCGAAAATATTATCCCCTTAAAATTTTTTTGGTTATTGAATTTTTCATGAACATCGTACTTAAATTCAGAACTCTTTTGATTGAAGCGTTTAGCACTAAAATAATAAATTAATTGTATTGGTCATTTCGATCGTTCTTGGATGATCTTACTCACCTTCATTTGTGCGTCTGAAGTATATATACTTGAAGTATTTTACATTTAAAAATGTCAGGAAAGTGATTTAATTATTTTTTGTTCAAGAAAATAAAATTCTTTCAATTGTCTGTTTTAGACCACAGAATTTGCTTAAATAGTATATCCATGACCTAATTATTGAAAATGCTTTTCATTTGTTGTGAAAATCATTGCATGTATTTCTTATCAGTCTTGTGCATGCATTCATTTGTAGTTTTTTTTTTTTTTTTGAATGAAAAGTTCAACTGATTAAATGTTTATAATCTTTTGTATTTGATAGGAATGAAGCTACAGTTATTGAAGAAATTGTTCATTATGTCATAAGCAACTTGACCCACACATACTTTCAAGTTGCCAAGCATCTAATTGGATTAAAGTCTCGTGTACAAGAGATCAATTCACTTTTAAGTATTGATGAGATGGATGATATACGCATGGTAGGAATCTTAGGAGCCGGTGGAATTGGTAAGACAACTATTGCCAAAGCTATCTACGAGTCGATGGCTTACCAGTTTGAAGGTAGTTGTTTTCTTGAAAATGTTAGAGAAACTTGTTTAGTCAAATTACAAAATACACTTCTTTCAAAAATCTTAGGACACACTGCAGAGATTGACAGTGTTGATGAAGGAATTACTTTGATAAAGAAAAGGCTTTGCTCTAAAAGGATACTCCTTATTCTTGATGATGTGGATCAATTGGTCCAATTAGATAAATTGGCTGGAGAATTTGATTGGTTTGGTTTAGGAAGTAGGATCATCACAACGACAAGAGACAAAAAAGTATTGACTAATCATGGAGTAGTTGATTCAATATATAAGGTGAAGGAATTGGATTACAACGAAGCTCTTGAGCTCTTTTGTTGGAATGCTTTCAAAGGACCCAGACCTCCCCAAAATATCTTAGAAGATGCAGTTTGTTATTGTGGGGGATTGCCACTAGCTTTAATAGAGCTAGGCTCCATTCTAAATGGTAGAGATATACGTGAATGGGAAAGTGAATTGGATAGGTACAAAGAAATTTCTCTCAAAAATATTCAAGCAACACTCAAAAGAAGTTATGATGGATTGCATGAAAATTCGAAGAACATTTTCCTTGATATCGCATGTTTCTTTAAAGGAGAAAATGTAGAATATGTCACAAAAATACTAGATAGTTGTGGTTTACGCTCATGGAGTGGCATCGAAGAGCTAATGGATAAGTGTCTTATAACTCAGTCTTGTGGATTATTGATGATGCACGACTTGCTGCAAGAAATGGGTAGAGAAATTGTTCGACAAGAATCACCTAAAGAACCTGGCAATCGCACTAGATTGTGGTTTCATGAAGATGTTCGGCATGTCCTTGAAAATAATACGGTAAGAATTATGTTAAAAGTCCCTTTTAATTTTATATTTGATTATTTTTCATGAGTTAAGCTATTAGAACAATATTGCACTTTTTTTTTTTTTCATAAAAGAAAGGTGGAAAAGCTACATGAAAATATATTTATGTGGATTCATATATGTTACAGAACAAAATTAAAAAAGTAGAATGAATTTTATTTCAGAAGGAAAATGCAGCATCGATTTCTGTATTTAACTTGAGGAGCTAGGAATTCCCCAATTTTTCTACAAAGTTAGTGTATAGTAACGACTTCTTCCATAGCCTTCCAAGGAGCCTTTTGCTATTCCTATTCTTCCATCCATCTTTGCAGAGGTGGAAGGCAGCCAGAAAAGAAGTGGTTTGTGGAATGGGTACTCTAAACACGCCGGTGCTTTCATTCGTATTTTTTTTCTTCTAATTATAATACATCCTTATACACATGATATTTATATTCAATCTTGGAAAGAGAAATATAGGGAAAAGGCTGCCTAAATTTGTTTATTCTAATTATAATACATCATTATACTGTTTTCATTCATGTGAAAGTACATGTGAAGTATTTTTTTAATTTAAAAATGTGAGTAAAGTGACTTTAAGTACTTATAACTTTGTAAGTAGTCGTATTGTGAATGTATTTTTCATTTGTTTTGTTATATAGTTCTGTACGACTTAATTTCGTTTTTCTTTTATTTTGTTTTATTTTTTTTTAATTTTTAATTTTTAATTTTTTTTGCGTTCATGAGAGATTAATCAAGTAAATTATTTTGTCTCTCGTATGTCGTATGTCCTCCACCTCCATCTTAAACCACTAAAGTTCAACTTCAGTTCTTTCTGCATCTTTGTTTTGTTTTGTTTTTTAAATGTTTTTGGATAATTTTTGGATTACTAATATAACTTCAGTCAATTATAAACTATCTCTCTGTCTTTTTTTATTTTATTTTATTTTATTTTTATACACATGATATTTATATTCAATCTTAGACTACTGAGTAGAAAGAGAAATATAGGAAAAACAAATTGCCTAAATTAATTATAATAAATCAGTGGTAAAATTTTACAAAATCTTCTTGAATTTTCACGCGTTTTGAAATTGACATTCGAAGTTCAAAAAATCTCAATTAAGGGTATTGAACTTTCAATTTATTTCAAATACCCCATTCCATTACAATTTTTTGTTAAATTTGAATAAAATTCCCAAAGTACCCCTATTTTTTATATAAAAAAATAAAAATATTGCAAAGATTTGAGTGTAGGTATTTTTGTAAATTCCGTTAAATCTTGACTAATGCCTGAATCTTCACATTTTTTTTTTTATAATAAAAAAATGGTATTTTGAGAATTTGACAAGATTTAATGGAAAATCTTAATGGAAAGGGGTAATTGAAAGTTCAATACTCTTAATTGAGAGCTTTTAAACTTTGAGAGTAATTTCAAAACGCATGGAAGTTAGGGAGGTTTTTTGAAATTTCTCCTAACTCATTTGTTGTACACAGAAGTAAATTCAGGAACTGGAAAAAGCAAAAAAGAACATAATAGAAAAGAAATCAATCACACAAGACACAAATCCACTGATAGAGATGATCCAGAAAAAATTCACTAACAAAATGATAGAATACAAAAGAGTAGGAAGAAAATCACTAAAAACTAGGGTCGGCAATTTTGACATGACCCGTGAACCCAACACGAACACGACACGAAATTAGCAGGTTTGGGTTGTAAACGGGTCGACCCGTTTATCTTGCTTAAACGGGTCGTGTCATGGGTCACCCGCGGGTGACCCGCCAGACCCGTTTATTTTTATTTTTTATTTTTACCTAATCAGAGTATTAGACGGATAAGAATAAGAAATAAAATCGATGAAAAGTTGAAAACCTATTTTTTTTAAGTCTTCTCTGGTTCTCCTTCTCAACTCTCAAGAGCTGCCGCCTGCCGCCGCCCCTTCACCGCCTCACGTCCCTCACCGGTCCTTCAGTCATCACTCTCTCTCCCGCTCGCCGGCTGCTGTTCTCTCTCATCTCTCTGCTTGCTGCCGTTCTCAGCTCTCCCCCTCTCTCTGTGCGAGGAGACGCTAAGAACCTTTTCAACGATGAGCCGTTGAGCTGATGACCAGAGTTTGTGCGAGGAGACGCTGGGACTCATCTCACACGCTTGCCGCGAGTGGGGATTCTTTCAGGTTGTGAACTGCCTCTGAGTCTCCGCCGAGTGGGGATTCTTTCGGTATGTAGGGAGTGGGTATGGGTTTTTGGAGTAATCTTGTGGGGTTTTTTTTTTTTTGGTTTGATTGTGTTCAATCTAAGGGCGTGAATCTTGAAAATTTTGGGGCTTTTGGTTGATTAATTTGTAGGAAGTGGGTATGGGTGGTTTTTGGAGTAATCTTGTGTTGTTTTTTTTTTTTTGGTTTGATTGTGTTCAATCTAGGGGCATGAATCTTGAAAATCTTGGGGTTTCTGAGTGATTAATTTGCATTGTATTTATAGTAATTGGAATTTTAGCACTTGCAAATGAAAGGAAGTCTGATATGATTTTGATTGTTGAATAGTGGCACCGTTAGACCCGTTTCCGGTTTCTCACTTCCTGGTTAGTAGTCAGACGGGTCGTGCTGGGTTCGTGTGGACCCGTTAGACCCGTTTAAGCTAAACGGGTTCACAGGTTCGTGTCGGGTGACCCGTGAATTTTCACAGGTCTACCCGCTAGACCCGTTTATTTAAACAGGTCGTGTCTGGGTCTATGCTAAACGGGTCGCGGATCAACCGGGTCGTAAACGGGTTGTGCCGGGTGACCCGTTTTGCCAGCCCTACTAAAAACCCAAAATTTAGAAAAAAAGAAAAGAAAAGAAAAGAAATCTTATTCTCTAAGTACCATAGGACACGACAAAGTAAGAAAACCCTAGTGAAATGTTGTTGGTCGGCTAAATTGCAAGGCTCCAAATCAGACTTGGACGGAAGGCACTTTTAGGTTGGGAAAACAACTCTAAGTCGGTTAGGTCCAACACCTAAACCTGGTGGTAAAAGGAAAACAAAATACCACCGCGCGAAGGACTAACGAAAAAGCCAAAAGGGTAGGTTCCACACAGACACAGTTGTTGACTTTAGAAATACAAGTCATACCACAACATCATTATACTGTTTTCATGCATGTGAAGTATGTTCTACATTTAAAAATGTCAGCAAAGTGACTTAGAAGTACTTATAACTTTGTTAGTAGTTTTCTTGAAACTCATAATTAAATTAGAGGCATTTAATATGATAATAAAATATTACTTCTTTGTAAAGTTTATTGGAGAACGCAAGAAATTGATCCCCACCTTGAGCAAGTAAAATAAAATAAAACTTGTGTTTTGAGGAGTGTTTTGTGCATTTAAGTTGTTTGTTAATGTATTTTTTTTTTTTTTTCTGAACATAGGACAAAAAAATTAACAAACATGGCCATAGTTCTTGCAAGTTTATGTTATGATTTTGCTTGTACACTTGGTTATACATTGTTTTGCCAGGGAACGAACAATGTTGAAGGCATATTGATAGATTTGTCTAAAGCAGACTTGATACAAGTTTGTTCTGAAGCCTTCAAGAAGATGAAAAGGCTCAAATTGTTTATATGCCGTAATGCACACTTTTCTAAAGAGGTTAATTTTCTCCCTGATGAGTTAAGATTGCTTTATTGGCCTGAATATCCTGGAGAATCTTTGCCAATTGATTTTCGTGGAAAGAAACTTGTTGTTTTAAGAATGCCTCGTAGTCACCTCAAGGGATTGGAGGGGGTTGAGGTACAATTATTGCTTTTTATATTTCTTTGTTTAAATCACGTTGTGAAATTCCTTTGAAGTAATTTATTTTTTCTTTTTCTTGACAGAATTTTCAAAATTTGACAATTATGAATTTCACTGGTTGTGAATTCCTAAAAGAAGTCCCTGATGTTTCAAGAATCTTAAATTTAATGACATTGATTCTTGATGGCTGTATACGCTTAGTTGAGGTTCACCGTTCTGTTGGATTCCTTGATAAGCTCGTTGATTTGAGTCTTGAAAACTGCTCTAATCTTAGGAGTTTTCCGAGAAGCCTGAAGTTGCAATCTTTAGAATCTCTTGTCCTTTATGGTTGCTCAAGACTTAAGAACTTTCCAAAAATTGAGTGTCCAATGGAATGTTTAGAGTACATCGACTTTCAATATAGTGGCATAGAGAAACTTCCTTCATCCATTCGGTACCTCGTTGGGGTTAAAAAATTATATCTAGTTGGTTGCAAAAACCTTTTGATTATTCCAGATAGCATTTCTCAGTTGCAACATCTAGAGCACCTCATTCTCAATGGTTGTACTGGTATAAAAAGATTGCCTTCATCTATTGGGTACCTTGTTAGGGTTAAAACATTAGATCTAGGAGGTTGCACAAACCTCATGAATCTCCCAAATAGCATTTATCAGTTGCAACATTTGGAGCAACTTGATCTCATGGGTTGTTCAAAAATTGTCAAGTTTCCAAATAGCAGACAATCCACCCCCTCTATTGCATTAGTCCAATTTGCCATCGATCCTAATTATGGTTGTTCCCCAATATCATTTCCAAAACTTCAACGGTTGGATCTTAGAAATTGTGCCCTATCAGAATCAAATTTCTTTAAGGCATTTGATTGTGGCTCCGCGTTAAACTGTTTAGATCTATCAGGGAGTGATATTGTTTCCCTTCCTCCATGCATTAGAAGATTTGTTGGATTGAAGTTCCTTTATTTGAATGAATGCAAGCAACTTCAAAATATTCTAGGACTTCCACCAAATATAGTAGAAGTATCTACTAGGGGGTGCGAGTCACTGGCAATACTTTTAGAAGATCCACGACAGCCTACGGGGACTGGAACCTCGAGCCTTGGAAAAAGTGTTGTAACAGAATTAGATTTCCCTTTCAACAGTTTGGAAGATCTAGATCTATCAAGTAGTGCTATTCTTAGCCTTCCTACATGGTTCAACAGATTTGTTGGATTGAAGCGCCTTACCTTGAAAGATTGCAAGCAACTTCGAGAAATTTCAGAACTTCCACCAAATATAGGAGTGATATATGTGCGTGGATGCACGTCATTGGAATGGTTTCATCCTCGTAATATATACGATCTACCAACTCTTGGATGGATTGACTTGTCCGATTGCCATGAACTACGTGAAAATATGGGGATTGGACTGGGCATTCGTTTATTAAATGAGGTACGTCTCTTTCACATATATACTTGTTAGTGTATGCCTTGATTTGTTGATCATATCACTGAAAATTTGTCATATTTGTGTAACAGGGACATCCTGTGGACCATAAATTTGTCTGCATGTTTCCAGGAAATAAGATTCCAGATTGGTTTAGCTATTGTGAAGAAGTTTTAAATAGTAATTCATGTAAAATGGATATTAATGAGGCTGCACATTTGGATGGGGAGATCACGAGAATTGCTTTCTCTGCAGTTATTGGAACAAAAGCAGATATCCCTGATGTACAATATGAAATAACGGAGAGTGGACAAGAGGAAGATGCTTATGGAATTATCTTTAAAGTCATCAGTGATGGTGTAAAAATATATTCTTTCGTGGAGGAAGATATATGTTGTCAATTTCACTCAGATCATGTATGGTTGCATTACAATGTTCCAGAATCTTTTAAGCTAAAGGGGGATAATCTGCAAGTTAAATTTAAGCTAAGGTCGGCATCAATGTTCTTTAAAAGTTGTGGATTCCATCTGATACGTAAGCCTGAAGAGGAAGTGATAGATTTAATGGATGGTGGTCAACTTTCTAAGAGACCCCATGATGATGATGATGGCAATTCCTCACAACAAAAGAGGCAGTCTTCAACCTTTGGGTATTAGACTTTTTGGTATTAGAATTTCAGATGCAGAGATTACCCCATAGTGTGAATATGTAACAGCAACACCTATCTTATCACCCAGCATTTAAACCAGCCACCCTTTTTTCGGTACTGTTTTCTTTAAGTACCGCATAGTGCTTGTTAATGTTTTATGTTCAGTGTTGAATGTAGTGGCTTCAGAGGTCTGTTAGCAGATGTTCTAGCATTGGCTTGTTGATTTGCGCACTTAATTATGGATGAAATCTTGATGGTTTGGAGATGATCATTCCATTTTTCGGAACTTTTGGTAAAATTGACAAATGGGGTTCCGTACGTGAATTCTCGGGACATATTCAGAATTTGACCATGAGCAAGTTTATGCAGAGCAGTCAAATATTTGGGACAGATTCACTAGCTTGGGTTATGGTAATATGTTAAGTGTTTCAAGGGAGGGGGAGATCCATAGCCAATTTTACCACACCTTGAAACTACTATTGCTTTATTTTTATGGTCTTGTTCATGCTTTTATAGTTGTTTGATTTATGATTTTTGTGGCATAAATTTATCAGATGTAAGAAACAATACTAGAGTACCGGATAGGCATGTTGCAGGATTTGCGTAATCTGCAGGCAGGCAAGTAAGATGATGCAACTTCCACTTCAGATGTCATGTTTGTGGTTCTACCCTCTCCATAGCCTCTCTTCATAAACTTTGCTAAAGATTATTCTTTTTCTTCAAGGTTTAGTTAGATTTTTTTTTTGGTTTTTTTGGTTTTTTTTTTTCCCAGTATTTCTTTCAATTGCTGAGCTTGAAAGTCAGCTATATATGCTATCTTGAGAATCACATAAGATGTCATGAGAGTCATCATGAGATATAGCTTATTAGCTTTAAGCCTTGAACACCCTCCAAACTCAATTTTATACTAGTTTCTTTTATGAGAAATGCTATATTTCTCGTATAAAAAAAATTCATAAATTAATTCTTAAATAATGTGTCAATATCTAATAATATTTATTATTTTAAAAAATTTATCACCAACACATATAATAGGATGGTAACACATCATTTGAAAACCAACTTTAATTTTTTTTAAAAATTTTAAAATATAGCATATCTTTTTTTTTATTGCATAATGCATATGACACCGTTATGATAAAGTTGCTTCATTATTTAAATGATGCAAAACGGCATTGGTTTTTGGATCTGAATCCCCTCAGGAATTCGTGGGTATCAAATTTCGAATATGGACCGTTGATTTTTATCCAACGGTCTAGATTACGTCACTAATAAAATATTATTAAAAATTATTTATATTTAAAAAATAAATTAAAATGAAAATAATAATAAATTAATAAAAACATTTTAAAACATATGTGGTGGCTGGCCACCCCTGTTGAGAGGCTAGGGGTGGCTGAAACCACCCTTGGCCCTTGGGGGTGGTCGGCCTAAAAAAAAAAAAAAGG
>CM017327.1:23393892-23458872 GCA_006937295.1 Carpinus fangiana
GTCTCATGTGGTTGTCGGTTTTCACAGTTCATATGCTTTTCTAGAGAACAACTTAGTATACACCATGCTAAATCCTTTAGGGAAGAAAAGAGTTAGAGTATACACCATGCCTAATTCGTTGCTTAGGGAAACCAATAGCTTAAGGAGTATACACCATGCCCTTAGGTTGGCAACCATTGAATATTTATCATGTAATTTGAGCATTGGCATATTGTTTTATTATATAAGCATGATTAGTGGTGGAAATCAAAGCCCTACCTCTTTCGCATTATTTAAATCAAACTCAATTTTTCTCTCTTACTTTTTATCGCAAATCTAATTTTAAGCGTAATTTACCAATCCCTGTGGGATCGATCTTGCACTTACACTTTACTACATCTTTTGACCTTGTGCACTTGCAAGTAAAACGTAGCAAATATTATCTATTAATTTAGGTAGTATTTGTCACAACACATGTCTCCGAGAATTCCAAATGATCCGAGTTCTCCAAATCTGTAGAAAATCTTCTATTAGTCCTATTTCTATCAAAATAACTCTAGAATAAGGAAAACAAGAGCTATGGGGCGGCTGGTGAAAACAAAGTCCCCTATGGGGCGGTTGGACCGTACGTCTAGGCTCGGGGTTGTACGTCCGCTGTGAGGTATTCAGGGAGAACCTCATTTTCTCCACTCATCCTTCTATTCTCCAAAACAGCTCTTAAGACTAACAAAGGGCTCCTAAGGCCTCCTAAGTCGAAATGAACCTCCATGCAACATGATCATACTAAGTTAACAAAACGCTAACCTAAACAAGATTTTAAAGCATAATTAAGATAAAACTATGACTAACAACACAAGACAGAAATCAAGCAGCATAACGACGTAATTAAAGAGCTAGGTAATCGAGCATTACCTCCTTGAAGTGCAACTTCAAGAGTTCCTCCTCTGGTAGCACCAAAACACACAAAACGCACACAAACACTCACAAAACGGTCTACTAGCAGCCTGGGAGCAAAGAGACGCATGAAAAACAAAGAGAGGTAGGGGAATATTTATAGGGAAGGGCCGCTACGAACTCCCTGAAAAGTAGTGGACATCCGCCAAACCCTAGCGTACGTTCGGTACTATTACACAGTGGTCTAAAGGCTATCTCGTACATCCAGGTATTACCCAAAGGGTATTCCAAAAAGTAGCATACCTCTATATACTTTTGAGCGTATGTCTGTGTACTATTCACAGAGTACGGCATACTATTTGTCAGCGTACTGATGTATAAATTTACTGTACTCGCAATAGCAAGAGTAGTGTGCAAATGCAAGGTCGAACCACAAGGAATCGTGATTTGTAAAAACCAATTTTAAAATCTAAACTAATTTATCTTAACCTAGTTCCGAATTTGGGGTTGTTTCATGCAAAAAAATGTAAACTAAGCTAATAACTTGAAAACAAATAAAGAAAAGCACTAAGGTCTTAGAATCCACCTCACCACATCAAAATACATATTCTCATGCTTAGCTCATACATCTGTATAACGATTATGCTCTAGGCATATTCTGTTTGCTATTACTTAGTTCATACATCCATCAAACAATTAAGCTCTATATATGTTCTATTGCTTTTATAAAATCTAGTCGAATCATTCGATGAATCCACCGTTAAAGAATCACAACGGATATTTAATCGATAACAAATCATCCATAGTATCATTGATCACAGTGGATATTAGTCTCGATAGAATCATCCGATGTACCCCCAGACGAAACACAACATATATTGGACGTTTAATGATTCATAAACAACAATCAATCACAATTTTGTCACACAATTGAATTGAAACGAACATACATAACATTAAACGACAGATTGAGTACAAACAAAACATGAAAGCATGTAAACAAAGGTGCCTCCCAAACGTAGGTTTTACAAAATGAGAAAAAGATGCTATTTATAAGGAAAAATAATGTGCTGCTAGGTCAATGGGTGCGCTCGATCGTAGATTCTTGCGCTCAAGCTCTCTCAACTGCTCATAATTCCCACGGTGCAGCAATGAAAGCGATGGTGCTAGGGCAATGCGGAGATCTCAGGTGTACATGCCATGTGCTAGATTGCGGTTCTTGGGCTCGCGCGCAGTTGCGCTCGATCACTGGCTTCTTGCGTACGATTGCAGGTGCGATCAAGCGCATTAACAGGGACCAGATATTTCTTTAGGATAATTTCACCCTTTAAACCGCACCTTTGTGGCAATGACCTGTTGTAATACCCCAAAATTTATACCCTAGAAAAAATGTGATCTTAATATCGAGGATAAGGACGATTTACAATTTTATAGGTAAATATAGATTAAATGTGAAAGGTGGTGAAAATTGAATTTTAGTGGGTTATTGAAAGAAAAGTCACAATGTTTTGGACGCCAAAAATTCAATAAGTGACCTTAAATAAAATTGTTTTAAGAATTCGTATAATGATGAGAAATGAAGATTTTAAAAGTGGTTTAATGATTTTTGGATGCTTGTAGAAGGAGTTATGATTTTTAGAAGTTGCAAGTGTCAAAACAGGAATTTTGGTCAAGCAGAGGTACTGAATTTCGAGGGACTTTTGAGGTATCAAAAAGTTATGAATTGCTATGATTTGGATAAGTTGTGAGGCTTTGAATGAGAAAAATTTCAAGCCAAAGTTCGTGTCATTTGGAGTTAAATTGAAAGAGTTAAGAATTTTTTAAGTTTAATAGGTTAATCTGTCAAGTAATTAAAGCACTTGAGATTTGAGGAATTAATTGGATGGGTTAATGATTTCATTTGGACACAAATTTTGGATATATTGTAGTAGACATGCTTAGCTTCACTAGAGATTAATTGTGAAATTATGAGTACCTTTAATTAAGTATATTTTACCTTCTAACTTGACAGCACATATGTTGTGCTCTCAAGCTTGGAGCATAGTTGGAGACTTAAGTGGTTTTTTTTTATTTTTTTTATTTTTTGTCACAGCAAAGCACGTTGATTACAGGTGTTAGATGGCATGATTCTCTCATTTTTCTCATGGGCACGTTGTTGTATAGGTGGTATACTCAGGGCCGGCTCAAGCCCTAAGTGAGTTAGGCCCTCACCTAGGGCCCCAATTCAATAAGGCCCAAAAACAAAAAAAAAAAAACAAAAAATAGGCCAAAAAATTTTTGAAAAAAAATATATATATATTTTGTAATAAAAAAAAAAATTAAGGCCCAATTTTTTTTTTTTTTTTTTTTTTAATAAGGCCCCAAAAATATTTCATCAAGATTTAAGGCCTCAATTTAATAAGGCCAAAATAAATAAGCCCATTATAAATTATAAAAATAATTCAAGAAAAATATATATAAAAAAAATGGACAAAGCCTTAATTACACACCTCAACCCTTTTTTACACGCCATGAGCCATCAACATGGTCTTCCAGGCATTTCTGTGTTTTTGGTGAGAAATTATCATCATTACAAATAAAATATTATTGATTTATTTCCTATTATGCCATCAACATGCTCTTTCTAGCATTTCTGCATTTTTGGTGAGAAATTCTCATCATTACAAAGAAAATATGATTGATTTATTTCCTATTTTATTATCTAGGGATAGGCAACGGCCAAAAATATAGACTCCATAGTGTATAAAATTGCTTGATGGCTACCATGGGCATTTTAAATACCACATTGTCTCTCTATCTGCCACTTTGTCTCTCCTTTTTGCTCACCCTTTTCGGAGTTTCTCTTCTCCACCTATCTCATTTGCTAAGTGCTAATTTTCTCTTCCTCTTCGAGTCTCCTGTTTTTTCTCCAAGAACTGCTTCTACAGAAAGAAGTTTTTCAAAATTAAAATTAATAAAATCCTACCTAAGATCAACAATGTCACAAGAGAGATTAAATAGATTAGCCAGATTATCAATTGAAAATATATATATTAGAAAATCTTGAATATAAAAACTTAATCAGAAATTTTGCATCTCAAAAAGCGAGAAGTATAAATTTTTAATAAAAATATAATATTATTATTTTTTACTTTAAAAAAAATATGACTTAAATTTTTTTTATTACTTTAAAAAAAATAATAAAAATAATAAAAATTAAAAATTAGGCCCAATTTCAAAGTTTCGCCTATGGCCTCAAAATACATTGAGTCGGCCCTAGGTGTACTGCATGGTTCTCTTCTTTTCATGAACGCAAGGGCATAGGTGTCATCTACTTTTAATTCACTAGACAATTGTATGGCTGGAGATTAAGGCAAGTGGGGACAAGTGTCCCACATCCGGCAGCTACTAACAAGTATAAAAGGGGACCATTTCTCCCCCATTTTCTCGAGACCTGGAGGAAGAAAAGAAAGAGAGGAAGAAAAGAAAGAGAGGAGAAAAGAAGAGAGAAGAGAAAGAGAAGAAAAGAAAGGAAAGAGAGAAGAGGAAAAAAGAGAAAGGAAGAAGAGAAACAGGAAGGAAAAATATGAGAACTCTACGGTAATATTTTTTATGGTATTTTAGTATGAAGCTAAATTTCTAGAATTAAATTAGGGCTTCTAGTGTATGAATATTTGAATTGCTATTTGGAAGGATTAGTTATAATTAGAGTAATTGTTGTAAATATTTTTAAGCTTTTGATATTGGGAGTTAGTTACTAAATTAAATGACTTAGGAAGAGAGTGATATTATGGCTAGATAGACTTCTTAAGATGTTTATTATAGTCAGATGATTTTGGATGCTTTATTAAGGCCTTAGTTGAGTTGTTTATTAGAATTTTATGGGAGACATATAAATCAAGCATGGTGGGGTTTGATGTTAAGGATAAATGAATTGATAATTAAGGTACTTTTTACCTTCATTGTAGGAATTGTGAGTTGGATGCGGATTCAAATTAAGGACATGCGATGCCAGGTAAGGAGACACAATACCAAAAACCCCAACAGATTTTATTATAAAACTTTTGGAAAAATGTTTCGGATTTTATAAAGAATCCACTTACATAATTTTCAATTGCACTTCCTTTCATATTTTTAATGCAAAGTTTTATTCAATCATATTCTATGGTTTAAGAAATTTACATATTACAATTACCTCATTTTTATGAGTTATGCATGAATACAATTATGAATGAAAGAACTCATAAAAGTTTCATGATATGTTATACAAATATAGATGAGCTTACAAGATTATATGAAATGTTTTATGTGCATTCGTGAATAATAAATGTTTAACCCCGAGGCACTGAAGCAATGATCGGCCGGATCGCACGGGTAGCATGGCAAGCACACTGAAGGACGGTTACAAGAAGGTGTGTGCTATTGGTCAGGTGGCCTCCACCTAGGGGGAGTTCCCAACCTAGTAGCTCTCCTCTGTGACAACAGGATGAGCCAAAGGAGTCCTTCGGGACAAGCCAAATGTGCGCCACACAGTAAACTCATAGCGATGGGTCAAAGGGTAAAACAGTTATTTTGACAGAAAAGTAAAAAAGAAGTGATGCTTACTCATTTTGCAACTATCATGCATTATAAATTATTGTTGTACATGACAGATATTATGACATAAAAATCTGCATAGCATGTTTTATAACATTTGGTATTGTAACTACTTACTGAGTTGTTGAACTCACCCCTTCTCCTTATACATCTTTTTTCAGATTGCCCTATAAATTGTAGTACTGAGGACAAGGGTACCGGTGGGTGATCAGTGCCAAATATTGTATATTTGACCCTCCCTTAACTTATATTTGTTAAGCTCTTAGCGTTGTTAATTTCTAATGTTTTAGTTAGTTTTAGTATTTTATTATGTTGCAGGTCGTTGGCATCAATATATGGGTTAAAGGATGAAAATGACTTAAAGTGCACATCTGGTTCCTGCCAGTGCGCTCAAGCACACTAGGTGCGATCGAGCGCACTGCACTCGAGCCCAAAGGCGCGATCGAGCACATGTCTCATCAGCCCGTGAATCCCGTGCTGCCCTAGCCATCACTTCATCTGCTGCACCATGGAAATTCTGAGCAGTTAGGCATGCTCAAGCGCAACATTTACGATCAAGTGCACGCAAGCCTGCGCTTGAGCGCACTGACCTGCGATCGAGCACACCACTGACCTGGCAGCACATTAAAATTGCTTATAAATAGAACCTCTTGTAATTTTTGTAAAAGGACGTTTTGGGAGGTGCCTTGGAGGCCAGAAACCTCTATGTTCTTTATTGTTTACCCTCTAAATCGTCATTTATTCTACTAGCCTTTATATCTTTATGATTATAGGCTAAATCTTCAACTAAGGTTGAAGATGAAGCCTCACCATTTATTTATCTACATGCTTTTGTGTTTAGTTTAATGTTTTGTGTGTTCGTTTCAATTCAGTTTCGTGACAAAATTGTGTTGATTGTTGTTTATGATTCGTCAACGTCTAACATTCGTTGTGTTTCAATCCGGAGGTACATCGGATGATTGGGTCAAGACGAGATATCCATTGTGATCAACGATACAATGGATGATTCGATGTCAAACCAATATCTGTTGTGACTCATTTTACGGTAGATACATTGAATAGTTCGACAAGTTTTCATAATGACAATAAAATATGCATAGTGCTTTATCGATAAACGGATGTATGAACTAAGCATGATAATATGTTTATTAATGTGGTGAGGTGGATTCTAGACCTTAGTGCTTTTTATTTATTTGTTTTTAAGCATTTAGATTAGTTTATATTTTATGCACGCGATATGTTCGATATTTGGAACTAGGCTAAGATAGAGTTAGTTTAGGCATAGAATTAGTTTTTCACAAACGCAATTCCCTGTGGATTCGATCTCATACTTTTGTAACACTACACTGCACACGACTCGTGCTATTGCAAGTACATTAAATTTGTACATCAATGGGATACTTGGGCATATTGCTTTGAGGACTAGCAGAAGTAGTAGCAGTAGAAGTATTTAGGACTCCATTTTATGGATTAGACCACTTGGGACAAGCATAGACTGTATAACTGTAAGACCCGAGAAAGTAATTAAGTTTATTATTAATAAGCTCATAGTAATCTGAATTAATAAAAATAGCATATAGGATGATTTAGAATAATAGATATAACAATAATAGTGACTTTATCATAATTGAGATATATATGATATTGATTAATAATAATAAAAAGATAACAATATTATCTAATGATGATATATTTATGTAATAGTTTCAATGATAAAGAGAATAACTAATAAAAATGTTAGTGTGACAATCGGTTAATAAATAAAATAGGTTAATGATATTAGAATAATAAAGTGTAATAATAAGTGATAGAGTAGTAAATAATTAATGGTGATGGTAAGTTATAATTAGAGTAAATAATAGTGTGGGGAATTAAAGAGAACAAAAAAAGATAGAGTTGGGGTAACGTAGCAATTTATAAAAATGGGGGTTTTATTTAAAAAGGGATCTAACTAATGCCATGTGTCGGGCTACCATTAGCTAGTTGGGATATCCCTTATCTCTTTATCCCATGGAAAATGCTAGGGGTTCTTCCCGTAAGTTCTCCTGGCGTTCTCACAGTCTTACATAAAACATGATTTAAGAAAAAATAAAATTGTAATGGCCTCCACCACCAGTTTTTTTAAGCATTATCACCAAATTTGAGGCATTAGCACCAAATTTGTGAGGTATTAGTACCAAAATTGAGGCATTAGCATCAAATTTAGGATGATCAAATCCATTTTGGGTGATACCATCCCTAAAGGGTTAACCTTCCACCCTTAGGTTTTAGTTTTGAATCCAAAAACAAGTTTTAAAGTATTAGAACCTAACTATTAACTCATAAAAATTAATCTATTAGCAAAAAAAGGGTATTATAATTTTATTTTTTCTTAAATCATGTTCTACGTAAGACTGGGAGAACACTACGAGGAGAACCCCTAGCAAACCCCTTATCCTATCTATTCCTCTCTACCCCACACTCACACGTGCAGCAGCCACCCCCCCCCCCCCCCCCCCCCCCCCCCCCCCCCTCATTCATGCTCACTTCTCCCCCCTTCCTCCTTTCTTCCATCTTCTCCCTTTCTTCTCTACACACATGCACACTTCATAGGGAAAGAGAGAGAGACCGAGACAGAAGAGAGAACGTGAGGGAGAGAGAGGGAGATACTGCTGTCTGGAAGATGAGAAGAGAGAAAGAAAAGGTGGGTTCTGGAAAACTCTGTCCAGTTGGGATCAACTATTCCGATCAATGAGCATTCAAGGTCCGATCAAGCTAAAATTTTTCAGGGAGGTTCACGACACGTGAATCTCCATTGTGAACGGTGGAGATTGGATTATGAGCAATCTGCATTCATTTCTAGCCAGTAAACAGGATCCTCCGTTTTGGTGAGATCCTCCTCTAATTTTTGTAGAAGCTAATGCTTATTAGTTGGGATTTCATTTGGGTTTGATCTTAAAGTAAGATGTGTTTTGGATGTATGAACATTAGGAATTGTCATTTATAAGTGTTAATTACATGAATTAGTAAGGATTTCTTTAGGTCCAAAAATTAGGGTTCTTGAATGGATTTTGAGGATTTTGTTATATTGTTAAAGTATCTAGTTTCTCTTTAAGATGTTGTGCTAGCCTTTGGATTCTAAGCTTGAAATCATAGTGATTTGGGTAATCTCTAATTAGGTTTAAGATTTGGGGAATTTTAGTTAGCTAAATGCCTATAATGAATGTGGGGCTTTTATGTGTAATAGATTTCTATGTATTATTCAAGTTCCAGGTTATTGAATTAATAGGTTGAAACTCTAATTTTACATATAGGTAAAGTATGGGCATAAACCTTAATTTTATGTAGGTTGAATTAATTTAAAGCTTTTGGTAAGTGAACACTAGGAATGTTATTTAAATTGATTAATTACATTTAAAGTGTTAATTAATCCTTGGTTTTCATGGGATTCCAGGGAAATTGATATTTATAGGGCTTAGGTTCTAATATGTGTTATTAGAATCATAATGATTATTGTAAGTATTGTGAGCATTATAAATAGGAGCAAACGGCAATGAGCATGTATATATAAATGTTATATATATAAGATGGTAAATAAGTATATAATGTGAAATGTAGTAAGTAGTAAGTAGATAAGTAGAGGATTTTAATGGTTTAACAATGATAAGGAGTTTCAATAGTAAGCATGTTGGTAAACATAGAGTATGTATGATAAGTTTATAGAATATATGAATAAATGAGTATTAGAGGATAATAATGATAATAGGGTTAAGTGTAATGGCTAACTTAGAGTCTATGTATATGCCTCTAGAGTTAGTGATAAAATATATATATTATGTTATAAGATAATAGTTAGTTTAACAAAGTTATTAAGACATCAAATGGTTAAAGATTTGGTCCAATTAGAATGGTTAAGTAATGCATTTACTTGATTAAAGAATAAGTATTAAATAAAATGATTTAAGATAAGAAGGTTGTGATGTCTACCTAGTTGTGAGAAAGCGAGAGATGCTTGTGGGATTCAAGTATCTTTGTGAAGTTTGAGTTGAGTTTAACTATGTGTTTATTATGTAAATACATAGGTGCACGCAAGAGGGTCAAGGTTACAAAGAGAACCCAAGCGGATCAAGGTAAGTATCTTCCTTACTGTGCAAAAAGGATACTATTTTTAAAGTATAAAAGACGTTTTGGTTGAATGATTGATGTATGGTGTTTGAGTTTGGGATACTATGACTATTTATGATGTTTCATGAGATGTTTGGATGAATGATTGATGTAAAGTGTTTTGGTGATAATATGATTATGTAATGATGTTTCATGAGATGTTTGGATGAATGGTTGACGAAATGTTTCTATGAGCCTTATGGGTTTGCAAGATGATGTAACGATTATGTTGTTATGAGCATTGGATGGTTCACATGGTTTAAGGCATGATTCTTTGATGTTCATGATATGAGATATGATATTATGAGTTTAAGGTTTTGTTAACATGAGCATGATCATAGCATGAGCAATGTAATAGAAACGGGGTTCAACTCCGGTAGTGATGACAAGTCTCCTACCGTAGAGTTGGCCCATGCATAACGAGAAACGGGGCGACGGCTCCTGGTAGTGATTGCAAGCCTCCTACCACAGTGTTGGCCTCTTGCATAACGAGAAACGGGGTGATGGGTCCTGGTAGTGATGGCAAGCCTCCTACCGCAGGGTTGGCCTCATATGTAAAAGAGAAATGAGGTGACGGCTCCCGGTAGTGATGGCAAGCCTCCTACCACAGGGTTGTCCTCATATGTAAAAGAGAAACGGGATGATGGCTCCTGGTAGTGATGACAAGTCTCCTACCGCAGGGCGGCCTCACAATGGAAATGGCACAAGATGATGAGCATAAGCATGAGCATGCATAGCATATGATTGTATGATGATGATGATTAGTTTTGTATGATTTTTATACTTGACATATCAGTATGCATATGTGACTGATACGAGATGGAATACATATGTATATTGTTATGGCTAGACATTGCATGATGGCATTTAATATGTTTTATTGTTAAGCTATATGATATGTAAGTGTGGATAAAGTTAATGATTTATTTTGGATAAGCCTAGTGAGTTCCATACTGCTGAGGTCTCTATTTTATAGAGGCGGTGGGCTCATAATTCCACCTATATCTCAGGTTTCCGGAGTTCAAATGATATTGTGGATGCAGGTACAGAGACGATAGATGAGGTTGACGTTGTTGGACTAGTTGTTAGTCCTATTTGGTAGAGCACATATGTATATGCTTAGATGTGGGTGTTTTTATATATGGCACATGTCGCATGTGACACCTTTGTATAGCCATTCTTTGGTATGTAAAGCTTTATTCACATAGATGTATTTGTCAGCTCTAATGTGTTATTTTATGTCTAATGTTATTTATATTTCGCTGCAAAGATATAAACTCTGATTAGTCATTGATGAAGCATATAGCTCTGTGTGACATTTTATATTGTCAACCAGGTTAATGCATGGATTCGTAGCATATTACAGTATTACCATGCCATTTTGACAATCCACTTTGTTGTGGGTTATTAGTTTTGAAAGAAAAAAAATTTTAATCCTGCTTTTATCAAGCAGGTCATCACAATAACTGTATTGATTTTGAGATTATTGAATACTAGCACATTATGTATCTGGGATATAAGTATTCTAGTAATAGTATGTTTCTATGGTGATCTTATGAAAATTTTATTTTATTAAGAATATGTTACAATTTCTCCCAATCGCTCTACCTCTATAACTTGGGGTGTTTCACCTGTAGCACAATAAAACACTAAAACTAACAAAAATATTAGAAAATAACAAAGCTAAGAGCTTAACAAACATAAGTTAAAGAGCTCAAATATACAATATTTGGCACTAATCAAATACCCACAAACTTACATTTTGCTAGTCCCTTAGCAAAACAAAATGAAAAACACATCAAAAACAAGAAACCTAAATCCGTTTTTGTAGGAGAAACGATTACATTTAGCATAAGCAACAAGCCTTTTAAACCCCTAGGAATTCCCCAGAGGACGAGTAAAGTCTCGTGAGGGCTTTCCAGGAATGACACCCACACACATTTTTTGGCACTAAGTTATTGACACACAAAGCCTTTCACATAAACACTTGGTTTATACATCATTAGCAATTTTAACATGTTGAACATACAAATCACATTATCCAGGCATCCAAACATGATTCAACTCACAGTTGAAAAATTGAGACAACACATGCTTCATAAAGTGCAAAGTGGACTAACACAAGATCATGGGGTTTCAATTATTCACAAAAGATGTGTACCCAAAAATTCATAGGAATGCAATATGATTAAAAAAACCCAACGCTTTAATAGAAAAGTGCAATTTTTTTGTATAAGCTGTGCAATGCTTGACTCCCTTAAACTTCTAATCGACTTATGTAACGAGTGTTGGGCTAGTGACTCCCAAACTAGATAGTTTTAGGGCACTAGATGTAGAGACATCCCTAAGGGCTTAATTACTCAAGCCTAACTAGCCATACAATCACTTAACTAGAATTTCTCATCTTTTTACGCGAACAATCATTGCTTGGTGAGACAAGAGGTCCGGTTACTCAATGAAAAACTTAACTTATAATGATA
Organism: Carpinus fangiana; assembly: GCA_006937295.1. Lineage (NCBI taxonomy): Eukaryota > Viridiplantae > Streptophyta > Magnoliopsida > Fagales > Betulaceae > Carpinus > Carpinus fangiana. The sequence goes on from CM017327.1 coordinate 23,405,964, forward strand.
TATTTTTTTTTTAACAGCCAAGGTTTTCATCATCACATCACATCAACCTACAAATCTCAAAAAACTCATTCATTAAGTCAAATCTCATACCCCACAGACCCTATGCTAGTGTGCAAGTAAAATATTAATCAAACAGGTGAAGTCTCCTTAATCCAACACATGAATCAAAAACTGGGATTTCTAATTATATGCAGTGTTCAAACAAGTTAAACACACCAATGGCATGCAATGCACAGTTATGATGTAAGTTATGCCCAATCAATAACATGGCAAAAAAAATTTATAAACAGACAAAAACAAATATATACTGACAAAAACAAACAAAACAACAAATAAAACAAACAAAAAGACAGACAATGTGTAACACCCCGAGAATTAATTAACTGGTAATTAATTTCACGGTTCGTCTCCCAGCCTTGTTCCACTCCAAACAAGACCTTTGGCACCTCTACTCCTCAAAAACAAAGGATACTAAGCAACAGAAGTAATAAAGTACTATAATCATCGAATCAGTTTAACTAGAGCATCTAACCAAAGATCATCAAAGCAGCGAAAATCATACTTTAACATAACATCATTACAAGGGATCTAAGCTAATTCTTAACATGCAAGCAATGCATCAAACCCTAAGTCCACAGCATAACTCAAAAGTACTAGTTACCATGAGTACCCGCTTAAGCTTGCAATAAGTCCTCAAGCATCTCTTGGATCGAATCCTCCACAAGACCAGATGCTTCACGGTATCCACTATCTAGAACAGCATAATCATACATATAGAGAAAAAAGAGAAATAATACAAGGGTAAATCCGACAACTTAGTGAGTAGAACCCGTCATTAATTTGTGGATTCTCTTATTTATAAAACACATGCAACATTATGAGATGACAGTTATCATGCAGATGATATATATAATATAACATATGCTTATAATCATGAGTAACAATAATAGTTCAACAATATGGTCTACCCAAAATATTACCCATTCTCAGCAGGGTTGACGCTGTCCCGAGGGACCTGTAATACAATGTCGGTGCCCCAGCCATTGCACATCATACCGTATGTAACACTAGCGGCACGACCAAGTCCAACCTCGAGTGGCCCACACCGTTAATGACATCCGTCCTATAGTGACCATCCATTGGAAATGGCTGCATCATTGGTCAAGAAACCATTAGATCCAAAGCCCCCCCCCCCCCCCCACACACACACACACAAGTCCATCCTTGGGTGGCCCACACCGTTAATGACCCGTATAGTAAGCCTATGGCCATTATACCGCACATACCGGTGTACGATGTTATACGATGCAATTAGTGTTATCAGTCTTTTACATGCACAATTTTACAAGTCTCATTATTATCTTATTAACCGACACACGTTTTCACAAAAGAGAGTTCCCAGTAGTTCCAAAATGTTTTTCATGAGAGTTGCAAAATATGCATGTTTGACATATATAAAATGCATGCAATGCAGGAAAAGTAACAACAAAGCATCCATGTGAGTGTGTACTCACCCGGGCCAAAGCTCCTTCATGTAATTCCCTTAAGGCTCCATAACCTCAAATACCAAGAAAAGACCTATCATCAGTTTTATTTCTACTAAAGCACAACTCTATAACAAGGAAACATGAGTTATAGGACAGTTGATGAAAATAGGGTTTCCCTGTAACACTTTGGCCTTACGTCCGGGCTCGAGGCCATACATCACTGTGTCACGATGGGTCGTATGTCCGATCATGAGACCGTACTTCCGCTTCGATGTTTTCCAGGGAGAACCTTATTTTCTCTCTACTGTCTGCCTATTCTCCAACTCCTAAGGCCAATAAAGGCTACTTAAGGCCTCCTAACACATATTATAACCTCCATACAAAGACAACAACGCTAAGCTAACGTAACGCTAGCCTAAGCAAGATTAAAGCATAACTAAGCTAACAACTACAACTAGCAACATAGAACTATAATCGAGCAGCATAACAACGTATTTAAAAAGCTAAGGAAACCAAGCGTTACCTCCTTGAAGCAAAACCTTGAGAGTTCCTCCTCCGGCAACACCGAAACACTCACAAAACCTCACAAACACTCACAAAACAGCCAACCAGCAGCCTAGGGGCAAAGAGAGAGGTTTAGGGGCGGAATAGGTGTGAAATGGGCGAGGGGGTGAGGGGGAATTTATAGGGCCAAAAAGTAGCGGACGTCTGGTCCTAATTGTGTACGTCCAGTACTATTCCACAGTGGTCCAAAGGCTATTTCGTATGACCATGTATTACCTAGTGGATTATGTGAATAGTGCCACGTACGTCTACCACTTTGGCATATGTCCGTTGTACTATTCACATAGTACGATTGTACTATCTGTCAGAGCGTACGTCCGGTGGGGGACCACCATACGTCCGCGCTAAACGACAACAGCGTACATCGGGTCTTTCAGCGTACATCAGCACTAAAAGACAAGAGCGTACATCTGCCAACCCTAGCGTACGTCCACACTAAAAGACAAACCAGAAGACAAATTCCCAAAATGCCCTCCTAGCTGATCCTAGTGACCCTAAGTCCAAATTAACCATGTAACTAAGCTACTTATGCTTAGTTAAATATTTGGGTCACTACACAATGTGTTTGTCTACAACCCCAAACTTAAATGACATATTGTCCCCAATGTGGCAAGAAATACAATACCGTGGGATGAGGATCAGAATTGTGCAAAGGCCAAGGCGTCCCCCAAACTTGAACACCAAAACACCTGTCAACAACTAACAACAATCTTTTCTCACAAGAACAAACATCAAAGGGTTAATTACTATTAGAAACAAAAATAAAATGAAATGAAAAAAAATAAAATGACACAAAGAAAATGACTCAAAAATAAAGTATGGAAAATTAAAAATAATAATAATAATAAAAAAGAAAAAATACCGCACCTTCCCCGATCCCATGGGTGTCCAACCAATCCCTTCCACCATTTCTTCTTTAACACTTGATAGCCCTCTAGAAGGATGTTTCGTCATCTTAGGTACCGAACTTTCTTATTTAACCGTATTTTCTTAGGAAGATTGTTCCTAGATTTGTGACCTTCAGTGCATAAGTCCTTGAAGATTATGGCATAAGATAACACTTGAGACATTGAAGAAATGAAACTTGGGTTTCATGATGGGTCTCAAGAGGGATTGTGACAAAGGAATGAGCTTCAGTACTCACTTCCTTGTCATTGGACAAAATTGGAATTGGTGGGTGCTCAACTTTCTCCTCCTTTTCTTCCACCTTGTTAACAACTTTTTCCTCACTGACAAGTATGATGGTGGTTTGGGCATGCCTATGTGCAAACTTGTTAGCTTCACTTACGTAATGATTAAAGAATGGGCAATCATCTATCCGTTGAGAAGGATGATAACAATATGAACATGACTGATGAGGTGCGTGAGTGTGAGAAAGCTGGGTATGGGCATCCCTAGCTACCATGAGTTGGTTCACCCTCTCCTCTAAGTCATTGAAATGAGCGGTTGGAAAATGTTGCACTGATGACTCTTGAGGAGGATGATTGTACGATGAAGGCATGGAAGAGTGGTTATCCAAAATGAAAGGCTCAGCTGCTAGTGAAGATGAGTTAGGGAATGATATCTCAGTGGTTTTCCCCTTCTCCATTTGCACCTCAGGAGTAGGATCCAATATTGCATCTGCTTGCTCAAGTAACTTATCCAAATATAAATCATTTCCAATTTGAGCAAGGCATGCTTCTAAAGGATCCTCTAGACTTGGTTCATTAACAGTCTCCTTGACAACTTCCTCGACTATGTTGAATTCAACAACTAGATGACTGAGCTGTCCTTCCAACCTTGCAAATACTTTAGTGTTTGCCATGGCTACATCCTTGATTTCATGTATGGATTGGGAGACCATGGTTGCATCTGTGATTTCATGAAAGGGTTGGTTGACTATTTGCCTGAACGCCTCGAGTGTGTCTTCCAATGATGGTTCTTGTGACGCAGGAATGATGGGTTGGCTGGTTAGTTGCATGAATTCCTTGAGTGTTTCTTCCAACGAAAATTGTTTAGGAAGATAGTCATATGATGAAGGAATGGAAGATGGATTATTGAACTGCAGATATTCAAGATGGTGCAGTTCATCAAATTGGGGAGCATAATTTCTCGTAGCATGAGCTTGCCACGAGAAATCAGAATGGTTGCTCTAGTCCAGGTTATAAAAATTTGAATTTGATTCAAACCCAGGGCTGGAGAAATTGGTGTTCATCTGCTTATGTGAAAAATTGAAAAATTGTCCCTGGTTTGGAAAATTGTCTGAGCAGTATGAACATGGTCCATGTAGGTGAAAATTCTAAGGATAGTTGGTAGGATTTTGTGTCCTACAACTAGGGGAAACATTCAAATCACTTAATGGAAAACTCATACTCCACCCTCACTCTTTAACATCCAAATATCCCACATAAAATAATAACCATTTTATTTAGAAATAAAATAAACAAAAAACACCAAAAATAATCTAACTAAACAAAAATAAATTATTCACAAGAATCAATAACAACAGACTAAAATATAAAAGACATGCAATTAAAATAAACAAATAAAGAAAAAAAAAATCAAAATCAAAAACTATATACTTAGCTGCCTCTAGTTTGTTGGTGCAGACTGCGGAGATGCGCTCAAGCATAGGTAGGTACGATCGAGCATAAGCATGCATGAATGTAGCAGTCTGCTAGTGCGCTCAATCGCAACAGGGGTGCGATCGATCGTACAGGCACACTGTGCTCGAGCATCGGTCTGGGTCTGATATGCACTCACACACACATGCAATCTGTCAAGCACAGGCGCGCAGACATTGCAGCAAAATTCGGCAGTGCACTCGATCACAATAGAGGTGCGATTGATCGCACTCATAGAGACTGAAATTCCAGAAATTCCAACAAACTCAAAAAAAAAAACACCCAAACACTATTCTATTCTTTTTTTCTTTTTTAAGAATAGCACAGAAATAACTAAAAATAAAATAAAATTGCAGAAAGTAAAATAACTAGTAGAAAAATAAAATTAATCTAGACAAAAAATCAATTTCCACAAAAACAAACAACTTCCCGGTAATGGCGCCAAAATTTGATGTACAGATTTACTGTACTTGCAATAGAACGAGTTGTTTGAAATATAGCGTTGTGCAAGTGCGGGGTCAAACCACAGGGAATCGATTTGCAAAAACCAATTTTAAATTCTAAACTAATATTATCTTAACCTAGTTCCGAATTTGGGGTTGTTTCATGCAAAAAACATAAACTAAGCTAATAACTTGAAAACAAAAATAAAGAAAAGCACTAAGGTCTTAGAATCCATCTCACCACATCAAAACACAAATTCTCATGCTTAGTTCATACATCTCTATAACAACTATGCTCTAAGCATATTCTGTTTGCTATTACTTAGTTCATACATCCGTCAAACAATTAAGCTCTATGTATGTTCTATTGCTTTTATAAAATCTAGTCGAATCATTAGATGAATCCACCATTAAAGAATCACAACGGATATTTAATCGATAACGAATCATCCACTGTATCATTGATCACAGTGGATATTAGTCTCGATAGAATCATCCGATGTACCCCCGGACGAAACACAACGAATATTGGACGTTTAATGATTCATAAACAACAATCAATCACAATTTTGTCACACAATTGAATTGAAACGAACATACATAGCATTAAACGACAGATTGAGTACAAACTAAACATGAAAGCATGTAAACAAATTAATGGTGAGGCTTCATCTTCAACCTTAGTTGAAGATTTAGCCTCTAATCATAAAGAAATAAAATCTTACAACTAATGATGAATGGAAAGCTAAAGAATGAGAAAATATAGAGTTTCTGCACTCAAAGGTGCCTCCCAAACGTAGGTTTTACAAAATGAGAAGAGGATGCTATTTATAAGGAAAAATAATGTGCTGCCGGGTCATTAGGTGCGCTCGATCACACCAAGTGTGCTCGATCGCAGACCTAATGCGCTCAATCGCAGGTTCCTGCGCTCGAGCGCTCTCAACTGCTCAGAATTCCCACGGCACAGCAATTAAAGCGATGGTGCTAGGGCAACGTGGAGATCTCGGGTGTACGTGGCGTGCGCTCGATCTCGGTTCTTGGGCTCGAGCACAGTTGTACTCGATCACTGGCTTGTTGCTCACGATCATAGCATCCATGCACTCGAGGGCACTAACAGGGACCATATATTTCTTTAGGTTAATTCCACCCTTTAAACCACACTTTTATGGCAATGACCTGTAGCACAATAAAACACTAAAACTAACAAAAACATTAGAAAATAATAAAGCTAAGAGCTTAACAATATTTGGCACTGATCACGTACGGCCGTAATACAAACAGCAACGAACATCTGGTGGTTCAGCGTACGTATGCACAAAAGATAGGAGCATACATCCGTTTAACCTAGCGTACATCTATCCAAAGGTCCCAAATGCCCCTCTTGTGTTCTTAGTGACCCAAAACCCAAATTAACCCCCTTAACTAAGTTACTTATGCCTAGTTAATTATTTGGGTCACTACAAGACCACCCAAATAATTTTCCATACGCGAGAAAATCATTTATAGTCAATAGTAGTCGCATGCAATTGAAATGTCTCTTTCTTTGATGCATCCTACAAGCGTATGCCTTCATTCTATAAATCTTTCAAGTTATCAATCAACAACCGCAAATACCCATCAATATTCTTTCCTGGATCTGAAAGCCTAGGGATAATTAGGGACAACTTTAAATTTGGACTCTTTGTACACATCCATGGAGGGAGATTGTACACTGTTAACTTTACTACCCATATGCTATATGTTGTATTCATATTATCATATGGGTTGAAACCATCACTTGCTAAACCAAGCCGCACGTTGCAGGAATCACTTGCAAACCACTCATGTCTTTTATCAAACTCTTTCCACATAATAGAATTGGCTGGGTATTTGAGAGTATTGCCATCATCTTCTCGACCTTCTTTGTGCCACTGCATTTCCTTAGCATTTCTTTTGTCAAAAATAATCGTTGTAACCTTGATTTTATTGGGAAATACCATAAGACTTTTTGAGGAATATTACTTTTCTACCTTTGCCATCAACCCATCTTGAAGTGTTGGACTTTGGGCATACCACTTTGTCTGCATGTTCCTTCCAAAAAACCACACAACCATTCTTGCATGCATGTATCTTATCGTAACCAAACCACAAGTGTCGCCTAAACTGCATTGCTTCTCTATACGAGCATGGCAATGTCTCTTCATCTGGGAGGGCCATCTCTATCAAGTCAATCATCATATCAAACGCCTTGTTACTCATGTTGCAGAACACTTTTATATAAAGCGTCTTCAGTACAAAAGCAATTTGTGTAAATTTCTTGTAGCCTGGATAAAGTTCTTGTAAACCATCTTCCCATAATCAGTAGAAGGAGCTTGTTTATTCATGATCATCAGTTGTGGGACCCCGTAAACTAGAGGATTCTCTAATGTTAGCATCAAGAAATGTCCCTATACATACATTGTCGAACAATTCTTCAACTACATCAACCTCCTCCATCATTTCACTTGTATGCGTGTGCATGTTTTTAGAAGTGTTTACCTTAAAATGATCTTCTTCCCCATGAAATACCCATTAAGTGTATGTTAGAGTAAATCCATTCATATACAAGTGACCCTTCACATCGCTAATTTAACAATAATATCGATTTGTACAATCACGGCATGGACACTTTATCATACCACGTGCATCCACTAATTTAATTGCCATTCCCATGAATTCTTCCACACCTTTTTGAAATCACTCTAAACATTGAGTACTTTTCTGCATCCAACTCCTATCCATATTGATGTCACTATCAGAGGTAATTTGTTAAGTACATGTATGCACACAAGGGAATTAGAAGATCAGATTCTTAAGAGTTAAGAGGATTAAATGGTAGGTTTGTTCCCATATATTAAGGGAGGAAAAGTTTCAAAGGACTATGGGTAATGAGAGAATTTATCAAACTTTGCCTAAATAACTTTATCAATAAGTCTTTGACAAAGTTTTTTTTGGTATAGATAAACAGCGTGAAAATGTTAGAAAAACATTCACGAAATCATGCTAGCTCAATGTCAGGTTACTCAACAAAATATTCTATAAGTGGTTTACTAGTTTAGAACAAATTTCTATTGGGATTTTAATCACAAAGTTTCATGTGGAAGTGTCCTAATAATTCTAATTAAACAAATATGCAAACCACAACCAATTAAAATCTTCCAATTTTCTTGCTTATACACAAATTAGATATTTAAAGTGTTCTAGTTAGACTAATTTTTTGTATCTTACTTTCTAGAGAAAGGAGAAGTGCTTGGTGATCACTACAAGCTACTCCCCATTGATTTACGCGATATACAAAAATTAGATGATGTCATAGCTTTAGCTGATATGGATCCCAAGTTTAGTCAATTCCTTTCTTTCTTATTAACAATTTATATTGTTTTATACTTTGAGAAATTTGGATAGACGAATAATTTATTTTTTGATCGGTAATATATATGAAAGCTAGAGGATGCAATGTGTGTGAAAGATCACTACTAAGTGGTTGCATTTCTTGTATATTTATCGTGTGCGAGGGCTTTGCCCCTTCTTCTAATAAATTATTATTCTTAAAAAGAAAACACAAAGTTTCTGTCTGCCAGCTAAAACCGAGCAAGCTCTTTCTTCCAGCAATAATGCAACATAATTAATCATCTAAAGCTTCCTATTTTCAAGTAAACGCAAAGCAATCATCAATGTGCTTTCAATTATTACTATAATTGATGGAAGGCAATCAATCATTTGAGAAAAAGACCATATATCTATAGATTTCAGCAAACAGTTCGTTATCACTAATGTAAGTAAAATAATCATTAGTTTTCAATTTTTAAAATAATCGAATGAAGGCAACCAATCATCTTTAAAAAAAAAAGACCGTACCTATAAAATTCTGCGAACAGATCTTTCTCGCTTATATAAGCAAGCAACTTTACTACTTGCAGGCAAGAAAAAAAATGCCGTTCTTAAATATGTCTATTAGAAGTAAAACAGAATAACTCAAGAGGAGTATGTAAGACCTTTTCAAGTGTTTCTTCAATGGTTTTGCACTTGAGTTTCCAGCAACACCCTTGTTGCAGAAGACCTCAAAAGCCTCCTTGAGTGCCTACAATAATTGAATAAACATTTAGTTGTAGAGGATCATATGCGTCTGATCATGACAAAATTTGAAGTCATTCTCCAATACAAACCTTGTGAAAAAATGTATGGTTAACTAATGACATATTGTAATAAGAGAAATGCTATTTTTGCATCTTTCATCTATCTCCATCTCTATTCTTTTCCACGGTACAAATTTGAAAAATAGATGGATGGGAAATGGTCGAATAGCAAATCTCATTGTAATAACGGCCAAAAAAGAAAAAGAAAGATTGGATGAAAATCCAGTAATGATTGCCCTTAGCTCCTTTAATTCCTCCAATTCAGTCGGGTTGTTTATTTAATCATTACATTTTTTTTATATGATTAACATCAGTCAGTATGCATATGCTTCATTGCCAAGCAAACCAAATCAAAAACAAAACCAAGGGAACCTAACTCAGAATGATGCAGCCAACTAAGAAACCATGCCAACAACCAAGTAGCAATACAAAAGAGAAAAATAGCAGTAGAGAAAAAAATAAAGATATAAGAAGCAGCCATTCCAATATATCTAAACAAAATAGCACAATCACAAAGAGAATATTCATCTTTACATACAAATTTATAAAGAATAAAACCAAATAGAAATTAATTACCAGAACCAAAAAAAAAAAAAAAAAAATCAAAGCTCACAATTAAACTTAAGGCTTATCATCAACATTAAGGTTGAAGCCAGAGCAATATTTAGGGCTATTTCTGACAAGTGGATATTTTCTAGCTGCCATGTTTGAAGAATATCAATTATGATCAATGTCATTTAAGAGATTTCACACTTCACAGATTTTGTGTATTGTCCATACAATAGGTTCTTAGACTTTCATGTTCAAGTTTCAAAGCATAAGCAAGTTACAAGCAATCCATCCACAATGTATGCATATTTTAAGTGGGGAGTGTTCAAAATCCAAAGTTAATGGACAATCATCTATCTCTAGCTCCTTTAATTCCTTCAATCCACTCAGGTTGTTTATTTAAGCTTGACCAGAAAATCGTTTACAGTACTACAACAAATTGGAATCCGTTTTATTCTTTTGATTCTACATATGATGAAAGTGAGGAGGCTCGAGTAGCCACATTCAAATGGTAGCCACAAATCCTTCCCCATTCCCCCATCCCCTTTTCCAAACCTATGAATTGTGAACCTCTACCCTTCAAACAATTGACACTCACAAACCAGTCATTTCCATTAGAAACTATCAAATGCTGGCAAAATTTTATATGTTAAATTTAAAGCAATACCTTATTTGAAAAATCTAGAAGGTTCAGGTGAGGACGCACAACAAACTTTTTATGTGGTTTACTTGATTTTGTGGGTCTTTCTAGGCTATTAGGAGGACTAGTCCCCGGTCACTCCACCACATCAAGAAAGGGTCCCAAGCCTGAATTGCATAAGAGAAGAACCATTAAACGGAATACATGGTGGAGGATGAAAGAGAGAGGGAAAGAATAATAACACACCTGTGGGTTCTAGAGTGTTGGCCACAGATTGCAGAGGAGATCCAAGGGAGAACGTGAAAGATCAAAGAAGAAGATGAAGAGACCCAACGTGAGTGCCGAATGTAGATAAGATCAGATGGAAACGTGAAAGACGAAGAAGACGGACAAGGTTTCTAATTAGAGATGAAGAAGAGGGAATAGGGAAAAGAGGGAAAAGAAAATTAGGGAATAGGGAAGGTGCCTAATGTTTTCATGCCAATGCCAAATTTTTTTCACAAGTGAGTCACGGGTGACCCAGCTTTGGGTCACCTTATGACTCACTGCTGGATCACCTTGTGACCCAACATTGGGTCACCTTAAAATTTTTTTTAAAAAAAAAAAATCTTCAAAAAAAAATTTTAAAAAGTTATTTTTTTTAAAAAAATAATGTTCATTAAAATTTAGGGTAAATTTAGAATTTTATAAAGGTATAAGGGGATAATGGATATTTTATCATTTTTTGGGTAAAAAATAATTCACATGATATTTATCTTATAATTAATTAGAAATTTAACATTTTAAGATAATATATATTTCACATTTTAATGCCAAATCCTTATGGAGGGAGATGTTGCATCAAATTATATGTTCGATAAGTGAAATATTAAATATGTTTTTATTATTAAAATATTAACTACAAATTTAAATTTAATAAATTTTTAGTATAAAAGATCATTAAGGTGATATTTATCTTATAATTAATTATAGCTTAAATTTTTAAGACATGTAGTAATTTAACATTTTAACGCCAAACCTGAATGGAAGGGGATATTGCATCAAATTCGATGTTCTATGGGTGAAATATACTTGAACTTGTCACTCTTGATATAACTAATATATAAAGTTAATACAAAACCCAAAGAATTTAATAGATCATTTGATCACATTACGATCAATCGGACTAATGTAGTAGTATTGATCAGAATTGATCTTATCAGATGTTCGATTGAACCTTCAATCATGTCAAGTTCTATTGATTGTATCCCAATCAATATAACTAATGCACTAATATAATATAAAATGCTTAGAGTTCAATTCAATGTTTGATCGAACCTTTAATTTGTTTGAAGTTTGATCAATCATTTGATCTTATCACGATCAATCAAACGAACGCACTAGGACCAATCGAATGTCTGATCGAACATTCAATTTCAATTAATTCAATTATTTGATCCAATCACGATCAATCGAACTAATTTATTATGATTGATTGAATATTCGATCAAACCTTCAATTTCAATTATTTCAAGTTTGATCGATCATTTGATCATATCACGATCGATTGAACAAATGCACTAAGATCAATCGGATGTTTGAACAAACCTTTAATTTTAATTGTTTCAATTTTGATCATGACTTGATCCTATCGCGATCAATCAAATTAATTCACTAGGATCGATCGGATGTTCGATCGAACCTTCAATTTGTTTCAATTTTGATCGATCATTTGATCTTATCACGATCAATCAAACTAATTTACTAGGATCAATCGGATGTTCAATCGAATCTTCAATTTGTGTCAAATTTGTTGCGTGACTACAATAAATTTAAATTAATTTATTTTTTTCATTTTTTAAAATTAATTTTTATTTCAAATTAAGAGAAAAATTATAATTTTATAAAAATTTTGAGGGTATAAGGGACATTTTATCACTTTTAGATGTTCAATTGAACCTATAATTTTTCTAGTTTATTTTTTTATTTTTCTACAATAGCATTAGAGTCCACTCAAGTGGATGCTAATGACATATCATCAGCGTCCACTTCCGAAGTGGACTCTATTAATCTATCATCAACATCCACACAAGTGTGGACGTTGTTGTTCTTCTAGTTTTAATTTTTTTTTTACTTGTTTATTTTATTTTATTATTTTTCTACAAGAGCATTAGAGTCCACATTCAAAGTGGACACTATTGGTCTATTATCAATGTCCACTCAAAGTGGACGCTGTTGATCTTCTATTTTTATTTGTTTTTTAGTTTTCTACAATAGCATTAGAGTCCACTATATTGTAGAAAAATAAAAAATAAAAAACAAATAAAACTAGAAGATCAACAACGTCCTCTTCCAAACGGACGCTGTTGATCTATCATCAGCGTCCACTTTTTGTGGACGTTGTTGATCTCCTAGTTTTATTGGTTTTTTTATTTATTTTTATTCTCGTACAATCGATTAAAGTCCACTAAATTGGACACTAACGACATATTATCAACATCCACTTTCAGTGTGGACGCTGTTGATCTATCGTCAGCGTCCACTTTGAGTGGACACTGTTGATCTTTTAGTTTTATTGGTTTTTTATTTTTAAATTTTTTTTGTTGTTATATAGACCTATTATGTAATACCCCAATGAAATAACCCTTTTTATTTTTCTACAAAGAATGGTTAAGGCTTTTTTTTTTTTTTTATAGTAAATTAGTTTTAACAAGGACCCAAACCCTTAATGGTAACCTAGTAAAGCCCTAAATCCATTAGAAAATAGAAGTCAAAACACTAACCCCCTGGAGTGGATGTATGCTAGGGTGGCGGACGTACGCTTCTGTTTCTAGTGCGAATGTACGTGGGGTTTGGCAAACGTTCGTCCCTGTTTCTAGTGCGGACATACGCAGGGGGACCACCATACATACGCTCTGCAAATAGTACACAGACATACGCTACCTTTTGGAATATCCTTCGGATAATCCTTTGCTTGATTTTGAGGTAACCCCTGCCCATTTTACATTTCTAGCATTTTTTCATTACTTTATCTATATTGTGATGAATTTCCAAAGAGTTTTACTAAGCTTTTCCTTAGAATGATAATGTTTTCAAAAGCCGGTTTAAGTTTCATGTTGTTAAGATTTCTACGTTGCATGTGTTTATTTGCTATCATAGAGGAGATATAAAAGCGTAGAAATATCATAGGAAGCATGTACCATTTGAATCCTAGATAGCGTGCTTAACTCACTGAGCGGACGTATGCCAACGAGGCCGGACATACGGTCAAGGAGCAGAGCACTAGTTTTAAGCTTCGCACATGTACGCTTTAGTTTAGCCACCTTTTGGATTAAATAAGGCTTAGTGTAATGGTGTGTTGTAATCTGTTAAAGCAGGATTTAGCTATGTTGGAGGAATCGCTCGAATGTGCGAGGTAAGTGAACACTTACAACCTTTTTCTTAAAACGTGGGATATGTCAGTTGACTGACCACGAGTATGATATGAGCATGTCTACTTTTGTAAATACTTGGTAATTTATTATAAACTGGTTGTTAAGATGTATCGTAAGACATGGTACACTGGTACGTGTGATATAAACGGCCATCGGCTTACTATATGAACTTGGTAATATGGTCAAATGTGTGCGTATTATATGGGCCTTGGATTCAACGGTTGTTCGTGGCTAGTGCAGCCTTAAAGGGCTGTCACTATAAGACAAACATCATTAGCGGTGTGGGCCACCCGAGGTCGGACTCGGTTGTGCCGCTGGAGTTATGTACGGTAGCGTACAATAGCTAGGGCACCGGCATTATACTATAGGTCCCTCGGGACAACACCAACCCTTCCGAGAAGGGGTAATATCTTAGGTAGACCATATATGATAGTTACGACCTATAATGGCACTACTTTTTTGCATTAAAACACTTAGGCTATTGCCACCAGTAGTACACCAGAATCTTTAAAAACCCTACAAAATGGTGTATTAATCCAATTGCACGTTTACTTCCGCATAATCAAGGCTCATGTCATACCTAAGTTGTGAGATTTACTTACTAAGTTATTAGACTTACGTTGTTACTACTCTTTTAGGGAACATGAATCTACACTATGGGAGTGGCATGGTTGCTGCTACCCGATTGGTTTAGGACTTGCTTAATGATACAGGTCTTTGTTATCATTATTATTGAGTTGCTTCACGTCTTTGATTTGATGATTTATAGTTAACTTAGATTTATTTCACCTTCCTATGCATTTACTCTGATAATGCTAAAGGGGCGATTCCCCATTGAGTCACAAGTTGGCTTATTTGGAGTAATTGCCAGTAACTCTGCCAAATTAGCCAAGGCTAATTTTGGGGGCATTACAATATGGTATTAGAGCATACGGTCTTGCCAACCATAGTTGTCAATCTGAGGATAGGTTATAATATCTAGAAATGATCTTAAAAAGACTGGAGCATAGGATAGACCTAGTTCCCATGATTGGTTGTTGGTGCGGGCTAATGTAACAGCCATTTCAATTGCTTGGATTGGAGTTGAACGAGGTCGCCTATTCTGCGTTACAGGCACTTGATCCTGCTCCATACTTAGATGCACGATGGATGTTGACATCGAGCTACTGTTCGAGAATGGCCGGCTGACTTCAGGCCTTATGCGCTTGGATACCAACAGGTAGGGTTTCGACCCAGCCTGTCCAAGAACCGAAGCCCTCAACCGCTCCTGAACTAACCAAGGAAGAGAAGGCACATGCAGCACCCAAGAAGGACTCGACAGTGGTAAAATGGAAGTGTTGCAGTGTTTCAACAATACGAGACCTTCCACCTATCCCATGGAGGTTTAACCCCTACCTTAACGAGGAAAGGAGGGGCGAGCGCTGCATACTCACCTAACCCAGATTTCTGATGAATATGCCTAGATGAAGCTAGAGGAGATCCGACTGCTGAAGGTTGGAGCCTTGCCAGAAGGATCCGACTGCCAAGGGACTGCCTTCCTCTCCAGCATCAACAAGGATTACGAGGTGCTGGTTAAGGACAAAGAAAAACCGTCTGAAGACTCATTCGAAGAGTGTTAGGTCTTGGGGTAGTATTTCCATAACTAATAGATAATTAGGTCTCCTCTCACACTTAGAAGTGATGAGTTTTGTGCTTAGGCATCTTGAGGTGAATTTTCAAGCAAAATGAATTTTCACTTGTACTTCGAGTTTTGAAAATGAAATCAATTTGAATTACCTAGCCTTTAACATTTCTGTTACTTTGGGATTTTTTAAAAAAAAAAAAAGCGTTGTAGGGTTTGAGCGGACATACTTACCCGTGACTAGACGTACGCTGTTCACCCAGCATTTTTTTTTAAAAGTGGCTAAACGTCCTTAAACCCTATTCATTTCCATTCTCTCCCATTTTCTCCCAAATCAAACACTTTCAAAGTGATTTTTGGCCAAGTCTCCAAGGATTTCAAAGGTTTCCATTCCCTTTTTGAAGATTAAAACAAGGCATAAAGGGTTTCTCAAATTTTTTTAAATTTGGCAATATTAGGTTTTAGTTTCGATTTTCTATTTTTTGCATTTCATGACATCTAGCTGTATTGGCTGTGAACTAGGGTCATGTTATAGGGTAGTTGTGATTGCATTAGTGCATTTCCTTCCCTAAAATTGTGCCTATTTGGATTTGGGGGTTTTTGCCCTAGATCCAAAATCCTTGTGATTTCTTCATTTTACCATGAAATTGATGCATGGATTGTAGCCTAAACACTTCTAGGATACCCTAGCAATAAAACCTACACAACCCTTTGGCCGGAGTTGATCAATTTCGTTTGGACCAAACCCTAACCCTTTGAATTTAGGGGTTTTGCCTAAATTCGAAAATCTTTGATTTGTTGACTTGAAATGGGTCCTTTGGACCAATTGAGACCCAAGACTTGTGATTGGAAGCCCGATGTACAACCTTGACCCTTTGGATTCGGGAATTTTTGCCCAGATCCAAAAATTACCAAAATACCCCTACCCTCGAAATTGGGCATTTTTCGCCTCAGTTGAAAATCAACCCACTTCCGTCAAAGAGGTGGGCCAATTCAATAGACTGTTTGATTGAGGACCTACCTAATTGGACCTAAATCTAGCAAAATTACTAAAATATCCCTCCCTTTCAACAATTAGGGTTTTCACCCCAATTTGAAAGCAATCTGATTTCCTACATAAGCATGAGCCAATTTAACTCATGGGCCCTTTTTATTAAAGACCTAACCCTCGAGCTTAGCCTCGAATTCTGAAAATTTTGCCCAAGATGTGAAATGACCAAAATACCCCTAGTCTAAATATTATCACTTATGTGAAGATTTTTCCTTACAACAAGAATCGAGCCTCTCAAGGTAGAAACTTCAGTCGAACAATTATGCACTATGTCAAGACACTCTTCAAAACTAAACCTTAAATTTTGAATCAACTACCCATAACCTAAAGGTGTTTAAGGCATAAATCTAAGCACCATCTCCATTGATTGCATTTTGGTTCTAGCTGGGTCATAGTTTTAAAACTCACAAATTGACATTCTATCATCCTTGACTTATCCCTTGCATTTCATTTAGAGCATCTAGCGCTTATTAAGGGTAGAACTTGCATGGGTATATGTGAGCATTGTGTTAATAGAAATTTTCCATGTAGGAAGATGGTACGAACAAGAGCTAGCAAGGTAGCCTCCTCTTCCACACGCCCACGATCTCGCCAGACCCATGCCCCATTACAGGACTCTCAAGATCCTGAGGGATAAGGCCCGACGCCGTTACAATTTCTACTACCGTGATCGCAAGATCATAGTAGAGCGAGGTGTTGTTGTGGCGGATTTTGATGCTCGTGCACCGAGAGTACAGGCAGTGCTGGATGCCCAGGGGTGGACTGAGATGGTAGGGGATCACTGCCCCTCAGTGGAGGAGATAGTCCGGAAGTTCAATGCCAACTTGCATCAAAGGCGCAGCAATTCCTTTCGGACCTGGATTAGGGAGATTGAGGTGACTCCCACTCTCATCAGCAATATCATGGGAGCACCGCGTGTACGCGACCCAATTTACCTATGGCCAGTGGATCATCTCCCCACTCGTGTTGTGATGGTGGAGTGTTTCGCTGAGGGGCACCCTCACTAGATGGAGACAGAGGGAGAAGGTAGCTTCCAACTGAGAGACCTCAGCAATGACATCCGGTGCATCTATCATATCTTAACCAGTCGGGTGCACCCTGTGCTGAGTCACACGATGATCACCATGGAGAGAGCTCATTGTCTCTACACTCTCTTGACTGAGACCCCCATTGACTTTGGGTCCCTAGTCACCTCCACGATGATGTCAATTTGACTCACTGACCGGGGCATTGCCTTGACGTACAGGGCCCTGATCACCCAGATTGCTGAGTATACCGGAGTATCTATTGAGGACTTGAGGGAGTTTTAGCTGGAGAAGGGACCCATTGGTGCTCGCTTCCTGAACGCAAGCAACGCCCACCAGTGGGAGGTCAAGAAGGAGCAGAGGCCATGATGGCCGTTGAGAGCAGCCCAAGCTGGTGAGGCATCTGCTAGAGTGGAGGAGCGTTTAGACCGTATCGAGACATCGCTCCGAGAGATACACATAGGTTGAGGACCATGCTATTTTGGAGCAATTGTGGGACCATCTCATGGGATCCCTTGACGTTAGGGACTATGGCATTCACAACCCGAGCAAGGGTAGAGTGTTGTGCCAAATACTACCTAAATTAATAGATAATATTTAGTATGTTTTACTCGCAAGTGCACAAGATCAAAACGATAGTATAGTAGGCAAATACGAGATCATTCCCACGAGGATTGTCAATTTCGTTTAGAATTAAAATACCAACTTGTCAAGGAATTGATATCGTTAAAAGAAATAAAAATAAATGAAAAGGTAAATAAAAGTGTAGGGTTTTGATATCCACCACTAATCATGCTCAATTAATAGAACAATATGCCAATGATCCAATCATATTATGAATACCTAATGGTTGCCAACCTAAGGGCATGGTGTATACTCATTAAGCTATTGGTTTCCCTAAGCAACGAATTAGGCATGGTGTATACTCTAACTCTTTTCTTTCCTAAAAGATTTAGCATGGTGTATACTAAGTTATTCTCTAGGAAAGCATACGAATTGTAAAAATCGACGACCACATGAGACCTAGGGCATGGTGTATACTCCCAGTTTTCCATGTTGATTAACCCAAGAACCCGGCATGGATTACTTTTGCTACTTATATTAAACCCAAGACTCGGTCATCCAAATTGATCTAACTAACAAGTCCATACCACATGCATATAATGGCCAGTTACACACATATGAGGAATTCAATAAAAAAAACAGGCATTAATCAAGTTAAGCAACACAATATGATTATCATAAAGGAGCCAATATTGAAATATTAAATAAACATAATTAGGATTTCAATCCAGCCCTACTAAAAGGTTTAGTTACACATAATTAAAAATAAAACTAAAAAGAAAGGGAAAAGAAAGAACCAAAAACCGCTCCTAGGAGTAGCCTCTAATTCCTCTCTCTGAAATTGTATATCTAATTGTGAGGCTTAAAGGTCTATTTATAGGCTTAGGAGAGTCCTGGAAATCCTAGTAAACCTAGGAAATTCAAAATTCTATCTCCTATTCAAATTAGGAGACAATCCTAATACAAATCGGATTAGGATTCGTCCAGAATTGTGTTCCTATCTTTCGGGGTGATTTTGGTATTACGGCGGTCCGAATTAGAAAAATGATATTTCACAATGATTTGTAGAATTTTGAGTTAGCTTTCCAATGCCACTAGAATCACCTCAATTAAATATTTGAGCTGAAAGTTATGGGCAAAATACCAAGACATGTTCAGAATCCAAATTTGAATCCAACCGATTTTGGCTCCAATTTGATAAATTCCGATTTAATCCTTTCCACATCTTCTAGGTCTTCCCAATTTGCCCTTTAAGCTTGGAACATTTCTAGAAATGCTTCCTTTTCTTCCATGACCTACAAAAACACAAAAAGGAAATAAAATGAAACAAAATAACAAAAACCAAGAAATTAACAAATATAAATTAAGGGCTAAAATATGAATATTTTGGCACTTATCATAAAGGGCCCCAACACGAGGATCGATGGACCGTAGTTTGAGGAGGTGATCTCGATCTTAGATTGGTTGTTTTCTGCTATGACTTTTGTAAGTCACTGTTGTGGGTGGCAATTTTGTATATCCCGCTACATTATAAGTCCACCTTGGAGGTGGCAATTTTATTCTGTTTATGATGACTAGTTGTTATGCTTATTAATGCCTTAAGAGTTTTTCTTTTCAAAATTTTGAGTGTCAAGCCTTTCCAACTGTTTTATTTCTTGCAAAAGAAAAACTTTTCTTCTGATTTCAAATATTCCTAATTTCAAGAACGAAATTGTTATAAGGAGGAGAGAGTGTAATATCCTGATGAAATAACCCTTTTTATTCTTCTACAAAGAACGGTTAAGGAGGTTTTTTTTTTTTTTTTAATAAAATTGGTTTTAACAAGGACCCAGGCCCTTAATGGTAAACTAGTAAAGCCCTAAATGGTAAACTAGTAAAGCCCTAAACCCTTTAGAAAATAAAAGCCAAAACACTAACCCTTTATATAAATCATAGACATTGGGATAAAATCTCAAGCACCATTGCATCAGCTGAAAAGCTTCTTCAAGGTCCTGGAGTTGGACTACAGCATTTTAAGAATTTGAACTAATTAGTGCCCTTTAGCAAACTACTTGGCCCTTCTACTTACTTCAACAAATGAGACAAGAGTTTGGTTCCGAGGTATTACACAAGTTGCGTTTTAGTAAGAGTGAAACTTTATGCAAAGCAATATAAACCCAAGTGACGAAGAAGAGACAAACCCCAGCAGTTCGTACACCATTTTGCATCCCAAGCATCAGAGTATCAAATGGCTCCTCCAAAACCTACAAAACAGATATTTCAGTGAGATAAAAAGAAAGGCAACATGGCCTTTTTTTGTGGATATCAAAAAGTCTAGGGATTATGCTTCAAGGTCAATTTGGTTTTGCGCTTTCAAAACATGAGATTTCAAAAAATGGCAATCTCAAAATGTGTGATTTGAACAATTTATGAAATACAATTAAGCTTTTGGGAAAATTTCAATGTAGCCTTTAAAATTGCAGTTTGACATTTAAAATCGTGTTTTTCTAAAAATGCACCATATTACCTGCAATTTGAAAATGTAAATTTTTACACTTTTTCAACCACTATTTTTTAAAAATTAACTCCCGAGCGAGACACTTTCTGCGATTTTATTTAGAAACACACGTTTAGATTGCGAAATCACAAGGCCAAACAAAGACTTAGTAAGTTTATCGCATGAAGTGCAAAATAAAGACAATTTCAATTGCATTTAAACAAACTCAAAAAAAACCATCCTTAGTTTTGGTAATTAGTAATATACATATCCAGAAACCCTTAAATTTGTTCGCATCAAATATAGATAGATAGAAAGAGAACATACAAAGTCACTTATTTTCAAAATAGCAGCACCTACAATGCTTGTCTTCACTGCCACCAATCAAGCACTGTTGTGAGATACAATCAATCAAAAAATACAAATTTAAGCATACATCATCAAAAGACTGAAATTCACAAATACCCGCTTTGCGCGAAAACTGAAAGCCACCCAAAGAAGCAATAGCAGCAGAGCAGTCTAGATAAGCCGTGGACAAGCAGCGCAGAAGAGACATGTGTATTTCGTTTCCATCACCTTGGTTCATGGGAAAATTACCGTCTTCACTGTTCCATTGCATTTCGAATTGTTTGTTTCCTTCATTTCCAACAACCGAAAGGTTCGAAAGGTATTCTATGAAAAATTTCAGAGCTGAAGTTCGCAGTTGTTCCTCGCTAAAATAGGAGCGAAGCTAACGCACTTCGGTCAGCAAATGTTCAATCTCCACATCACGAATAGCCCTAATCGCAGCATTTTGTCACTCAACTATTAAAAAAAATCAAATTCAGAAACAAGGATATCAAAATGAGAAACAATTCTACCATTTCTTCCATGTATTACTTAAATAAAAAATAAACCTTCTTGATCTGTAAAAGCAGCTTGTTCCTTATCAATTTGGGCCTCTGTCTCAACGACATCGTTTACAATTTTCTTGGCCCTTCGTCTTGCCATGTTAATTTACTGCAAAGCCAAATTTCATTCAAAACCCTAATTTTAAGCGAGAAAGTTATAGGATGTAATCCATAAGTGAAATTTAAAATTTTCAACAAAAAAAAATGAAACGGGGGAGCTCGGGTGGCTACTGGTCGCCAAGGCTTGGTCGGAGGGTCCGCAAAGTGGAGTTCTTGCTTACATTGTTTCCTTCGGCAAAACAATATTTGAAATTTGGGACGAAAGCAAATTTTAGTTCGGGCGGAAAAATAAGTTTGAAAGCTACAAATAAAATATTAAATATGGCAAATTTTGACATAAATCCTTGAGTCACAAAGTTTGAACATTTCACAAAGTTGCATGTGCCAAAATAAAATTAACGGTCAATAGTCATGTGATCTAAACCCTAAACCGAAGAAGATCCCAAATCACTATTGACTAATATCTAATAAAGATTCATTATAAATCTAATAATAGTTTTATCTTCAAATGATAATTTAATCAACTATTAAGTAGGTTGTCATTAGTTAGAATCATTCTCTTTCATTTTCCTCCCACGGGTCCTTTTGCTGTTGATTGGGAGTAATTCTACAAAGCCTCCTGATGAGTGCCAAATATTGCATATTTGAGCCCCTTAACTTATATTTGTTAAGCTCTTAGTTGTGTTATTTTCTAATGTTTTGTGAGTTTTTGGTGTCTTAGGGTGTTCCACGTCACTGACATAAGAATGCGGTTAAAGGGTAGGCCTGTAAACGATCTGAGCCGAGCCGAGCTTGTACAATAACCGAGCCGAGCTGAGCTTGTACAGTAACAAGCCGGGCTGAACAGTGTCGAGCTCGATTTCGATCTGAACTTAATCGAGTCGAGCTCGAGCAAGCTCACTAGCCGCTCCGCTAATTTGCAGGCCTAATTTTTCCTATAATTTAAATAAATTTATATTAACTATAAACTTAAAAGATAATTTATATACTTTACTTGTTAATTTTAAAATTTGTATAGTATAATTATTATATAATATAATTTATCTTTATACTTTACTTGTTACTTGTTACTTGTTATTTGTTAAAGTTAAGTTAATATATGAAGTATATCATAAATTGTAGATAATCTAGTATGCATAATTTCATGTGAGCTCGCTTATTAGTTATCCAATAAGTGATCTAAACCGTTAAAATTAAATACAAATTTGTATCAATTAAATCCTAGCCGTTTATTTAACTAAAGTATGCAACAAACCATGCGTGTATAGTACTCCATAAAAACTCTAAAAAAAGCATTTTTAAGTAAATATTAAATAGGTTTAAAAATTGTAGTATTATCTAAAAAAAAAAATGTAGTATTATTTAGTTTTAAATTGTCAATACTTAACACCATTAAATAATTCAATAAAAAAAATTAAAAAAATACTATTATATTTGTTAATACTTAATATATACTAAATTAAATACTAATATACTAATAGTAGCAGTTAATACTTAATAATGCTAAATTCTTAAAATTAAATTATAATATTTGTATATAAATTATAAGGACACACACTAATCACTATTAAGTTATTAATTAACAAACAAATAACATATTAGTTAACAAACAAATAGCATTTAGCAATGTTAGACTTTAATGTAATTGTTATATCACTAACAAACAAATAATCTCCTAATCCTAATTATTAATATATCACTAAGAGAAAAACAAGAAAGTAACATATATAGACTATAGTTCATAAATATAGTTACATTACATATATCATACACCAATATATTATATATGTAATCATTTATAATCAACTTTGCATATAATATCATAACTATGATTATAAAATTATAACTATGATTAATAACATATTTCATATAATGTTTGTTATAACCTTAATTAGTTAATTGTATACACATTGAATCTATAATTAATAACATAGTGTCATAGTCCATATAATGTTAGTTATACCATTGATTAGTTAATTGTGTACACATTAAATCTATGATTAATAACATAGTCCATGCAATGTTAGCAATACCCTTAATTAGTTAATTGTATACACATTAAACCTATATCTGGTAGAGCTCGCGAGCCTTAAACGAGCCGGGCGAGCTTTAAACGAGCTTGACTTAAACGAGTCGAACCCACGAGCTCTCGTCGAGCTTAATCAAGCGAGCCGAGTATGTGTTGCTAACTAATCGAGCGAGTTTCAACAGTAACGAGCGAGCTTGTACAGTGTCGAGCTCGAGCTCGGGTCGAGCTTAGTCGAGCGGGTATCGAGCAAGCTGTCAAGTGTGTCGGCTCATTTACAGGCCTATTAAAGGGTGGACAATAAGCACAAAAGGATATAAGAGCTTCCCTAGCTATACATTCGAGCGCACAGGTTATGCGATTGAGCGCACTTGCGTTCGAGCCTAAGAGATTTGATCAAGCGCATGCCATGTCAGCTGAAACCCTGTCGTCATCGTTAAGTGCCGCGCCGCAAGAAACTTGAAGACCCACGTGCGCTTGAGCGTACAGAGTGAGATCGAGCCACTCAAGCTGATCTGGCAGCATGCGAGAGAACCCTAGTTTTTATTATAAATACTTGCTTTTCTTTTGTAAACCCTACGTTGGGTGGCGCCGTAGAGAGCAAAAACATGACTTTTGTCGTGCCTAGGTCTTTGCAAACGCTTTTTGATTGTAAGTTTATTTTCTTAATGATTTCAATTGATAGTTTCTTGTCTGTTGTTAACATGAGAGGCTAAACCTTCAACTAAAGTTGAAGATGAAGCCTCGTCAATGATAAACAGTTGTATTCTCGTGATTTTATGCATACGATTTGATATTTTATTTGTTCAAAATCAATTCCATGGCTTTATTACTTTATGTGATTGAGCACCTTTTGTGATTTCATGCATTGTTCAATATTCGTTGTGTTCTATCTGAGGGTACATCGAGTGATTGGATTGAGACTAATATCCATTGTGATCTACGGATACGGTGTATGATTTGATCTCAATTAAATACTCGTTGTGATTCTTCAACGGATGGATTCATCGAATGATTTTAGATGCATGTTCATTACTTTTGAACTCTGTTAAAATGTGTTTCATTGTCGATTGTGTGTGTAAAATGCAAGAGTATGTTGTTTCATTTGGCGAGGTGGATTCAGAAACCTTAGTATTTAATTTTGATTGTTGTTTAAATTCTTATTTAATTTAGTTTTTGTCACCATTGCACGACCAACTGCGGAACTAGGTTCAAATAGGATTTATTTAAATAGAAATTTGATTTTTCTTACAAAAACACAATTCTCTGTGGATCGACCTCGCATTTGTACGCGCACTTTACTGCATACGACTCGTGCACTTGCAAGTACTTTTATTTTTGGTACATCAAATTTTGGTGCCGTTGCCGGGGAATTGTTTGTTTTTGTAGAAATTGTTTTTTTTTTTATTTGAATTGATTCTGTTTTTCTACTAGTTAGTTACATTTCTTATTTTTGCAATTTTGTTTATTTATTTATTTTTTTTAGTTTCTGTTTTTGATCTGATAAAAAAAAGAAAAAAAGTACTTTTTTTGGTGTTTTGGTGTTTGCTGCAGAAGTCCGAAACTCAATCTCTGCTGAGCACGATCGATCGCAACCTTGTACGATCGAACGCACGAGGGACCAACCTGTGCGACTGTTCGTGACAATTGAGAAACAGATGCACGAGCGCACAGCCGACTAACGCTCAAACACAAGCACTAGACGCTCGAACGCAATCACGATCGATCACATCCATTGACGATCGAGTGCAATCACGCTCGATCACATACTACCAACGCTCGAGCGCAGGGCCGCAGTCAGCAGCTAAGCACCATTTTGTTTTATTAGTTTTTAGTTTCGTTATTTTTCTTTGTTTACTTTTGTGATTATTTCTCTTTCATATTTCATTTGAGTTCTTTATTTTTATGATCATTTCATTTTTGCTTAGTTAGTTTATTTTATTTGTCTTATTTTTATTTTTATTTTTTGTAAAAAAAAAAAAAAAAAAAGAGAGGACTTTTTGTTTGGTGTATGCTTGGTCGGAGATCCTTGAACTTAGAGTTGTTACCCTTAGATCCCGACATTGATAGAACTCTTAGGAGAACTCGGAAAGCAACCGTTGTGAGTGAAATTAGAGGAGAAATTGGAGACCGACAAGAGAACATACCTGAGAATGTGGAGCAGCCCATATTCGAGAATGAGAATGCAAGAGCGGAAAACGGAGAGCAAGCCAGAGCATGGCACATGGACTTCACTACATCACTCCATGAATTGTTTGCACCTGTTGCGACTAGTTCCCATTCATGTATAGTGTTACCACCCACCAATGCCACCCATTTCGACTTAAAGCCGCATGTCATCCAACTCTTACCTTCTTTCCATAGATTAGATAATGAGAACCCCTATGGCCATGTTAAGAAATTTAAAGACATATGTGCCAATTTCAAGTTTCAGAACTTTTCTGAAGAGTCTGTTCACCTTAGACTTTTTCCATTCTCTCTTCACGATAGAGCCACGGCATGGTTGGATTCCAACACACCCGGGTCTATTACATCTTGGGAAAGTTTGTTTAGCAAGTTTTATAATAAGTTTTTCCCGATGTCGAAGGTCAATGAATACAGAAAAGAGATTATTAGCTCTTTCACGCAAGAAGAGGATGAGAAGTTCTCAGAGAGTTGGGAAAGGTTTAAAGATTTGTTGATAAAGTGCCCTCCACATGGATATGAGAAGTGGAAACTCATTCAGTTTTTCTACCAAGGGCTGTCTCAACCCAACCATAGCATGATTGAATCAATGAAAGGGGGGGCATTCTTAAGTCTGACAGGGGATTTGGCGTACAAGGCATTGGACAAGCAGTCCGATAGCTCCCAAGTATGGGATTTTACGAGCTGCCGGGATAAATCTACCGTATCCCAAAGAAAGGAGGCATCTATGAGTTGAAGGGAGAGACTGAGACGAACATGAAGATAGATGCACTCACCAAGAGGCTTGATGCCCTCGTAGTAGGTCCATCTATCAATGCTGCCAACACTTACACTGTTGATAGTTGTTCCATCTGTGCAAGTCCTATGCACTCAGCACAGAATTATCCATCTGCACCGGTCTTTTTCGAGTATCCGATGGAACAAGTGAACGCTTTCAATGATTACCGAAAGTAGTCAGTTGGACCTTACTCTGAGACTTATAATCCAGGATGGAGGAACCTTCCAAACTTTTCGTGGAAGCAAAATCAGGGAGGAGCACCTCAGAATGCTAAAACCCAATATCCACCCAGATTTTAGGCATAGCATCACAATTAGCCTACATCTCAAGTGTCTGCCTCTTCACCTTAATCAGCTCTAGAAGAAACTATGAGGACGTTCATCCAATCAAATGGTCAGCTGATGCAAGAGCTCTAGAAATCCACTATGATCAATAGCCAGGCCATCCAGGAGGTGAAGAATGCAACCATAGTCAACACCCAAGCTATAGCAAAGATGGAGAATCAGATTGGACAGATAGCAAATCACTTGGGTGAAAGAGAAAAAGAGAAGTTCCCAAGTCAGCCTGAGCCGAATCCTAAGGTGTTTGCAATTGAAAATTCTTCAAATTCGGCGCACGGGCAGGAGCATGTGCAAGCGATTGTCACACTGACGTCAGGGAGACTAGTGGACAATCATGTGGCCGACCCAGAAGTTGACACTGCTGGGCAAGAAGGGGAAGCAAGTGGCAACAAGGAGGAAAGAGATGATGAGACATCTACAGCCACTCCCATCGTGAAGGATTCTCCTAGGTCATTTGTACCAAAGGCGTCCTACCCTGAAAGACTACAAGCGCCCAGGAAAGGAGGAAAGTTTGAGGACATTCTAAATGTGTTCAGCAAGTCCAGATTAACATTCCATTTTTGGATGCCATAGCAAATACCTTCATATGCGAAGTTCTTGAAGGACTTGATCACTGTGAAAAGGAAGACGAATGTCCCTAAGAAGGCATTCCTGACCGAGCAGGTTAGTTCAATCCTGCAATGCAAGTTATGATGTGAACCCCGTCAAGAATAACGAGACCCAACAACGAAAGGGAACCCAAGATCGTTCTATAGACAGATTCGAATGGAAGACCTCGACCCGTTGTTTATGACAAACAAGAACCTCGGTATAGGGAAGACGCCACAAACGGTGGTGGAGTTTCCATTTGATAAGTCGAGATGAACGCCACAGGAAATCCCGATAAGTTCAAGTAGTTCTTCAAAGAACCAAAGAGAATAAACCTCACAAGTTTTATGAATAATCAATGTCTGTTCTCCATAGGAGTACAAAGAGAATTTAAATAGGTACTGTAAAATAAAACCTAACCCTAATTTGACTGACTTTGGGCTAAGCCCATTATCTAATCATAAAATATCTCTAACCCTAGATAAGATGACTTTGGGCCAAGCCCATTACAATAACACTTAAAATATAGATAAAACATCCATTTAAATATAAATAACCTAATTAACTAATAAGACCCAAATATAATTAAAATTCCAACTTATTTATTTTTCCTTCTGCGTCATTACCAATGATGCAGCATAGGAAAGAAGCTAAAATAGGAAAGAAGAGCTGGACGCCTAGAGTAGCCATGCAATCCGATCCTTCTAGAATAGACCCAAAATATTTCTTGCCAATTCTTAGCCTTGACCGGATCCTTCTAGAACTTGAATCAAGGTGACGATTCTTTGTTGCCCACGTGGATCATGCTCAATGGGCCTCCACGAATTTGCTTGAGTCCATAACTCTTGAATGAGTCCGTTGAGTACATCCTTGAACTTCTTTGCTCGTGCCCTCGTAACCGGCCCAATTGGTACTTGAACGAGATCCTTCGAAGTGGTGCCTTGATCTCCATCATTCCCCTCCTCTTGAAAAGGATTTGCCCTCAAATCATCACCTACATCAAAAGGACTCAAATCAGTAACATTAAAAGTGGCACTTACATTGTACTCACCAGGTAAATCTAGCTTGTAAGCGTTGTCATTGATACGCTCGAGGACTTGGAAAGGACCATCTCCTCTTGGGAGCAATTTGGAACGTCTTTTCGCCGGGAATCTTTCTTTTCTCATATGCAGCCAAACCCAATCTCCGGGTTCAAAAACCAGCTGGCGACGTCCCTTGTTGGCTTGTGTGGCATATTGCTCCGTTCTTCGCTCAATGTTGAGTCTTGCTTTCTCATGAATCTGCTTCACAAAGTCAGCTTTCTTTTTGCCATCTAAATTAACGTGCTCCGTCAAAGGTAAAGGAGATAAATCCAATGGAGTTAAAGGATTAAACCCATATACAATTTCAAATGGCGAAAATTTGGTAGCAGAATGAACAGCTCTATTATATGCAAACTCAACATGTGGTAAACATTCCTCCCATGTTTTGATGTTCTTTCTAATGATTGCCCTCAATAGAGTAGACAAAGTCCTATTTACTACTTCAGTTTGACCATCAGTTTGTGGATGACAAGTAGTGGAAAACAATAGCTTAGTACCTAGCTTACACCACAAAGTCTTCCAAAAATAGCTCAAGAACTTAGCATCTCTATCCGAAACAATTGTCCGAGGCATGCCATGTAATCTCACAATCTCTCTAAAGAACAAATCAGCAACATGCGAAGCGTCATCCGTTTTGTGACATGGAATAAAATGTGCCATTTTAGAAAATCTATCCACGACCACAAAAATGGAATCTCTTCCACGTTTAGTCCTAGGCAATCCTAACACAAAATCCATTGAAATATCAATCCAAGGCTCACTAGGAATTGGTAAAGGTGTATACAAACCGTTGGGCTGCACTTTGGATTTAGCTTGCCTACATGTGACACATCTACCACAAATCCGTTCGACATCTCGTTTCATGTGAGGCCAATAGAAGTGGTCCTGCAAAATAGCTAAAGTCTTTGCAATTCCAAAATGTCCCATTAATCCCCCGCCATGTGATTCTTGCACTAATAACTCCCTCATAGAACAGTTAGGCACGCATAGCTTATTTTCTCGAAATAGGAATCCATCAAGCCTAAAGAACTTACCAGAGGCGATTTTCTCACAAGCTCGATATTCCTCACAAAATTCGTGGTCTTCAGCATATAATTCTTTAATGTGTTCAAAACCAAGCAATTTTGCATCAAGTGTGGAGAGTAAGGCATACCTGCGAGAAAGTGCATCGGCGACTACATTCTCCTTACCTTGCTTGTACCGAATGACGTATGGAAACGTCTCTATGAACTCCACCCATCGCGCATGCCTTTTGTTTAGCTTGTGTTGGCCCTTCAAGTGTTTCAAGGACTCATGATCGGTGTGAATCACGAACTCCTTAGGCCATAGGTAGTGCTGCCACGTCTCTAAAGCCCGAACCAATGCATACAACTCCTTGTCATAAGTTGGGTAGTTTAAGGCTGCCCCGCTGAGTTTCTCGCTGAAGTAAGCAATTGGTCGTCCTTCTTGCATAAGAACGGCGCCTATACCAACACCTGAAGCATCACATTCAATTTCAAACGTTTTAGAAAAGTTAGGTAAAGACAACAAAGGTGCGTTAGTCAGCTTCTCTTTGATTAATTGAAATGCCTTCTCTTGTTCTTCTCCCCACCGAAATCCAACGTTCTTCTTGATCACTTCGGTAAGCGGTGCGGCTAAGCTACTGAAGTCCTTCACGAACCGCCGGTAGAAACTAGCAAGTCCATGAAAACTACGAACATTACCTACACTTGTGGGGCTCGGCCAATCTTGGATTGCACGTACCTTCTCTTCATCAACCTGTATACCTTGTGCACTAACAACAAATCCCAAAAATACAAGCTTATCGGTGTAAAAAGTGCACTTCTTTAAATTAGCAAACAACCTTTCTTTCCTTAGCACATCTAAAACGGATTTCACATGTACTACATGATCATCTAGGTTTTTGCTATAAATGAGTATATCATCAAAATAGACAACAACAAATCTGCCTATAAATGCACGCAAAACATGGTTCATAAGTCTCATAAAGGTGCTCGGAGCATTAGTCAAACCAAAAGGCATAACTAACCATTCATACAAACCATATTTTGTTTTAAAGGCGGTTTTCCATTCATCTCCTTCTTTTATCCTAATTTGATGATAACCACTTTTTAAATCAATCTTAGAAAATATGCAAGAACCATGCAGCTCATCTAACATATCATCTAAGCGTGGGATAGGATGACGATACTTTACCGTTATGTTGTTGATGGCTCGGCAATCAACGCACATTCTCCACGTCCCATCCTTTTTAGGTACAAGTAAGACCGGAACCGCACATGGGCTCATGCTCTCCCTCACGTGCCCTTTCTCCAATAATTCACTTACCTGCCGTTGAAGCTCCTTTGTCTCCTCAGGATTGCTCCTATAAGCTGGTCGGTTTGGAATGGTTGCACCGGGAACAAAATCAATTTGATGTTCAATCCCTCGGATTGGAGGTAACCCATGTGGTGTTTCCTCGGGGAAGACATCCTCGTACTCCTGCAAAAGAGAAACAATAGAACTAGGCAAAGCAAGGTCAAGTTCGTTAGTGTTTAAAAGTGCCTCTTTGTACAAAAGTACAATCATCGGCTGATTTGAAAACATTGCTCGCTTGATCTCACTCACTTTTGCATAGAAATTCTTTTGTTTTCTCTCTGATTTTCTCTCAAGGGCCGAACTTTGATTTTCTTTTTCTCTCTCATTTTTCTCGGCCTCTCTCTGATTTTCACTCTTTTTCTTTTGCTCACTCTCTTTCTTTTGATCACTCTCCTTTTGTAATCTCACTTGATCCTCGTATACTTGCTGCGGTGTCAATGGTACAAGAGTGATTGATCGTTGATTAAGTACAAAAGAGTACTTGTTCGTAAAGCCATCATACTTCACATGCCTATCGAACTGCCATGGACGCCCTAGCAATAAGTGTCCCGCTTGCATCGGTACTACATCACACAACACTTCATCTTCGTATTTACCGATTCGAAATGCAACTAACACTTGCTTGTTCACCCTTATCTCACCACTATCATTTAGCCATTGCAACTTGTACGGTCTAGGGTGCTTTACCATGGGCAATCCCAATTTCTCCACCATAATTGTGCTTGCAACATTAGTACAACTACCACCATCAATAATCATACTACATACCTTGTCTTTAACGTAGCACCTAGTGTGAAAGATGTTCTCCCGCTGTACTTCATCAACTCCTTTTGCTTGCAAGCTCAATGCTCTCCTTGCCACCAATGTCAATGCGTCAGGGGCTAAATACTCCTCCTCGAAAACATCCTCCAATGGTGGCATGTCGTCGGTGTCGGAATCTTCACAGTCGGTCACAATTTCACCATTGGCTTGCAACACCATGACTTGCTTGTTTGGACATTGACTTGCTATGTGGCCCCTGCCTTGACATCTAAAACATTTAATATCACGATTCCTAGAGGTAGAGGCTTCAGTTTTACCTTGAGGAACGTGGCTGGTGGTCGCGGACTTGGGTTCGGGTTTGGGCGTTTGTGACTTGTCCAGCGGCTTGGCATGACTCGATTTCCAAGAGGTAGAACTAGAGTTATGGCCTGCACGTGTCCCACTCCCTCTCTTGAGTTGTTGTTCCACTTTGATAGCCATATGCACCATATCTTCCAATTCCACATAATGCTGTATCTCTACCTTATCATGGATCTCCCGGTTTAAGCCAAGTAAAAATCTAGCCATTGTGGCCTCCCGATCCTCCTCTACATTAGCGCGGATCATAGCAATCTCCATCTCCTTGTAGTAATCCTCTACGCTTCAACTCCCTTGTCTAAGACCTTGTAGCTTTTTGTACAACTCTCGGTAGTAGTAACTTGGAACGAACCGCTTTCTCATCACTACTTTCATCTCCTCCCATGTGTCTATTGGTCGTTCTCTATTCCGCCTCCTGTTTATCACAAGCTGATCCCACCAAGTAATAGCATATTCAGAAAATTCAATCACGGCTAATTTTACCTTCTTTGTCTCCGACTAGTTGTGGCAATCAAACACAAATTTGGGTTGTAGTTATTTCCTGATGATGGTCTGATGACCAGTACATTTGATGACTATCTATCATATTATGGATGTAGTACTTTATCTCTGGTATTGCTGTGTAATTTTTCTATTATTGTCTCTTAATCCCATAGTCTTGGTAAAGTCTTCTGCTGCAGTTTTCTTGTTACGACGAGGAAAGTGATTTCCTGGAGATTGTGTCTTGGAAGGACATGGCTGGGATGGCTCACCGTGGAATCAATTACTAGTTAATTGATTTGCCCATCGGGTGGGGCGTCACAAGGATAGACTTGGGAGTAAAGATTGACGAGGATTGGTATAGTGTGGGCAACATCAAGTACGATGCACTCGATGACTTGCGTGGCGATTTTCCACAGTTGTTTGAAGAAGACGATGTACCGATTAACAGATGGGACGAGATAGTCTAGGAACCTACCGAGCATGATGAAGAAGACTCTACGGACGAAAGGTAACATTCTACTCCTCGTTAAGTGCTGTTCTTTTGGTATTTGTCTGAAAATTTAGAGGACGAAATTCTTATAAGGAGGGAAGAATGTAGTGACCCAAATTATTAACTAGGCATAAGTAGCTTAGTAGGGGAAGTTAATTTGGGCTTTGGGTCACTAAGGACACTAGATGGGTAATTTGGACCTTTGGGCGGACGTACGCTAGGTCTGGAGGACGTACGCTACTGTCTGTAGTGCAGACGTACAATGGGGGACCACCGAACGTAGGCTCTGTAAATCGTACAGGTGGACGTACGTGGGACCACTGGACGTACGCTACTTTTTGAATACCCTCTGATTAATACCTAGACGTACGAGGCAACCATAGAACCACTGGGCAAGAACCACTGGACGTACGCCCCTTGGCCGGACATCTGCTGCTTTTCTAGGCCAATAAATACCACCCCACCCCCTCATTACACTACACTCATTTTCATATGCCCCCAAGCTGCCAAAGTGTTTCCAGAGTGTTCCCAGAGTGTTTTCCAAGTATTTTGAGTGTATTGTGAGCGTGTGTGTGTGGCGTTTGCGAGTTTTGGAACGTTCATGAGGTGAAACTCCTGTAGTTTTGCTTCAAGGAGGTAACGTTCGATCCTTAGCTTTTAATTACATCGTTATGCTGCTCATTTTATGTTTAGTTGTAGTTGTTAGCTTAGTTGTGCCTTAAAACCCGTTTGGGTTAGCGTTTTCATTAGCTTAGCGTTGTTACGATGTATGGAGGTTGTAAACTAGACTAGAAAGCTTTAAGGTGTTCCTAATAGCCCTAGGAGTCGGAGAATAGGCAAACAATAGAGAGAAATGAGGTTCTCCCTAAGAACCCACATAGCGGACGTACGATGTTGTGCCAGACGTACCGCCCGTCATGACACGGTGGACGTACGCTCTCGAGCCCGAACGTACGGTCAATGTGTGACAGGGAAACCCTATTTTCACCAACCGTCCCATAGCTCCTGTTTTCCTTACTTTATAGTTGTTTTAGTGGAATTAGGACTAATAGAAGGTTTTCCACAGATTTGGAGAACCTGGATTTTTGGAGTTTTCGGTAACGCATATCGATCCAAGTGAGTTTTAACTCACATAATGCGCATTGTTATTTTCCATGCACTGCACGTCTATTTTGTGTACCGAGCAAACATGCATATTTTACAACTCTCACAGTTTATACTTATTGCACATGAACTCTATTATTTTGAGAAAAAACGTTGTGCTGAACATGTTAACCAAGTGAGACTTGTAAAAGGACATGCATGTAAAATACAGACAAGATAATTTGCATCGTATGACATGGTACACCAGTACGTGCGGTAGTAATGGCCATGGGCTTACTATACATGTTAGCTTTATGGTCAAATGTGTGCATTATGTAAGGACTTTGGATCTATTGGTTTTGTGACCTTGATGCAACCATTCTCAATGGTTCAGTCACTATAGGACAGACATTATTAGCTGGTGTGGGCCACTCGGGGTCGGACTCGATCGTGCAAAATAATGCTACGTACAGTATGTTATGCAATGGCTGGGGCACTGACATTGTATTATAGGTCCCTCGGGACAGCATCAACCCTGCTGATAAAGGGTAATATCTCGGGTAGACCATATTGTT
This sequence comes from Carpinus fangiana, assembly GCA_006937295.1. Lineage (NCBI taxonomy): Eukaryota > Viridiplantae > Streptophyta > Magnoliopsida > Fagales > Betulaceae > Carpinus > Carpinus fangiana. Next base: position 23,440,611 of record CM017327.1, read on the forward strand.
GAACTATGACTGTTGATTATATCGTATGCATATATCATTATTATATATATCACGCATAAATAAACTATCATGATGGAACTGCTTTTGCTTATTAAACATCTGAGTTCATTACTAAATCTGGCATGGGTATTATCTGCGTTAAAGGTCACTAAGTCTTAGACTTACCCCCCCCCCCCTTTTATTTATGTCTTTCCCTATCACTACGAATAATTGCGTGGTTTAGCTGCACTAGACGAAGATGTCATCAGAGACTACTTGGGTGATTACTTAGAACCTTATACAGGTGATCTTTGAGGATATGGATCCCGTTTGGCTTAGAACAATGTGGGAAGATGGAGGATCTACCCGTACAGAGATGACAGAGATTTTGATTTCACTAGCTCTGTTGAAGTTTAGTTCTAGGCTTTGATCTGTTGATCTTTTGTGAACTATGTTGACAGTTATTTATTTTGGGGATGTATCTATTTTTCTATTGATGGTCTGATGACCAGTACATTTGGTGACTATTTATGATATCGATGATGTAGTACTTTATCTCTGGTATTGCTGTGTGATGTTTCGATTACTGTCTCTTAATCTCATAGTCTTGGTAAAGTCTTCCGCTGCAGTTTTCTTGTTATGACGAGGAAAATGATTTTTCAAAGGTGGTGTCCAGGAGGGACATTATTAGGATGGCGCGCCGTGAGATCAATTACTAGTTAATTTATATTCCCATCGAGCGGGGCATCACACTAAACCCGCAACTTGGTTCGGAAACCCGAAATTCGAACCAAATTAAGACTGAGTCTTAAGAAAGTGACAGAGTTTAGTGTCCGAAAACTTTGAAATAATCATTTCGAGAAAGAACGAAATGAAACCATTTGTCAATGTCTTTATCACTTCCCTTTCCGATCATATTGCTATCGTCGAGTGGGTGGACGCCACTTGTGCAACGTGCTGCTTTCGACTACCACCTTTGCTTCCTATGACGCTAAAAAAGAAGAAGAAGAACAAAGACGGTGTGAGCTGATTTATCCAAAGGAGGCTCATGTCATGTTAGTGATTTTAGATTTTTGGGAAAAGTATAAAATGGCCTCCCAAACTATCACTCATTTGTAAAATAACCCATCAAACTTTCAATTGGTATAAAGCAGACTCTCGAACTATCAACTCCTTATAAAATGGCCCCATCTGTTAGATGAAACTGTCAAAATGGATGGAAAACCCAAAACGATGTCGTTTTAGACTGTAAAATTACTAAAATGCCCTCTTTAGAAGGAAAAAAAAAACCCTTAAACGTCGTTGTTTTATGTTCTCCTCAACAAATCCCTGTTGTAGAACCCAGACCCACTTCTCCGTCGCAGACCCGCTTCCCTGTCGCAGAGATCAGATCCATGTTTGATCAAGCCTCTCGATCTCTAGAGATCAGATCATCAAGCTGCCAAGGCCTACGACAAAGCCGCGCTCGAATACCATGGCCGAAAAGGCAAACTCAATTTCCCAATTGAAGCTGGGAAGTCGGACTCAAATGCCAAGTCTGGAGAAAGAAAATGGAGTCGTGAGGAGGAATTAGTGAACTCAGAGGGGATCCTATTTGAGAACCCGAATGCCCAACCTGAATTATTGCCGGTCGTACCCGAAAACCCAAGTGTTGAAGAAGAAAAGCACTACAGAGGTGTCACAAAAATAAAGCAGGGCAAGTATGGGGCAAAGATCATACGCTTTGCCAAGGACAAGTGGCTGGGGACCTTCGACACCGCTATCGAAGCTACCAAGGCCTACAACAAAGCCGCGATCGAATACCACTGCTAAAAAGCCAAACTCAATTTCCCAATCGAAGCTGGGAAGTCGGAGTCGAATGCAGCGTTCAGAGAAAGAAAATGGAGTCGTGAGGAGGACAAGGCAGCAAAGGAGATGGAAGCTGGAAAGTCATTGTCAGATGCCGCGTTCAGAGAAATAAAACGGCGTCGTGAGGAGGACGAGGCAGCAAAGAAGATGGTGGTGGTGAAGAAGGGGAGGTCGATGGAGCAGATTTCTTTTTATGGGTTATACTGTATATAGACAAATTTTTATTTGTTGAAATTCATTTACACTATATATGAGTGTTTTTTTGTGTAAATGAGGTGATTTCGGTGTGAAATCGTGATTGTCTTTTTTCTGCAAGAAATCTTGAACAAAAAATTATCTGTGATTCAATTGCTTGGATTCAAACCAGTCGCTGGTAAAGAACACGAGGGAAGAAGGATGATGTTGAAGATAGGGCAAAACGACGCCGTTTTTTATGGGGTTTTTTTAATTTTATTTTTTATTTTAACAAGGGTATTTTAGTAATTTTACAACCCAAAACGACGTCGTTTTGGGTTTTCCATCCATTTTGACGGTTTCATCTAACGGATTGGGCCATTTTATAAAGGGTTGATAATTTGAGGGGCTACTTTATACCAATTAAAAGTTTGGGGGGCCATTTTACAAATAGGTGGTAGTTTAGGGGGCCATTTTATACTTTTCCCTAGATTTTTTGTTGTTTTTAAAAATGGGTTTTCGTTTAGTATGGATTTTTAGGATTGCTTGGAGAAATTGAATGAGCATTAAGATTAGTGTGTAGAGAAATGGCTGGTAAAAGAATTTGAAAATTTGGGTATAGTTCAGTTAAGGTGTAAATTTCATTGAATGAGAAACTTTAATGACAAAGGTTTGTGGGTTATGTTTGGATTTGAATTGTAATATCCACGGACATGATAAGAAATTGTTAATTTAAATAAATGGTTGATTTAATAATTTAATTTATATTTAAACATTATGCTGCTTAGAATTCATAATCTCACAATTACAGAGTATGGTTCTAATGTCCTAAATTTGATGACGTCGGTGATAAAGTTTAGTCATACCAACTCCTGTCATATGTAACTGGAACAATATAATTGTTGACACATTATTAGTGGCTGGTTTAGATCTATAATCGTGAAATGTCTTCTGGATCTTTTAAACAATAAAGAATGTTTTGCTTTGCAGCATATGAAGCAGTGCACAATGCTAAAGTATACATGCAATTCAAGCAACCCTTATTTTGCCAAGCATGCATTATTTGTTGTAAATTCTAGACCACTTCGGTATGGGGAAATTTGAAGGCTGGGAGTTTGGGGTAGTTGACTTAAGATTCGTTGCTCACTTTAAAATCTTGAGGACTGTAGGAACCTTGGAATACTTTCCTTTGTCAGTTCGGCAAAGAGAAGGGCACCTCTATATATCCTCATTAGAACTTCCAATCAAATAGCTTAACCTTCATCCTCGGTGACCATATCTATCCTCAATGACCATTGTGTACCTTTAGGAACCAACTCTTCCAATTAGTTTGCACTAATTCATACTAAATGCTATAAGTAGAGCACTAAATGTCTCTTCCCTTACAACCCAGGAAAGGTTCTAGCCATATCTATTTTATTACCCCAAAAGACTAGGTCAATGTTACAATTGGAGCCACCTAGAGTCACTTATATAGCAAAATTTCACCTAGCAAGGAACAAATGTAGGACTTTGACACCCATCTGACACCTTCAATCTATACACCTAATATGGAACATAACTATTTGGGGTGCCATAATATACGTCAATCAAATCCCTGACGTCTTTGTTAGGGCCCATGTCAAGTCATGTCAAGTTGTAATGGGCCAATAATTTTAATTATTGGCCCTAGGAGGTTCAGCCGTTGTCAGGTCAAGGTGTGAAAAGGGCCCCTTACAATCCATCCATCCAATATGGCACTTAAGCTTTTGGGGTGCTACATTATCTACCCATAAAAACCCATTTGGAGCCACTATATCATTATACAAATACTACAAGATCTCATACAGCTGTCATTTATCCTTATTAGACCAGAATAGGGTCACTGCAATATAATCTTACTAAAAAGGTTATATATTTCACCTATCTTTCATTTGGTTCCTACAAAAGCAATCTCAGAAAACTGAAGGTTGACATAACCTGTTTATGTCTGCTGAGGCATCCATGTGCTTGAGCTTTTGGAACTTATGCTGGAAAACTAAAAACCAGGCGTACTTGTTTTTGGGCAACTACACCAATATTGCTGAGCTACTAATACTTTGAACCCTCTTGATGTGGCTCATTGTCCATATATAGTGGTACCATATTGTTTATATTATTTTTATCATTTAGATGCAGTGCAGTCATTTTCTCCCTTGGTAAAAAGGCGGGAGAGAGAGAGAGCATTGCTATAACATAAGTACCTATTCAATCAAAGTGATCAATTTAGGTCAGAAGTCATTTCTGTGTAACAAGTATGCAAGTAAATTTATGGTGAATGCGATTACCTATTCCGATAAGTGACATTTATCAAAGTACTCATATTTCTGCAATAAAACACAATTAGTTGATTCAAATGGAAATAAGAAGCAATGTTATTAGAATCAAAAATCTTGTCGGGATCTTTGGTTTCATTTTGGAGTGACAGTACGAGATCACAAGAACAAAGGGTTAAAAGAGACCAACCATAAGATTTATGAAAATTGAAAAAGAAACAAATTACTTGTAAATACCCTTGTGTTTTCATTAAGAAACAAAGGTAAACTATAGAGAAGAATAAATTTATAGCATTGATCTTTAATTAGTATCAAATACTGCTGAGGAACAATGCATCAAAATATTTGCACAAGTCTAAACCTCCAAATTCTGAACAGGATTGGATTAGTAAACCCTAATCTACAATTCACAAAAATTTGCTCAATCTACAAATGGATACTCACAGTAACACACAATCACCCTCTGGGCATATCAATCAGAAGTTTAATCTTTCAAATTACTCAGCATTTGAAGCAAAATATGGGGAAAATGCATAATTGGAGAGAAAATAAGCGCATTACCGAAACAGAGAGAAACTAGAAAAGGGAAGAAATTTACCTGATTTGGTTTTCCTCTCTCCTTCTACAACGAAAGAGAAAGAGATTCCATCAAAACAAAAGAAAGAAAGAAAATCAATGGGAAAGTGAAAAAGTCAGTCGATTGGAGAGGGAGAAGAGAAAACGCATAAATATTTTTGCCTCAACTGCGTTGGTGCCTGTTAGTTAGTGTATATGTGGGGCTTGTCCTACATTGGTAAGATTGGGAGCCAAGGCTTCTCTCTCCCTCTTATATAAGAGGAAGAGAGGAGCCTTGGCTCCCAATCTTACCAATGTGGGACAAGCCCCACATATACACTAACAGTGCCAAAGAGAAAACGCTTGGTTAAAGGCTTAAAGCAACTATCAGCAGCGACATTTATTTGTCACCGCTAATGGAATCTTTATTATTATTTATATATATATCGTCTTTTATAATTTTTTTTATTGTAAATGTTTTTTATTAATCACATTCATAAAATAGATCAATATAAACATATATATTAATGTAATATACACAAAATGCCTTTACAATTGTTTTTTATTTGTATATCATATGTTATGTACAAAATATGTAATTCAACATCATACGACAAATACATAAATAAATATCAAGTTAATGCCGATTGATTGGACTAATGCATCAAGATGATACAAAATTCAAAAAGTTTAATCGTATCACAATTGATCAGACCTTCGGTGGAACCATCGTGTCAAATTTGGTCGATCGTTCAATCTTATCACTATCGATCTGACTAGTTAAATAAATAAAAATTATCACTATTTTCTTCCATGTATTACTTAAATAAAAAATAAAAAATAAACCTTTTTGATCTGTAAAAGCAACTTGTTCCTTATCAATTTGGGCCTCTATCTCAACGACACCGTTTACAATTTTCTTGGCCCTTCGTCTTGCCATGTTAATTTACCGCAAAGCCAAATGTCATTCTAAACACTAATTTTAAGCGAGAAAGTTATAGGTTGTAATCCATAATTGAAATTGAAAATTTTCAACAAAAAAAAAAATTGAAAGGGGGGGAGCTTGGGTGGTTACCGGTCACCAAGGCCTGGTCGGAGGGTTCGCAAAGCAAAGTTTTTGATTACTCTGTTTCCTTCGGCAAAACAATATTTGAAATTGGGGATGAAAGCAAATTTTAGTTTGGGCGGAAAAATAAGTTTGAAAACTACAAATAAAATATTAAATATTGCAAATTTTGACATTAATTCTTAAGTCACAAAGTTTGAACATTTCACAAAGTTGCTTGTGCCACGATAAAATTAACAGTCAATAGTTATGTGATCTAAACTCTGAACCAAAGAAGATCCCAAATCACTATTGACTAATATCTAATAAAGATTCATTATAAATCTAATAATAGTTTTATCTTCAAATGATAATTTAATCAACTATTAAGTAGGTTGTCATTAGTTCATTATCTTTCATTTTCCTCTCACGGGTCCTTCTGCCGTTGATTGGGAGTAATTCTACAAAGATACATGGTATTATTAGGTTAGTTTTGATACTATTTGTCGCAATCCTTTTGCTGTTGATTGGGAGTAATGCACCAATGCTACATGGTATTATTAGGTTAGTTTTGAAATCTAGGGAAAGTGTGAGCCACATTTATGCTATTAACCCAAAATGATTAGCCAATATTATAATTGAAACTCCATGAAGTCACTTTTATATAGCCCAATCTCACTTAGTTAGGTGAGATTGGACTATATAATAGAGGATGATTGTCGAAAGTCTTTTGAGCCATCCCAAAATTTCCTAAAAAGTCTCTAGAAAGCGTTTGTCTATTGATCAATGGTAGCACAGCTCTAATCGATCGGCCTATGCGATACTTCTGTGTATTGTAAAATAGAGACTAGGAATTGACTAGTTTTCTTTGTTGAATTGTTGAATAAAAGAAGAGTGCATATGCTTATACAGAAGTAACCACATCTTTTTGAAATATTCTCCAACAACAAAGGTACACAAATAAGAGCCAGAGGAAGAATTTTTATCAATGATGGTAATCAAAGCTGAAGAAAACATGATTAAGCATAGCTTCACAAATACAAAACTCGATTTTCCAACTGCTTAAGCGCATCTCGAATCTGAGCTTGCAGAAAAGTGATCTTTATCAACTGCCGCATTGTGTTCATCGTCAATGCGTCCACTTTTTAGCAATCCATTCGGCAGATCATCAATGCGTCCTCTTTTTAGCAATCCATTCGGCAGACTGCAACACATACCGCCATCATTGCACATCAAGTTGAAAGGTTTCCAAGGAGTTTCTGCCATTTCAAATAACATCTAAAGGCAAAAAATACATGAGCCTAAACGTAATGCTACAAAACCAACTGAACAATAACTATCGCCATGGCCCTGTAACATCCACAAATACACAACTCTCAACATGACGCTGTAGGCAGTACCAAGAAGAATCCTGTGAAGCCACACAAACAAGAGATACAAGACTACTATTTACTCAAAACCTCAATACAAAGGTAGCTGTGCATGCATTGAAATAAAAGAACAATTTCAGCTATTAGAACAGTCATTGGTACAATGACACGAGTACATTCAAGAGTCTTGGATTCATAAGTTTTTGAATATTCTTGACCAAATGAATTGAAGCTGGTCAGCCCTCTTCTGACTCTGCACAGTAGTTCACACGTCAGAACAACACTAAGAGATAATAGGTTTGGTTGATAATGCTCTTTGGGTTTGCTTTTTGCTTTTGTTTAGCATTATAAGAAACAACTTCAATATAAAACACTTAAAACTCTACTTTAACACTTATGACACATAAGAACACTTTTTCAATTAAAAAGCAATAAGCACCAGCTAAAATAGCATTCTTGAACCCAATAATCCCAGATTTAAGGACACAATGCCCCCTCCAGTGCATTAAACCAGCCCACTCAATTCACATTGATAAGGGAAACACATCTGCCACAGCATCAGTGAGATTAAAAAACAAAAAAGATGGTGAATTTGGTATTTCTTAGAACATAACAAATTTCTTGACGATATAGCAAGTATGTCTCCTCGATGTAGTGATGAGATAATGAATAAGAGTAGATACAGCTACTATTCATACCATTTATGGCTTCCATGTTATCTTCCTTGTAGACACCAAGGGGTGAGCCATGGACAGATAAAAGCTTCTCACCAGGCTTAGGCAACCTCAACGTTTTCGGTGTCATCCCAACAGACAGCCTTTGGCTACTCACCTGCAAAAATGATCATATGTAACTTAGCATCTCAAGTTAATTTGATAGCCATTCAACAAAAAAGAATTTGAAACCCAACTGACAAATACTCTAGAAACAATCTCAACCCATTAGCAAGCTTTATTTTTCTCACTCAATTCCAGTCACCACCTACCTATCCTTATATATTTCTCCTTTTACAAATAAACTGCTTTTGCTATTTATAAATCATAGACATTGGGATAAAATCTCAAGCACCGTTGCATCAGCTGAAAAGCTTCTTCAAGATCATGGAGTTGGACTACAGCATTTTTAGAATTCAAACTAATTAGTGCCCTTCAGTAAACTACTTGGCCCTTCTACTAATTTCAACAAATGAGAAGAGTTTAGTTCCAAGGTATTACACAAGTTGCGTTTTAGTAAGAGTGAAACTTTATGCAGAGCAATATAAACCTAAGTGACCAAGAAGAGACAAACCCCAGGAGTTCGTACACCATCTTGCATCCCAAGCATTTGAATATCAGATGGCTCCTCCAAAACCTACAAAACAAATATTTCAGTAAGATAAAAAGAAATGAAACATGGCCTTTTTTTGTGGATATCAAAAAGTCTAGGGATTGTGCTTCAAGGTCAATTTGGTTTTGCGCTTTCAAAACATGAGATTTCAAAAAATGGCAATCTCAAAATGTGTGATTTGAACAATTTATGAAATAGAGTTAAGCTTTTTGGAAAATTTCAATGTAGCCTTTAAAATCGCAATTTGACCTTTAAAATCGAGTCTTTCTAAAAATGCACCATATTACCTGCAATTTGAAAATGTAAATTTTTACACTTTTTCGAACCACTGTTTTTTAAAAATTAACTCCCGAGCGACACTTTCTGCGATTTTATTTAGAAAAACACTTTTAGCTTGCGAAATCACAAGGCCAAACAAAAACTTAATAAGTTTATCGCATGAAGTGCAAAATAAAGACAATTTCAACTGCATTTAAACAAACTCAGAAGAAAACATCCTTAGTTTTGGTAATTAGTAATATAAGCATCCAGAAGCCCTAAAATTTGTTAGAACATACAAAGTCACTTATTTTCAAATTAGCAGCACCTACAAGGCTTGTCTTCACTGCCACCAATCAAGCACCCTTGTGAGATACAATCAATCAAAAAATGCAAATTTAAGCATACTTCATCAAAAGACTGAAATTCACGAATACCCGCTTTGCTCGAAAACTGAAAGCCACCCAAAGATGCAATAGCAGTGGAGCAGTCTGGATAAGCGGCGCAGAAGAGACGTGTGTATGTCGTTTCCATCACCTTGGTTCATGGGAAAATTACCACCTTCAATGTTCCATTGCATTTCGAATTGTTCGTTTCCTTCATTTCCAACAACCGAAAGGTTCGGAAGGTTTTCTTTGAAAAATTTTAGAGCTGAAGTTCGCAGTTGTTCCTCGCTGAAATAGGAGCGAAGCAAACGCACTTCGGTCAGCAAATGTTCAATCTCCACATCACGAATAGCCCTAATCGCAGCACTTTGTCGCTCAACTGTTAAAAAAAAAAAAAAATCAAATTTAGAAACAAAGATATCAAATTGAGAAACAATTCTACCATTTCTTCCATGTATTACTTAAATAAAAAATAAACCTTGTTGATCTGTAAAAGCAGCTTGTTCCTTATCAATTTGGGCCTCTGTCTCACAGCACCATTTAAAGTTTTCTTGGCCCTTCATCTTGCCATGTTAATTTACTGCAGAGCCAAATGTCATTTGAAACCCTAATTTTAAGCAAGAAAGTTATAGGATGTAATCCATAAGTGAAATTGAAAATTTTCAACAAAAAAAATGAAAGGGGGGGGGAAGCTTAGGTGGTTACCGGTCACCAAGGCTTGGTCGGAGGGTCCACAAAGCGGAGTTCTTGCTTACTCTGTTTCCTTCAACAAAACAATATTTGAAATTGGGGACAAAAGCAAATTTTAGTTTGGGCGGAAAAATAAGTTTGAAAGCTACAAATAAAATATTAAATATAGCAAATTTTGACATAAATTCTTGAGTCACAAAGTTTGAACATTTCACAAAGTTGCATGTGCCACAATAAAATTAATGGTCAATAGTCATGTGATCCAATCCCTGAACCGAAGAAGATCCCATATCACTATTGACTAATATCTAATAAAGATTCATTACAAATCTAATAATAGTTTTATCTTCAAATGATAATTTAATCAACTATTAAGTAGGTTGTCATTAGTTAGAAACATTCCCTTTCATTTTCCTCTCACGGGTCCTTTTGCTGTTGGTTGTGAGTAATTTTACAAAGCTTACTTGTGTCCTATTTGTATCATACTAAGAATGATGTGGCTATTAAAATCACCATTGGACTTGTAATTGATCATTATTAGATTTTGATCAAATGGTGATTTTAATAGCCAAATCATTCTAGTATGATACAAGTAGACCTTCTAGAATTACTCATTGATTGGATATGTAAAATAATAATAATAATTTAAAAAATCACCAATATGCATAAAAATTGATTGATTAATGCTATAAGGCTTTCTAAAGACTTTCTAGAATCGTCCCAAATATGATATGGCTTTTAAAACCACCAATATATCAAAAGTCAATAAATCAAATCTAAAATTCAACAGTAATTTTAAAAGCCACATCACATTTAGAACAACTCTAAAAATACTCTAGAAAGCCTTATACCATTATTCAAACCGAATATTGTAATATTATTTTACCGCTACTGGCGGCATGCAAAAAGATCGATGATAGCTACTATGCACAGCTCTGTCGCTGTCTACTAGACTGCTATTGCAGGTCAATTGCAATCTGCCTATCCGACGATCTCCATTCTTCACTCTAAACCCGCAACTTGGTTCGGAACCCGAAATTCGAACCAAATTAAGATTGACTCTTAAGAAAGCGACAGAGTTTAGTGTCCGGAAACTCTGAAATAATCATTTTGAGGAAGAACGAAATGAAACAATTTGTTAATATCTTTATCACTTCCCTTTCCAATCATACTGCTATCGCCGAATGGGTGGACACCACTTGTGCATACGTGCTGCTTTCGACTACCACCTTTGGTTCCCCTATGACACTGAAAAAGGAGGAGGAGAACAAAGACGGTGTGAGCTGATTTATCTAAAGGAGGCTCATGTCATGAAAGTAGTTATTTTAGATTTTTTGCTATTTTTAATAATGGGTTTTCTCTTAGTATGGATTTTTAGGATTGCTTGGAGAAATTGAATGAGCATTAACATTGGTGTGTGGAGAAATGGCTGGTAAAAGAATTTGAAAATTTGGGTATAGTTCAGTTAAGGTGTAAATTTAATTGAATGAGAAACTTTAATGACAAAGGTTTATGGGTTATGTGTGGATTTGAATTGTAATATCCTCGGACATGATAAGAAATGGTTAATTTAAATAAATGGTTGATTTAAAAATTTAATTTATATTTTAACATTATGCTGCTTAGAATTCATAATCTCACATTTACAGATTATGGTTCTAATGTCCGAAATCTGATGACGTCGGTGATAAAGTTTAGTCATACTCACTCCTGTCATATCTGACTAGAACAAAATTATTGTTGAGATATTATTAGTGGCTGGTTTAGATCTATAATCATGAAATGCCTTCTGGATCTTTTGAACAATAAAGAATGTTTTGCTTTGCAGCATATGAAGCAGTGCACAATGCTAAAGTACACATGCAATTCAAGCAACCCTTATTTTGCCTAGCATGCATTATTTGTTGTAAATTTTAGACCACTTCGGTATGGGGAAATTTGAAGGCTGGGAGTTTGGGGTAGTTGACTTAAGATTCGTTGCTCACTTTAAAATCTTGAGGACTGTATGAACCTTGGAATACTCTTCTTTGTCAGTTCCGCAAAGAGAAGGGCTCCTCTATATATCCTCATCAGAACTTCCAATCAAATAGCTTAAACTTCATCCTCGGTGACCATATCTATCCCCAATGACCATTGTGTACCTTTAGTAACCAACTCCTCCGATTAGTTTGCACTAATTCATACTAAGGTTTATTGGGGAAGTATGGGTCGGTTTGGGGGGGATGGCGCTCGAGAGTCATTTCTGGCTCACACGGGGTGGGCTTGTGGAAATTTATTTGTATGGGGTGGCTAAATTTTAGGAAGTTCCTTAAGTATGATCCTGGAGATGGCTCTAAGATTCGCTTTTGGGATGATGTTTGGTGTGGGGATAGGGCTCTCAAAGAGGTTTTTCCAGATTTGTTCAGTATTGCTAGTTTCAAGGAGGCTTCTATTGCAGATAATGTGGAGCGTTCTAGTGGTTCCATTCAGTGGAATGTTCAGTTCTCTCGGCTGATTCATGATTGGGAGGTGGAGGAGTTAGCCTCGTTTTACAGTTGTCTTTATGCTTGTAAGATGAGAGGGGAGGGGCTTGATAAGTTGTGGTGGGTGCCTTCTCGGAAGGGTTTTTTTGAGGTTAAGACCTTCTACAGAGCGCTATCACCTCGTGGGTCTCTCTCTTTTCCATGGAAGAGCGTATGGAGATCCAAGGCTTCTCCTAGAGTGGCGTTTTTTATTTGGACGGCAGTGCGTAGTAAGATCCTTACGTTGGATAATCTTGGGAGGAGGGGTATGGTCATGGTGAACAGATGTTGGTTATGTGAGTCGGATGGGGAGTCGGTTGATCATCTTCTTCTTCATTATGCGGTTGCTAGTAGCTTGTGGTCTTCCTTCTTCGCTCGTTTTGGCCTGTGCTGGGTGATGCCTCGTTCCGTTAGTGAGTTATTTGCGAGTTGGTGGACAGGAGGTCGTACGAGTAGTGCTGTTGTTTGGAAGATGGTTCCTCATTGTATCATGTGGTGTATTTGGAGGGAGCGCAATAATAGATGTTTCGAGGACTCGCCGAGGTCCCAAGAGGAGCTCCTTCATTTTTTTCTCTTTACTTTGTACACCTGGACTACAGGCTGGCTTGCCCCTCGGGTCATAAGCTTTGTAGATTTTCTCTCCTTCTTCTCTATCTCTCCCTAGTCCCCCTTGTATACTCCCTGTGTACTAAGGGTTGCGCCCCTTTGCGCCTTTGATATATTCTATTGACTTATCAAAAAAAAAATTCATACTAAATGCTGTAAGTAAAGCACTAAATGTCTCTTCCCTTACAACCCAGGAAAGGTTCTAGCCATATCTATGTTATTACCCCAAAAAGACTAGGTCAATGTTACAATTGGAGCCACCTAGAGTCGCTTATATAGGACTTTGACACCCATCTGACACCTTCAATCTATACACCTAATATGGAACATAACTATTTGGGGTGCCATAATATCCGTCAATCAAATCCCTGACGTCCTTGTTAGGGCCATGTAAAGTTGTAATGGGCCAATAATTTTCATTATTGGCCCTAGGAGGTTTAGCCGTTGTCAGGTCAAGGTGTGAAAAGGGCCCTTTACAATCCATCCATCCAATATGGCACTTAAGTTTTGGGGGTGCTACATTATCTACCCATAAAAACCCATTTGGAGCTACTATATCATTATAGAAATACTACAAGATCTCATACAGCTGTCATTTATCCTTGTTAGACCAGAATAGGGTCACTGCAATATAATCTTACTAAAAAGGTTATATATTTCACCTATCTTTCATTTGGTCCCTACAAAAGCAATATCAGAAAACTGAAGGTTGACACAACCTCTTTATGTCTGCTGAGGCATCCATGAGCTTGAGCTTTTGGAACTTATGCTGGAAAATCTAAAAACCAGGCGTACTTGTTTTTGGACATCTACACCAATATTGCTGAGCTACTAATACTTTGAACCCTCCTGATGTGGCTCATTGTCCATATATTGCTGTACCATATTGTTTATATTATTTTTATCATTTAGATGCATTGCAGTCATTCTCTCCATTGGTAAAAAGGAGAGAGGGAGAGAGAGAGGGAGAGAGAGAGAGAGAGCATTGTTATAACATAAGTACCTATTCAATCAAAGTGATCAATTTAAGTCAAAAGTCATTTATGTGTCCAATTATCTATGTAATGACATTGAATTTGGAGGAGATATTCTAGATTTGAGAGAATTTTAGGAGATCTTTTAGATTTTCTAGAATTTGATTTGATTTATATTTCCCCGGACTGATGACTCGCTCTTTTCATGGCTATGAAGGAACTATCAAGTTTTGTTGATCTGAAATTTAGAGCTTGTTTACTCTTGCTTCTAGGCCATTTCCTCTCTCCGTTGTCTCTTATTTTATTGATTTTAGTAAATTAGTCCATTTCTCTCTCCTTTTCCTCTATTGGAAAAAGGAGGAAGGGAGAGAGCATATATGCCAAACGAATCAGTGCAAAGACACGTAATAATTATTTTGTGAAATATAAGTGTCGAGCTTATCTGAGTAACAAGTACGCAAGTAAATTTATGGTGAAGGCAATTACCTATTCCGATAAGTGACATTTATCGAAGTACTCATATTTCAGCAATAAAACACAGTTAGTTGATTCAAATAGTAAGAAGAAGCGATGTTATTAGAATCAAAAATCTTGTCTGGATCTTTGGTTTCATTTTGGAGTGACAATACGAGATCACAAGAACAAAGGGTTAAAAGAGACCAAGCATATGATTTATGAAAGTTGAAAAGGAAACAAATTACTTGTAAATACCCTTGTTGTTTCATTAAGAAACCGAGGTAAACTATAGAGAAGAATAAATTTATAGCATTGATCTTTAATTAGTATCAAATACTGCTGAGGAACAAAGCATCAAAATATTTGCACAAGTCTGAACCTCCAAATTCTGAACAGGATTGGATTAGTAAACCCTAATCTACAATTCACAAAAATTTGCTCAATCTACAAATGGATACTCACAGTAACACACAATCACCCTCTGGGCATATCAATCAGAAGTTTAATCTTTCAAATTACTCAGTATTTGAAGCAAAATATGGGGAAAATGCATAATTGGAGAGAAAATAAGCACATTACCGAAACAGAGAGAAACTTGAAGACGGAAGAAATTTACCTGATTTGGTTTTCCTCTCTGCTTCTGCAACGAAAGAGAAAGAGATTCCATCAAAACAAAATAAAGAAAGAAAATCAAAAGGAAAGTGAAAGAGTCGGTTGATTGGAAAAGGTGAAGAGAAAACGCTTAAATATTTCAGCCTCGGCAACGTTGGTGCCAAAGAGAAAACGCTTGGTTAAAGGCTTAAAGCAACTATCAGCATCGACATTTATTTGTCGCCGCAAATGGAATCTTTATTATTATTTATATATTGTAAATGTTTTTTATTAATCACATGCATAAAATAGATCAATATAAACATATAAATTAATGAAATATACACAAAATGCTTTACAATTGTTTTTTATTTGTATATCATATGTTATGTACAAAATATATAATTCAACATCATACGACAAATACATAAATAAATATCAAGTTAATGCCGATTGATTGGACTAATGCATCAAGATGTTACAAAATTCAAAAAGTTGAATCGTATCACAATTGATCAGACCTTCGGTGGAACCATCGTGTCAAATTTGGTTGATCGTTCAATCTTATCACTATTGATCCGACTAGTTCAAAAAATGTTGGAGAAATTTCGGAAAATATTCTGAAATTGATCATAGAGGATGATTGTCAAAAGTCTTTTGAGCCATCCCAAAATTTCCTAAAAAGTCTCTGGAAAGGGTTTGTCTGGTGATCAATGGTAGCACAGCTAGAATTGAACGGCCTATGCGCTTCTTCTATGTATTGTAAAATGAAAACTAGGAATTGACTAGTTTTGTTTGTTGAATTGTTGAATAAAAGAAGATTGCATATGCTTATACAGAACTCAGGGGTGTAAACGAGCTGAGCCTGGGCTGTCCAGGGTCAGCTCGTTTATTATTGTGCCAAACTCGAGCTTGAGTCGAGCCTGGGTTGGCTGCTCGAGCTCGGCTCGACAAGGGTTGAGTCGAGCTCGAGCTCGACAATTTTTTTATTTTTTTTTTGTAATTTAATTGTATTATACTGATTTTTCTTTAAATTCAAAATCTTAACATATAACAAATGTAAATCTGACATACAATAAACCTCTCAATTATCACAAAAATCTTCACAATAAACCTTAAAACAAACAAACATAATCGCAGAGGAAAACCTGAAGAGGAGCTTACCTAGCCGATTAGGGTTTTGATCTGGGTTTTGGTGAGAGATTGAGAGGAGAGAACTCAGGGATGAGAGGTTGAGAGGAGAGAATGTGAGCGGCTAGGTCAGGGATTCGGGGGAAGTGGGTTAGAGGCGCAGATGGGTAGGGTTTTGATCAGGGTTTTTTAGATCTGGGTTTTGATCTGGGAGCACCGAAGCAGACGACCGTGAGAACGAGAGAGAGAGAGTGACTGAGTGAGAGGAGACTGAGAACGAGGGATAGTGAGAGGGGCACCGGAGCAGACGATCGTGAGAAGTGAGAACGAGAGAGAGTGCGAGGAGACTAAGTCTGAGAGAACGAGCGGCTGCGGCTAGGTCAAGGTTTTTTTTGGTGATGTATTATACCACTAGGTTTCATATGATCCAACGGCCGATATATATGATCCAACGGCCGATATTATAGCTGGATAGCCTAGATACCACTTGGTCCACTTGCCAACGGTAGCGCTTGAGATGTACATATATAGGTGGTGTTTGACAAACGTTTTGTGGATGTATTGTTTGTGGATGTACTGTTCATTTTTTTTTGTCTTTTTCTTAATAATTCTTCAAATATCACTGAAATACCCTTCACCTCCTCTGATTTTGGATGGATTTCGGCAGAGAAAAAAGGATCAAGAAAAGACTCAACACAGACATTCACCGAACATCCGAAATGAACACAACCATTTGATGATTCTCAGAAAATCAACACCCAAAACTCTTTAAGAAACAGAGTACCAAAAACAGAACAACAACCCATTCAGCTACCACCGAGAATCAAACAGAAAATCAACAACAGCCGTGAATCAGCCCCTTAGAAACCCAAAACAGGGCAAATCCACTGCAACCAAAACAGAACAATCGAACAAAGCAAGAAAGGACAAATTCAGATAAATCGTCAATTTCTTTGATTTTTAGGGCTTTTGTCCCCGCTGTCGAATTTTGAAGATCGTCAAAAACATCCGATTCAGCACATAGAGGACTCGAGATGGGCTTTTCGCCTCCGATGCCCGATAGTTTTGAATCCTCCCGCTTTAGTGTTGCCAAACGCAGGATCAAACTGTGGTGAAGAAAGCGAAGGCCTTGAGTCATGAGCGGAGACCGGACCTCCGGGCTTTGGATTTTCGTGGATGCCAGGATCATCTCCTTTTCTTGTTTATGGGGCGGCTTTCCGACCGGGGATCTGAGCCGTGGGTTAAGGCGTTCCAATATCGACCGTTGAGGCCGATATGATGAAAGTCGTGGGCCAAATCAAAGGAATTGAGATTGTGATGATGAGCTAGGTGGTTGTGACTACTTGAATAAATCTCAGAGAGATTGAAATCAGAGTGAACAAACTGGGTGGCATCGAAGGGCTGGCCGGAGTGTGGGAGATTCGGAATTAGGTGATGGTGAACCAGCTGGGGGTCGCTGCAGGGATGATTGAATTGGTGAAGAGTCTTCAAAGCAGGACCAGGATCGTCGTGCAAACCCAGCTCCTTGATGATCAAATCCCAGTCCAGATTGTGCAGAGCATGCTCATCCAAGTCAAGCGAGTCCGCCGTGGATGAGCTGAAATTTTGGCAGCCAAGGCCGGTTTTTTGGTGGCAGGGCTAGGGCTCCAACGTAGGTCAAGAATTGAGGTGGGCTCGTAGCAGAGGTGTCGCCTTTGTTTGTGGAATTTGGGAGAAAGCATTTGTTTGTGGGTTGTGGGTAAAATTGTAATTTGACTGCACAGTGAAAACGCAAACAGTAGATCCTCAACCCCAAACCCGTTTATCAAACAACCCCATAACTAGTAGGGATATATAACTAGTAGGGACAGCACGTGCATTGCACGTGCTTTCCCTGTGTTATAAATCCCTATATTTATTTTTCTCTTAATCTTCTAGCTGTTGAGATTTTCTTGGTATTGATTTTTAGATTTTTTTTTTTCATTTTTCTCTTAATTGCTTGGATCTTCTGAGGTTTTTTTTGGCTCATTTTTCTTTTAAATCTTCTGGATCTTGGGATTTTATTGGTATTATTTTTTGGGTTTTTTTTTTTTTTTTTT
>CM017327.1:23459184-23494179 GCA_006937295.1 Carpinus fangiana
TTTTTTTTTTTTTTTTTTTTTTTGTATTTTTTTCATATAATCTTCCTGATTAATCTTAAGCTCTTTTTGGGTATTGATTTGTGTTTTTTTGAATTATTTTCTCTTAATCTTGAGCTTTTGGGTTTTGTTTTAGATATTTATTTTCTTAGATTTGGGTAATATTACAACATATTAAATAAACTGAAAATTTATTCATTTCCTCTTCTAGAAGTTGCTTGTCTCCAGAATATGTATTCTTCTTGGTGCAACTCATATAATATTGTCTTTAATTAATATTGTACATATTAGTTTAAGCCATAGCCTCATGTATATATTTGATAACGCATCTTTGTCATCATTTAAGCAATTTTTTTTTTTTTTTTTTTCAGTTCAATACAAAAGCTTTCATGTTATTTTTTGCCTTCGCGTGTGATCTCTCTCCTTCCATTTTCTTTCACTCACATTTATTTATTTATTTTATTTCACTTTCTCCCCAACTTGGCCGACACACCAATTGACCAAAAAAAATTTCTCTCTCCCACTTGCCGACAACATCACTCAAATTTTTTTTTTCTTTCTTTTCTCCTCTTTCCATGCGCATAACAGGTTTTTTTCTTTGTTTTCTTCTCACTTTTCTCCCAATTTTTTTTTTTCCCACTTGCTCTTCCTCTTTCCTCCTTTTCACCATTTTCTCCACCCACACGCAGCACCATGCTTCCTCTCTTTCCTTCTTCATTTTTTTTTTTCTTTTTCTTGTTTAAGGGTGTGTGCGTGGGGAGAGGGAAATATACCCAAAAAAATATATTAAAAAACACCAAAAAAAAAAAAAAACACCAAAAATTTAATACACAAAATGAACCAAGATTAACACAGAAATATTAGGAAAAAAATATAAAAACAAAAAACAATACTCAAAAAACTCCAGATTAAGCCCAGAAGATTAAGAAAAAAAACACACAAATCAATAGCCAAAAGCTCAACATTAACCCATAATCATCTATAATTCGGCCAAACTCAAGAAACACAAAAAACACAACTTCAATTCAATACCCAAAAGCTCAAGATTTACCCAAAACTAAGAAAATAAATATCCAAAACAAAACCCAAAAATTCAAGATTAAGAGAAAAAAATCCAAAAAAACACAAATCAATACCCAAAAAAAGCTTAAGATTAATCAAGAAGATTATGAGAAAAATATACAAAAAAAAAAAAACCTAGAAATCAATACACAAAAGCTGAAGATTAACCCAAAAAATAAATCCCAAAAATAATACCCAAAAGCTCAAAAGATTTAAGAGAAAAATATATAGGAAAAAACCCTAAAATTAATACCAAAAAACCTCAAGATTCAGAAGATTAAGAGAAAAATGAACCAAAACCTCAATTGATGAATCCTTACCGGTGTGCATAAAAGCTGAAAATTAACCCGTAAAACAAATCCCAAAAACCAATACCCTAAAGCTCAAGAGATTCAAGAGAAAATTATTTTAAAAAAAAAACCCAAAAATCAATACCAATAAAATCTCAAGATCCAGAAGATTTAAGAGAAAAATGAACCAAAAAATACCTGAAAAGATTCAGACGATTAAGAGGAAAATGGAAAAAAAAAAATTAAAAAAAATCAATACCAAAAAAATCTCAACAGTCAGAAGATTAAGAAAAAAAAAAACCCAAAAATCAATACCGAAAAGATCTCAACATCCAGAACAATAAGAAGAAAATGAACCAAAAAAACCTCAAAAGATCTAGGAGATTAAGAGAAAAATAAAATAAAATAAAAACCGAAAAATCAATACAAACAAAATCTCAAGATACAGAAGATTAAGAGAAAAATGAACAAAAAATATCCCAAAAATCAATACCAAAAAAAACCTCAAGATCCAGAAGATTAAGAGAAAAATGAACCAAAAGCTCAATTGATGAATCCTTACCGGTGTGCGTAAAAGCTGAAAATTAACCTGGAAAACAAATCCCAAAAGATCCGGACGATTAAGAGGAAAAAGAAAAGAAAAAAAAAATCCAAAAATCAATACCAAAAAAATCTCAAGAGTCAGAAGATTAAGAAAAAAATAAAATAAAATAAAAATTCAATACCCAAACCGTGAGTGTGCGTGTAGAAGAAAAATATCCAAAAATCAACAGCAAAACCGGGTGTGAGAGAAGAGAAGAAGAGAGGGAGACCATGGGTGAGAAGAAGATGGGAATAAATGCTGTGGGATAAGGAAGAAATAATGAAAGGTGAATAGGAAAGAAGAAAATGATGCTTTGTCTGGCGCCAAATCAGATAAGAGAGAATGTCTTTGTCTCTCTCCTGACAATCTTATCTTCTGCTGAAAAAGACATAAATAACCTTCTTAAGGAAATATGGTCTCTCAATATAAAACCAAAATAAAAGGGCAAAATGGTCTCTTCATATCAAAGAATTGTTATGCATTCAAAAGACATAAATAACCTTCTTAAGGAAAAATGGTCTCTCAATATAAAACAAAAATAAATGGGCAAAATGGTCTCTACATATCAAAGAATTGTTATGCATTCAAAAGACATAAATAACCTTCTTAAGGAAAAATGGTCTCTCAATATAAAACAAAAATAAAGGGGCAAAATGGTCTCTCCATATCAAAGAATTGTTATGCACATTTGCTCTTTTTATATAAAGAGAAGAAGAAGAAGATAAAGGGTATAACAGTCATTACATGGTGCACAACAAAAATTACTGTAGAAAAGAAACAAAAAGACAAAAATACCAAAGCAATCCTTCAACTGTTTCTTTACAAGGAGAGGAATTTGCGGGGCAAAATGGTATTTTAACATCAAACAAAGTGTTGCACTGGTGCACAACAAAAATTACTGTAGAAATGAAACAAAAAGACAAAAACACCAAAGCAATCCTTCAACTGTTTCTTTACAAGGAGAAGAATTTTAGGGGGAAAAGGGTATTTCAACATCAAACAAAGTGTTGCGCAATGCCGCTTTTTATATAAAGAAGATATATTAATATATATGTACTTATTTAACTTATTTTAATATATATATACTTATTGAACTTGAAAATAATTATTACAATTTTTATTGTACGAGTGATCAGTGCTAAATATTGTATATTTGACCCCCTTAACTTATATTTGCTAAGCCTTTAACACTGTTAATATCTAACTTTTGTAATTGTTTTTAGTGTTTTATGGTGTGCAGATCATTGCATCAATACATGGCTACCAAAAGGAAAAATCAACTTGAAGAGATGCCATGAAGTTACTGCCAGTGCGTTCGAACGCAACTGCGGTCGAACACAGGAGCACGTTCGAACGCAGGTCCAGTTAGCCCGCGTCTCCCGCTGATGCCCTAGCCGGCCCTATGATTCCATCACTTCCAGTTGGCACCGCGGCAGTTATCTCCGTTTGATCGCAGAGCGTACGATCGAACGCATGCATCAGTGAGTTTAAACGTAGGGGCTGCGTTCGAACGCAGCCCTATGACCTGGCAGCACACCAAAGTTCTATAAATAGCTGCATTCTTGCATTTTTTTCGAAGTCTTTTTCTTTTGGGCGAGTTTTAAGAGCATTTTGCCATTATAGGCCTTGCTCTGCCCTTTTTAATTGTAATCTTTTACTTTAATTTAATGCATTCTCTTACTTGTTCTTTACTTTATTGTTACATGGGTGGCTAAAATCTTCAACTAAGGTTGAAGATGAAGCCTCACCCTTAGTTTATTTCATGCTTTTACATTAAACGCATTTACTTTCCGTCTTTTAATTTTTCATACTCGTTCATTTAATTTCTGTGACAAAAATTAAGTGGTTGTCGTTTTTGAGGCATCGATAGTCATCCTTTGTTGTGTTCCAAGCCGGGTGCACAACAAATGATTAATGATTGATTTAATATCCACTGTGATCCAAGAATACAGTGAATGATTTTATCAAGAATTAATATTCGTTGTAGATCCTTAACGGTAAACATACCAATTGGTTTGACTTGTGTCAATAACGGCAATAGAATGTGTTTAAGGGCTTAACTCGATATGCAGAAAGTGTGTTTTATGTTTAAGCCAACTTTTTATATTGGGTGAGGTTAGTCTTTAACCTTAGTTAGCTTTATCCATTCCTTTACGCTTTTTAGAATAATTTTAATTTCTGCAAGTTACGTGTTCGATGATACGACTGTTTTTTCGGAACTAGGTTAAAATAGATTTAATTTAAGAATAATATTAGTTTTTTTTAGCAAAACTCGGTTCTCTGTGGTTCGATCTCGGTACTTGCGCAACGTTATACGACCTAACGATTCGTGCTATTGCGAGTACCCAAATTTGGTATGACCAACGAGCTGATTCACGAACTTAGCCGAGTCTAGCTGAGCTTGCTTCGTTTAATATTCGAGCCAGGATTTGTGTTTACGAAATGCTTCATTTAATATTCGAGTCGAGCCCGAGCCGAGCTTATGCAAGTCAAGCCCGAGCTTACTCCCGAAGCGCTTCGCTCACTTAACACCCCAATACAGAAGTAACCACATCTTTTTGAAATATTCTCCAAAAACAAAGGTACACAAATAAGAGCCAAAGGAGGAATTTTTATCAACGGTGGGAATCAAAGCTAGAGAAAACTTGCTTAAGCATAGCATCACAAATACAAAACTCGATTTTGCAATTGCTTAAGCAGATCTCGAATCTGAGCTTGCAGAAAACTGATCTTTATTGACTGCCGCATTGTGTTCATCATCAGTGCGCCCTCTTTTTAGCAATCCGTTCGGCAGATTGCAACACATACCGCCATCATTACACATCAAGTTGAAAGCTTTTCAATGAGTTTCTGCCATTTCAAATAACATCTAAAGGCAAAAAATACATGAGCCTAAAGGTAATGCTACAAAACCAACTCAACAATAACTATCGCCATGGCCTTGTAATATCCACAAATACACAACTCTTAGCATGACTGATCGGTGCCAAATATTGTATATTTGGCCCCCTAACTTATATTTGCTAAGCCTTTAACACTATTAATATCTAACTTTTGTAGTTGTTTTTAGTGTTTTATGGTGTGCAGGTCATTGCATCAATACATGACTACCAAAAGGAAAAATCAACTTGAAGAGATGCCATGAAGTTACTGCCAGTGCGTTCGAACGCACCAACTGCGGTCGAACGCAGGAAGCACGTTCGAACGCAGGTCCAGTCAGCCTGCATCTCCCGCTGTTGCCCTAGCCAACCCTATCATTCCATCACTTCCAGCTAGCGCCGCGGCAGTTATCTGCGTTCGATCGCAAAGTGTACAATCGAACACATGCATCAGTGCGTTCGAACGCAGCCCTATGACCTGGCAGCACACCAAAGTTCTATAAATAGCTGCCTTCTTGCATTTTTTCCAAAGTCTTTTTCTTTTGGGCAAGTTTTAAGAGCATTTTGCCATTATAGGCCCTACTCTGCCCTTTTTAATTGTAATCATTTACTTTAATTTAATTTAATGCATTCTCTTACTTGTTCTTTACTTTATTGTTACATGGGTGGCTAAAATCTTTAACTAAGGTCGAAGATGAAGCCTCACCCTTAATTTATTTCATGCTTTTACATTAAACGCATTTACTTTCCGTCTTTTAATTTTCCATACTCGTTCATTTAATTTCTGTGACAAAAGTTAAGTGATTGTCGTTTTTGAGGCATCGATAGTCATCCTTTGTTGTGTTCCAAGCCGGGTGCACAACGAATGATTAATGATTGATTTAATATCCACTGTGATCCAAGGATACAGTGGATGATTTTATCAAGAATTAATATTTGTTGTAGCTCCTTAACGGTAAACACACCAATTGGTTTGACTTGTGTCAATAACGGCAATAGAATGTGTTTAGGGGCTTAAATCGATAGGCGGAAAGTGTGTGTTTTATGTTTAAGCTAACCTTTTATATTGGGTGAGGTTAGTCTTTAACCTTAGTTAGCATTATCCATTCCTTTACGCTTTTTAGAATAATTTTAATTTCTGTAAGTTACGTGTTCGATGATACGACTTTATTTTTCGGAACTAGGTTAAAATATATTTAATTTAATAATAATATTAGTTTTTTTTGCAAAACTCTGTTCTCTGTGGTTCGATCTCGGTACTTGCGCAACACTATACGACCTAACGGTTCGTGCTATTGAAAGTACCCAAATTTGGTACGATCAAATTTTGGCGCCATTGCCGGGGAACGGTTGTTTTTGTTTAAATTAATATTATTTTTAGATTGATTTTATTTTTCTACTAGTATTTATTGTATGCAATTTCAATTCTGTTCATAGTTTATTTTTGCATTTTAATTAATTTTGGTTAGTTTTTACAATAGTGTTTGGAAATTTTTAATTTTGTACATAGTTTCTGGAAAATCAGGCTCCACAGTGCGGTCGAACACAGTTCTTGCGATCGAACGCACTGTCGCCTATTCCATTCGGCCGCGTACCTGCGCTCGTGTTACATGCCTCTGCGTGCGAGCGCGCACCTTTGAAACTAACAAGCAGTGCAGTGCTACGTTCGAACGCACCTCAGTTGCATTCGAACGCACTTGCAGAGACTGCAGCATATGCGTGTATGCGATCAAACGTACTGCCTGCGCTCGAGCGCACCTCTGCTTCCTGCACCAACATACCTGAGGCAATATGTATTTTGCTGTTTTGGTTAATTGTTAATTTAGGTTTTAATAGATATTTATACCTGTTTTTAGCATGTTTTCTGCTGTTGTTGGTTGTGTTTAGATTATTTTAATTTTTAAGTGATTAATTAGTTTCAATTGTTAGATAGTAGTTTTGTTAATTTGTAGTTAATTGTTCACTTATTTTTGTCATGTTAGTCTTTATTTGTTTTAGCTAGGCTGTTGATATTTGTTTTCTGTTTCTGTCTCTGTAGTTGCTGCATCTGTTAATATTTGTTTAAAATTGTTTAATTTTAATTCATTTAAGTGCATATAGGTTGCTATTTCCATAGTTTAATTGCAAGTTAGTGCTTTACTTTCATCTAGGTTCTTGTAGTTGTATATATTTGCTACTTTGTTTCATGTTTTTATTTTTTTTATTGTTTATCCATGCAAGACAGTCACAAAGCGGAAGCACTATTGGGGTCTCCCAACTTGCATCAACAAATTGCATATCTGCAGGCAAGGAATATCCTTGGCCTTGTTAGAAGAAAATGTAATTAAAATTTTATAAGAGAAACAAGTCGCCTTCCGACATTGACCTGTATCTTCTAAATGAGCTGAAAATTTAATTAGTGCTTATTAAGGATTCAGATTTTTTTTTTTTTTTTCCAATTGATATTTGATGTACAAGCAAAGTAAATTAAAATATGATGATGTGGTCTTCTTGGAAAAAGTCAGACAAAAAGAAAAGCTAATTGAAGAGTTTCAAAACAATGGATTACATCATTACTATATAAAAATTAATTTCAAAAGCGGTTCCTGCAACGAATCCTCACAAATGTGCCCTCTGAGATGTGTCAATGAAAAGTGAATTTATTTCCTAAAAGTTTAGTTGAAGTTGAAAAATACCGAAAAACACAATTGGCATGTTATCAATCAATACTACTGCAACTGTAGACAAGATGAAGGTGGAAATCATTGCAATGAGAAATTAGAATCCATGTCTGATAGGAAAATGAAAAATGCATCTTACAAGCCACACTAAACTCAAGTAGTCATATATCAACTGCGAGAAAAGAATGTGTTATTCAAGTAACAGTAAGTTAACCAGGTCTTTAATTGGTCTCATATGGCATTAAAACTTATAATTAGTTTACAAGCTATTTTATCAATGGAAAATTTAGGAAAGGGAGCCCTTAAAGAGATCCTACAGGATGCTGCTTCCTGGAATAACCTATATTACTCCCCTCATTTGAATGCTTTAAGGTACAACATGTATTCATAATTATACAATCTCATAAACGCTAAAAAGAATTCTTTAATTACAACTATGTGGTTAATAATCCCTGAAGTGATCATTTTCTCTGCAGTTTATAGAAGCATTATTTGATTAGCCATCCACGTGACACACCCTTCCCGCTGACTAATTGAGGGGCACCAGTGATGAGTGGTTAACAACTAATAAAAGTACCTGATCTTGTTTACAATTATAATGACTACAAAGATATGCAATTTAAAATATCATGAATTACTTTGAATCAGAGACAGCCCATGTCGAAATCATAATTACCCTATTGTTTGATTACCTATATGGTAACATATGGAAAGTGTTCCCATTCACCAAAATAAGAAATATCCATCATACAAAGCAAATCATCCATCTTAATTTTCAAGAGAAATGACAAATAAGCAGAAGAGTATAAAAACAAACCTTTACAGTGGCTGGCTGAAGTAACATGGCAAGCAATCCTTGATGTGCATGATCCTAGTACAAGCCTGTTGTATCCATTTTCAGATGCAATTTGCACCATAGACAAAAAACGTGGATGAGTGAACTCTCCTTCCCTTTCTAATATGCTTGTGGTTGAGATATCTAGAAGTGATCCTTTTGCAAGGACAACATCCTAGATGTAGCAAAAGATCCTCTCTTCCAGTGGCATCACTGACAACATCTAGTAGACTTTTCAATCTGTCCCCACCGTCACTGGAATTAGAAGAGCAGATATCTTCAATTGGAACCACATGCAGCTCTTTTCTTTGTGGGGCTAGATTGGACACAATCAATCTGATTTCTTGAATTGCTTTGTTAATTTCATGAGAAGGAACTGGGACAATGGAGATTTCATCAATAAACACAACTCCAACACCAAACACCGGTAAAGACCTATCTCTACTTGCGTCAAAATTCTTTTGGGACTTATTTTATATCTCATGCATGAACTGTAGAGCCACACTGAAACCCAAAACCAAAATTTGCTTAGAAGATGAATCTACATGCTGTAAGATCATAACAAGTTTTATGACACAGAAACTTCCAGTATGAAATCTTTTTGAAGATATTTTTTTTTTTTTCATCACAAATAATTGAGAGGGCAAGAAACAAAAGAGAGCCTCAGTACCAGAATAGATAGTCTAGCTATTAACCCAAAGAGATTGATCCACAACTTGATTAAATCAGTTGAGAGTTCTTTTTTTTTTATATACTAATAAAGTCCATACTATATGACTGCATCTTGTAAGTCATATTATAAATTGTAAATTCAATTCTTGCAATTCTTGTTTATTTAGATAGTCTTAAGTGAATCCAAACGGAACGAATTCTCATTGAAAAGTTTCTTTGTGAGAAGAATTGTCCATAATTACTTAGGGCTTAGGAAAAATACATATATAGCTTCCCATAGTTTTCTTTTCAAAACCAAATGCTAAAATTCCCAAAATCAAAAAGCAAAAGCAAAGAAAAATTCAACTCAAATAAGTAATTTTGTTTGAATATCAAGTATATGAATTTTGTCATAACATTTTCTTTCCAAACAAATCACCGACCATTATTGCTATTGTTCAAAGACGCATTTGTTTTAGTCTACAATTTTAGAGAGAGAGAGAGAGGGGGACCTGGAGGAAGTGCCACCAGAGAAGGCGACAAGGACGTTATCGGTGGGAGAAATCATGGCGTAGGAGGTGACGGAGAGCCTGAACTTTCCGTAGAGGTTGCTCCGGAAGCAGTCGGCACATAAGCGCCCACCATCGCCGCCGGTGGCAGACATGGGATCGTTGGACTTGCACTTGACGCACACACTTTGATTCTGATTATTGTCATCAGCAATTGGATTGGTTGAGCTATCTACTGCTTCTTCTCGTGCTTGTTCTTCGTCTCTGTAGCAATTGGACTGGCAGGTTGATGCATTGCACGCCATAGCTGTTTGCTTCTTGTGAAATTGGCTCTAACTAGGGTTTTATGCTTTCGGCTCCTCCGACTGGATTCGCTTGTGAGTGCCTCTTAAAAAGTCGTTCTTTCCCTGCCTTTTTTGTTTCTCGTTTTTTAAGTGTTAAAGAGTCAAATACATTTTGGACATCAAAGGTGAAAGGATAATGGGAAAGGGGTTTTGCTAGGGGTTCTTCCCGTAGTGTTCTCTTGGCGTTCTCTCAGTCTTATATAAAACATGATTTAAGAAAAAATAAAATTGTAGTACCATTTTTTTGCTAACAGATTAATTTTTATGAGTTAATAGTTATGTTTTAATGCTTTAAAACTTGTTTTTGGATTCAAAACTAAAACCTAAGGGTGGAAGGTTAACCCTTTAGGGATGATATCACCCAAAATGATTTTGATCATCCTAAATTTTATGCTAATGCCTCAATTTTGGTGATAATGCCTCACAAATTTGGTGCTAATGCCTTAAATTTGGTGCAAATGCCTAAAAAAACCGGTGGTGGAGGCTATAACAATTTTATTTTTTCTTAAATCATATTTTACATAAGACTGGAATAACGTCAGGAAAACCTACGGGGAGAATCCCTAGCATTAGGAATGCTATACATCTTTTTTTTTAAAGGAAAAAAAAAATTGATTTTTAAATGATGTGTCACCATTTTCTAAAATAATAAATCTTATAAGATGTTGACACATCATTTGAGAACTAACTTTTGAAAAGAAAATTTAAAATATGTAGCACTCTTCAAAGAATAAATATACATTGTGATGAAACAAGTAATCTTATATTTATATATCATAACAAAAGAAAATTGTTGCAAAAAATAAATTTACATTTTAATTTGAATGTAGTTAAATTACATTGTGCCAAAAATGAAAATTGCTACAAAAATAAATTACATGTAATTGCATATCATCCCTCCATTATCCATTATGAATTACAAAGATTTTTGTATGCATAAAGGGAAATATATAATCGAAAGATCATTAATGCAACATCGAATTCAATTGTCACTATAAGAAGGATGCTTTCTATATAAAGAGTTGTCCAATTTATATTAAAAATAAGAGACACCTATGATTCTCAATAATCTTGTATCATGTCTTCTTTTTTATGTGAAACCAAAAGAGTTTACTATAGTTGTCTTTCATTAAAACCTTTTCACCGTCTTCTGAAAGAGCTAGTGATCAGTGATAGGGAAAAGTCATAGGCACCGTATAATGCCGACTCCAATTGCTTGCTACCCCGTACTCCTTCATCATCCAAACTTCAACACCCACACGATTATTCTCAGAAATACATAGCAATCCTTCCAAAACCTCTAAAGTAACATTAAAATACGATTCGAACGGAAACGTTTGCACTCCAAATTTCTCGGTG
The DNA here is from genome assembly GCA_006937295.1 of Carpinus fangiana. Classification (NCBI taxonomy): domain Eukaryota; kingdom Viridiplantae; phylum Streptophyta; class Magnoliopsida; order Fagales; family Betulaceae; genus Carpinus; species Carpinus fangiana. Next base: position 23,470,354 of record CM017327.1, read on the forward strand.
GTTAGATAGAATGTGAGAAGGGTGGTTGATCAGGTGCACTATAAACCAACCAATGGAAAGCACCGTTGGAGAAAGCCGGCCCCGGCCAAATAAATGACTACTCCTTGTAAGGCCATTGATCTTCTTCACTTATTCAAGAATGTGCTTTCAAACTACATAAGGCTTCATAATTTCAATGATCCATTGACGCTTAAGCCCCCAATTATCGACTTTCACAACTCTTGCAAATACAATCTTTAAAACCTTGTAATCATTGTTGACTGTTGTTGATACACAGTTTCCTGATTGGTGACGTCGCATGCTTGTTGACTTCCAGATGAATGATCCAAGCTTGACTTTTCCTGCACAATAGAGAAAAGAATAGGATCGAAGAGACCGGGGGTGAGCCGGCGGGGACACTCCGATGCCTAAGTCAGTGTATGCTTTTGAGATAATGAGGAAACAACAGAAGCTTTAAGAGTGCTAGAGTTGCGTTACCAGAACATGTGGAGGTGACTTGCATTATATAGGCATGGAGTGATTGTTCCCTTGTCAATGACTGACTCTTCCCTGATTTTCTGCGAGGTAGTTTGTTACCAGGGATTTGGGTAGTTATCCGTATCACGACCTGATGGGATCGAGATAGGATTTGGTTGTTATGGCACTTTAAATTTTGAATGCTTGTAGATAATATATCTGATCTTGCACTTTTGAGTACTTGGCATTTGAATGGAACGGATAAGATAGGATCTTTGAATTTAATCTCCTGATCCCTAGCTTTTCGGGCTTCGGAAGCCTTGAGCTCAAAGTATCGGTGATATATTGTGATCGAGGCTCGAGGCGGTTCTCGGGTGATCGAGGCCTGAGGCCTTCTCGCCTGTTCGAGGCGTTCTCGGGTGCTCGAGGCTTGCCTAGCTCTCGAGGCTCGAGACGCTCTTGGGCTCTCGAGGCTCGAGGCGCTCTTGGGCTTTGTACATGGGCCTTCCTTGGGCTTAGTACAGGTTGGATGGTCTTGTGGGTTTGATTCATGACCCAACAACTGTGTCATACCCGAATGCTAAATTGAGTTGGACTAGGTTATACCCTAATACTGTTATGAGTTAGTTGCGCTTATCATAGTCTAGATCAGGCTCACTAGGCAATTTCTTGTATTTCTTGATTGATGGATTCCAAATCACAATTTTATAATCATATTTGGATCCATAATAACCATATGGATCCAAATATGCATATTTGAAGATGCAAACTAAGCTGCTGCAACTGCCCATCACCGAGGTTTGGTTGAGGTTGTTTTGGCGATGGAATGGCGGATAGGTCTTCGCGGACTCGCCCAGCCGATCCTCATCGGAAAATTTTACCAAGTAGTAATCTTTTGGCCAATGACGTGAAGATGTCTCCACAATGAGAATACGTCCTCCGCTAGTGTCGAGGCTCATGTTGATGAGATATGGGTTGGTGATTAGAGCTAAGCACGACTTAGAAACGCATTGAAAACGCACCAGAAAATTGATGCATGGGCAGCGGTGAAAATATTTGGGTGATGAGCTCCTGCGGAAGTTCATCGACATGATCTTTTGGGCTTTTCTTTCGATCTTTGCGCCAAGTAGGGATATTTGAAAGGGTTGCTCAAACACGTACGGCAATAAGAAATATTGTCTTCTTATTTGCTGTTTGAACGAATACAAAGAGCATGAATGCCAACAATTGGGCCAAAATAAAGGACCCTAAAACCGTGAGTTATAGAACTTGCGGCTTCAGACTTCATCAGTTATATATCCTTCCTAACATATGTAAATGAAAATTGTTGAGTTTGGAGAAGACATTCAAAGCATTTTCTAAGGAATAACATGATAATACATATATACATAGCAAATAGGGTATATAGGTCTACTGCCAAAGCTGCCTTTGCAGCTTCCATGGCGAATTTAGGCAGTTCATTTCCAACTGAAGCAACTTGAGGGCATTCAAAATCTATTTGGAATCACTTCCTTAGAAATAGAATAGTTATAACGGAGAGGAGGATTTCTTCTTACTTGCTTAATCAACCAATAAATAAATAAATGAACTTAACAATCAATTAACTTATAGACCTATCATGCAAGTAAACTATGACAGTTGGGCAAAACCAAAATTAGCATGGAATATAGAGAATCATTTTCCATAAGCAGAACCATAGAACAAAAGCGAGACTATGTATTTAAGGGGTTGTTTGACAACCGGATTGTGGATGTACTGTGCACTGGGGTTGTACTGTAGAGCATGAGATGTTTGACCAATTTTGATTTTTTATTACATTGGTCATTGACTCAATTACGTTTTTACCCTTCTTTTGCTCCTGGCCATTTTCTCTGAGTCTCCTCGCTTTCCCTCCCAGTGAGAAAGTGAAAGAAAACTTCAAACAGACCGACCCACGGCAAAGATTACAGTCAGGACGACCTCAACGGAGTGCTCATGACGGCAAAAAGCCTAGACTCAGACCTCGATCTTGCCTATCACATCCAAATGCAAGAAGCCATGACCGCCTCCCTCGCTCTCCAACCTTCAACCTCACGCCGCCCATCCGCCGCCGCGACGGTTATCCTACGAGAGCTCAATGACCGCGTGCTAAGAGAACCAGAGATTGGTGAATTGCGGGAGGATCTGGATCGTCGCATACACCATCAGAGAATGAGTACCCATTCGAGAGCTTCGCTTTCTGTGATTGTTGCGAAGGCGAATGGGCTCCAAATGGGTCGAATTGGGATGCGGGGTCTGGATTGGGGGAGTCGGAGAGGAATTCGAGCTTGACTTGCATATGAGAAGTCGGTGGAGCTGAAGATAGAAAGGAAGACGCACAGAGACGACGCAGGAGGTGAAGAAGAAAGGAGGGGCATTTCGGTGACCTTAAAAAGTTTATTAAGAAAAAGACAAAATTATGAATAGTACATCCATGAACAGTATATCCCAAAACCTTTTGTCAAACACCACCTAAAAGGGGTTTGCTAGGGGTTCTCCCCGTAGTGTTCTCCTGGCATTCTCCCAGTCTTACGTAGAACATGATTTAAGAAAAAATAAAATTGTAATACCCTTTTTTTGCTAATAGATTAATTTTTATTAGTTACTAGTTAGGTTCTAATGCTTTAAAACTTGTTCTTTGATTCAAAACTAAAACCTAAAGGTGGAAAGTTAACCCTTTAGGGATGGTATCACTCAAAATGAATTTGATCATCCTAAATTTGATGCTAATGCCTCAATTTTGGTGCTAATGCCTCAAAAAATTGGTGCTAATGCCTCAAATTTGGTGCTAATGCCTAAAAATACGATGGTGGAGGTCACTACAATTTTATTTTTTCTTAAATCATGTTTTACGTATGCATGGGAGAACACCAGGAGAACCTATGGGGAGAACCCCTAGCATTTTCCTATTTAAAATATACAACCTCTCAGGTGATGTAATGTGTCATGTTAATCAGGAAAACTTATTCATCCCTAGAATAGACAAGAACAAAGTTTTTCCTTCTAAATTCAAAAACATTACACCGAAGAAATTGGAGAGAAAATCCTTCAAATTTCTTCTTTCTCCCTCAAAAGGAGTCACTTTGTAATGTCGGCCGCTGATATTACACTACTACTTGATGTGTCCCTGTTAAGTGTGATAAAAAAGATGCGGGGTTAGAATTTCATGGAATCATAAGTATAGGATAGCATTTTCAGTGAAAGAAGAAAATACGACCCGTGTATTATCCAAATTCAACCAACGTGATAAATGTCAATTGCAATAATTATAACTACTGCTACCAACATTTTCTATGGATACAAATTCTGTCATGGCAAAAATCCCTTCCTCACCTATACCTTGTATAGAAGTTAAACTTAATTTCTTTGTTTTTTTTTTTTTGTTTTTTTTTAATTAAAATAAAAGCACATTTCACTACAAAAAAAAAAAAAAAACTCACATTTTTTGACCTTGCAATTTTGCAAGGTCAGAAAAAAATTTCAAATTAAATAATTTAAAAATTATGATTTTTTCCTGACCTTGCAATTTGGCAAGGTCAAAAAATTCTGTCCTTTCAAAATTGCAAGGTCAGAATTTTTGACCTTGCAAAATTGCAAGGTTTCGAATTAAATAATTTAAAAATTAAAACTTAGCTAATTATATATAATGTGCATGCGTATATATTATAATTAATTAACCTAATTATAATTGTAACCTAATTATATATATAGTTGATGAAACAGCCACCTAGCTACCTATATATATATATATATATCAAATAATAGAAAACCGTTCTAATTAGGTTCATGTGCATATATAACTACTAGTTATATATGATCAACATCTTAATTAATTAAGAGATTGCATTATGTGCGTAATGCGTATTTCATCCTCTCGCTACTGTTGTTATACACTAAATACATATGTATTCCACTTCATACTTCACGTATATCAAATCAGTCACACCAGCATGCACACTTTCACATATTTCCTCACTATTAGTTAGAAAAACAATACAGTACACTTCATAAGAAAATAGCATCATCAACAAATTTGACCTAATATAAATAAGAGTTATCTTGACTCTTTTATTTTGGATGATTAATTTTTAATGATGCAAAAAACGAATACAACTCTCTCTAGCCAAAAGCTAAAAACCAAGTGGCTAACAACCAACATTTTCTTCATTCACCTTAACTTTAACATTCCCACAATAGCATTGCATAAATTATTATTAAACAAAAAACAGAAAAAAAAGAAAAAAAAAAAAAGGAAAAAAAAAAAGGAAAATTGAGAGAAAGCAAGAAACTTACAGTGAAAAGCAACATGATATCTCAGTGGGGGCCTCCGTCTTATATCTAAGGACACCAACCACAGATATTACAAAAGTGCTCCTGACGATGGTGGCATCAATTATGACAATTTGAAGTTCAGGTGCAGATTGCACAAGGCCGAAGAATCGACCCTCTAAATGAACCAACCCAGGCATACCCATGAACTCCTTATGTTCCACAAACGAAATTCCAAGGCCTTTGAGACTCCCAAAGAGCCATATATCTTTCTCTACATTATATGCTAGCAAATCTGCATCACTTGTAACCCAATAAACAGTATTACCAACTGTTACCGCCCTTTGTCCCCATCCATCCCATCCAATAGGACATTTTCGGTGTATTGAGCGGTCACCAGGACAACTCCATACACGAAGCTCCACATCATATACGTAAAACATAACGGAGAATTCTCTCGGGAAAACAGGAGCAATAAGAATCCTCTTTGCATTTTCAAGAGTCCCATAAATAAGCTTACGTCTCACATAAAATGGAGGCTCAGGCCAAGGTTTCCAAGGTTCCCATTCATTAGTTTTGGGTTCATACATCTCAAACAACGGCCCATCAGTAGCGATAGCAGTAGCAGCAGAACTAGCAGTAGAAGGAAAACCTCCTATGGCAAAGAGTTTCTGATCGTGGACTAAAATTATAGGCTCTATTCTCGAAGAAATCATATAATTATTTGCAGGTGCCAAATTAGGGGTGCTAGAGGTTAAGTCTAATTTGAGCACATCAGGAATAATTGAACATGGAAAGTAGTAACCATCGGGATCGTAGAAACCACCTACATAATAAATTTCGGATCCTAAAACTGCAACCGAGGAGAATACCGGAACAAAACCCTTCCAAAAAAGAAAAATTTCTACCGGCTTGAGAGGAAGGAAAGCAGGTACATGAAGGCGGTACCACTTGGAAATCGCCATTGAGTCATGATCCGTGCTGCCCTCCGGCTGCTGAATAGGAATACAGACAACAATCTCGCAAGGACGAGTCAAAATTCTGGTAGGATGGTGAGAATATAAACGTGCCGAATAAGGAATTCCTTGCAACAGTATTTTTTCTATATTACAGGAAGGAGAGGGTTCATCAAATGATGACCAAGAAAGCGACTGTCCACTACAAAAAACGCGCCATTTACTAATGTGTTTACTATTCACTTTTTTTGCCACGTTACAATTTACTAACGTATTAAATATCAACACGTTAGTAAATGGGACGCCAAAAAAAAGAAGGAAAAAATGAAAATATTCTAACGTGTCATTTTAAACACGTTACTAATTACTAATGTGGCATGAACCAAACGTTAGCAATTGGTAACGTGTAGTTCATATCACGTTAGTAATGGAAAATTAATTTTTTTTAAAAAAAATATTTATATTTTACTAACGTGTAAAAGATACACGTCGGTAAATGTATTCCAAATACTGACGTGCCAAATGAGACACGTTAGTATTTTCTAACGTGTCACATCTGGCACGTTAGTAACTGGGTTTTCAAATTTATTTTTTAAATTTTTTTGACTTTTTTTTTAATTTTCTTTTGGACTTATTTTAGTTGTAATTGATATATTATCTAAAGGTAGATAATTAGAAATGGTGTATATATTATCTATAGGTAGATAATTAGAAATTGTGTATATGTTAAATTTGTAATTGATATATATATTATGTATAGGTAGATAATTAGAAATGGTGATGTATATACTAGCTAGCTATATATCTATAGGTAGATATATAATTAGATAATTTTTTCGGCATGCATAGATTATGTTACTAAGTTTTTCCTGCATGGTAATTAATAAATTAGGTTAGAAATTAATTGTTTTGTGGGTTCAATTAATTAATTATGTTAGTTAATTAGCTTAGATTATCAATCTTTGTCATAGGCTTAGTTAGTTTAGTTAATTAAGAAGGTTAGATCATGCAACGGTTTAGTTAATTATTTAGGTTCTTCAAGGTTAACCTATTTTTAATTGTTATGAGAGACTAATAAAAAAAACCCCAGGAAAAAAATAATTTACATTTACTAACGTGGCAGGTCACTGAACGTTAGCAAATGCTAACGTGCCATGCCATGGCAAGTTAGCAAATGCTAACGTTGCATGGCATGGCACGTTAGCTTATGGTTTTTTTTTTTTTTGTCTTCAATATCATATATTATCTCACTAGATTGTATTAACTAATTAACTACATTAGATTGATAATTAGCTTAGATTATCAATCTTTGTCACAGGCTTAATTAAGACGGTTAGATCATGCAACGGTTTAGTTAATTATTTAGGTGACTCCCTAGTTCTTCTTCAATCTCTGCATGTGAACGGATCTCAAAATATTTGGATTGCGCACCTTCCAATCAGGAATTCCCGTCGAGTACATTGCATGCAGAACAACGAGGCCTTCTAGCATCTGTTTTATTTGTTCCCTGGTAATTCGGTCACATATATAAATAGATAGTTAGTTAATCACGTTAGATTGATAATTAGGTTAGATTAATCATTGTGTGTCGTATGCTTAATTAGGTTAGTTAATTGAGAAGGTTGGATCATTAATTACTGTTTAGTTAATTAATTAGGTTCTATGCGGTTCTTATTTTTAATTATTAGGACAAACTAATAAAAAAAAAAGGGGGAAAAAAAAATATTGCATTTCCTAACGTGGGACTGGGTAACACCTTAGGAATTGCTAACGTGTGACCCACTACCACGTTAGAAATTACCAACGTGTGAGCCAATCCCACGTTAGTAAATGTGATTATTATTTTTTCTTTTTTGACATATTATTGTTATTGTTTTGTGGGTTCAATTAGTTAATTATGTTAGCTGATTAATTAGGGAGTATATTAATTAAGTAGGGTTTTAGTTCATTAATTAATATGATTGGTTAATTAACAAGGGTTCACTTCATTAATCATGGTTTTAGGGTTTAATCATTAATCACTTCATTACTCATTCATTAGTTTAAAAACAAAGGCAAAAATAAAAATAAAAAAAATTCACATTTCCTAACGTGGGAGTGGGTAACACGTTAGAAATTGCTAACGTGTGACCCACTACCACGTTAGGAATTACCAACGTGTGACCCAACACCACGTTAGTAAATGTGAATTTTTTTTTTTTTACATATTATTATTGTTTTGTGGGTTCAATATTTAGTTAATTATGTTAGCTGATTAATTAGGGAGTATATTAATTAAGTAGGGTTTTAGTTCATTAATTAATATGATTGGTTAATTAACAAGGGTTCACTTCATTAATCATGGTTTTAGGGTTTAATCATTAATCACTTCATTACTCATTCATTAGTTTAAAAACAAAGGCAAAAATAAAAATAAAAAAAATTCACATTTCCTAACGTGGGAGTGGGTAACACGTTAGAAATTGCTAACGTGTGACCCACTACCACGTTAGGAATTACCAACGTGTGACCCAACACCACGTTAGTAAATGTGAATTTTTTTTTTTTTACATATTATTATTGTTTTGTGGGTTCAATATTTAGTTAATTATGTTAGCTGATTAATTAGGGAGTATATTAATTAAGTAGGGTTTTAGTTCATTAATTAATATGATTGGTTAATTAACAAGGGTTCACTTCATTAATCATGGTTTTAGGGTTTAATCATTAATCACTTCATTACTCATTCATTAGTTTAAAAACAAAGGCAAAAATAAAAATAAAAAAAATTCACATTTCCTAACGTGGGAGTGGGTAACACGTTAGAAATTGCTAACGTGTGACCCACTACCACGTTAGGAATTACCAACGTGTGACCCAACACCACGTTAGTAAATGTGAATTTTTTTTTTTTTACATATTATTATTGTTTTGTGGGTTCAATATTTAGTTAATTATGTTAGCTGATTAATTAGGGAGTATATTAATTAAGTAGGATTTTAGTTCATTAATTAATATGATTGATTAATTAACAAGGGTTCACTTCATTAATCACGGTTCTAGGGTTTAATCATTAATCACTTCATTACTCATTCATTAGTTTAAAAACAAAGGCAAAAAATAAAAATAAAAAAATTCACATTTACTAACGTGGGACTGGATAACACGTTAGCAATTGCTAACGTGTCACCCAGTTACACGTTAGAAATCGTTAGCATATGTTTTTTTTTTTTTTTGGGCTTTATTAGCGGATATTATTTATATTATTCAGTCAGGTTAGTGGATTAATTCCTCATCAACTCGGTCAGATATTGAAATAGATAATTTGTTAATTACACTCGGTGGTTTTTCTTCACGATTCCGCGGTATATTATAGGTGACTCCCTGGTTCTTCTTCAATCTTTGCATGTGAACGGACCTCATATATATGGTATTATCAACCAATAAATTTTCCTCAACAATCAGTCAATATAACATAGGAAAAAAGAAAGACAACATGGAAGGGGTTTTCTGATAAGTCGGTTTACCTAAAGTTCAGCCAATTAAAATCAAATACACAATTAAAAAAATAAAAAAAAACATAAGGTATTGGGGAAATAAGTGGAGGGAAAATAATAAATAATTTTAAACTGGAGTGGCAACTGATTTTAAAATACAGGGCCAAGGATATTTTTATTCCGACAAATGGGCTCGGGGCAAAGATAAAACTACGCTACAATTTCACATAAAAATATCTTAAATTTTTTTTTTTAAAATTTTTTTTTAAAAATAAATCAGCATGGCCAACAGCCACTGCATGCATTCGAGTATATCTGCCCCTGCATGCAGCCCATGCATAAATTATGTAAGGTTAAAGGAATGCTTGCAGCTGGTGGTGGGAAACTTTTTTTTTTGCCCATTTGGTGACGTGGCAATATGCCATGTCAGATTTTGCTAACGTGGCACATTGCCACACGTCACCAAATACTGATGTGTGGCAGTGTGCCACGTTAGGAATGGGGGGTGACGCGTGGCCCCCAGTTGGCCCGCACCCCCCTTCCTCTTTCTTCCTCTTCCCCCCAATTTTTTTCCCCCACTTCTTTTTTCCCCCTCTCGCGCGTCAGCTCTCCCCCTGGTCTNCCTCCCCCCCCCCCCCCCCCCCCCCCCCGGCATCTTCCATCTCCCCTGCTCCCCCGTTTTCCCCTCATCCCACCCAGCTATCTCCCTTCCGCCGTTCTCCCCTCTTCCAACTCAGCATTTTCCCTTTTTTTCTTTGATTTTTTTTCCTCACCGGCCGGCCATCCGGGATCCCGCGCAGCTCCATCTCTCCCGTCTCCCCTGCTCCGGCGAACACCCACCCCCGGCCATCTCCTCCGGCGAGCTCCTCCTTCTCCACCGCAGACTCACTCTCCTCTTCGGGCCAGTCGCTCTCCATCTCCGGTATGCATACCTACATGATCGAATTTGCTAATATATATATATATATATATATATAACATGCATAGTATATTTACTATTTTGATTGATTTTTGTATTTTTGTTTTTTTTTGTAAATTGCTGTTTTGGTTTTTTTGTAAATTGCTGTTGTGGTTTTTTTTTTTTGGCTGACACTACATGTTTGAGGTTTGAGAGAGTAGTTGTGTACAGTGTAATTAGTTGGAAGGAAAATGCCTATATTTGATGGAAGATGGCCTGAGAGGTAATTCAAAGTAATTGAAATGAGTTGTAGTGTAGAGATATTGAAGATTTCAAATGGAATTGGGCCAACAAAGCTGTTATTCTCGATATTGAATACCTCTAGGTTTTGTAAATTACCAATTTCGCTTGGAATTTCACCTGCCACAATATAAACAATTTATGTATTATTATTCAGAAAATAATGTGCTTTTAATTAATGAATTGCTAGCTAGAAGGTTCTTATATGGTGCTGGCTGGTTTGAGTGCTTTGAATTTGTGTGTTTATGTGTTGGTTGCTAAGTGTTTTGTGTACAAAAAAGTTGAAGGGGATGTATAGGCTAGGCTTTCTCTGTCTCTCAAACATGTTTATGGGAGTATATATGTTTAAGATTGTACTTTTTGAGCCTTTAATTTGTTTTTGTCTTGGAGATTCTGATCACTTAGAGGTGTGCCTTTGTACGATATTACATAGTTTCATCAAGTGTATTCAGCAAGAAGAAAGGGAATTCTTAGCCCTTGGTAAATTTTTTAATTTTTTTTTAATTTTTAAAATATAACTAGATATTACCTAAAGATAATGCCTTTTCATACTGCAAGTTATTTTTTCCCCTCTTATTTTTTTTACGAAATATAACTATAACTATTTAATTTTGTCATTTATATTTACTAGAATATAGTTTTTCCCCTAAAAAACTAGAATCATGCAAATCAAACTTAAGACATTAGTGCACTTGATAATTGGATTGCATGAACCAAAATAGGAGTTGTGTTTTAGAGAGATTTCTTCACTACTCTAAATTTTTGTTGCATTTCGATAATATTATTTAGGCAACTTGAGTTGACAATATGCTCATACTCTCAATTTATGGGTAATTTTTTTTACATTCATTTATTGTAGTGACACACACCATATTTATTAAGAGATATGTATGTTCTATTGTGTTCATGATTATTGATTTGCTTTGTGCTCCCCCTTGGTTGAATTGATCTTATTTGGCTTTATTAATTCATTTCATGTAGGAAGAAAATTTGAACATGGTTAGAAGGAAAGATCCATTTTGGAAGTATATATTTTTAGGGTATTTCAAGAATTAAATCACATTTGTCTAGGGTTAGAGGCCATGATATTCAAATTTGTGAAAACATACTTGAAACAATTGAGTGACAAGCCCGAGATGTAGGCCCTCCCACTAAGATCGAGAGCTAAAAATGTCGTAGCATCAAATAGTATTCTTGAGGGTCTGAGTATTTCAGGTTCATCATCATTACATATGCTCAATCTATATGAGGGACAAGATAAGAGTACAATGGATCAACAATTGGTTAAGTTCCTTATGTTGAAGGGAATTTGTCATGGTGCAATATCCTATGGCTTAAAAGTGTAATCTTCACCATATATATAAATTGGTCAGATGAAAATCTCAGTCTAGCACACTAGGCTTTTGCAAGGAACAAGTATCTCAGAGAGGGAATATGATCAATCATATATATGAGAATTTTTCATATATATATATATATATGTGTGTGTGTGTGTGTGTGTGTTGATCAAGCAAACCTTCACTACAAGAATTTAGTCCTTTAGCGTCGACCCAGAAGTCGACGCTAACACTAGTCTATTAGTGTCGACTTTTGAAAGTCGACGCTGATAGATGCTTATTAGCGTCGACCTAATGATCGATGCTAATAGTTGTACAAAAATATGAGTATTAGCGTCGACCTTACAGTCGACGCTAATGACTCGACGCTAATACACTGGCGAAGGCGTGGGAGAACTAGTAGCATCAACTAAATGACTATTAGCGTTGACAAATGTCGACGCTAATGGTTGCGTATTAGCGTCCACTTTTTGTGGACGCTAATGCTCTTATAAAAAAAAAAGAAAAAGTCAAGGACTATTAGCGTCCATTGCAAGTGGACGCTAATAGTCCTTTTACATATACGTTGGTAATTTTTGACAAGTGCATTAGCGTCCACTTTCAGTGGACGCTAATGCACTTACGTAGAAATTAAAAAAATAAAAATAAAGACTATTAGCGTCCACTAAAAGTGGACGCTAATAGTCATATATAAAAAATTTAAAAAAATAATAAAGACTATTAGCGTCCAATAAAAGTGGATGCTAATAGTCATATATAAAAAAATTTTAAAAAAATAATAAAGACTATTAGCGTCCACAGACAGTGGACGCTAATGCTCTCATAAAAAAATAATGACTATTAGTGTCCACTAAAAGTGGACGCTAATAGTCCTATATAATTTTTTTTTAAAAAAAAATTAAGACTTAATTTTAATAGACTAATATATATATATTTTGACATGTCCACACAAGAGGGGGGAGGGGGAATTCGAACTAGTGAAATCCGTTTTATGAGGCGTGGTCCCAGCCGATTGAGTTACCTCTTAAGGACAATAGACTAATATTAATTAAGATATATATCTAGGGTTATATAATTAATTAATTATTACCTTTTTTATTTATAATTAATTAGGTGGCAGTTTAATATACAGTTAGTATTGATGACTTGTCAAGTTATAATCTATCAAACTTAATACAATTGAAATTGAAGGTTCAATCGAATATCCGATTGACCCTAGTGAAATTGTTCAATTGATCATGATATAATCAAATAAAATGATAAATAAATAAATAAATAATTTTTTAAATGAAATAAAATTAAAAAAATAATAATTAAGAAACTGTTAAAAATTTTAATATAGGACTTAATTTTAATAGACTAATATCTGATCGATCCTAATGAATCAGTTCGGTTGATCGTGGTAAGATCAAATGTTCAATCAAACATCCGATCGATCATAATAAATTAGTTTGATTGACTGTGATAGGATCAAATGGTCGATTGATCATTCGATCGATCCTAATTAATTAGTTCGATTGACTGTGATATGATCAAATGATTGATCGATCATCTGATCGATCCTAGTGAATTAGTTCGTTTGATCATGATATAATCAAATGATTGATCGATTCTAGTGAATTAGTTCGATTGATCGTGATAGTATTAAAAAAAAAAATCACGTAGAGTTTGATTGAATATATATATATATATAGAGAGAGAGAGAGAGAGAGAGAGAGAAAGAGAGAGAGAGAGAGAAAGAGAAAATGGTCTATATATATTAAATAAAAATGACCCTATATATATAACTGTAACCGAGAAAATTTAAGTTTTTTTTTTTCTTCTTTTTCTATAGGTCTTAATTTTAATAGAATAATATATGCCACGTTACTATAATTTAATATATATATATATATATGTATGTATGTATTAATGACTATATACATAACCCAATTAATATATAACATATATATATTAATTACTATACTCGATTGACTGTAATATGATCAAATGATCGATCAATCATTCAATCGATCCTAGTAAATTAGTTCAATTGAACGTGATATGATCAAATGTTCAATCAAACATCCGATCGATCCCAATAAATTAGTTCGATTAATTGTGATATGATCAAATGATCGATCGATCCTAATGAATTAGTTCGATTGACTGTGATAGGATCAAATGGTCGATCGATCATCCGATCAATCCTAATGAACTAGTTTGATTGACTGTGATATGATCAAACGATCGATCGATCATTTGATCGATCTTAGTGAATTAGTTCGATTGATCATGAAAGGATCAAATGTTTAATCAAACATCCGATCGATCCTAATGAATTAGTTTGATTGACTGTAATAGGATCAAATGGTTGATTGATTATCCGATCGATCCTAATTAATTAGTTCGAATGACTGTGATATGATCAAATGATCGATCCTAGTAAATTAGTTCGATTGATTGTGATATGATCAAATGATCGATCGATCATCCGATTGATCCTAATGAATTAGTTCGATTGACTGTGATAGGATCAAATGGTCGATTGATCATTCGAACGATCCTAATTAATTAGTTCAATTGACTGCGATATGATCAAACGATTGATCGATCCTAGTGAATTAATTCGTTTGATCATGATATGATCAAATGATTGTTCAATCGATTCTAGTGAATTAGTTCGATTGATCGTGGTAGTATTAAATGATCGATCAAACTTGACGCAATGTCTTACAAGTTTTAATTTTTTTTAAAAAAATTTAATTGGCTAGCTTATATGATTCACTAAAAAAAAAAAATCACGTAGAGTTGGATTGTGTATATATATATATATAGAAAATGGTCTATATATATTAAATAAAAATATAAAAATATATAATTGTAACCGAAAAAATTAAAGTTTTTTTTTTTTTTATATTTTTTTATAGGTCTTAATTTTAATAGAATAATATATGCCACGTTACTATAATTTTTAAAAAAAAATTATATATATAACCCTTCACACCTTCAAATATATATATATTAATGACTATATACATATAATATATATATATTTTTTGACATGCAAAATTTATATAATATTATCAGTGTCGACTTTAAGAGTCGACGCTGATAATAGCTTATTAGCGTCCACTTTTGTGGACGCTAATACTCTTATGAAAATATATATATATATATATAATACTCTTATGAAAAAAAAAATATATAATACTATTAGCGTCCGTGGACGCTAATAGTCCTATCTATTAGAAATTAAGTCTAAACGCGGGATCATTTGGCGCTTATTTTTTTCAGTAGGTTCCCCCTCTTTTTTTCTCTCCTCCCGCGCAGACCCCTATTTTTTTCACTTCCCCCTCTTTTTTTCTCCCATCCCGCGCAGACCCCTCTTTTTTTTCTCTTCCCCCTCGTTTTTTTCTCTCATCACACACAGACCCCTCTTCCTCTCCCTAGCTCTCTCTTTTTTTTTTCCTTCTCCTCTTCCTCTCCGTCGTTTTCTCTCTCACTCACTCTCTACTACGTCGCCCGGTTAGTCTCACAGTCACTCTCTCTCCTCAGACCCTCTGTAACGGCGAGAACCCCTCCCCTCACCCTCGCATCCCTCAATTCCACTCCACCGTGTCGATGCAGAAGCTCCGCCGATTCAATCATGTCCAGCATACATTTTTCAGGTACTGTTGAAGCACAATGGTGTCCAAGCGTATCTTGAAGGAACTCAAGGATTTGCAAAAGGATCCCCTGACTTCTTGCAGCGCAGGTTTGTTGATCAACCTCCTTAGTCATCTATGGGTGGAAATTATTATTTTTCTTTAATTTATGGAATTGATGGGCTATTTGGGACTTTGGGTTATTTGGCGTCCTTTTGTCATTTGTTAATTTTTTGATTTGGTTGCGTGTTGTTGTTTGTTTATTGCCTTTTTCCGAACTGTATGGAAAAATTTTTTTTTTTTAGGGGTTAAATTCGGGTCATTGGTGAATCTGATAATGATGAAAACAATTCAAGGCAACTAAGCCTCAATCCCAAGTTATTGGGGCCTCTGCATAGAAAATTCTTTTGCGAATTCGTTTTATCTTTGCTCATTTTCTGTATTAAGTCGTTGGCATCCGTTACTTCCTTGCTATTTCTGTCCAATAATTATGTTGAATTCAGTTGCTGTTATTTCTCAGTAAGTATGTTCCAATTATTTACTCAATGGATTTTCGTTGCAATTGCTTGGAAAGGAGAAAAGATATATACTTTTGTGTATAAATTCCTGTAATCTGTATTTATCCTAGTCTTCTAGTTTGTGAGTGCTAAATGTTCTTTATATGATAAAATGAATCACAATTGTGCCTGGTGATGTCTGTTGGGACAGTTCACCGTTCTAACCTCTTGATTATCCTTTCAAGCCCCCTAAGGTGAACTTTTTGCATGTGCAAATATTATCGTGTGTGTTTGTATGCGAATGTGTATGCATGTGTGCGAATTTGTGTGTAAAAGGCCTTGTTTGTAGTGGTGTATATGCAAGAAGGTAATTGGCTTCTGTTTTTCAGGTTGCATTTAGGACTAAGGTCTTCCACCCAAACATCAATAGCAATGGAAACATTTGTCTTGACATCCTCAAAGAACAGTGGAGCCCAGCTCTTACCATTTCTAAGGTCTAGTTTTGTGCTACAATATGTTAGTTACATTGTGTTTATTTATAATCATCACTTTTTTTTCCTGGAAATGGCTTGCTCACATGCATGTACATACACATCATTTCAACAGGAAAATAACAAATAGAAAATGGTTCTAATAGTTTTCTAGAACACCTTGTTGCGCCCCTTTGTGCCTTCTAATAAAATTGATTTTGCTCATAGAAATTTTTTTTTCTAGAACACTTTGTGCTAGATAGACCCTCTTTCATTTCCCTCATGCTATATGTTGTTGTAAATATGTTTTTTTTTTTTTTTTAAAGAGCTGAGGATGTTACTTCAAAATTGGCTGCACAAGTGTGGATCTTCTATGTATCTAACGAGTACTGAGTGGTGTTTATTGTGCAATTTTAACATATTGTTTCTTATTAACTTGCAGAACCTCTAGTTCCTTGAGTTATTTTAAGTGCTGGATTCACAGTGAGCTGGACATGATTGAATTTTGAATTATGATTATTGTTTGATTGTTTTCATATTATTGTCTTTGTGGGAAGTTTGTGTTCGGAATTTTTTTATGCACTTGAAGTTTGGGTGATTTAGAAGGATGAATGAATATGGCAAACCTTGTGAATTTTTTTATGTTCTTTTGGTTTTGCATTAGTTCTTGCATAGAAATAGCTAGATTAGATATAGACAGTAATATAGTGATGACTAATGAGTGAATTTGTGAACCAATTTGAGTTTGCAGTCCTTGATTTTTTTGACATTTTACTTGTATTGGGATCTTGTATGTGTTTTTGAGTTTGATTAATTGGTAATTGGTTTATTAAGTGTGTATTAGTTTGTTTTTTTGGATGAGACCCTTCTAGTGTGGGAATCCATTTCACTTGCTTGATGATACACAACCGGATGTGACCCATTTGGTGGTGTTGTTTAAGGTTGCTTGGTGATTTTCTCCATTAGATCATGATAATTTGAGTACTTAACTGTGTTATGGAAATCTTGTTTAAAATTTGATTGGTGGAGGTTGATAATGTCTATATTCTTATTCTAACTTAATAGGAGCTACCGTGTTGCTTGTAATGAGTAAGTTCATGAGTGCTAGAAATGTATCTGATGCTGTCCTTATGTTTTGAATGGTAGTAAAGCTACCCATTCATTTACTTATCAAAGAAAAGGTTTCATGAGGTTGATAATGACTTTGTTTATGGGTTGTGCATTTTGAAGAATAGAAGAATGTTCATGTGGCCTATGAAGTTTCAATTGTTAAGTTTATTTAATGTTTGTCTTTGGTGGTACAACAAGTGTAAGAGATTGAAAGATTACACTTTTGGATTATTGCACTTATATCTGTTGTTGTAATCCTTACATTCATATTTGCTCTTTAGGGAAGATTACACTTCTGGATTATTAGCAACAACTCGATTAGTGCAAGAGGTGCCTTTCATGTTGTTGAATGCGTAAAGAAGACATAGGCGATGAGGTACTGATATTTCTTGGTAGTTGACCCTTAATATTTCACAGTTCCATGAACTCACATGCTATTAATTTGTTGGAGTTACTTTAGTAAAATTTTTCTAAGTTGGCAACAAATTGGTTCCTTGTTAGAGTTATATTTGTTAAAATATTAATTAAATGATAAAATTTACTCACTACTGTTTGGAGGTATTCTATTTGGAGTCACATACATAAATTTGCTCTTGAAGTTAACTCATTCTTCTTTGCCTCAATATGCATGGCTAGAAATTTTTGGTTGCCTTTTTGGTATTTTTTTGTCATGACATTTTTATTATTTATTTTTTTTCATTAGGATCATTTATATATCTTTTGATTATGACCTTATGTCTTAAAATTGTTTTTCTTTTTCAAAAAAATAAAAAATTATTATGGTCGAATTCACCCTAATAATTATTTATTTATTTTTAGTTTTTTATGACTATTAGCGTCCAATACAGTGGACGCTAATGGTTATTTTATTTTATTTTTTAATTTTTTTAACACTATTAGTGTCCACTTGGTTTGGACGCTAATAGTTGATTTTTTTATTTTTTTTAGAGCATTAGCGTCGACAATGAGTCGACGCTAATGGTTTTTCATTTTATTTTTTATTTTTTTTAACACTATTAGCGTCCACTTGTTTTGGACGCTAATAGTTGATTTTTTTTTTATTATTAATTTTAAGACTATTAGCGTCGACTATGAGTCGACGCTAATGGTTTTTTATTTTTTTTTTATTTTGCACTATTAGCGTCCACTAAAAGTCGATGCTAATAGTGCACTATTAGCGTCCACTCTACCTTCCTTCCGCTCCAACAACAACGTCCACTATACATGACTTTTAGCGTTCACTACGCCGGCGCTAAAAGTTGTTTATTAGCGTCCACTTTGGTGTCGACGCTAATGATACCATTAGAGTCGGACAATTAGCGTCCGACCCTTTAGCGTCCAAAAGTCGACGCTAATACTATTAGCGTCGACTTTTGGACTTTTAGCGTCGACAAAAAGTCGACGCTAAAAGTGCTATTTCTTGTAGTGCTTAGGCAATAAAGTCACCTTAAAACCATAGGCAGGAGGAGTGTACATGTAGATAAAAATTATTTGGCTTAAAAGTTAATTTACGTTGTTGAAGCAGCCAATACTCTATAATTTGAAAATGATACTGTCCAGATCAAGCACTCTAAATGGCTAACAAAACAATTTTTTGGCACCTTTGTCGAGTATATTTTCAATCAACTTCTAGCAATGCATGTCTTTGAAGTTTGAATTCATTTAGTGGGCTGATTTTGTATAGGGTTGTCAATTTTTGACACAATACATAAATTGGTCAATTTGATATATATGACCATATATCTAATTGCTTTGAGATGCCATTCCTTCAAATGTATATATACTTGTTAATTGAATTGTTAGTAAACCTAAATAAACCTAGGTCTATAACGTTTACTGTCCCAATATATAATGCAGGTAAATTTATCGGGTTTTTTAATTTATGTAGTAACAATATGGATACGAGTTGGATGACGAAGCCTAGGATCTCCAAGGAATACATTGACGGTTGTAGATCGTTCGTAGATTTTGCAGTACTCAATTGTAGGACTCCAGATAGGCTTATTTTTTGTCCGTGTAAGGCGTGTCGCCTTAACAGGCGGCACAATCCGGCCTTGGTATACGACCACTTGACATGGGGTAAAGAAATGTCGCCCCAATACAAAGACTGGATTTATCACGGCGAGCCTCCTGTACGAACTCAGGTTGAAGTAACTAACTTGCCGAGATCGGCCGCAGATGCAGGTCCAAGCATAGAGGATGTGGGTGGCAATATGCAAGCAATGTTGCGCGATTTGTTCGGTGTGCCTGATGTCAGGGAGGACAGCAATGAGCCTCAACCCGGGGCACAAGGTGGTGAAGAACAGATTTCGGATGATGCACCCGACATAAGTGACGCTCAGAAGTACGATGAATTGCTTAAAAATTTAGACAAGCCACTCCACGGGAAGACCAGACACATCAAACTAAGTGCCACTGTACACCTATACAATTTGAAGTGTTTGGGTGGGGTTACTAACATGATATTCTCGGCTCTCCTTGAGTTCGTCAATCAGTTGTTGCCTGATGACGGTGAGGCTTTGCCGGATAATACATATCAAGCAAAAAAATTCCTAAGGGACATGGGGCTCGGGTATGAGAAAATATCGGCATGTCGTAACGATTGTATACTGTTTTGGAAGGACAATAAGGACTTAGACTCATGTCTTAAATGTGGACAATCTAAGTGGAAGGATGAAGTTCATTTGGATGATTATGGTGAAATTATTTCGGCAAGTAAGAAACGTTCGACGAAGGTATTGCGGTGGTTTCCATTAATTCCAAGATTGCAGAGGTTGTTCATGTCGCAGCGTACCACACAGAATATGAGATGGCATGTAGAGGGTCGCACAAAAGACGGCGTATTGAGGCATCCGGCCGACGGCCAAGCATGGAAGTTGTTCGATAATTTACATCCGGACTTCTCATCCGACAGTAGGAACGTAAGGCTTGGTCTAATGTCGGATGGGTTTAACCCATTTGGCAATATGAGCACATCACACAGTACTTGGCCTGTAATGCTTGTACCGTACAACTTGCCGCCTTGGATGTGCATGAAACAATCATCATTCATTTTATCCCTAGTAATCTCAGGCCCAAAATCACCAGGAATGGATATAGATGTGTACCTTCAATCCCTGATTGACGAATTACAGGAACTATGGAATGTAGGGGTTCGCACGTTCGACGTCTCAAAAAGAAAATATTTTATGATGCGAGTGCAGTTGATGTGGACGATGAATGACTTCCCGGCGTACGCAGATTTGTCAGGATGGCCTACGAGGGGTGCAAAGACATGTCCTTACTGTATGTATTCGACAAGGTCTACATGGCTAAAACACGGGAAAAAATATTGTTTTGTGGGTCATAGGCGATACTTGCCCATGGATCATCCGTTCAGAAGGAACAGGAGAACATTTGATGGTAAGCAGGAATTGGAATGTGCCCCTGAAGTGTCGAGTGGAGAAGAAATATTGAGACAGTTAGAAGGGATGGTATTCGGAGACGAGAGTGCCGGTAAGACACCAAAGCCCCCTCCATCGACCAAGAAGGACCGCAAGAAAAAAAAAAAGAAAAGCAGCCGAAGAAGAAGCCAAAGAAGAAGAGGAAGAGGAATAATAATAAGAACCAAGAAGAACCAGTGGCCCCTGAAGTATTGTGGAAAAAGAAAAGTATTTTTTTCAGGTTGCCGTATTGAAAAGATAACTTGTTGAGGCACAACCTTGATGTAATGCACATCGAAAAAAATGTGATGGACAACATACTTCGCACACTTCTAGACATGAAAGAAAAATCCAAGGATAACCTTCAAGCCCGTCAAGACTTGCAGGAAATGGGTCTAAGACCTAAACTGCATCCGTACATTGACGATGACGGGAGAACTTATTTGCCGCCTGCTCCCCACACGATGTTGACCGAAGATAAAACTGCTTTCTTACAAGTGCTTCAAGATGTAAGGGTGCCGGACGGTTATGTCTCGAATATATCCCGATGTGTTAAAATGGATGACCGCACGTTGTTAGGTCTCAAGAGCCATGACAACCATGTTATTATGCAACAACTTCTCCCTATTGCATTGAGGGGATCGAAATTGCCATGTAACGTGATCAAGGTACTGGTCGATATGAGTACATTCTTCAGGGGCATATGCGAAACGACACTGACACACGAGGCTTTGGATAGACTTCAAGAACACGTCTGTATGACTCTGTGTTTGATGGAACAGATATTCCCTCCCAGCTTCTTCACTAGCATGGTCCACGTTGTTGTCCACCTTGTCCGTGAATGTCGATTGGGTGGACCGGTACAGGACAGGTGGATGTACCCTGGAGAGAGGTAAAATATACTTAATTCATAGTAAACTTATTTATTTCATATGTGGAAAAGTGCAACGATTGATTGAATGCTGATGTGTAGGAGCCTTGGGGGATTCAAATCCAATGTTCGCAACAAAGCGTCTCCTGAGGGTTGCATTGCAGAGGGATACATAGCTACTGAGTTAGTGACGTTCTGCTCGGCATATTTAGGTAGTGCACCGACAGTTCACAATAGGCCGCAAAGAAATGTAGATGGGTGTAGGGGGGTCGGAACACGAGTGAACCTAGATCGTATCACATTGATACAGATTCACCGGTAAATTATGTTCAACTCTGACGACTTTCACCAACTGCGGATGTAAGTCATAGTAATATAATTAGGTTGCATGCTATTGTAACTTAATGACATGCACTTTTAGTAGCGTACTAAAATGAACGGACAAACTCAATTGTAGGTCGCACATGAAAACGCTTAGGCGAGGTTCGAATTGTGGGCAAATGACAGACACTCAGTTGGAGACTCAACATTATCAACAGTTTTGCAATTGGTACCGTGACTACGTAAGACAAATGTCAAATAAAAATTTAACTAAAGCTTAAATTTCTTTTGTACTTCGCTTCTTTTGCACCAGTAGTTAACTGTGCATATACGCTTATATTATGCTCGCAGGTCGATCATTCAGACGATCGATAGAGGATGAAACTGGGGGAAAAACTTGTCATGCATTGTAGAGGGCCAATGGTCTCAGCAATCCAATATAACAGATATGTGGTCAATGGGAAATTATTCCGTACTATCGCATACGTGTGAGAAGGAGGTCTCAGAACAGTGGCGTTTGTGTGCCGACTGTTGATGGCGAAACGTACTACGGGAAGTGAACTAAAATTATTGAGGTGGAATACTACGATCGGACTAAGTACGTATTGTTTAAGTGTGATTGGGCGGACAACACAAGAGGCAAGGGGTACAAGTTGGACAAGTATGGTTTAACGCTAGTAAACTTCAGAAACCTTGTACATAGGGGGGATAAAATTACTGATGAGCCCTATGTGCTAACTTCCCAAGTCTCACAAGTTTATTACGTCAATGACGATAGGGACCCCGATTGGGCTTGCGCCGTGAGGACCAAACCTAGGAATGGGTACGACGTTGGTCTGGGTCAAGTGGCTGATGACGACGAACCAAGCTACCACGAGACCGAGTGTAACGACCTAGATTTTAAAACTCTTATTGAAATGATATTAAATAAATAAATTAGAGTAATGATATATGAATTAACAATATTAAATAATTATTTGGTGTTAAGGGTATATATTATATTGATTGTTGATATCTTTTTAGTATCAATTTAATTCTCAAATTTAGATTTATAAGTATGTTTATGGGCATAATTAAACACAATTTAGTGAATAAATTATTTATGTTAGTGTTTGGTGAAATCAAAAATTGATTTGAAGCTTTTTAGTTTTTGGCTTAAAAAGCAGTGTTTTAATTTTCATACTGTCTAGTAACAATTAAAACCACTAAGAAACGGTAGGCTAGCCACTTTGGTTGAATTCTTGAATGCTTCTAGTAAGAAAGATTATTAGAAATATCATGGGAGTTTAATGGAGCAAGTGGGCAAGTGGCAAGTGTGAATGCAAAGTGTGAATGCAACTAGTTTAGAGTCTAATTTCGTGGGAAATTTTGTAAGGGCCAGAACCTGTGTCAAACGAACTCGGATGAAGTCGAACCAAAAATATAAAATGTTTGTCTCGGAGTCCTCTATCTACCCTCAAAATTTCATGTCAATCAGAGTACGTTTGGATACAAAAAAATAAATCGGAGTGCACTGCCCTCATGTTGGACGAAATTGATAAGGTGGACTAGAATCATTGAATGTGGCCTAGGTTCATGTTTTTAGTTGAATACCTCTCAACCCTTGGATTAAAAGTAGGAAAATGAATCCTAGCCATCCATTCTCTAATAGATAGAAGCTTGAGTTTAACCATTGGATCAAAAGTGTTAGGATTAATCCTAACCACTCATTTTCTTATAAATAGGAGCCTAGGTAATTCAATTGTTTCACTTAAGTTCTTTTACTTTCCTAGCAAGAAAAGATTGCTTACTTCTCTCTC
>CM017327.1:23494959-23592489 GCA_006937295.1 Carpinus fangiana
GGGCTGAGAGCTCATGACGAGAGGTCTGAAGAAAGATTATCATAAAACACAAACTAATATGTCACTACGCTGCATTCGCATCTCATGCATCATTATATATTTTATTCCTTAATCTTATTTTGTCTCAAACTAGGCTTTTAGTCTTTATTTCTAGAAAAATAGATTACTCACTTGTTTGTCTATGTAAATATGATAACGCCATATTTACATAGACCTTGATGCAGGAATAGAGAGTGAGGACGATAGTCCTTTTGTTGGTTTTGATGGTTGATAGATTATCTGCTACGAGATTGATGTTTACCCTGTGAAGCCAGTCTCATTTATGTTAATCGCTTTTATTAGATAATGTGATGTGTGCAAACTTGAAAAGTATTACTATATTAATTTGGTGCCATCTGTGGCTTATATTTGGTACACCTAGTGTGTACATATGTTGTAATGAATCCATATTTCTATTTTTATTAAATAATATATCACCTTGAGGTATTTCAGTCAGCTCAATTGTGTTGTGCAAACTATTCATAGGCCATAAAAAAAGAAAAAAATTATATACATATTCCGCTGTAAAATTATATCTCTAAAGTTGCAGCGTAATGACTTCGATATTTGCTAGTTTAAATATCGGGGCGTTACACCGAGCCTCCCCAGTTGGATCATAATCATCACTATGATCCACATCCGGATGACATAGATTACACCAGGACCGACGTACCACCTATTGAGGCGTATGTGATTTAATATAAATTAAGTTGGCATTAATATATATGTTTTTCCTTTAGTTCGTTTTTTAATTAATGTGATTGTTTAGTTCGTTTAATTTTATCTTTGTTTGATTTAAAATATTGATTACGTTTCATTTTTCTTATTGCGTTGGATTTTAATTTTTCATCAGTCATAGTAATTAATTTTGAATGTCATTAATGTTGCAGTGAAACATGAGTGCTCGGGGTGGAAAGACGAGGATCCTTAGGCGCCCACGTCCCGCCCAGATCAGGGAGACTAGTGATGATGACAGCCAGTCTCAGGACCTGCCTACCCCATTTGACCCGCAGTCAGGGTATCGGCCAGTACTCTCGCATGAGCAGGGTTATTCGGAGTTCGACATCCCGGTGTCTGCTACTATCGTTAGGGGGGAGACTTTCCACCTGGACACGACACGATCAGAGAGCACAATGGGCAATCCATATGGTCCGCCTGTGGAGTACTTGCAGCGTACTACTGCGGATGATGATGCCCATATGGAGAGGCAGGTATCCCCAGCCGGGGGAGAGGATGTGGACCAGGGTGATGATCCACATGATATACCACAGCTCGAGTCGGAGGATATTACACAGCCTGACTCAAAGGATGTAGCATAGCCTGAGGCCCCTGTTTTCCCAGAGCTGAGGGAGCACGAGGTCTGGACAATAGGTATGTTTAGACCTATAACCAGTGACGGAGAAAGATGGGACCGGGGTGGGCCATGGTCCCCCCCCCCCCCAAAAAAAAATAAGGGAAAAAAAAAGATGTAAAAAAAAAATCAAATAAAAAGAAAAAAGCAAAGTTTAGTTCTAATTTTAGTCATTTGGCCCCCTCCCAAAAAAATTCAGGCCCTATTTTTAGATTTTATGGACATATCCAATTGATTTTTTTGGCCCTATTCTTGATTTTTTGGGTTATACCCATTAAATTTTTATTAATTATTGTTGTGGCTCATACTATCAAATGCTAACTTTTTTTGCCCTTAGGTAGTTTTTAGTTTAAAAAACAACAAAAATAATTATTTTTAATAAAAAAAATCTAAACAATTGGAATTTTTTTTTTTTTGCTGGTCCCATCCCATAAAATTTTTTGGCTCTGTCCCTGCCTATAACTATGAATATGTATGTATATATATGTATGTATGTATGTTATTAAATATGTATATATATATTTATTTTCATTAAATATTGATTGTAAATTTATGTTCTACTTACCAAATGTAGATACAAATGAAAATATTGAAGTGCTTAACGTGAAGGACCCTCACAAGTTATATTCAATACCAGATGGGAAACGGGTCATAGTGGAGTTCAATGGCATGTGGCAACCCGTAAGGAGAAGCGGGGTCAAATGGCGGTGGATGACGGGCAAGATGGTCAAGCACGGTACCTTCATCCGTATATTAGACGATTGGAAGAAGGTATCGTTAGATCAGAAAGAGCTATTTTTTGATGCTTTGATGGTAAGTGTAATTCAATTGTTATGAATTTAATGTTTTTGATGTGTATATAACTTAGTATGTCAAACTTATTTCTGAATGTATAATATATCATTATTTGGTCTATTAATTATTCAATTGTTCACTAATACAGAAATACTTTTACATAGTGCCCGGCTCGGACATTGCTAAAATTAAAAAAGACTTGTGGCGGGACATGGGCGAGAAGCTAAAGTATTGGCGCGCCGAATTGAAAAAGCCATTAGCCATTCGAGCCGATGACACACCTGACTCAGTGAAGGCAAGAGCGCCGATAATTATCAAGAAGTATGAGCAGGTAGATGTGGACATATTGCTGCAGAAATGGTGTGAGAAGAAGAATCAGGTTGGTCAATTGTTTGCTTGTAGTTGCGTAGCATTATAAGTAAATAATTATTTATCATTTGACATATAAATTAATAAACTAATTTGTGTATGCAGGAATTTGCCGCGCATATGAAACAAATCCGAGCACTGTATATGACACCACATTGCGTCGGCTCAAAGAGCTACGCACAACACTCGCATGAGACGGTATGTTTGTCAAACTCAATACATCCAAATTATTAAATTAGATATTTCAATATTATAACGTTTAATTATGTTTATATTCGTTGAATTTTGCAGGTCATGATAACGGGCGAAGCCCCAACACGAGCAAAGAACTATATCAAGACCCACACGAAGAAAGGCGGTGGATTTCCAAATGACCTGGTTGCGGAGAGAGTGGTATGCGCGCTTGAAACACGTGTAAATTTTTATATTTATGATTAATAATTGGATGTGTGAGATGACCGTGTGTATGTAACTTGCAGACTGAGATGACGAGGCTTGAAGAGTCTGACACTGCCGCACTTGTAGAGGGGCCCAAGGGGACGATTCGGTGGGCACCGGACGATGCATATGCACAGGCTCACGACAATAAGCCAGAGTATGCGGGTCGTGTCCGCGGCGTGAGCAAGGGCATTCTACCGGTGCGGGGACACATCCACTTGTATTACACACCGAGCCCGAATGCTACCCCCCCCACCGTAGTTTCATCCATGATTCAGTCTGCAATTGAATTGAAAGAGTAGCAGCATAAGCAAGAGATTGAGGAGTTGAGGGAGGAGATGAACCAGTAGATGGATGCATTGACTGCTGCTCTTACAGAGAAGTTTACTCAACGGATGGAGGCGCAGCTGGTTGATCAGGCGGCGCATTATGAGGAGCGATTTCGCTCGCTTGAGGGGGATCGAGTAGGGATGTCTGAGCCGGAGGTGACTACTGGGAGGGCTTTGTAGGACGTAAGGTCACCTGCACATATCATCCCCCGATCATCAGCAGATAGAACACAAGGTAACAATATATTGCATTTTATTAACAATTAATAAGAGCATATAGCATACAAAAAAAACTTAAAGTATAAGTTTAAATTTCGTAGAAGAATAATATGTTGTGCATATATTTCATAGCCAAGATGAACATATATAACACAGTACAATTGTTTTGTGCGTAGATAAAGATCGGAATGAGACTCGAAATGTGACATCGATCACAAAAAAATCGCGTCTTTCGAAGGCGACAAAATGACAACCACTTTACGTATAGAACGGTACATATATGTGTTATTTTAGAAAATTGTATTTACTTGAAAATTTTTGTTGATTGTCAGTGCAAATTGCATGTTTATATATGTTTGGGTTGGTTCTGACTGGTTGTTGGATATTTGACTTGGTTGTCCTTAGTCTCTCACTTGGTTGTCCTTATAACTGGTTGTTGGATATTTGACTTGGTTGTCCTTATATATGTTTCATCCTTAGTCTCTCACTTTTTCACTCACCAGCTGAACAAATTTCATACAAGAAAAAGGAGAAAAAAACACAAAAATGTTGTTAGGATCAAATGAAAATATGAAGGACAATATTTGAGCTTATTTTTTTGTTTGAACATGTATATGTATATATATATATATATAATTCACCTCCATTAATTTCGTAACTAGTTGAGCTTTCTCCTTGCTTTTCACATTGAGAGCCTCAAGGGCTTCCTTCTACTCTCTCTCATGTAACAAATAAATTTGTTAAAGCAACTTTAAAATTAAGTTAATTAATTAACTGATAATCTTTTAAAGATGCATGAAGTTGTTTGCAACATTTATATCTATAGCCCTTCAAAACAAAAAAAAAAAAAAAAACATTTATATCTATATATATATTTTTTTTGACATGTCCGCACAAGAGAGGGGAGAGGGATTCGAACTAGTGACCTCCACTTCATTAGGTGGTCACAGCCGATTGAGCTATCTCTTGGAAACTATATCTTTAGTATGTTCGCAACAAAACTAAAATGAGTGAACTAAGACAACATTTAGTGACAATTATATAGCATATCATCATGCATACAAATTAGATTGAAAAGATTGCTTCTACAACATTTCTTCTCTTCCGCATAGGAATTAATTATTGGGCTTTTATTGTTGAAATAGTTACACTATTTTTTGAGCAACTTCTTGCACTGTCAACTCTTGAATTTGTGTCCATCATATTTCGGCCTGAGTAAAATGCTGGTTGCTTAGGTGTAGGTAGAGGTGCATGTTCATTGCTAATCATTGAGATTACATCAGACATGGTAGGCCGATCTGTCGAGCTTTCTTGGACACATAGAAGGCCAATGTTAATGAATTACAATATAATAGAAGTGGAAGAAGGATATCTTATTATTGGCTCCATCAAGTCCAAACTTCGATCATCTCTCCACAACTCCCAAGCCTAGTTTCATTTCAAATAAGACTAAATTTAATTAAAAACTAATAGCATTTTAATTTAAACGATTATAGTAAAACATAAGGAATTTGGGAGAGTATAAAAGCTACATACATATCTAAGAAGATTGAGTGACTCGTTGTTATAGAAGCTAGTGTTTTTCCTGCCGCTCACAATCTCTAACACCAATACTCCAAAGCTAAACATATCCGACTTTATTGAGTACAAACCATCCATAGCATATTCAGGAGACATATAGCCAGTACATTCAAAAATTTAGTAAACGGTCCAATTAGTAGCTTAATAAATTTAGCTGGGAATAAAAAGTAGCAAATGTAAAACAAGTTGTATACTTACTAAGTTCCAACAATTCGGTTTGTGTTTGCTTGTGTTTCATTGTCTCAAACTATTCGAGTTATGCCAAAATCTGATATTTTTGGATTCATTTCACTATCCAAGAGAATGTTACTAGGTTTTAAATCTCTATGTATGATTCGTAACCTTGAATATTGATGAAGATAAAGAAGCCCTTGAGCAATCCCTTTAATAATGCGTATGCATGTCTCCCAGCCTAGCATCTTTTTCTTGGTTGGATCTATTTAAATAGTACAACCAAGGAAATTTGTGATTAAGAACCTTGGAACATATGAGAAAAAAATATATACACACATATAGACATAAATGTGCACTCACTAAAAAGGTAGAAGTCCAAACTTTTATTGGGCATGTACTCATATATTAATATCTTTTCATCTCGCTCGATACAGCAACCTAACAGTCTGACAAGATTTATATGTTGGAGTTTTGCAATTAGTATTGTCTCATTTCTAAACTCCTCAATACCCTGTCCAGATCTTCTTGAAAGCATTTTCACTGCAATTTCTTGTCCTTTGAGTAATTTTGCCTACGAAGAAGAACCAAAAGCTCTTTAAACTTTCATGAAGGTTTACCATTAATGTTGGTTTTCTTAATAGTGTTCAAAGCACATTCATCAGGAAAAGGAAAATGTAACGTACCTTGTAAATAGGTCCAAAACCTCCTTCACCGAGTTTATTCACAGCTGAGAAATTATTTGTTGCAGCTAATACACTCTCATAACTAAATAGTGGTAACTCGACATCCTTCTCTCTCTTCTTCATATTATTGTTGGTATTCATTTCATCATTGATTGCATGGAGTTCATCATCAAAATCAAATAATAGTAGATTATTACTTGAAGGGCTCTTTCCTGTTTGATCTAGAATGATAAGAATTGGTCACTATACATGGAAATGTAGTCTTTGGTCAAAGAAAAATTGAGGTGACATCATTAGGTTCATCAAAGTTCAATCACTTTGAGCAATGCCAGTATCTAAAGGTACGTTTATTTAGTCATTTTCGCAGATAAGAACTTGTAATTTAGTAACTCATTCCCATTTTAGTAAAATGACCAAATAACTACAAAGCTTACTCCCGAAGACATGGTGAAGTATGTAGGAGGATCCCAACAAACTTACCCAATTACTAATGATACTACTTGCTTTTCATTGTTAGGCCATTACAAAATTTTGTTTAGTGACTTCCCTAAGAACAAGGACTTTTGACAATTTTCTTGTCTTAGATTAAGGTAGAATTCCTTGTAATGTTTTTTTAAAGTGATTTTTATATTCGGTTAGAACATTTACATGCACTTACCTTTGCGTTTTGAGCCTTCCTTTGCATGAAAAGAAAATTGAGAGGCATAAGATAATCCCTGTTGAAGGGACCAACACAGCTACCCATACTTCCCACTTTTTGCCTGATTACGATGTAAAAGAATCACTATTAATTAGCTCAATCATAAAAGAAAATTAAGTACTAGTTCAGAATGAAAGATAACATAATTAAGTATTAGCTCAACCATACTTTTCATTTCGCTCATCCTACCTTTTGTACTTGGATCTGGATACTCATCAGCAGCAAGTCTGAGGTAGATATACTTGCAAGTTCAAAAGAGCACCTTCCCATATCATACACCCACTCCTATTATAAGCATAAGCTGCGCAATTACAATTTTCCATGCAAGCCAATTCACAACTGCTAGCATTCACGGTCATATATGCTTTCGAATTTACAGGCAAACGCATGTTCGATATTTTCATGAACCAATCTTTTTTGACATTAGCATGCGTATTATTCTCACATTGCAAAGGAGATTTCCTCACACAACCGCCTGACCAATCATTTAGTCTGGTTTCTTCCATTGAAAATGGTTTGAAACCTTTTAGACACTCACAAGGGTTTGAGAAATTGTCAGGGTATTGTACCACGCCAAATGCACCACACAAAGCATAGACATCAGATGGTTTTGTCGGTGCATACCAAAATACATTCCAAACGGAAAGGCTAGTCTCCACACCAGTGCCCTGATCTGTCTTGTATGGTGTGCAAATTATATTGCACTCGCAATGTAATGAACCGTTAGGTCGTATAGCTTTTGCGAAGTGCGAGATCGAACCCACAGAGAACGGAGTCTTTGTTAAAAAAAAACTAATATCACTATTAGATTAAATATACTTTAACCTAGTCCCAAAGTGAGAAATATTATCAAACATAAAACGTGCAGAAATTAAACTATTCTAAAAAACGTAAGTAAAGGTATGGATAAAATTAACTAAGATTAAAGACTAACCTCACCCAACATAAAAATTAGCTTTACACATTAAACACCAATTTTCCGTCTTAACAAATTAAACCCTTCAACACATTCTATTGTGGTTATTGACACAAGTCAAACCAAATAATGTGTTTACCGTTAAGGAGCTACAATGAGTATTGATTATTGATAAAATCATCCACTGTAACCTTGGATCACAGTGGATATTAAATCAATGATCGATCACTCGTTGTGCACCTGGCTTGGAACACATCATAGGATGATTATCAACGTATCAAAACAAACAACCATTCAACTTTTTTGTCACGAAAATTAAATGACGAGTACGAAAAATTAAATGACGGAAAATAAAGCATTCAATGTAAAAGCAAGAAATATAAACTAAGGGTGAGGCTTCATTTTCAACCTTAGTTGAAGAGTTTAGCCACCCATTGAACAACAAAGCAAAATAAAAGTAAAAGAATGCATTAAATAAACTTTAAAGAAAGTGATTACAAATAAAAGAGGCAGAGCATGGCCAACAATAGCAAAATGCTCTCTAAAAATCACCCAAAAAGCTAAGTTCTCGACCAAATGGACCTAGGGTCCTATTTATAGACTAACAGGTCACTCGTATGCATTCAAACGCAGGCAGTGCGTTCGAATGCACTGATGAATTATGCGTTCGAACGTACACTCTGCGTTCGATCGCAGAAAATCGTAACGGCGCAAGCTGGAAGCGATGGACTCCTAGGGCAACCGCGTGAGTTGCGGGCTGATTGGGACTGCGTTTGACCGTGCACCCTGCGTTTGACCGTTAGTGCGTTCGAACGCACCAAGTGCGATCGAACGCACTTGGCAGGGATCTATTTCTTTCCTTGGTGCATTTTGCTCCTTTGTGGCCATATTGTGTTGTAAGGACCTGCACAACACAAAACACTAAAAACACTAAAAATAATTAGATATTAACAGTGCTAAAGACTTAACAAATATAAGTTAAGGGGGTCAAATATACACAATTTGGCACTGATCAAATACCCCCAAACTTACATTTTGCTAATCCCTTAGCAAAACAAAAAACTGAAAAACAAAACAAACATAGGTCCGCTTTCGTGGGAGAAACGATTGCATTGAGCATATGCAACAAGCCTTTTAAACCTCTAGGAATTCCCTAAAGGATGAGTGAAGTCTCGTGAGGGTTTTCCAAGAATGATACCCACAAACATTTATATGGCACAATGTTATTAACAGACAAAGCCTTTTACACATGCATATGGTTTATACATCATTAGCAATTTTAATAATTATGAACAAACAAACCACATCATTAAGGCCTCCAAACATCAATCAAATCACAGCTGAAAAATCGAGACAAAACATGCTCCAAAAAAAGTGCAAAGTGAACTAACATATGCTCATGGGGTTTCAATTTTTCAAAAGATGTGCTTTTCAGAAAATCATAGGACTGCAATGTGATAAAAAGAACCCAGGCTTGAATTGAAAAGAATGCAATTTTTTTTTTTTTTTTTTTGTATAGGCTGTACAATGCTTGACTCCCTTAAGCTTCGAAATGACCTATGTAACGAGTGTTGGGCCAGTGACTCCCAAACCAGAAGGTTTTAGGGTACTAGATGTAAAGACATCCTTAAGGGCTTAATTACTTAAGTCAAAAAGAGTTACGAAGTCTAACTAGCCATACAATCATTTGTTTAAGAATTCTCATCGTTTTACGCGAACACTCTTTGCTTAATGAGGCAAGAGTTCCGGTTACTCAATGAAAAGCTCAACTTATGATTTTTTTATTTTTATTTTTATTTTTTTCAAGCCAAGGTTTATCATCATACATCACAACAACTCACAAATCTCAAGAAAAACACTTCTCAAATCAAATTTCATACCTCACAGAACCTATGCTAGTGTGCATGTGAAAAAAAAATGGAGTAAACATGTGAAGTCTCTCTAATTCAACATATGAATTGAAAACTGGGATTTCTAAAGATATGAAGTGTTTAATCAAGTTAAAACACACCAATGATATGTAATCCACATATATGATGTAAGTCATGCCCAATCAATAACAAATATGTACAAAGAAAAAATTAAAAATTTATACAAATATGCAAAAAGACAGGCAACAGTGTCTACCCTACCCCCACACTAAAATGGCACAATGTCCCCAATGTGCCCAGAAGTACAATACCAGAGGGATGTCGCAAGTGAGGTAAGTCGTAAGAGAAAATTCCCCCAAACTTGGATGGCAAACACTCAACCTGAAAAACAAAAACAAAGAAACAAAATCAACAGGTAAATATAATGAGGGGTGCCTCCCACAAGCGCTAAGTTTAACTTCTTCAGCCAGACTCGTCATACCAATCAGTCCGACTAAATCGGATCCTCCAAAAGAGTGTCCTCAACCTCTGGACTCCTCAACTCCAAGAATGGTTTTACTCTCGGTCCGTTCACCTTAAAGGTGTTACCATTCTTGGGATCCTCTATCTCGATGGCCCCATGAGAAAATACTCTCCTAATGATGAATGGGCCCGTCCACCGAGATTTCAACTTGCCAGGGAATAAATGCAATCGAGAATTGTAAAGAAGGACTTTCTGACCTGGCTCAAAAGATCTCCTCAGGATGCTCTGGTCATGAACCTTCTTCATGTGTTCTTTGTACTTCTTTGAACCGTCATAAGCATAATTCCTTAGCTCCTCTAATTCAGTGAGTTGGAGCTTCCTTCGAGAGCCGGCCTTCAAAAAATTGAAGTTCAGCTACTTGATGGCCCAGTAAGCTCAATGCTCCAACTCGACGGGAAGATTACAAGCTTTCCCGTACACCAACCGATATGGTGACATCCCAATCGGTGTCTTAAATGCTGTCCTATATGCCCATAAAGCATCATTCAATCTTAGAGACCTGTCTTTTCTGTTGGGGTTCACAGTCTTCTCCAAAATGTCTTTGATCTCCCGATTTGACACTTCAACCTGCCCACTCGTCTGTGGGTGATAAGGGGTGGCAACCTTATGTGTGATGAAATATTTCTTCATCAGCTGCTCAAAAATCCGGTTGCAGAAATGCGTGCCTCTATCACTGATAATCGCTCTAGGGGTACCAAACCGAGCGAAAATCATGTCTTTCAAAAATTTGACCACAACTCTGTGGTCATTAGTCTTGCACGCAACTGCCTCCACCCACTTGGACACATAGTCCACAGTAACCAAAATATACAGAAACCCGAAGGAGTTTGGGAAAGGTCCCATGAAATCGATGCCCTATACATTAAAAATCTCAACTACCAAAATGGGATTGAGGGGCATCATGTTTCTCTTTGAAATACTCCCGAGTTTCTGACAGCGCTCACAAGATGTGCAATAAGCACAAGCGTCTGCAAACATGGTGGGCCAATAAAATCCACACTGCAAAATCTTTGCAGCGGTCTTGTTTGCACTGAAATGACCACCACAAGCATGATCATGACAAAAGGAGATGACATTAGTTTGGTCAAATTCAGGTATACATCTTCTAATGATCTGATCGGGACAATACTTGAACAGATAAAGATCGTCCCAAAGAAAAGTTTTCACCTTGGACAAAAATTTGATCTTATCTTGTTTCCCCCAATGCAAAGGTATTTGGTCGGTAACAAGATAGTTCACTATGTTAGCGAACCAAGGTGCGGTGATAAGCGCCGAATGTTGCACATTCAATCCCCTTAACTCGCATATGTTAATTCCTTAGCATTGTTATCTGTTTGATTTTGTGTTTTCTGGTATTTAATAAAGATGCAAAAAAAACCATTAATTTTGGGTTTAAAGCACAATTTGAGAGGACCTAGAAGATATGATTAAGCTTAACCAATCACAATAGAAGATATATATGATGTGGTTAAGTTTAATTAAATCAAGGAAAGGATAAAATCGGAATTTCTCCACTTAGAGTCAAAATCGGATCGGATCGGATAGAATTTCAGATTTTGAACACGTCTCAGTATTTTGGCCATAACTTTCAGCTCAATTATCAGATTAAGGTGATTCCAGCGGCATTGGAAAGCTAATTCAATATTATACAATTCATGATATAGGATTTTCCTAAATCGGACTCCCGCTATGCCAAAATGGTCCCGCAATAGAAGGAAGCAAATCTGGACGAATCCTATTCCGATTTGTACATGGATTGACTCCTAATTTGACTAGGAGATTGAAATCCGAATTCTCTAGGTTTCCTAGGGCTTCTAGGACTTGTGGCTCCCTATAAATAAGCCTCTAAGCTTTAAGAAAAGATATACTTAGTTTTAGACAGAAATTATTTCTTGGAGGCTTAGCGGAGTCATGAGCGGCTAAACCCCTTTGTGGGGGTGTTGATGTAACCCTTTCCAAGCACAATGGTTTGATTGTATTTAAATTCCAGACTTTCAATTTATGTATGTTGATTATATAACTGTGAGAATTGCTACAATTGAATTCTGTTCTTAATTATTAAATGCAATTGTTCTTAAATTCCAAAATCAATATTGGTGAAATTCTTATCTTGTCTTAGAAAGTATTTTACTTTTATTGATCTCAAATCATTCTTATTTTCTGTGATTATGGGGATGATGGTTATATAATGGGTTGTAATAGACATATGATTAATAGGATTAAGATAGGCCATGCCTAGGGAAGACAGGTCGTACTACACCCTAGTTTAGTGTAATTTAGGTAGACGATCTGTGCCAACCGAAGATGGGTTATGCTATTCCATTAATTATATGAAACTTATTAAAGGGTTTTATAGTTTATACCTAGGGAAGATGGGTCGTGCCGCATCTTAGTGGTTAGGTGGACGATCCGTGCCAACCGAAGATAGATTATCCTTACTCTTTAATAAGGTAGTTTCTTGTTTAATTATAACATGCATAGAATGAATTTATGGAATTGAATCTGATTAACCATTGTTGTGCAGATAGAGGTAAAGTCAATACCCTACGCTCTCTATCATATTTTAATTATCTTTTATTTTATGCATTTACTTTTAGAAAACAAAAATAAAACAAACTTCCTTTTAATTAAGTTGATTTTAATCTTTCGAATTTGATAACGAAACCCCTGCAGTCCTTGAGGTTCGACACCCTCTATATAGCCCTATCCTACGGGATTCGTCCTATTGCGAGTGGTATTTTATTATTGATATATTTTTGGTCACGAAATTACCACATCATGCGGAATTGTGAGCAATGTGCATCAATTGCTCATCAGGAAAGGTCTCAGAAATGGGGGTGGCGTCCTCGGTGAAATCCAAAGTCAGCCTAGACAAATGATGAGCCACCACATTTTCGAAACCCTTCTTATCCCGAATTTCTATGTCGAACTTTTGCAGCAACAAAATCCATCGGATCAAGCGAGATTTAGCATCTTTCTTGGAGAAAAGATACTTCAATGCCGCGTGATCTGAATAGATAATGATGTTAGATCCTAACAAATAGGATCTAAACTTGTCCAGCGCAAAAACGACCACCAACAACTCATTTTCTGTGGTGGAGTAATTGAGTTGTGCGTCGTTCAGAGTCCTGCTTGCATAGTAGATCACATGGGGAAGTTTCTCAATGCGCTACCCCAAAACAACTCCAACTGCATAGTCTGATGTGTCACACATGATCTCAAAAGGTTCACCCCAACTGGGTGGTCTAATAACTGGTGTGGACGTCAGAATCTGCTTCAGAGCCCCGAATGCTTTCAAACATTCTTCATCAAATTCAAACGGGGTCTCTTTGGCCAACAACCTACACAAGGGCCTGGCGATCTTGCTGAAATCCTTGATGAATCGCCTGTAGAACCCTGCATGGCCCAAGAAGGAACGGATTTCCTTCACAGTACGTGGGGGTGGAAGGTTAGAGATCAAATCTATCTTCGCCTTGTCAACCTCAATACCCCTCTGAGATATGACATGCCCCAGTACTATTCCCTGTTTAACCATAAAATGGCATTTTTCCTAGTTAAGCACAAGGTTATTCTCTTTGCACCTTACTAAAACCAAAGTGAGACGGTGCAGACACTCCTGAAAAGATGAACCAAAGACGGAGAAGTCATCCATGAAGATCTCCATAAAACGCTCTACCATGTCGGAGAATATGCTGATCATGCACCGCTGAAAAGTAGCAGGTGTATTGCACAGCCCAAAAGGCATGCGACGGTAGGCGAATGTCCCAAAGGGACAAGTAAAGGTAGTCTTCTCTTGGTCTTCGGGGTCCACTGGGACCTGGTTATATCCTGAATAACCATCCAAGAAGCAGTAATACTCGTGCCCAGCTAAACGCTCCACCATCTAGTCAATGAATGGAAGAGGAAAGTGATCTTTCCTAGTGGCAGCGTTCAACTTCCGATAGTCTATACAAACTCTCCAACCCGACTGAATACGAGTTGGCACAAACTCGTTAGCCTTGTTCTTCACTACCGTCAACCCAGCTCTCTTGGGCATGACATGTATCGGGCTCACCCACTTGCTGTCAGAAATTGGATAGATGATCCCAGCATCTAACAATTTTATCACTTCTGCTCTCACAACCTCCTGCATTGCTGGGTTGAGCCTTCTCTGTGGTTCCCTCGATGGTTTGGAATTCTCTTCCAGGTGTATCTTATGCATAACCAACGAGGGGCTGATTCCCTTGATGTCCTCAATAGTCCAGCCAATAGCTTCCTTATGCTCTCTCAAAACATCTAACAATTCCTCCTCTTGAGCATCCATCAAATCTGAAGCTATGATCACTGGCAAAGAATCAGCTGGACCTAGGAACTTATACTTCAAATTGTCCGGTAAAGGCTTAAGTTCCTTCTTCGGGGAATCAGGCACAACTGTCTCCTCCTTCTCCTCGCTCACCAAAGGAGCGGTCTCCAAAAGTGCATCTGCCTGCTCCATGAGTTTATCCAAATCCAAGTCTTCACCAAACTGAGCAAGGCATGCTTCCAGGGGGTCCTCTATGCTTGATTCTTCAACTACTTCATCCATTATCTCCTCAATCAAGCATACTTGATTCACTTGGTCATAATCAAGTGGTTGTTTTCTGATGTGAAAAATATTCAACTCCACCGTCATATTTCCAAAAGAAATCTTCATTACCGCCGACCTACAATTTATCAGGGCATTAGCCGTAGCTAAAAATGGTCGCCCTAGAATCATAGGGATCTCACTCCCTATCACTTGAACTGGCTCTGTGTCCAACACAATGAAATCCACGGGGAAATAAAACTTGTCCACCTTAATCAATACATCCTCAACTATCCCCCGTGGAATTTTCACCGACCGATCAGCAAGTTGCAATGTCATGGATGTGGGCTTCAGCTCTCCTAGCCCTAACTGCAAATAGACTGAGTAGGGCAACAAATTCACACTTGCTCCCAAATCCAGTAGTGCCCTCTCAGTCTGGCTAACTCCTATCATGCAAGTAATTGTAGGACATTAAGGGTCCTTGTACTTTAGCGGTAACTTGCATTGTAGGATAGCACTGACCTGCTCGGTCATGAATGCCTTCTTAGGGACATTCGTCTTCCTCTTCACTGTGACCAAGTCCTTCAAGAACTTGGCATAGGAAGGGATTTGCTGGATGGCATCCAAAAATGGAATATTTATTTGGACTTGTTTGAACACCTCCAGAATGTCCTCTAATTTCCCTCCATTCTTAGGCGCTTGTAATCTTTCAGGGTAAGGTGCTTTTGGCACAAGCGCCCTAGGAGGTTCCTTAATAGTTGGGGTGACCATAGATGGCTCAGCATCTCCTTCCTTCTGGTCGTCACCCTCTTCATCTCTTCGCTTTTCTTCCTCAACATGGTCTGCTTCTGGGTCCACCACTTTGTTGTCCACTCTCTTCCCAGACCTCAAAGTGACAATCGCCTGTACATGCTCCTGATTTGAAGAGTTTCCAATGCTACATGCTTTAGGGTTGTTCACTACTTGGCTAGGGAGCTTTCCCTTGTCCCTTTCACCAAGGTGATTTGCCAATTGTCCCATCTGCATCTCCAACTTCGAGATAGCCTGGGTGTTCACTATTGTGGAGTGCCTCACATCACTGATTGATTGACTAGTTATCTTCATAAATTCCTTCATGGTCTCTTCCAGTGACTGTGTTGATGATGTTGGGGCTTGAGTGGGGGCTTGATAGGATGATGATGACGCTGGCTGAGCCGAGCGTCCATGACTCTGATAAGGAGTAAAAAATCCTAGAGGATAGTGATTTTGAGAGTGAGGAGCTCCTCCTTGATTTGTGGTGGGTTGATTCTGTTTCCAAGAGAAATTAGGGTGGTTCCTCCACCCCGGATTATAAGTCTCAGAATATGGCCCACTGGATGGCTTTTGGAAGTTGTTGAAAGCGTTCACTTGTTCCATCTCAGTAAAAACTGTCATCGATGGACAATTCTGTGCTTGGTGCATGGGACTAGCACAGACAGAACAACTCTCAACAGGAAAAGTGTTTGCCGCATTGACAGACTTCCCTACACTCAGAGCATCCAATCTCTTAACGATGGCATCCATCCTTTATGCCAACTCAGTTTCTCCTTTTGATTCCAGGATGCCCCCTTTTTTAGGGTTTCGGGCAGATTTATCTCGACAACTCATGAAATCCCAGTGTTGGGAGTTGTCGGCAATTTTCTCCAGAGCCTTGTAGGCTAAGTCTCCCATCAAGTTAAGAAATGCTCCCCCATTCATTAGCTCAATCATACTACGGTTGGGCTGAGACAGTCCTTGGTAGAAGAATTGCACCAGACGCCATTTTTCATATCCATGAGGGGGACATTTCATTAGCAGATCTTTGAACCGTGCCCAACATTCTGAGAATTTCTCATCCTCATCCTGAGTAAAGGAACTGATTCCCTTTCTTGCCTCGTTTACTCTGAACATTGGGAAAAACTTGTTGTAAAACTGTTTCAACAGTTCTTCCCAGGATGTGATGGAGCCAGGTGCGTTGGAGTCCAACCACTCCATGGCTCTATCATGAAGTGAGAAAGGAAAGAGTCTGAGGTGGACAGATTTCTCAAAAAAATTTTGAAATTTTGTGGTAGCACAGATGTTCTTGAATTTTTTAACATGAGAGTAAGGGTTTTCATGATCTAAGCCATAAAAGGAGGGTAACATTTGGATTACATGTGGCTTAAGATCATAGTGGGTTGCATTAGTCGGTGGTAACACAATGCACGAATGGGAACTGACCGCAGTAGGTGCGAACAATTCCCGGAGTGACGTCGTGAAATCCACGTCATAAGCTCTTCTATGCTCCCCATTCCCTTCTCTTGCATCTTGGTGCTCCTCGTGCTCCTCCATTCTTGGGTTCCTTTGATTTTCACCGTGTTCCTCCACTCTCGGATTCCTTTGATTATCCCCCATCTCGCCTTGAACTCTACGCGCTCTCCTAATGTTTCTTTCTAAGTTGGGATCTAATGGTGTTAATTCTAAGTTCATGGACCGCCGACCACGCATAAACCAACAAAAATTTAACTAAACACTAAGCAAAAACAGCAAGCTAAAACAAGCAAACATGCATGGATTAACAATAAAAACATGAAACAAAGCAGCAAATATTTACAACTACAAAAAACCTAGATGAAAATAAAACACTAGATGCAATTAAACTATGGAAATAGCAACCTATATGCACTAAAATGAATTAAAACTAAACAATTTTAAACAAATATGAACAGATGCAGCAACTACACAGACAAATAACAACAAACAAATATCAACAATCCTAGCTAAAACATATGGAAACTAACATGCAAAATCAAATTAACAACTAACTACAAATTAACTAAACTAACAACTAACAATTGATGCTAATTAATCAATTAAAAATTAAAATAAACTAAATACTACCAACAGCAGCAGAAAACAAGCTAAAAACAAGGATAAATATCAATTAAAACCTAACTTAACAATTTACAAAAACAGAAAATACATATTGCCTTCAGGTATGTTGGTGCAGGAAGCAGAGGTGCGCTCGAGCGCAGGCAGTACGTTCATTTGCACAGACGCAACAATTTAGCAGGCTCTGCAAGTGCGTTCGAACGCAACCCAGGTGCGTTCGAAAGTAGCACTACACTGCTTTCTGGGGACTTGGGCTCGCACGCACACGCGTAACGAGCGTTCGCAGGTGTGTGAACGTTATGGAATAGGCGACAGTGCGTTCGACCGCAAGGACTGTGTTCGACCGCACTGTGACGGCCTGATTTTCCATAAACTATGCACAAAATTAAAATTGCCAAACACTATTCTAAAAAGCTAACAAAAATTAATTAAAAATGCAAAATAAACTATGAACAAAATTGAAATTGCATAAAATAAATACTAGTGTAAAAATAAATTCAATCTAAAAACAATATTAATTTAAACAAAAACAACCGTTCCACGGCAACGACGCCAAAATTTGGTGTGCAAATTATATTGCACTCGCAATGTAACGAACCGTT
The DNA here is from genome assembly GCA_006937295.1 of Carpinus fangiana. NCBI lineage: Eukaryota > Viridiplantae > Streptophyta > Magnoliopsida > Fagales > Betulaceae > Carpinus > Carpinus fangiana. The sequence goes on from CM017327.1 coordinate 23,512,961, forward strand.
AGGTCGTATAGCTTTTGCGAAGTGCGAGATCGAACCCACAGAGAACGGAGTCTTTGTTAAAAAAAAAATTAATATCACTATTAGATTAAATATACTTTAACCTAGTCCCAAAGTGAGAAATATTATCAAACATAAAACGTGCAGAAATTAAACTATTCTAAAAAACGTAAGTAAATGTATGAATAAAATTAACTAAGATTAAAGACTAACCTCACCCAACATAAAAATTAGCTTTACTCATTAAACACCAATTTTTCGTCTTAACAAATTAAACCCTTCAACACACTCTATTGTGGGTATTGACACAAGTCAAACCAAATAATGTGTTTACCGTTAAGGAGCTACAATGAGTATTGATTACTGATAAAATCATCCATTGTATCCTTGGATCACAGTGGATATTAAATCAATGATCGATCACTCGTTGTGCACTCGGCTTGGAACACATCATAAGATGACTATCAACGTATCAAAACAAACAACCATTCAACTTTTTTGTCACGGAAATTAAATGACGAGTACGGAAAACTAAATGACGGAAAATAAAGCATTCAATGTAAAAGTAAGAAATATAAACTAAGGGTGAGGCTTCATCTTCAACCTTAGTTGAAGAGTTTAGCCACCCATTGAACAACAAAGCAAAATAAAAGTAAAAGAATGCATTAAATAAACTTTAAAGAAAGTGATTACAAATAAAAGAGGCAGAGCATGGCCAACAATAGCAAAATGCTATCTAAAAATCGCCCAAAAAGCTAAGTTCTCGACCAAATGGACCTAGGGTCCTATTTATAGACTAACAGGTCACTCGTATGCGTTCGAATGCAGGCAGTGCATTCGAACGCATTGATGAATTATGCGTTCGAACGTACACTCTGCGTTCGATTGCAGAAAACCGTAACGGCGCAAACTAGAAGTGATGGACTCCTAGGGCAACCGCGTGAGTTGCGGGCTGACTGGGACTGCGTTCGACCGTGCCCCATACGTTCGACAGTCAGTGCATTCGAACGCACCAAGTGCGATCGAACGCACTTGGCAGGGATCTATTTCTTCCCTCGGTGCATTTTGCTCCTTTGTGGCCATATTGTGTTGTAAGGACCTGCACAACACAAAACACTAAAAACACTAAAAATAATTAGATATTAACAATGCTAAAGGCTTAACAAATATAAGTTAAGAGGGTCAAATATACACAATTTGGCACTGATCAGTCAACCTGGTAATTAGCAAAGTTAGAAGGATTATAAAGAGAGAGATTAAAATATCCCTCACTTTCATTTTTACTTGACACAAAACTAATGTTGAAGATGGGGCTGAGAGGTGTTCCATTCCAAACTCCTGAACGCCAATAGATTTTGGATCTATTCCACTCTAAGAAAAACAGATAGCTTCCATTATGGTTTAACCCCACCGAGAACACACCAGGTGCTGGATCTTACGAATTTTTCCATGAAATGAGTTGCAGTGGTGTTCTAGTCCAAACCTTCACACCTGGCAGCAATGTATCGGTTGGATGGTAGAAACTCTCCCAAAATATAGAAGACGTGTTCGATCTACCTCTCAAAACAAAATTTCCATCATCACCAAGGATTGCTTCAGTTATATTTGAGCTAGGAAATGTCAATTTTGTCGACCAAACTGGGATGTCGGAGGAACCTTCAAAAAGGAGTAGATTGCCATTTTCTGAGAGGTAGAGTCTTGAGGAAGATGGGTGAGACAAAGGGTTTTCTCTATTTGCTACCCAAACAATTTTCTCATGACACCTTTTATACCATATGCCCAAGTAGATTTTTGATGAAGTGCCTGGTTTGAAGAAACCGAGCTCAAAAATGCTACCTTGAGATAATATGGTCTTGCTCCCTGAAAGAGAGTGACCCGGTGAAAGGGTATCACCAACTATGGAGAAGCATGCTGTGTAATAATACAGGATCAAAAGCAGAACAAGTAAGAGCCATGGCTGGTGATTAGCCGTCATGATACCCACCCCTCTCTAACTTGCGGTACTGCAGTTAGTAATTACAGAAAAATGCTAGAAGAAAACTTTGACTTTTTTTTACGGAGCAATACAGGAAGAAGGGAAAGGAGCGACAAACAGGAAGAAAGAAAAGAATATAAAGAAGAGCTCCAGGGACTGTATCTACATAACATTATTGGCTCTTTTTCAGCCCCTCTCTCTCTCTCTCTCTCTTCTTCTCTCTCTCTCTGTGTTTGTGTGTGTGTGAGAGTCCAAACTACAATAACCTTTTGTCTTATAATCCACCATCTGATTGCCTGCCAACCACCCATTAATTACCTTTTGGTTACCAAATAAAGCAAAGAACTGTTGTAATGGACAAGGATTGTGTTCACATCTTGTTTACATAGGACTTTTTTTTCTAAGCTGTTTACATAAGACTTGTACGTATCATGATTTATCATTTTTGTAGACCAGAAAACATGGTCTGCATGGGTTTAATAATGGACTTTCTCAGTAACTTTTTGACCCATTTATCTCATCTTTAACCACCAATTATTATCCACTTGCCTTTACTTTGTGTTTTGTTCTTGTCATTTTTTTACTTTCATAGTTCCATTTTGTTTTTCTTTCTTAGCATATGTATTTTTTTTTTTTTTTGCTTTTTCTCTTTTCACTTCTGAGCATGCCTTCATATATACTTCCATTATTAAAGACAAATTCTGCTGCTCAATGTTTAAACGCCATGCATGGGCTTAATTTTTGTGAGGCAATTTTTCTTCTTCTTAATCTCAAAGGCAAATTGTATTTTACTTATCAAAAAGTAGTGAAAGCGACATATGTTATGTGAGATCTATCCGGACTCTCACTAATTTTTCTAAAAAGAGGGTTCTTATAGAGCCTACACTATCTAAAAAAAGGATGATGGATTTGTTGGTGGAACCATGTATATATTAATCCCTTTTCCTTTACGTACTCATATATATATAATTATATATATTTTTCATTAATTAGTAAATGACTCCAATTTGCACTGCAGAATTCACCTTGGTGGAATAATTACAGAGGGAAATGATAGCGGTTTCCTAGAAGTAAAACCAGCTCCATATAACATGGTGCTTGAAGATGACACCTACAAAGGCCTGATACGGATCGGTTTCAAGTTCATTGCAAATGTAAGAATGTATATATATACACATAATATATAAATGAATGTGTAACCGACTCCTTGGACGATGGTGGCTCGAGCTGCTCTTCCAGCAAAGATGCTTTATAGGTCATTGTTATATATATATATTGGATCAAAGTGTTGATGTATAGAGACATTTTTACTTAAGTTGTTTGTTAATTGTTTATATAGGATGAATGTGGTTAATTGTTATGTGTGTATAGTTGGATAATAGTAATGTGTGGATAATAGTTAGATGATATTTTGGTAATATAAAGTAACGGATGGAGTAGTTTTTTATATAAATGTGATTATTGATTATAGAAATATGATTATTGATTTATCAGGTTGGATGTTGATTGGATTGAATTTGGTTTCAAAAAAAAAAAAACAAAACACAAAAAAAAAAAAATACATTTACTAACGTGTGTATGGGCTACCACGTTAGTAAATGTAAAATGAAATAATACCCAATTGCTAACATGTACCTATAGGGAAGACGTTATTAAATGAAAAACTATTACTAACGTGTCCATATTTGGAATGATTACTAAATGAAAAACCATTACTAACGTGTCCATACTTGGCACGCTAGTAAATGAAAAACGATTACTAACGTGTCTATAGGTGCCACGTTAGTAAATGAAAAAACAAAATCTAACGTGTCTATACTACCACGTTAGTAAATGGAATTTTTTTTTTCCTGAAAAACCATTACTAACGTGTCCAGACTTGGCACGTTAGTAAATGAAAAAGATTACTAACGTGTCTATAGGTGCCACATTAGTAAATGAAAAAACAAAAGCTAACGTGTCTATACTACCACGTTAGTAAATGGAAAATTTTTTTTTCCTGAAATACCATTACGTAAATGAAAAACGATTACTAACGTGTCTATAGGTGGCACGTTAGTAAATGAAAAAACATAAGCTAACGTGTCTATACAACCACGTTAGTAAATGGATTTTTGTTTTTTTTTTGAAAAACCATTACTAACGTGTCCATACTTGGCATGTTAGTAAATGAAAAACGATTACTAATGTTTCTACAGGTGCCACATTAGCAATTGAATTTTATTTATTTATTTTTTATTTTCCCATTTACTAACGTGTGAATAGTAAAACGTTAGCAAATGGTAACGTGGTACATCTCTAACACGTTAGTAAATGACCATTTCTAACGACCACTTTTCTAATGTGTCAAAAACGTTAGGAATGGAACGTTAGGACCATTACTAACGTTTTTAATGTCTTAAAACGTTAGTAAATGTGCGTTACTAAAAATAATGTTTTTTGTAGTGGTCTCAATTTCACTGCTTTATCTACAAAGAATGTAACAGAAAAATAATTACAATCACAATACACCAAATGGAATTAGTAGCAAAAAAAATTAAGCATTCACATTTTTTAGGTTTTGGTGGGAGAACTGAACTAGGATTTTGAGTACCAACAGTTGATAAAGATCCAACATTATCATTATCAGTAGAATCCACAATAATGGGAAAAAAACATAATCAACAATTTATAAAATAGGGAACCAAAATTAACAGCGATTGGTGGAAACGACTCAGTGAGAAAATCTTAACTCCTTGACAACATTAACAATATATGGAAATGACTCAGTGTTACACTCTGATTCCCTCACAAAATTTATAACCAACCAAAGTGTATCACTCAAGGAAAATGAGAAAAGAAACTGCATATTCTTATTGATCAAGCTTCTGCAATTGTTCACTTACACCAAGAAATAGTCTAGCTACAGAATATCTATAGAGCTAACTAGACTAATTACAGAATATCAAAAGCTTGCATAAACATAATACAATTGAACCTCTACTACTTATACTGCTCTCCTCATTAACATGAGATAACATTCCCTTTGAGCCGCTCCAACCATCATACTACTCAAGAATCAATAACAAACACCAGCCTGTCAATTCTGTTATTGCACAGCTGGCATTCCTCCACTTGACATAAAAGAATCTCCTACTATTACTCCAGCCAGCTTATAAACCTTCTAATGAATTCCATCACCTCCCTTATTATTATGTACTTCTCATCCCTATTAATACTAGTGATAGATTAATACTTGTAACCCTCAGTAAGATCATCCAAGATTAGCATCATTAACAGATCGTTCAGAAAATCTTGACTCCTTACTAGTTAACAACATATGGAAATGACTCAGTGAGATTTCATTACCTGAGGCCGTCGGGTGTAGACTGAGTCACTGAGAGTCTGAGACACAACAATTGGTGGGAATCAAGAAACTCTGAGAAAGACAGAGATAATGATGAAATTTGGTTCGAAGAGCAAATGATTTTGAAATTTCCATCTCAGAAACCAATCAGAAGCTTCCAACAAATAAGAATACCCCAAGGAAAGTTCAAAAAGAAAAAAGAAAAATCCATAAGTAATACATCAAATTGGCTCTGTTTGACTGCTCAGAAAACTAGGCAAAAAAAAAAAGATCTTTAATTTCTCGATTACTTTAGCTTCTCTCATGCTTACAACTAAACCACGAGTTTCAGTTTTTCTTTTCTCCTTCCGCTCCAATTCTCAGCAACCAAATCGGATGTTAATGAAAATTTTGCAAGGAAAAATATTAGAAACAATCACACTTATTGATAAATGAATGCACAACAATCACGAACAAAATAGTGGATAATTCTAAAAGAAAAAAAATGTTGAAAATCCCCTTTAGGAAATTACTGCAGAAGCTGCATGACGACAACTCCCACAGAGAGAGAGAGAGAGAGATACCTGCACGAGGAGTCTACGACGGCTGCACGACGACTCCTGTACTCCGGCTGCTCAAGGACGAAGGGTCCGAAGGCTGGGGCTGGGGCTGGAGAAGAAGTTGAGAGAAGAACTTAAGAACTAAGAAGAGAGGGAGGCGGCTGTACGTATTAGGTTAGAAGATCTGCATGAGGAGTCGACAATGGCTGCACGACGACTCCTGTACTCCGGCTGCTCAAGGACGGAGGGTCCGAAGGCTGGGGCTGGAGAAGAAGTTGAGAGAAGAAGAACTTAAGAACTAAGAAGAGAGGGAGGCGGCTGTACGTATTAGGTTATCAATGGGCCGCGGGGCGGGTGCACGGAGAAAAAATTATTATAACCTGCAACCCGCCCCGTACTCTATTCTCCCCATCTTCGCTTTTTCCCGACGATGACACTTCTTCTCGTACACACTCTCTTGCTCTATGTTCTTATTTTTTTTTTTTTTAATTACAGATTTAAGTGATCTAACTCATTACATCAGGAGCAAATTTAAAAGATGGGTGTTGATGCACAGTTTCTGATTGGTGATGTGGCACGCTTGTTAGATTCTTGGTTCTAGTGCTCCAAGTGTGAACTTGCCTACACAATGAAAAAAACAGTAGGATCGAAGAGACCGGGGGTGAGCCGGCAGGGCTACTCTGATGCCTAAGTCAGTGTTGGAGTATGAAAAGCAACAAAAGCGCAAAGAGTGCAAGAGTTGCGTTACCTAAATGTGAGGTAATGACTTGTATTATATAGGCATGGAGCTGTAGTCCACTAACCAATGACTAACTCTTTCCTGATTTTCTGTGAGGCAATTGTTATCGAGGGATTTGAATAGTTATCTGTCTCACGATTTTAGGAGATCAAGATAGGATTTGGTTGTTATAGCGTTTGAATTCCGAATTCCTACAGATAATGTATCTGATTCCGTGATTCTCGGTACTCATCATTTGAATTTCATAGATAAGATTAGACTGCATGTCATTCAAATGAATTCAAATCCTTGATCCCTAAATTCTAGGGTCTCGGATGCAAGGGCCTCGAATTCGGAGGTCTCGGACTCAAAGGTCTCGGAGGTCTCGAATTCGAGTCCTTGGTCTCAGATCCGAGACCTGGTCTCAGAGGCTCGGGGCCTGAGATATTCCTGGGCTTTGACTTTCCTGGGTTTTGACTTGGGCTGGTGAACTATTGGGCCTGACAAAGGTTGATCCATGACCCAACAATTACCCCCCAATTTCCTTGTCTAGGTGACTATGGGAATTCCAGTGTCCCTAAAGAGTGGATCAAACTTTCGAGGCCTACCCTAATTCCGGGGCACAAATGGCTCTCGAGGCTTGATTGAATTCGAGGCCTAGTCGAAAAAATAAATTTCGACTCGACCAAGGGTGGGAAAATTTTGAATTTAAAAAATGGGGAAACTTCACTAACCCCCCTGAAATTTGGTCATTTTTGCAAATACCCTTCTAACGTTCAAAAATTCTCACTTACCCCCCCCATGAACTTTCAATTACTCTCAATTTGGACACATCCATACAAATTAGGGCACAAATTTTTTAAAAAAGACCAAAATACCCCTGATTTTCATTTTTAAAAAAAATAAAAAAACATTTTGGAAGTTGAAATTTTAAATAGTGAATTTTAAACGGTGACTTTTGTATAAAATTCCAAAGGAATCCAAGAATGGAGAAGCACGACGATTATCAAGATGCAAGAGAAGGGAACGGGGAGCATAGAAGAGCTTATGACGTAGGTTTCACAATGTCACTCCGGGAATTGTTCTCACCTACTGCGGTCAGTTCCCATTCGTGCATTGTGTTGCCGCCGACTAATGCAACCCACTATGATCTAAAGCCACATGTGATCCAAATGTTACCATCCTTTTACGGCTTAGATCATGAAAACCCTTACTCTCATGTGAAAAAATTCAAAAACATCTGTGCTACCACCAAATTTCAAAATTTTTCTGAGGAATCTGTCCACCTCAGACTTTTTCCTTTCTCACTTCATGATAGAGCCACGGAGTGGTTGGACTCCAATGCTCCTGGCTCCATCACATCATGGGAAGAGCTGTTGAAGCAATTTTACAACAAGTTTTTCCCAATGTCCAGAGTAAATGAGGCAAGAAAGGAAATCAGTTCCTTTACTCAAGATGAAGATGAGAAATTCTCAGAATGTTGGGCACGGTTCAAGGATCTGTTGATGAAATGTCCTCCTCATGGATATGAAAAATGGCGTCTGGTGCAATTCTTCTACCAAGGCTTGTCTCAGCCCAACCGTAGTATGATTGAGCTGATGAATGGGGGAGCATTTCTAAACTTGACGGGAGATTTAGCCTACAAAGCTTTGGAGAAAATTGCCGACAACTCCCAACAGTGGGATTTCAAGAGTTGTCATGACAAATCTGCCCGAAACCCCAAGAAAGGGGGCATCCGGGAGTTAAAAGGAGAAACAGAGTTGGCACAAAGGATGGATGCCATTGTCAAGAGATTGGATGCTCTGAGTGTAGGAAGGCCTGTCAATGCGGCAAACAAATTTCCTGTTGAGAGTTGTTCTGTCTGTGCTAGTCCCATGCATCAAGCACATAATTGTCCATCGATAACAGTTTTTACTGAGATGGAACAAGTGAACGCTTTCAAAAAACTTCCAAAAGCCGTCCAGTGGGCCATATTCTGAGACATATAATCCGGGGTGGAGGAACCACCCTAATTTCTCTTGGAAACAGAATCAACCCACCACAAATCAAGGAGGAGCTCCTCATGCTCAAAATCACTATCCTCCAGGATTTTCTTCTCCTTATCAGAATCAAGGACGCTCGGCTCAGCCAGCGTCATCATCATCTTATCAAATCCCCACTCAAGCCCCAGCATCATCAACATAGTCACTGGAAGAGACCATGTTAGGGCTAGGAGAGCTAGGAGGGCTGAAGCCCACATCCATGACACTGTAACTTGCTGATCGGTCTGTGAAGATTCCACGGGGAATAGTTGAGGATGTACTGATTAAGGTGGACAAATTTTATTTCCCCGTGGATTTCATTGTGTTGGACTCGAAGCCAGTTCAGGTGATAGGGAGTGAGATCCCTGTGATTCTAGGGCGACCATTTTTAGCTATGGCTAATGCCCTGATAAATTGTAGGTCGGGGGTAATGAAGATTTCTTTTGGAAATATGACGGTGGAGTTGAACATTTTTCACATCAGAAAACAACCACTTGATTATGACTAAATGAATCAAGTATGCTTGATTGAGGAGATAATGGATGAAGTTGTTGAAGAATCAAGCATAGAGGACCCCTTGGAAGCATGCCTTGCTCAGTTTGGTGAAGATTTGGATTTGGATAAACTTATGGAGCAGGCAGATGCACTTTTGGAAACCGCTCCTTTGGAGGAGATAGCTGTGCCTGATTCCCCAAAGAAGGAACTTAAGCCTTTACCAGACAATTTGAAGTATAAGTTCCTAGGTCCAGCCGATTCTTTGCTAGTGATCTTAGCTTCAGATTTGATAGATGCTCAAGAGGAGGAATTGTTAGAAGTTTTGAGAGAGCATAAGGAAGCTATTGGCTGGACTATTGAGGACATTAAGGGAATCAGCCCCTCGTTGGTTATGCATAAGATACATCTGGAAGAGAATTCCAAACCATCGAGGGAACCACAGAGAAGGCTCAACCTAGCAATGCAGGAGGTTGTGAGAGCAGAAGTGATTAAATTGTTAGATGCTGGGATCATCTATCCAATTTCTGACAGCAAGTGGGTGAGCCCGATACATGTTGTGCCCAAGCGGGCTGGGTTGACGGTAGTGAAGAACAAGGATAACGAGTTGGTGCCAACTCGTATTCAGTCAGGTTGGAGAGTTTGTGTAGACTACCGTAAGTTGAACGCTGCCACCAGGAAAGATCACTTTCCTCTTCCATTCATTGATCAGATGGTGGAGCGTTTAGCTGGGCACGAGTATTACTGTTTCTTGGATGGTTATTCTGGATATAACCAGGTCCCAGTGGACCCCGAAGATCAGGAGAAGACTACCTTTACTTGTCCGTTTGGGACATTTGCCTACTGTCGCATGCCTTTTGGGTTGTGCAATGCACCTGCTACTTTTCAGCGGTGCATGATCAGCATATTCTCCAACATAGTAGAACGTTTTATGGAGATCTTCATGGATGACTTCTCCGTCTTTGGTTCATCTTTTCAGGAGTGTCTGCACCGTCTCACTTTGGTTTTACTGAGGTGCAAAGAGAAGAACCTTGTGCTTAACTGGGAAAAATGCCATTTTATGGTTAAGCAGGGGATAGTACTGGGGCATGTCATATCTCTGAGGGGTATTGAGGTTGACAAGGCGAAGGTAAATTTGATCTCTAACCTTCCACCCCCACGTACTATGAAGGAAATCCGTTCCTTCTTGGGCCATGCAGGGTTCTACAGGCGATTCATCAAGGATTTCAGTAAGATCGCCAGGCCCTTGTGCAGGTTGTTGGCCAAAGAGACCCCGTTTGAATTTGATGAAGAATGTTTGAAAGCATTCGGGGCTCTGAAGGAGATTCTGACGTCCACACCAGTCATTAGACCACCCAATTGGGGTGAACCATTTGAGATCATGTGTGACATATCAGACTATGCCATTGGAGCTGTTTTGGGGCAGTGCATTGATAAACTTTCCCATGTGATTTACTATGCGAGTAGGACTTTGAACGACGCACAACTCAATTACTCCACCGCAGAAAAGGAGTTGTTGGCGGTCATTTTTGCGCTAGACAAGTTTAGATCCTATTTGTTAGGATCTAAAATCATTATCTATTCAGATCATGCGGCATGGAAGTATCTTTTTTCCAAGAAAGATGCTAAATCCCGTTTGATCCGATGGATTTTGCTGCTTCAAGAGTTTGACATAGAAATTCGGGATAAAAAGGGTTCCAAAAATGTGGTGGCAGATCATCTGTCTAGATTGACCATGGATTTCACCGAGGACGCCACTCCCATTTCTGAGACCTTTCCTGATGAGCAATTGATGCACATTGTTCACAATCCCGCACCTTGGTTCGCTGACATAGTGAACTATCTTGTTACCGGCCAAATGCCTTTGCATTGGGGGAAACAAGATAAGCTCAAATTTTTGTCCAAGGTGAAAACTTTTCTTTGGGACGATCCTTATCTGTTCAAGTATTGTCTCGATCAGATCATTAGGAGATGTATACCTGAATTTGACCAAACCAATGTCATCTCCTTTTGTCATGATCATGCTTGTGGGGGCCATTTCAGTGCAAACAAGACCGCTGCAAAGATTTTGCAATGTGGATTTTATTGGCCCACCATATTTGGAGATGCTCGTGCTTATTGCACATCCTGTGAGCGCTGTCAGAAACTCGGGAGTATTTCAAAGAGGAACATGATGCCCCTCAATCCCATTTTGGTAGTTGAGATTTTTTATGTATGGGTCATCGATTTCATGGGACCTTTCCCAAACTCCTTCGGGTTTCTGTACATTTTGGTTGCTATGGACTATGTGTCCAAGTGGGTGAAGGTAGTTGGGTGCAAGACCAATGACCACAGAGTTGTGGTCAAAATTTTGAAGGACACGATTTTCACTCGGTTTGGTACACCTAGAGCAATTATTAGTGATGGAGGCAAGCATTTCTGCAATCAGATTTTTGAGCAGCTGATGAAGAAGTATTTCATCACACATAAGGTTGCCACCCCTTATCACCCATAGACGAGTGGGCAGGTTGAAGTGTCAAATCACGAGATCAAACACATTTTGGAGAAGACTGTGAACCCCAGCAGGAAAGATTGGTCTCTGCGATTGGATGATGTTTTGTGGGCATATAGGACGGCATTTAAGACACCGATTGGGATGTCACCATATCGGTTGGTGTACGGGAAAGCTTGTCATCTTCCCATTGAGTTGGAGCATCGAGCATACTGGGCCATCAAGCAGCTGAACTTCAATTTTTTAAAGGCCGGCTCTCAAAGGAAGCTCCAACTCACTGAATTAGAGGAGCTGAGGAATGATGCTTATGACAGTTCGAGGAAGTACAAAGAACACATGAAGAAGGTTCATGACCAGAGCATTTTGAGGAGATCTTTTGAGCTAGGTCAGAAAGTCCTTCTTTACAATTCTCAGTTGCATTTATTCCCTAGCAAGTTGAAATCTCGATGGACAGGCCCATTCATCATTAGGACATTGTTTTCTCATGGGGCCATCGAGATAGAGAATCCCAAGAATGGTAACACCTTTAAGGTGAACGGACAAAGAGTAAAACCATTTTTGGAGTTGAGGAGTTCAGAGGTTGAGAACACTCTTTTGGAGGATCCGATTTAATCGGATTGATTGACATCACGAGTCTGGCTGAAAACGTTAAACCTAGCGCTTGTGGGAGGCACCCCTCATTATGTTTCTTGCTTTATGTTTTGCATTTGTTGTTTACCAGTCAAATTTGGGGAAGCATTCTTTTATGCTATACCTGAATTGACCCATCCCCTAGGTTTGTTAATTAGGTCACATTGTGGGCAATGTGATGTTTTAAGTTTGGGGGTGGAGTAGATATGTTTTTGTAAATATTTTCAGTGTGTAAATATGTGTGTAAATATCTTAGTTTGTGTGTTGTGTTTGTAATTATGTTATTGTGTAAATATCTTTGTAAAAAAAAAATAAAAATAAAAAATTGCACTCTACTTTCTAACGCACCCTTTACTTTCGAACGTATACACGGAGCTGCGTTCGAACTCACTTGCGTTTGTTCGACCGCAGCGCCCCATCTCACAAACACACCACTGCACACATGCGTTCGACTGTACCCTGTACGTTCGAACACAGACACGGGCCTGCGTTCGAACTCACATGCGTCAGTTCGAACGCAGCGCCCACTTCACACCCACACACTCAGCACGTATGCGATCGAACGCACCACTTGTACGTTCGATCGCATGCGTTTTTGGCTCTTTTTAGGTCACTGTTTCTTTCTTTTCTCCCCATTTTCCCCTCCCCGCCGTACAGCCACCTCCCATCTCCCTCATCCCTCTTCATCCAATCTTCCAATAATCCAAACCCCACCGCCACCCATCATTTCCCCCACCACCACCGCACCACCGCCGGCCTCTTTGCACCACCACCACCCACCACCGGCCGTCCATTTCCCCGTTTCCCCCCTTTCTCACCGAAAACCCAATCTCCCCCAAAACCCCATTTTTCTTCCATTTTTTTGCTATTTTAGGGCACAATTCCACTCACGGATTGTGCCCCTTGTTTGTTCTGTTGATTGTGAGCGATTTTGCAGGGGGTTGGGGTGAATTTCAAAAGGCTTCTCAAACCCTTTGGTTTCGGGTTGCATACCACCTGTTCGACAAAAGGCCCCAACCATTTTCCAGCATGCCTAGAGGGCAAGGGTCGACTTCTCGGTCCTCTGGGACTCGAGCCATGATTGCCAGGCCACCTTTTGAGAGCCGGAAGCTTATTTTGGAGAACACCTTTGCCATCAAAGAGGAGTTCTCCAACAATGAAGCTACAAGTTGGGTGGTCCAAGAGCTGAAGAACCGGGGTTTGAAGAGGCTATTCAAGCCCATCGCCTCCACTGCATATGAGCGTCTGGTCAGAGCATTTTACGAGCATCTGAGTTATGATTGCAGCTGGCCGAACGTTCTTATCTCTTCCATCGACGGGAGAGAGGTGGAGGTGACCATAGCCGATGTAGCGGCCATTTTGAAGTGCAGCCATGAGCCTCCCGAGTCAGACATTCCATGGATTGAGTGCCCTTCCATGCTCACCCTCGAGGAGATCATTTCCGACATGTGTGAGGGGCAATATGCAGACAAGCACTGGAATACAGCCAGCAAAGCAAAGATTTCTTGGAATCTTTTATTCATTGACATGGTGCTGTATAGGAACGCGTGTCCTTTGGGACACAAGACACAGCGGCGGGACTTGTTCCTCAATGCCCTGTATGCGTTCCACAGAGGCTTTTGGTACTCCATTCCCGAGCTCATATGGAGACAGATCTACAAATTTTGGGAAGGAGTGCACCATCGAGTGGCCGAGCACACCAAGACGTGGGGTTTGCCTTTTCCTTTTCTTATCACTCACATTCTTAGGAAGAAAGGGATTAAAGGCAAGGCTACGGACGGGCCAATCACCGAGAGCCCACACTTCGGCCGCATTCAGTGGAACCAGAGTTGTTCCCACATGCCCAGAGCCGCAGCAGCACCAGAGCCAGAGCCAGAGCTAGAGCCAGAGCCCATGGACATCCATGAGATGGCAGCTGAGCAGGAGAGAGTAGCTGAGCCAGAGAGGGTGGCAGAATATGAGGAGCAGCCAGAAGAAGAAGAATACGAGGAGACGATCACTCTTAGCGCTGCTGATTATTATGCTCTTCAGGACTCCATGGCAGACATCCAGTTCCAGATTGTGGACATATAGAGGGATGCATGCCAGGACAGGCTCGAGACCCAGGACATGCTGCGAGCCATTCTAGACAGGCTGCCACCAGCCCAGTGACGTCTCTGTGACGTTTTGGTTATCCTTTTTACACCCCTTGCATTTCATTTGTATTTTCTTTATCTGTGCACTGTGGGCAGTGCGAAATTTTAGTTGGGGGTATTTTTGTGCACATTTTGTTTTTGATTATGCATTTTATTTTAATCATGGTTTATTTTCTTTTGTGAGCTTAATTTAATGAACACATGATCACTTTGTCAAGGGAATTTAAATTATGTTATTTTCTTTGGTAGTATGAGATAGTACAATTCAATTTGATTTTCACGAGCACATTTGGCACGTAGTTTGTGGGATAAAATGCTGATGTTGGTCATGTTAGTTTTGTAAGCTTAAATACAGTTGGTAGCTCGTTGGGAAATAACCTTGCTTTATTTAAAAAAAAAAAAAAAATTGATGATCATTTTAAGCTTTTCACCAAGTAACCGGACCTCTTGCCTCAGTAAGCATTGAGCGTTCGCGTAAAAAGTGAGAAGTTAGACTTGGTTAGCGAAGCTTCGTAGCCTTTTTGACTCGAGTTAGTAGGTCCTTAGGGGTGTTTTTACACCTAATGCCCTAAAACCTTCTGGTTTGGGAGTCATTGACTTAACGCTTGATACATGGGTCAATTAGAAAGCTTAAGGGAGCTAAGCAATAAAAAAAATAAAAAATAAAAAATAAAAAATAAAATTTTGAAATAAACCTTGGTTATTGTATCCGATGGGTAGTCTAATGAATTTTGAGTGTCGAAGCATGCATGACTAGAATTAGTTTTGAAATCCCATAACTATGTGTTGAAGCCACTTTCACTAGAATTGATTTGTGTGATATCTCATAATGCCGTGTTTGTAGCTTGATTGATAATTTCCTAAAAATTGTGAAGATGGTGTTTGTTTGATTAAGTTTGCTCATGAATAAAACCACAATTGTTATATTGTTGCATTGTTGAAAATAAAATTTTTGTGCAATGTTTGTGGGTATCATTCATGGAAAACCCTCACAAGACTTCACTCGTCCCCTAGGGAATTCTTAGGGGTTTAAAAGGCTTGTTGTATATGCTCAATGCAATCGTTTCTCCTACGAAAGCGGACCTATGCTTGTTTTGTTTTTCATTTTTGTTTTGCTAAGGGACTAGCAAAATGTAAGTTTGGAAGTATTTGATCGGTGCCAAATATTGTATATTTGACCCCCTTAACTTATATTTGCTAAGCCTTTAGCACTGTTAATATCTAACTTTTGTAGTTGTTTTTAGTATTTTATGGTGTGCAGGTCATTGCATCAATACATGGCTACCAAAAGGAAAAATCAACTTGAAGAGATGCCATGAAGTTACTGCCAGTGCGTTCGAACGCAGGGAGCACGTTTGAACGCAGGTCCAGTCAGCCCGCGTCTCCCGCTGTTGCCCTAGCCAGCCCTATGATTCCATCGCTTCTAGCTGGTGCCGCGGCAGTTATCTGCGTTCGATCGCAGAGTGTACGATCGAACGCATGCATTAGTGCGTTCGAATGCAGGGGCTGCGTTTGAACGCAGCCCTATGACCTGGCAGCACACCAAAGTTCTATAAATAGCTGCCTTCTTGCATTTTTTCCGAAGTCTTTTTCTTTTGGGCGAGTTTTAAGAGCATTTTGCCATTATAGGCATTGCTCTGCCCTTTTTAATTGTAATCCTTTATTTTAATTTAATTTAATGCATTCTCTTACTTGTTCTTTACTTTATTGTTACATGGGTGGCTAAAATCTTCAACTAAGGTTGAAGATGAAGCATCACCCTTAGTTTATTTCATGCTTTTACATTAAACGCATTTACTTTCTGTCTTTTAATTTTTCATACTCGTTCATTTAATTTCTGTGACAAAAGTTAAGTGGTTGTCGTTTTTGAGGCATCGATAGTCATCCTTTGTTGTGTTCCAAGCCGGGTGCACAACGAATGATTATTGATTGATTTAATATCCACTGTGGTCCAAGGATACAGTGGATGATTTTATCAAGAATTAATATTCGTTGTAGCTCCTTGACGGTAAACACACAATTGGTTTGACTTGTGTCAATAACGGCAATAAAGTGTGTTTAAGGGCTTAACTCGATAGGCGGAAAGTGTGTGTTTTATGTTTAAGCTAACCTTTTATATTGGGTGATGTTAGTCTTTAACCTTAGTTAGCTTTATCCATTCCTTTACGCTTTTTAGAATAATTTTAATTTCTGCAAGTTACGTGTTCGATGATACGACTTTATTTTTCGGAACTAGGTTAAAATAGATTTAATTTAAGAATAATATTAGTTTTTTTTGCAAAACTCCGTTCTCTGTGGTTCGATCTCGGTACTTGCGCAACGCTATACAACCTAACGGTTCGTGCTATTGCGAGTACCCAAATTTGGTACGATCAATGACGCCGTAGGCAGTACCAAGAAGAATTGCATGAAGCCACACAAACAAGAGATACAAGACTACTATTTACTCAAAACCTCAATACAAAGGTAGTTGTGTATGCATTGAAATAAAAGAACAATTTTAGCTATTGGAACAGTCATTAGTACAATGACAGAAGTACATTGAAGAGTTTTGGATTCGTAAGTTTTTTAATATTCTTGACCAAATGAATTGAAGCCGGTCAGCCCTTTTCTGACTCTGCACATCAGTTCACACGTCAGAACAAAACTAAGAGATAATAGGTTTGGTTGATAATGCTCTTTGGGTTTGCTTTTTGCTTTTGTTTAGCATTATAAGAAACAACTTCAATATAAAACACTTAAAACTCTACTCTAACACTTATGACACATAAGAACACTTTTTCAATTAAAAAGCAATAAGCACCACCTAAACTAGCGTTCTCAAACCGAATAATCCCGGATTTAAGGACACAGTGCCCCCTCCAATGCATTAAACCAGCCCACTAAATTCACATTGATAAGGGAAACACATTTGCCACAGTATCAGTGAGGTAAAAAAAGAAGAAGGTGAATTTGGTATTTCTTAGAACATAACAAATTTCTTGATGATATAGGAAGTATGTCTCCTCAATGCAGTGATGAAATAATGAATAAGAGCAGATACAACTACTCTTCATACCATTTATGGCTTCCATGTTATCTTCCTTGTAGACACCAAGGGATGAGCCATGGATAGAAAAAAGCTTCTCACCAGCCTTAGGCAACCTCAGTGTTTTCGGTGTCATCCCAACAGACAGCCTTTGGCTACTCACCTGCAAAAATGATCATATGTAACTTAGCATCTCAAGCTAATTTGATAGCCATCCACCAAAAAAGAATTTGAAACCTAGCTGACAAATACTCTAGAAACAATCTCAGCCCTTTAGCAATCTTTATTTTTCTTACTCAATTCCAGTCATTAGCTACCTATCCTTATATATTTATCCTTTTACAAATAAATTGCTTTTGTTATTTATAAATCATAGACATTGGGATAAAATCTCAAGCACCGTTGCATCAGCTGAAAAGCTTCTTCAAGGTCCTGGAGTTGGACTACAGCATTTTAAGAATTCGAACTAATTAGTGCCCTTCAATAAACTACTTGGCCCTTCTACTTATTTCAACAAACGAGACAAGAGTTTGGTTCCAAGGTATTACACAAGTTGCGTTTTAGTAAGAGTGAAACTTTACGCAAAGCAATATAAACCCAAGTGATCAAGAAGAGACAAACCCCACGAGTTCCTACACCATCTTGCATCCCAAGCATCTGAGCATCAGATGGCTCCTCCAAAACCTATAAAACAGATATTTCAATAAGATAAAAAGAAAGGAAACATGGCCTTTTTTTGTGGATATCAAAAAGTCTAGAGATTGTGCTTCTGGGTCAATTTGGCTTTGCGCTTTCAAAACATGAGATTTCAAAAAATGGCAATCTCAAAATGTGTGATTTGAACAATTTATAAAATACAGTTAAGCTTTTGGAAAAATTTCAATCTAGCCTTTAAAATCGCAGTTTGACCTTTAAAATCATGTTTTTCTAAAAATGCACCATATTACCTGCAATTTGAAAATGTAAATTTTTACACTTTTTCAAACCACTGTTTTTTAAAAATTAACTCCCGAGCAAAACACTTTCTGCGATTTTATTTAGAAAACACACTTTTAGCTTACGAAATCACAAGGCCAAACAAAGACTTAATAAGTTTATTGCATGAAGTGCAAAATATAGACAATTTCAACTGCATTTAAACAAACTCAAAAGAAACCATCCTTAGTTTTGGTAATTAGTAATATACGCATCCAGAAGCCCTTAAATTTGTTTGCATCAAATATAGATAGATAGAAAGAGAACATACAAAGTCACTTATTTTCAGATTAGCAGCACCTACAAGGCTTGTCTTCACTGCCACAAATCAAGCACCCTTGTGAGATACAATCAATCAAAAAATACAAATTTAAGCATACTTCATCAAAAGACTAAAATTCACGAATACCCACTTTGCTCGAAAACTAAAAGCCACCCAAAGATGCAATAGCAGTAGAGCAGTCTGGATAAGCCATGGACAAGCGGCGTAGAAGAGACGTGTGTATGTCGTTTCCATCACCTTGGTTCATGGGAAAATTACCGCCTTCATTGTTCCATTGCATTTCGAATTGTTTGTTTCCTTCATTTCTAACAACCGAAAGGTTTGGAAGGTTTTCTTTGAAAAATTTCAGAGCTGAAGTTCGCAATTGTTCCTCGCTGAAATAGGAGCGAAGCAAACGCACTCCGGTCAGCAAATGTTCAATCTCCACATCACGAATAGCCCAAATCGCAGCACTTCGTCGCTCAACTGTTAAAAAAAAAAGAAAAAATCAAATTCAGAAAGAAAGATGTTGTGACAAATACTACCTAAATTAATAGATAATATTTGCTACGTTTTACTCTCAAGTGCACAAGATCAAAACGATAGTATAGCAGGCAAATACGAGATCATTCCCACGAGGATTGTTAATTTTGCTTAGAATTAAAATATCAAACTGTCACGAAATCGATATTAAGAAAAGAAATAAAGATAAAGATAAATAAAAGTGTAGGGCTTTGATATCCACCACTAATCATATTCAAATAATATAACAATATGCCAATGATCCAATCATATTATAAATACCTAATGGTTGCCAACCTAAGGGCATGGTGTATACTCCTTAAGCTATTGGTTTCCCTAAGCAACGAATTAGGCATGGTGTATACTCTAACTCTTTTCTTTCCTAAAGGATTTAGCATGGTGTATACTAAGTTGTTCTCTAGGAAAGCATATGAACTGTGAAAACCGACAACCACATGAGACCTAGGGCATGGTGTATACTCCCGGTTTCCCATGTTGATTAACCCAAGAACCCGGCGTGGATTACTTTTGTTACTTATGTTAAACCCAGGACTCGGTCATCCAAATTGATCTAACTAACAAGTCCATACCACATGCATATAATGGCCAATCACATACATATGAGGAATTCAATAAAACAGGCATTAATCAAGTTAAGCAACACAATATGATTATCACAAAGGCGCCAATATTGAAATATTAAATAAACATAATTAGGGTTTCAATCCAGCCCTACTAAAATAATTAGTTACACATAATTAAAATAAAAACTAAAAAGAAAAGGAAAAGAAAGAACCGAAAACCGCTCCTAGAAGTAGCCTCCAAATTCTCCTCTCTGAAATTGTGTATCTAATTGTGAGGCTTAGAGGTCTATTTATAGGCTTTAGGAGAGTCCTAGAAACCCTAGTAAACCTAGGAAATTCGGAATTCTATCTCCTAGTCAATTTAGGAGACAATCCTATTACAAATCGGATTAGGATTCGTCCAGAATTGCGTTCCTATTTTGTGGGGTGATTTTAGCATTGCGGCGATCCGAATTGGGAAAATGCTATTTCACAATGATTTGTAGCCTGTTGAGTCAGCTTTCCAATTCCGTTTAAATCACCTCAATCCGATATTTGAGCTGAAAGTTATGGCCAAAATACCGAGACCTGTTCAGAATCCAAATTTGAATCCAATCCGATTTTAGCTCCAATTTGATAAATTCCGGTTTAATCCTTTCCACATCTTCTAGGTCTTCCCAATTTGCCCTTTAAGCTTGGAACATTTACAGAAACGCTTCCTTTTCTTCCATGACCTACAAAAACATAGAAAACACAAAAAGGAAATAAAATGAAATAAAATAACAAAAACTAAGAAATTAACAAGTGTAAATTAAGGGCTAAAATATGAATATTTTGACACTTATCACACCCCCAAACTTACATATTGCTAGTCCCTTAGCAATACGAACTAAAAACAAAATGAAAAACAAAAAAAAAAACAAAGAGATAAGTCCAGCTTTCGTGGGATGAACGGTTGCATTTAGCATATGCAACAAGCCTTTTAAACCCATAGGCATTCCCTAGAGGACGAGTTAAGTCTCGTGAGGGTTTTCCAAGAATGTTACCCACAAACATTATGCACAGTTCATGTTATCCAAAAATTAAAGCATCACTCAAAACCATGATTTTCATTCATTAGAAAGCTTAAAAAGTTAAACTTCATCTTCATAATGAATAGGAATTTAAAGTCTAGTAACTTACAATAGGCAAGCTAAGGCATCACAAGTTCAAAAAAGTGTAAAGTGAATTAGCACAAGACTATGAAGCTTCTAAATAATTTCAATGTGCAATGTCAAAATATCTCAAGCTTTACTGAATTTCACATTAGAATGAACAACAGTGGCATAATTTTATTTTTTCTTTCTTTTATTTTTTTGACTCTGCAATGTTTAGTTCCCTTAAGCTTTCTAATTGACCCATGTACCGAGTGTTGAGCCAATGACTCCCAAACCAGACGGTTTTAGGGCATTAGGTGTGAAGACACCCTTAAGGACTTACTAACTCAAGTCGAAAAGGCTACGAAACTAAACTAGTCATAATTTGAACCAAATCAAATCTCTTAACCTTTTGACGTGAACACTCAATGCTTTTAGGCAAGAGGCCCAGTTACTCAGTGAAAAGTTTATCAATGATCACTTCTTTTTTTTTTTTTTCTTCATTTTCTTAAATTATGCCAAAGTATCCAACCAACAAGTCATCCAGTTTCACCCAAAACATAGAAACATATACATCAAAACCACATGTCATACCCCACAACTCATGTGTTAATGTGCTTGTATTAGAGCAAATCAAACATGTGAATTCTCAAATGCCTAAAGTAAGTAACAAACTTAAAAATCCAACATCAGATCATGTGTTCAAAAATTTAAGCTAACCAATGAATATCAATCATAATTCTTAGATCAACAAAAATTTTAAGACAAACATGAACATGCAATTTTATTTATTTATTATTTTTTTCAAAAACAAAAAGTGAGACCAAGTATATGTAAATGTGTCCCCCATACCCCCAAACTTAAATTACACATTGTCCTCAATGTGTGTATATCATGGAAAGATCTTACCCGGGAGATGGATGAAACTGTCTGGAATAGGTTTGACTTAAAGCATTCCCCCCAAACTTGAACTCAAGCACACTTGTCCCTGAAAAACAAAACACAAAAGTAATAGTGGAAAACAAAATAAAAATAAAAATAAAATAAAATAAAATAAACAAACAAAGAAATAAAAAGGATATTCTATGGGGTGCCTCCCATAAGCGCTAAGTTTAACGTCTTCAGCCAGACTGTGGCACTTTAAATTTGAAGCACCAATCTTTTCTTCTCTTGCACCAAAGAGAATGATGTCTTCCCATTGCAGGGGGATTCCAATTGTCTGTATATAGGGGTGGACCACTCTGAGTCTTCTCAAACAATTTCTCATCATGGACTGGAATAAAATAAGAAGAAGATTCAGGGAGCTTTTCTATCTTGATGTCCTCAATTTGCTCATTTGGTAGCTCTAACTGATTTCTCTCTTGGCCTCTTGGTGTTTCAGGAATAAGAGCTAATGTTGAAAAAGTCTTAGTGCTCTCTTCTTTTTCCTTATGTGGCTCCTCTAGATCCTCCGTTTGCTCCTCCTTCCTTTCATCCACTCGATTTTCAACCACAGCTTGCTCACAAAATTGATTAAAGCGCTCTCCCAAAGGATCATCAAGACTTGGCTCACAAAAATTTTCCTCAACAATTTCTTCATTCCTAAGTGTGGTGGTTGTTTGCTCACGATAGTAAGTGCACTCTTCCTCCATGTATTGTCCATTGTAATTGGCAACAAACTGACTTTGACACTCTTCTTCTTGGTATTGTTGATGCCAATTGACGGGAGGTGGCTCCTCTTCTTGGTATTGTTGAGGCCAATGGGTGGAAGATGGCTCCTCTTCATGATAATGTTGGGACAAATTGATGAGAGATGACTCAGGAGCACTGTTATGATTAATCATAGCTTTCATGAGCATGTCCAACTTTTTCTCCATGGCAGCCATTTGAGCTTGAATTCCACCGTTGGTGCTCTCTTCATCTATGCCTTTTCCTTTGAGTCCTTGTCCCCTTTAGATGGGAATTGTTGGGAGTTCTCACTTAAGGTCTCAAAGAGTTCTATGGCTTCCTCGCTGCTTTTCTTCATCAACATGTATCCACAAGCTAAATCTACAAGGCTCTTGTTAGGATCATTTAAACCCTCATAGAATGCCAGTACCTGATCTTCTTGAGATAAATTGTGATGAGGGCATCTGAGAAGTAGCTCATTAAAGTGCTCCCATGCTTCAAAGAAAAGGGCTCCATCTTTTTGTTGGAAAGTCAGAATTTCCCTTCTCAATTGCCTTGTCTTGTGGGCTGGGAAAAACTTCTTTAAGAACTTTGTGGTCATCTCATCCCAAGTATGAATAGAACCTGCGGCCAAAGAATAGTACCATATCTTAGCATTATCTTTTAAAGAAAAAGGGAAGAGGATTAACCTGATTTTATCTTGAGATAAACCTTGAACATTCTGAGTCCTGCAGAGATCAACGATTTCTCGAATATGCCTATATGGGTTCTCTGTAGGTGTGCCTTTATAGTGTGGACACATATTGAGCAGCGGAGATAAATCGTAACTGCTTTGCACAATGGGCTGGAAATTAATGCGTGATGGCTGGTTGAGGATCTGGGGATTGAAAGAACTTTTCATTGGTCTTCGCACTGGAGGTGTATCGTCTCTCAACATGATTAAAACAAAAAGAAAATTAAATAACAAAATAAAAATAAGAACAAAAATAAAAGAAATAAATCAAATCCGTAATTACCACAGTTCCAATGCTGCTGTCCGGATGTGCGATCGATCGCACCATGAGGTGCGCTCGATCACACTGGTGCGCTCGATCGCCCTGAAAGGGGCGCTCGAGCGCACCTCCGGAGAATAGAACTGAATTGTAAAACTAAAGATAAAAAGAATTAAAACAAAAATAAAATTAACTAAGGAAAATAATTATAAACAAAATTAAACAATCCCCGGCAACGGCGCCAAAAACTTGTTGGGCAAATTATCTACCCAAACCAGACGGTTTTAGGGCATTAGGTGTGAGACACCCCTAAGGACTTACTAACTCAAGTCAAAAAGGCTACGAAACTAAACTAGTCATATTTTGAACCAAATCAAATCTCTTAACCTTTTGACGTGAACACTCAATGCTTTTAGGCAAGAGGCCCAGTTACTCAGTGAAAAGTTTATCAATGATCATTTCTTTTTTTTCTTTTTTCTTTTTTCATTTTCTTAAATTATGCCAAAGTATCCAACCAACAAGTCATCCAGTTTCACCCAAAACATAGAAACATATACATCAAAACCACATGTCATACCCCACAAATCATGTGCTAATGTGCTTGTATTAGAGCAAATCAAAACCACATGTCATACCGCCTGTCACGCGGCTGACCCGGGTTCGATCCCCGGCAACGGCGCCAAAAACTTGTTGTGACAAATACTACCTAAATTAATAGATAATATTTGCTACATTTTACTCGCAAGTGCACAAGATCAAAATGATAGTATAGCAGGCAAATACGATATCATTCCCACGAGGATTGTTAATTTTGCTTAGAATTAAAATATCAAACTGTCACGAAATTGATATTAAGAAAAGAAATAAAGATAAAGATAAATAAAAGTGTAGGGCTTTGATATCCACCACTAATCATATTCAAATAATATAACAATATGCCAATGATCCAATCATATTACGAATACCTAATGGTTGCCAACCTAAGGGCATGGTGTATACTTCTTAAGCTATTGGTTTCCCTAAGTAACGAATTAGGCATGGTGTATACTCTAACTCTTTTCTTTCCTAAAGGATTTAGCATGGTGTATACTAAGTTGTTCTCTAAGAAAGCATATGAACTGTGAAAACCGACAACCACATGAGACCTAGGGCATGGTGTATACTCCCGGTTTCCCATGTTAATTAACCCAAGAACCCGGCGTGAATTACTTTTGTTACTTATATTAAACCCAGGACTCGGTCATCCAAATTGATCTAACTAACAAGTCCATACCACATGTATATAATGGCCAGTTACACACATATGAGGAATTCAACGAAACAGGCATTAATCAAGTTAAGCATCACAATATGATTATCACAAAGGCGCCAATATTGAAATATTAAATAAACATAATTAGGGTTTCAATCCAGCCCTACTAAAATAATTAGTTACACATAATTAAAATAAAAACTAAAAAGAAAAGGAAAAGAAAGAACCGAAAACCGCTCCTAGAAGTAGCCTCCAAATTCTCCTCTCTGAAATTGTGTATCTAATTGTGAGGCTTAGAGGTCTATTTATAGGCTTTAGGAGAGTCCTAGAAACCCTAGTAAACCTAGGAAATTCGGAATTCTATCTCCTAGTCAATTTAGGAGACAATCCTATTACAAATCGGATTAGGATTCGTCCAGAATTGCGTTCCTATTTTATGGGGTGATTTTCGCATTGCGGCGATCCGAATTAGGAAGATGCTATTTCACAATGATTTGTAGCCTGTTGAGTCAGCTTTCCAATTCCGTTGGAATCACCTCAATACAATATTTGATATGAAAGTTATGGCCAAAATACCGACCTGTGCAGAATCCAAATTTGAATCCAATCCGATTTTAGCTCCAATTTGATAAATTCCAGTTTAATCCTTTCCACATCTTCTAGGTCTTCCCAATTTGCCCTTTAAGCTTGGAACATTTACAGAAACACTTCATTTTCTTCCATGACCTACAAAAACATAGAAAACACAAAAAGAAAATAAAATGAAATAAAATAACAAAAACTAAGAAATTAACAAGTGTAAATTAATGGCTAAAATATGAATATTTTGACACTTATCAAAAGATATCAAATTGAGAAACAATTTTACCATTTCTTCCATGTATACTTAAATAAAAAATAAAAAATAAACCTTCTTGATCTGTAAAAGCAGCTTGTTCCTCATCGATTTGGCCTATGTCTCAACTGGCCCTTCGTCTTGCCATGTTAATTTACTGCAAAGCAAAATGTCATTCGAAACCCTAATTTTAAGCGAGAAAGTTATAGGATGTAATCCATAAGTGAAATTGAAAATTTTCAACAAAAAAAATGAAAGGGGGGAGCTCGAGTGGTTACCGGTCGCCAAGGCTTGGTCGGAGGGTCCGCAAAGCGCAGTTCTTGCTTACTCTGTTTCCTTCGGCAAAACAATATTTGAAATTAGAGACGAAAGCAAATTTTAGTTTGGACGGAAAAATAAGTTTGAAAGCTACAAATAAAATATTAAATATGGCAAATTTTGACATAAAATCTTGAGTCACAAAGTTTGAACATTTCACAAAGTTGCATGTGCCACGATAAAATTAACGGTCAATAGTCATGTGATCTAAACCCTGAACCGAAGAAGATCCCAAATCACTATTGACTAATATCTAATAAAGATACATTATAAATCTAATAATAGTTTTATCTTCAAATGATAATTTAATCAACCATTAAGTAGGTTTTCATTAGTTAGAATCATTCTCTTTCATTTTCCTCTCATGGGTCCTTTTGTTGTTGATTGAGAGTAATTCTAAGCTTACTTGTGTCCTATTTGCATCCTACTAAGAATGATGTGGCTATTAAAATCATCATTGGAGTTGTGATTGATCATTATTAGATTTTGATCAAATGGTGATTTTAATAGCCAAATCATTCTAATAGGACACAAGTAGACCTTTTAGAATTACTCGTTGATTGGATATGTAAAATAATAATAATAATAATTTAAAAAATCACCTATATGCATAAAAATTGATTGAGTAATGCTATAAGGCTTTCTAAAGACTTTCTAGAATCGTCCCAAATGTGATGTGCCTTTTAAAATTATCAATAGATCAAAAGTTAATAAATCACATCTGAAATTCAACGGTAATTTTAAAAGCCACATCACATTTAGAATGACTCTAAAAATACTCTAGAAAGCCTTATATCATTATTTAAACCGAATATTGTAATATTAGTTTACTGCTGCGGGCAGCATGCCAAAAGATCGACGATAGCTACTATGCACAGCCTTGTCGCTGTCTGCTAGACTGCTAGTGTAGGTCAATTGCAATCCGCCAATCCGACGATCTCCATTCTTCACTCTAAACCCACAACTTGGTTCGGAACCCGAAATTCGAACCAAATTAAGACTAAGTCTTAAGAAAGCGACAGAGTTTAGTGTCTGAAAACTCTGAAATAATCATTTTGAGGAAGAACGAAATGAAACCATTTGTTAATATCTTTATCACTTCCCTTTCCAATCATACTGCTATCGCTGAATGAGTGGACGGCACTTGTGGATACGTGCTGCTTTCAACTACCACCTTTGGTTCCTATGACACTGAAGAAGAAGAAGAAGAAGAAGAAGAAGAAGAAGAAGAAGAAGAAGAAGGAGGACAAAGACGGTGTGAGCTGATTTATCCAAAGGAGGCTCATGTCATGTAAGTAGTGATTTTAGATTTTTAGTTGTTTTTAATAATGGGTTTTCGCTTAGTATGGATTTTAGGATTGCTTGGAGAAATTGAATGAGCATTAACATTGGTGTGTAGAGAAATGGCTGGTAAAAAAATTTGAAAATTTGGGTATAGTTCAGTTAAGGTGTAAATTTCATTGAATGAGAAACTTTAATGACAAAGGTTTATGGGTTATGTTTGGATTTGAATTGTAATATCCTTGGACATGATAAGAAATGGTTAATTTAAATAAATGGTTGATTTAATAATTTAATTTATATTTTAACATTATGCTGCTTAGAATTCATAATCTCACATGTACAGAGTATGGCTCTAATGTTCTAAATCTGATGACAGCGGTGATAAAGTTTAGTCTTACTCACTCCTGTCATATCTGACTAGAATAATATTATTGTTGACATATTATTAGTGGCTGGTTTAGATCTATAATTGTGAGATGTCTTCTGGATCTTTTGAACAATAAAGAATGTTTTGCTTTGCAGCATATGAAGCAATGCACAATGCTAAAGTATACAAGCAATTCAAGCAACCCTTATTTTGCCAAGCATGCATTATTTGTTGTAAATTCTAGACCACTTCGGTATGGGGAAATTTGAAGGCTGGGAGTTTGGGGTAGTTGACTTAAGATTCGTTGCTCACTTTAAAATCTTGAGGATTGTAGGAACCTTGGAATACTCTCATTTGTCAGTTCTGCAAAGAGAAGGGCACCTCTATATATCCTCATCAGAACTTCCAATCAAATAGCTTAACCTTCATCCTCGGTGACCATATCTATCCTCAATGACCATTGTGTACCTTTAGGAACCAACTCTTCCAATTTGTTTGCACTAATTCATACTAAATGCTGTAAATAGAGCACTAAATGTCTCTTCCCTTACAACCCAGGAAAGGTTCTAGCCATATCTATGTTATTACCCCAAAAAGACTAGGTCAATGTTAAAATTGGAGCCACCTAGAGTCACTTATATAGCACAATCACCTAGCAAAGAACAAATGTAGGACTTTGACACCCGTCTGACACCTTCAATCTCTACACCTAATATGGAACTTAACTATTTGGGGTGCCATAATATCTGTCAATCAAATCCCTGACGTCCTTGTTAGGGGCCATGTCATGTTGTAATGCACCAATGCTACATGGTACTATTAGGTTAGTTTTTATACCATTTGTCGCAATCTAGGGATAGTGTGAGTCACATTTATGCTATTAACCCAAAATGATTAGTCAATATTATAATTGAAGCTCCATGAAGTCACTTTTATATAGCCCAATCTCACTTAATTAGGAACTAATATGGGACTTAGCACCTATGCAACCCCTTTACAATCCATCCATCCAATATGGCACTTGAGTTTTTGGGGTGCTACATTATCTACCCATAAAAACCCATTTGGAGCTACTATATCATTATAGAAATACTACAAGATCTCATACAGCTGTCATTTATCCTTGTTAGACCAGAATAGGGTCACTGCAATATAATCTTACTAAAAAGGTTTATTTCACCTATCTTTCATTTGGTCCCTACAAAAACAATGTCAGAAAACTGAAGGTTGACATAACTTGTTTATGTCTGCTGAGGCATCCATGTGCTTGAGCTTTTGGAACTTATGCTGGAAAATCTAAAAACCAGGCGTACTTGTTTTTGGGCATCTACACCAATATTGCTGAGCTACTAATACTTTGAACCCTCCTGTTTTGGCTCATTGTCCATATATTGCTATACCATATTGTTAATATTATTTTTTTTTCATTTAGATGCATTGCAGTCATTTTCTCCCTTGGTAAAAAGGAGGGAGGGAGAGAGAGAGAGAGAGCATTGCTATAACATAAGTACCTATTCAATCAAAGTGTTCAATTTAAGTCAGAAGTCATTTCTTTGTCCAATTATCTATGTAATGACATTGAATTTGGAGGAGATATTCTAGATTTGAGAGAATTTTAGGGGATCTTTTAGATTTTCTGGAATTTGATTTGATTTATGTTTCCCCGAACTGATGACTCGCTCTTTTCATGGCTATAAAGGAACTGTCAAGTTTTCTTGATCTGAAATTTAAAGCTTGTTTACTGTGACGCCCCGCTCAATGGGCAAATCAATTAATTAGTAATTGATCCTACGGCGCACCATCCCAGCCATATCCCTCCAAGACACGACCTCCGGGAAATCACTTTCCTCATCGTAACGAGAAAACTGCAGCGGAAGACTTTACCAAGACTATGGGATTAAGAGACAATAATAGAAACATCATATAGCAATACCAGAGATAAAGTACGACATCCATAATATGATAGATAATCATCAAATGTATTGGTCATCAGACCATCAACAGGAGAATAGATATAACCCAAACTTGGTAATTGTCAACAAAGTTTACCAAAGATCATCAACATCAAAGCCTAGACTTAAACTTCAACAAAGCTAGTGAAATCAAAATCTCCATCATGTCTGCATAGGTAGATCCTCCATCTTCCCACATCATCCTAAGCCAAACGGGATCCATATCCTCAAAGATTACCCATATCAGGTCCAGCAATCACCCAAGTAGTCTCCGATGGCATCTCCATCTAGGGCAGCTAAACCGAGCAATTATTCGTAATGATGGGGGAAAGACATAAATAAAAGGGGGTAAGTCTAAGACTTAATGATTTTTAATGCAGATAATACCCATGCCAGTTTTAATAATGAACCCAGATGTTTAATAAGCAAAACCAGTTCCATCATGATAGTTTATTTGTGCGTGATTGATGAGTGCCTAAAAGTGCTTATTTGAACCCCTTAATTTATATTCGTTAGGCTCTTAGTATTGTTAATTTCTAATTATTTTTGGTGTTTTTAGTGTTTTGAGTTGTGCAGGTCTTTACAACAAAAGTTGGCCACAAAAGATCAAAAATACACTAAAGTGAAGAAATGGATCCCTGCCAAGTGCGTTCGATCGCACTTGGTGCGTTCGAACGCAGTGACGGTCGAACGCAGGAGGCACGGTCGAACGTAGTCCCCGTCATCCCGCAACTCGCGCGGGTGCCCTAGGAGTCCATCGCTTCCAAGCTGCGCCGTTACGATTTTCTGCGGTCGAACGCACATTGTGCGATCGAACGCACAACTCATCATTACGTTCGAACGCACTGCATGCGTTCGAACGCACTCGTGCGACCTGTTAGCCTATAAATAGGACCCTAGGTCCATTTGGTCGAACACACAGTTTTTGGGGCGAATTTTAGAGAGCATTTTGCTTCTGTTTGCCTTGCTCTGCCCCTTTTATTTGTAAGCTTTTATTTTCAAGTTAATTTTAATGCATTATTTCAATTCAATTTTGTTTTGTTGTTCAATGGGTGGCTAAAATCTTCAACTTAGGTTGAAGATGAAGCCTCACCCTTAGTTTATATTTCTTGCTTTTACATTTTACGCTTTATTTTCCGTCATTTAATTCCGTACTCGTCATTTAATTTCTGTGACAAATAATTGAATGGTTGTGTGTTTTTGATACATTGATAGTCATCCTGTGATGTGTTCCAAGCCGGGTGCACAACGAGTTATTGGTTGTGATTTAATATCCACTGTGATCCAAGGATACAGTGGATGATTTTATCCATAATCAATACTCATTGTAGCTCGTTAACGGTAAACACATTATTCGGTTTGACTTGTGTCAATAACCACAATAGAGTGTGTTGAAGGGTTTAAAGTTTAAAACGGGAAATTGGTGTTTAATGTATTAAGCTTATTTTTAATGGGTGAGGTTAGTCTTTAACCTTAGTTATTTTATCCATACATTTTTAGAATAATTTAATTTCTGCACTTTTTATATTCGACATCATTTTTCACTGTGGGACTAGGTTAAGATATATTTAATTTAATAGTCGTATTAGTTTTTAATTGCAAAACTCTGTTCTCTGTGGTTCGATCTCGGTACTTGCACAACGCTATACGACCTAACGGTTCGTTCTATTGCGAGTACCTAAATTTGGTACGATCAGTGATATATATAGTAATGATATATGCATATGGTGTACACAACAGTCATAGTTCAACAGTATGGTCTACCCCAGATATTACCCCTTCTCAGCAGGGTTGATGTTGTCCCGAGGGACCTATAATACAATGCCAGTGCCCCAGTCATTGCATAACATACCGTACATAACATTAGTGGCATGATCGAATTCGACCTCGAGTGGCCCACACCAACTAATGACGTCCGTCCTATAGTGAACGAACCATTGGGAATGGTTGCATCAAGGTCATGAAACCAATGGATTCACAGCCTTCACATAACACACACATTTGACCATAAAGCTAACATGTATAGTAAGCCCATGGCCATTACTACTGCACGTACCAGTGTACCATGTCATACGATGTAATTATCTTGTCTGTATTTTACATGCATGTCATTTTACAAGTCTCACTTGGTTAACATGTTCAGCACAACGTTTTTCTCAAAATGACAGAGTTCATGTGCAATAAGTATAAACTGTGAGAGTTGTAAAATATGCATGTTCGGTACACAAAATAGACGTGCAGTGCATGGAAAATAACAATGCGCATTATGTGAGTTAAAACTCACCTGGATCGATAAGCGCATCTGAAAACTCTGAAAGATCTGGGTTCTCCAAATCTATGGAAAACCTTCTATTAGTCATAATTCCACTAAAACAACTCTAAATCAAGTAAAACAGGAGCTATGGGATGTTTGGTGAAAATAGGGTTTCCCTACTATACAGTGACCGTACGTCCAGGCTCGAGAGCCTACGTCCGCCGTGTTACGACAAGCTGTACATTTGGCACAACACCGTACGTCCGCTATGTGGGTTCTCAAGGAGAACCTCATTTTCTCTCTACTGTCCTCCTATTCTCCGACTCCTAGGGCTACTAGGAACATCTTAAAGCCTTCTAGTTTAGTTTGCATCCTCCATGCAATGTAACAACGCTAAGCTAACAAGAACGCTAACCCAAACGGGTTTTAAAGCACAACTAAGCTAACAACTACAACTAAACATAAAATGAGTAGCATAACGATACAATTAAAAGCTAATGATCGAATGTTACCTCCTTGAAACAAAACCGCAAGAGTTCCACCTCACGTACGTTCCGAAACTCGCAACACCTCGCACACACACTCACAACACACCCAACACACTATGGAAACACTCTGGGGATACTCTAGGAACACTCTGGCAGCCTAGGGGCGTATGAAGTTGTGCAAAACACGAAGGGGGTAGGGTGCTATTTATAGGCCCAGAAAAGCAGTGGACATCCGGCCAAGGGGCGTACGTCCGGTGGTTCTTGCCCAGTGGTTCCATGGCTGACTCGTATGTCCATGTATTATCCAGAGGGTATTCAAAAAGTAGTGTATGTCTGGTGGTCCCACGTACATTCGCCTGTATAGTTTGCAGAGCGTACATCCAGTGGTCCCCCTCCCATACGTCCGCACTATAGACAGCAGCGTACGTCCGCTCAAAAGTCCAAATTACCCCTCTAGTGTCGTTTGTGACCCAAAGCCCAAATTAACTCCCTCAACTAAGCCACTTATGCCTAGTTAATAATTTGGGTCACTACATTCTACTCTCCTTATAAGAATTTCGTACTCGAAATTTCGAGAGAAATACCAAAAGAACAGTACTTAACGAGGAGTAGAATGTTACCTTCCGTCCATAGAGTCCTCTTCAACATGCTCGATAGGTTCTTGGATTATCTCGTCCCATCCATTAATCAGTATATCATCCTCTTCAAATAGTTGTGAAAAATCACCTCGTAAATCGTTGAGTGCATCGTACTCGATGTTACCCACACTATACCAATCCTCGTCAATCTCTACTCCCAAATCTATCCACTCGCAGAAGGAGTAGTTCCACACACAATCTGGGTCGATTGGTATAGGTGCCACAATCCTGAAGAGAAAACAACCATTTCTTAGTCAACTATTCCCTTACCCAAAATGGAAATAGGTATACTATCCAAGTATAATCTTAAAAGAAAGAGTCATACACAATCATTCAAACAAATGCGAGTAGCGAATCCGCATGTCGTGTTCTGTTTCCCATGATGCTTCCTCAACTCCATGATTACGCCACAGTACCTTGACGATAGGAATCGTCTTGGTACGCAACGCCTGCTCCTTTTTGTCCACAATCTTAACCGGTTCCTCCATGTAGGTTAATCCCTCATGGATTTCCAACGGCTCATACTCCACAATCACATCGGGGTCAGCGATGTACTTCCTTAGCATCGACACGTGGAAAACGTCATGCTTTCCAACCAAATCTGGGGGTAAGGCAATCCTATAAGTCAACCTCCCCACTCTTTGAGTAATTTCAAACGGTCCAACAAATCTGGGGCTAAGCTTCCCCTTCTTCCCAAACCGCATTATTCCCCTCATCGGTGATACCTTCAGGAACACACGATCCTCTACTTCAAATTCCAAAGGCCTCCTTCAGTTATCAGCATAACTCTTCTGCCTACTCTGAGCTACACTCATTCATTCCTTGATAACACGCACCTTCTCAGGGGTGTCCTGAATTAGTTTTGGCCCCAACGTTTGTCTCTCACCGATGTTGTCCCAATACTAGGGCGATTGACACTTTCGTCCATAAAGTGCTTCATATGGCGGCATTCCAATAGTCGCCTGATAACTGTTGTTGTAGGCAAACTTGATCAAAGGCAAGTATTGAACCCAACTGCCTTCGAATTCCAACACACATGCCTGTAACATATCCTCTAGGATCTGGTTCGTTCGCTCAGACTGACCGTCTGTCTAAGGATGGAAAGCAGTATTGAATTTTAGCTCCGTCCTCATTTCCTTCTGAAGACTTTGCTAAAATCTCGAAGTAAAATGAGAGTCTCTGTCCGAAACGATTGCCGACGGTACTCCATGTAAACGGACTACATTCTGGACATATAGTCTGACCAACTTATCCATCGAATCCTTAACCTTTATGGGAATAAAGTGAGCACTGTTCGTTAATCGATCGACAACAACCCAAATGGAATCCTCCCCAGTGGGTGTCTTTGGTAAACCCAACATAAAGTCCATCGCGATCTCATCCCACTTCCACTTTGGTATAAGCAATGGCTTAAGCGTCCCCGCCGGTCTCTAATGTTCCGCCTTCACTTGTTGGCAAGTCGAACATTGCTCCACAAACTTCATAATGTCCTTTTTCATATTGTTCCACCAATATGACCCCTTCACATCACGGTACACCTTGGTGCCTCCAAGATGCACAGTGTATGGAGAATGATGAGCCTCCCTCATTATCTCCTTCCTCAGTCCTCCGATTCCCGACACACTCACTTGCTTTAAATGAGTGAGCAACCCGTCCTCCTTAAGACAAAACTCATTTGCATTACCTTCCGCAAGTAATTGATTGATCTAGGCACACTTAGGATCCTCCAGCTGAGCATCCTTGATTCTTGCAAGCAATTCTGACTGAACCATCAGGTTGGCCAGGTGTACATGTGTACCTTTTCCTACTACTTCCAATCCCATCCCAGTGAGTTCCTTAATCAACCGGGGTTGAGAAATCCCAAGAGCAGCAAGCTCCACCATTGATTTCCTACTCAACGCGTCTGCTACCACGTTAGCCTTACCAGGATGATAATTGATCTCACAATCATAATCCTTGATTAACTCTAGCCACCTCCTCTGCCTCATGTTCAATTCCTTCTGAGTGAAGAGATACTTTAAGCTCTTATGGTCTGTATAGATCTCACATCACTCGCCATACAAGAAGTGCCTCCAAATCTTAAGAGCAAACACAACTGCTGCCAACTCCAGGTCGTGTGTAGGATAGTTCTGCTCGTACTGTTTTAGCTAGCGTGAAGCATAGGCAATAACATCCGTTTTGCATTAGCACACAACCTAAACCTTTCTTAGAAGCGTCGCTATACACTACGAAATTATCAGATTCCGTAGGTAATTCCAAAACTGGAGCAGTTACCAATCGCCTCTTCAGCTCTTGGAAACATTGCTCACACCCATCTGTTCAAATAAAACGAGCATTCTTCCTTGCCAAAGCAGTGAGTGGTCCCGACAGCTTCGAAAAACCTTCGAAGAAGCATCGATAGTAACCAGCGAGTCCTAAGAAACTTCGAATCTCAAACACGCTAGTTGGTCTAGTCCACTCTACCACGGCCTTCACCTTTTCCGGGTCAACTGCTACTCTTTCACCCGAAATAACATGTCCGAGGAAAGACACGCTATCCAGCCAAAACTCGCACTTCTCAAGTTTAGCATAGAGCTTCTCCCTCCTAAGCCTCTCTAATGCCTTCTGCAGATGCTCATTGTGCTCCTCCGACGTCCTTGAGTAGATTAAGATGCCGTCAATAAAGACAACGGTGAACTGATCAAAGTAGTCATGAAAGACACTGTTCATCGTGACATAACTAAGAACTCGTAGTGTTCATAACGAGTCCTAAAGGCTGTTTTAGGAATGTCCTCTTCCTTCACCCTCATCTGGTGATAGTCCGAGCACAAATCTACCTTAGAAAACACCCGCGCTCCTTGCAGCTGATCCAACAGGTCGTCAATCTTTGGCAAAGGATATCGATTCTTGATCGTCACCTTATTCAACTCCCAATAGTCAATGCACATCCTCATTGAACCGTCCTTCTTCTTAACAAACAACATCGGCTCTCCGCAAGGTGATATACTAGGGCGAATGAAACCCTTGTCCAAAAGCTCCTAAAGCTGTTCCTTTAACTCCTTCAACTCCGAAGATGCCATCCTATATGGTGTCTTAGAGATATGATTAGTGCCTAGCACACACTCAATCCCAAACTCCACCTTCCTCTATGGTGGTAATCTAGAGTAGTCTGTCGAAAAGACATCTGGATACTCGCACACAACAGGAATATCTTTCAGATTCTTCTTTGCTTGCTTTGTTGGAGTGACAATGACTGCCAAAAAAGCCTTATCGCTTCCGACGAAAAGCTTCCTTGCGTGCACAACTGAAATTGTTGGAGGTAAAGACCACACTCGAAATCCAAAGTACGTCACTTTTCTTTCTCCCCATGGCATAAGCGTCACTTGCTTCAGAACGCAGTCGATAATCGCCGAGTGCCTCGTCAACCAATCCATTCCGAGAATAACATTGTAACTAAACATAGGGAGAACAACTAAGTTTGTAGGAAGTACTCTTCCACAAATGCTAATAGGGCATTCGCAAACTACATGCTTACAGACCACAATTTTTCCTACGGGTGTAGTTACAGCTAGACCAAGTTCCAAAGTTCTCACAACAAGTCTAGACAACCTTATGAACACTATAGATACGAAAGAGTGGGTAGCCCCCGAATCAAACAAAACTGAAGCTTCAAATCCAAGTATAGGGGCAGTACCTGTCACTAATTCCGATCCTCCTTCCGGTCCTCCTGGAACAAGAGCTTAAACCCGAGCTAGCACCAAAGGCTTTTAAGCAACCCCTTTGCTCATGCAGTCCTTGCTGAAGTGACCAAACTGGCCGTAGTGATAGCAAGTTCCGGTTGCCATCCTACAGGGTCCCAGTGTACACAGTTACACTTCTTACACAGCTCCGACGTCTGATTTCTTTGCGACGAAACTGGAGGGTTACCAGAGGTACGTCCTTGTGAACTATGGGGTGAAAAACTCCCCACCGCCATCCTCTTAGCTAGCCCAGCTCCTCCGACTGAAGTACCAGCTCCTTGAGTCCTCCTTTTCTGATCCGCGTACTCAGCCGCATTTTCCTTCAAACTCTCCTTATAGATTGATGCCTTATTGACCAATTGGGAGAAATCCCGAATGTCAAAACAGCTCATCATGATCTGAATATGAGAGTTCAGACCTTGTTCGAACTTCTTCGCTTTCCTTTCCTCAGTCGGGATGAGGTACAATCCAAAGTGCGACAACTGCAGAAACTTCGCAGCGTACTCAATCACCGACATCCCTCCTTGGACCAAATCCAAAAACTCTCGTGCCTTCGCCTCCTGCACGACCCTAGTAAAGAAGTGCCGATGGAACTTGTGTTTGAAGACTTCCCAAGAAATGACAGTCTTCGAACCCAAGTCAGCGACAAGCACCACTTTCTTGTCCTACCACCAGCGCTTAGCTTCTCCAATTAGCTTATAAGCAGCATAAGCCACCTTCTGCTCATTCGTACATCCAAGAGTAGTTAACAACTCCTCCA
Organism: Carpinus fangiana; assembly: GCA_006937295.1. Classification (NCBI taxonomy): domain Eukaryota; kingdom Viridiplantae; phylum Streptophyta; class Magnoliopsida; order Fagales; family Betulaceae; genus Carpinus; species Carpinus fangiana. The sequence continues at coordinate 23,550,297 of CM017327.1, forward strand.
CGTCGTTTAGCCAATTCTCAGCACTGGTGTGGTCACCCTTCTCGTCAAAACTCTCCGAGTGATGACTATAGAAATCCTTCAGAGAACATCTAGTACCTTCAGCTGGCTGTCTTGCAACCTTATCGCGATCTATGGCTGAAACGAACTGGCCAATCGCGTCCATCACTTGACTTCCTGGGAGCATCGCTTCATCAACAGGAATGTCCACAGACTCAGGGTGAACACTTCCCTCTCTGATCTCCAACGCGTTAGATCTGATTGCAGGGTTCCTTCGGGGAGGCATTCTCTGCAGCGAAGAGCAGACTTAAAACCGACTCTACTAGAACCAAGTGAACAAACCTAGAGACTAAGTCCTAATCGCTCATTTGGCCTAATCTCTGGTGTGATCATGGCCTAAGTTCTATTTTCCTCCTATCCTATAGTCTTCTCAGAGCATAAAGCTCTGATACCAACTGTGACGCCCCACCCGATGGGCAAATCAATTAACTCATAATTGATCCCACGGCTCGCCATCCCAACCATGTCCCTCCAAGACACGACCTCCGAGAAATCACTTTCCTCGCCGTAACTAGAAAACTGTAGCGGAAGACAATACCAAGACTATGGGATTAAGAGACAATAATAGAAACATCACATAGCAATACTAGAGATACAGTACTATATCCAAAATATGATAGATAGTCATCAAATGTATTAGTCATCAAACCATCAACAGGAGAATAGATACAACCCAAAATAGGTAACTGTCAACAGAGTTTACAAAAGATCATCAACATCAAGGCCTAGACTTAAGCTTCAACAAAGCTAGAGAAATCAAAATCTCCATCATATCTGCACGGGCAGGTCCTCCATCTTTCCACATAGTCCTAAGCCAAACGGGATCCATATCCAGGCCATTTTCTCTCTCCATTGTCTCTTATTTTATTGATTTTAGTAAATTAGTCCATTTCTCGCTCCTATTCCTCTATTGGTAAAAGGAGGAAGCGGGAGAGTATATATGCCAAACGAATCAGTGCAAAGACATGTAATAATTATTTTGTGAAATATAAGTGTCGAGCTTATCTGTGTAACAAGTATGCAAGTAAATTTATGGTGAATGCAATTACCTATTCCGATAAGTGACATTTATCAAAGTACTCATATTTTAGCAATAAAACACAACTAGTTGATTCAGATGGTAATAAGAAGCAATGTTATTAGAATAAAAAATCTTGTCTGGATCATTGGTTTCATTTTGGAGTGATAGAACGAGATTACAAGAACAAAGGGTTAAAAGAGACCAAGCATATGATTTATGAAAGTTGAAAAGGAAACAAATTACTTGTAAATACCCTCGTGGTTTCATTAAGAAACAGAGGTAAACTCTAGAGAAGAATAAATTTATAGCATTGATCTTTAATTGGTATCAAATACTGCTGAGGAACAATGCATCAAAATATTCGCACAAGTCTAAACCTCCAAATTCTGAACAGGATTGGATTAGTAAACCCTAATCTACAATTCACAAAAATTTGCTCAATCTACAAATGGATACTCGCAGTAACACACAATCACCCTCTGGGCATATTAATCAGAAGTTTAATCTTTCAAATTACTCAGCATTTGAAGCAAAATATAGGGAAAATGCATAATTGGAGAGAAAATAAGCGCATTACCAAAACAGAGAGAAACTAGAAGACGGAAGAAATTTACCTGATTTGGTTTTCCTCTCTGCTTTAGCAATGAAAGAGAAAGAGATTCCATGAAAACAAAAGAAAGAAAGAAAATCAAAGGGAAAGTGAAAGAGTCAGTCGATTGGAAAAGGAGAAGAGAAAACGCTTAAATATTTCAGCCTCGGCGGCGTTGGCGCCAAAGAGAAAACGCTTGGTTAAAGGCTTAAAGCAACTATCAGCAGCAACATTTATTTGTCGCCGCTAATGGAATCTTTATTATTATTATTATATATATATCATTTTTATAATTTTTTTTTTATTGTAAATGTTTTTTATTAATCACATGTATAAAATAGTGATAAGCGCCGAATGTTGCACGTTCAATCCCTTTAACTCGCATATGTTAATTCCTTAGCATTGTTATTTGTTTGATTTTGTGTTGTTTTTGTGTTTTCAGGTATTTAATAAAGATGCAAGAAAAACCATTAATTTTGGTTTAAAGCACAATTTAAGAGGACCTAGAAGATATGATTAAGCTTAACCAATCACAATAGAAGATATATATGATGTGGTTAAGTTTAATTAAATCAAGGAAAGGATAAAATCGGAATTTCTCCACTTAGAGTCAAAATCGGATCGGATAGAATTTCATATTTTGAACATGTCTCAGTATTTTGGCTATAACTTTCAGTTCAATTATCAGATTAAAGTGATTCTAGCGGCATTGGAAAGCTAATTCAATGTTCTACAATTCATACTGAAATAGGATATTCCTAAATCGGAATCCTGCTATGTCAAAATCATCCCGAAATAGAATGAAGCAAATCTGGACGAATCCTATTCCGATTTGTACATGGATTGACTCCTAATTTGACTAGGAGATTGAAATCCGAATTCTATAGGTTTCCTAGGGCTTCTAGGACTTGTGGCTCCCTATAAATAAGCCTCTAAGCTTTAAGAAAAGATATACTTAGTTTTAGACAGAAATTATTTCTTGGAGGCTTAGCGTAGTCATGAGCGGCTAAACCCCTTTGTGGGGGTGTTGATGTAACCCTTTCCAAGCACAATGATTTGATTGTATTTAAATTCCAGACTTTCAATTTATGTATGTTGATTATATAACTGTGAGAATTGCTACAATTGAATTCTGTTCTTAATTATTAAATGCAATTGTTCTTAAATTCCAAAATCAATATTGGTGAAATTCTTATCTTGTCTTAGAAAGTATTTTACTTTTATTGATCTCAAATCATTCTTATTTTCTGTGATTATGGGGATGATGGTTATATAATGGGTTGTAATAGACATATGATTAATAGGATTAAGATAGGCCATGCCTAGGGAAGACGGGTCGTACTACACCCTAGTTTAGTGTAATTTAGGTAGACGATCCGTGCCAACCGAAGATGGGTTATGCTATTCCATTAATTATATGAAACTTATTAAAGGATTTTATAGTTTATACCTAGGGAAGACGGGTCGTGCCGCATCTTAGTGGTTAGGTGGACGATCCGTGCCAACCGAAGATAGATTATCCTTACTCTTTAATAAGATAGTTTCTTGTTTAATTATAACATGCACAGAATGAATTTCTGGAATTGAATCTAATTAACCATTGTTGTGCGGATAGAGGTAAAGTCAATACCCTACACTCTCTATCATATTTTAATTATCTTTTATTTTATGCATTTACTTTTAGAAAACAAAAATAAAACAAACTTCTTTTTAATTAAGTTGATTTTAATCTTTCGAATTTGATAACGCCCTATCATACGGGATTCGTCCTATTGCGAGTGGTATTTTATTATTGATATATTTTTGGTCACGAAATCACCACATCAAATAGATCAATATAAACATATATATTAATGTAATATACACAAAATGCCTTTACAATTGTTTTTTATTTGTATATCATATGTTATGAACAAAATATATAATTCAACGTCATACGACAAATACATAAATAAATATCAAGTTAATGCCGATTGATTGGACTAATGCATCAAGATGATACAAAATTCAAAACGTTTAATCGTATCACAATTGATCAGACCTTCGGTGGAACCATCGTGTCAAATTTGCTTGATCGTTCAATCTTTTATCACTATTGATCCGACTAGTTAAATAAATAAAAATTATCACTATTTTCTTCCATGTATTACTTAAATAAAAAATAAAAAATAAACCTTTTTAATCTGTAAAAGCAGCTTGTTCATTATCAATTTGGGCCTCTATCTCAACGACATTGTTTACAGTTTTCTTGGCCCTTCGTCTTGTCATGTTAATTTACTACAAAGCCCAATATCATTCGAAACACTAATTTTAGGCGAGAAAGTTATAGGATGTAATCTATAAGTGAAATTGAAAATTTTCAACAAAAAAAAAAAAAATGAAAGGGGGGAGCTTGGGTGGTTACTGGTCGCCAAGGCTTCGTTGGAGGGTCCGCAAAGCGGAGTTTTTGGTTACTCTATTTCCTTCGGCCAAACAATATATGAAATTGGGGATGAAAGCAAATTTTAGTTTGGGTGGAAAAATAAGTTTGAAAGCTACAAATAAAATATTAAATATGGCAAATTTTGACATAAATTCTTGAGTCACAAAGTTTGAACATTTCACAAAGTTGCATATGCCACGATAAAATTAACGGTCAATAATCATGTGACCTAAACCCTGACCCGAAGAAGATCCCAAATCACTATTGACGAATATCTAATAAAGATTCATTATAAATCTAATAATAGTTTTATCTTCAAACGATAATTTAATCAACTATTAAGTAGGTTGTCATTAGTTAGAATTATTCTCTTTCATTTTCCATTCACGGGTCCTTTTGTTGTTGAATGGGAGTAATTCTACAAAGCTACATGGTATTATTAGGTTAGTTTTGATTCCATTTGTCGCAATCCTTTGCTGTTGACTGGGAGTAATGCACTAATGCCACATGGTATTATTAGGTTAGTTTTGATACCATTTGTCACAATCTAGGGAAAGTGTGAGTCACATTTATGCTATTAACCCAAAAGGATTAGTCAATATTATAATTGAAGCTCCATAAAGTCACTTTTATATAGCCCAATCTCACAGTTAGGTGAGATTGGGCTATATAATAGAGGAGGATTGTCAAAAGTCTTTTGAGCCATCCGAAAATTTCCTAAAAAGTCTTTGGAAAGCGTTTGTGGTGATCAATAGTAGCACAGCTAGAATCGAACGGCCTATGCGCTTCTTTTGTGTATTGTAAAATGGAGACTAGGAATTGACTAGTTTTGTTTGTTGAATAAAAGAAGAGTGCATATGCTTATATAGAAGAAACCACATATTTGAAATATTCTCCAACAACAAAGGTACACAAATAAGATCCAGAGGAGGAATTTTTATCAATGGTGGGAATCAAAGCTGAAGAAAACTTACTTAAGCATACCATCACAAATACAAAACTCAATTTTGCAACTACTTAAGCGGATCTTGAGTTTGAGCTTGCAGAAACTGATCTTTATCGACTATCGCATTGTGTTCATCATCAGTGCGTCCTCTTTTTAGCAATCCGTTCTCAAATTGCAACACATACCACCATTATTGCACATCAAGTTGAAAGCTTTCCAATGAGTTTCTGCCATTTCATATAACATATGAAGGCAAAAAATACATGAGCCTAAACGTAATGCTACAAAACCAACTCAACAATAACTATTGCCATGGCCTTGTAACATCCACAAATACACAACTCTCAGCATGACGCCATAGGTAGTATGTAACACCCCCAAAATTAGCCTTGGCTAATCCGGTGGAGTCATTGACATTCTACCCAGTTGAGCCAACTTGTGATCCAACGGGTAATCACCCTTATAAAAACTGTCAGAGTAAATGTAAGGAAGGTGAATAAATCTGAAAGCACTACAATTCATCAAGTAAGAACATGGAGCTACTAAACAATAAAGACAAACTTGTAACTACAGATAAAGCATAGCCAGTCCGGCAATAGCAAATCTAACCACTTCTATAGCGGTGAATCAGATCTCCTAAGGAATAATGACCGCATAAGTCTAACGACTTAGTAAGTAAACCCCACACTTAGGTATGACATAGGCCCAATTAATAAAAGTAAACGTGAAATTCGAGTAATAGCCAAAAGAGGGCATTACCTATGCTAATACACCATTCCATAGGTTTTAGGGTTTTTAAAGCTCCATGGTGTAGAATAGGCGATAAGTGCCTAATTGTTTTGATGCAGAAAAGAATAATGCTTTATAGGTCATAACTCCCATATATGGTCTACCCGAGATATTACCCATTCTCAGCAGGGTTGATGCTGTCCCGAGGGATCTATAATACAATGCCAGTGCCCCAGCCATTGTACAACATACCGTACGTAACATTAGTGGCACGATCGGGTCCGACCTCGAGTGGCCCACACCAACTAATGATGTCTGTCTTGTAGTGACCGAACCATTGGGAATGGTTGCATCAAGGTCACGAAACCAATGGATCCACAGCCCTCACATAACGCACACATTTGACCACAATATGCAATTTATATAGTAAGCCCATGGCCGTTCATACGGCACGTACCGGCGTGCCATGTCTTATGATGCATCTTAGTAGTTCATTGAATAATGCAGTTACCAAGTGATTACGAGAAATAGGCATGCACATATCATACGCGTGGTTAGTCAACTAACATATCCCACGGTTTACGTAAAAATGGTGTAAGTGTTTACTTACCTTGCACATTCGAGCGAATCCTCCAACCAAGCTATTTCCTGTTATAACGGATACAGGACACCGTTATTCTAAGCCTTATGAAACCTAGAGTTATGGCTAAGCTAAGGCGTACACGTGCGAAACTTAAGAACATGTGCTCTGCCTACTGACCGTACGTCCGCCCTCGATGGCGTACATCCGCTCAGTGTGTTAAGCACACTATTTCAAGATTCGGACAGTGCATATTTTCAATCGAAATCATCGACTTCTAGACCTCTTCTAAGCTAGTAAAACACGACATGCAATGCAAGAAATTGCAGAACCATGATCTTTTGAGAAAACTCTTTGAAAACATCGTTATCTTTAAAATAACGCTTAATGAACACTTGAAATTCTCATTAAAACAGAAACATAAGATAACAAGGTGATCATTACAAAGGGAATAGAGCTTACCCCGAAGCTAAGCACAGACATGGTCTCATTTCCTTGGAAACTCTCCGTTGAAGCTCTCTCCCACGAGTTTCTTACTCAAAACACTAAGGAAGGGTTCTGGTAGCCTAGGGGCACACCAGAGGAAGAAGAAGGCGTGATAAATGAAGAGGAGGGGCGGGCTATTTATAGAGAAAATTTAACACCAACTCCCTGACAGAGCAGCGGATGTCCGGCAACACTAGCGTACGTCTGGTAGTCTTTGTACATCGGTCTAGAGGGTGTCTCGTACGTCCAGGTATTATCTAAAGGGTATTCCAAAAAGTAGCGTACGTCCGGTGGTCCCCCACCGTACTTCCGTACTACAGACAGAGGCGTACGTCTGCCAGACCTAGCGTACGTCCGTCCCCTGTGGGTCAGTGTTTGGCTTCTATTTCTAAAGGTTCCAAATGTGATTAGGTTAAAGCTAAGGGCTTTAGGTCTTGTTAAATCCCTTCTTCGAAAATCTCTATTGATTACTCCCAAGGGAAGGGTTTTGGGTTAATAAAAAGATTGGCTTTTATCGGGGTATTATATAGTACCAAGAAGAATTGCATGAAGCCACACAAACAAGAGATACAAGACTACTATTTACTCAAAACCTCAATATAAAGGTAGCTGTGCATGCATTGAAATAAAAGAATAATTTCAGCTATTGGGACAGTCATTGGTACAATGACAGAAGTACATTGAAGAGTCTTGGATTCGTAAGTTTTTTAGTATTCTTGACCAATTGAATTGAAGCTGGTCAGCCCTCTTCTGACTCTGCACAGCAGTTCACACGTTAGAACAAAACTAAAAGATAACAGGTTTGGTTGATAATTGATGTACAAATTTGATGTACTCGTAATAACACGCGTTGTGTGTAGTGGAGCGGTGCTCAAGTACGAGATCGAATCCAAAGGGAATTGCGTTTGTGAAAAACTAATTTTAATGATGTAAACTAACTCTACTTTAACCTAGTTCCAAATGTCGAACATATGGCGTGCAAAAATATAAATTAATCAAAATGCTTAAAAACAAATAAATAAAAACACTAAGGTCTTAGAATTTACCTCACCACGTTAACATACATATGATCATGCTTAGTTCATACATCCAAAATGATTATGCTTATAGGCATATTATGTTTTCTATTTCTTAGTTCATACATCTGTCTATCGATTAAGCACTATGCATGTTCTATTGCTATTATAAAATCTAGTCGAATCATCCGATGTATTTACCATTAAAGAATCACAACAGATATTTAATATCGATAAAATCATCCACTGTATCGTTGATTACAATTGGATATTGAATCTCGATAGAATCATCCGATGTATCCTTGGATTGGAACACAATGGATATTGGACGTTTAATGATTCGTAAACAACAATCAACACAATTTTGTCATGAAACTGAATTGAAACGAACATACAAAATATTAAACTACGGATGGAGTATTGAACTTAACACAGAAGCATGTAGATAAATGAATGGTGAGGCTTCATCTTCAACCTCAGTTGAAGATTTAGCCTCTAATCATAAAAAAATAAAGGCTAATAAAATAAATGACGATTTAGAGGGTAAACAATGAAGAACATAGAGGTTTTTGGCCTCCAAGGCGCCTCCCAAAATGTAGGTTTACAAAATAACAAAGAGGTTCTATTTATAAGCAAAATTTAATGTGCTGCCAGGTTAGTGGTGCGCTCGATCACACGCATTGCATTCGAACACAGGCCTATGTGCGCTCGATCTCAAGTAGTGCGCTCGAACGCACGTAACTGCTTAATAATCCCGCAGTGTAGGCACGAATGCGATGGAGATAGGGCAACAAGCTAACGTGGAGTGCACTCGATAGTGGTCCTTGCGCTCGAGCGCAGGCGCGCTCAAACTCGGCTTGCTAAAGATCGATCGCAGGTGCGCTCGATCGCAGATCTTGTGCGATCGAGCGCACTAACAGGGACCATATGTGCACTTTAAGTCCTTTTCACCGTTTTAACTGCAAATTAATGCCAACGACCTGCAACACAATAAAACACTAAAACTAATCTAAACATTATAAATTAACAAAGCTAACAGCTTAACAAACATAAGTTAAGGGGGTCAAATATACAATATTTGGCACTGATCAAATATTCCCAAACTTACATTTTGCTAGTCTCTTAGCAAAACACAAATAAAAACACAATCAAAACAAGAAACATAAATCCGCTTTCGTGGGAGAAACGATTGCATTTATCATATGCAACAAGCCTTTTAAACCCTTAGGCATCCCTAGTGGATGAGTGAAGTCTCGTGAGAGTTTACCAGCAATGATACCTACAAACAATTTATTGGCACTATGTCATTGACAGACAAAGCCTTTCATTAAAACACATGGTTCATACATCAATAGCAAATTTAACAAGTCAAACATACAAACCACATCATCCAGGCATCCAAGCATCATTTCACTCACGGCTGAAAAATTGAGACAACACATGTTCCAAAAAGTGTAAAGTGAACTAATACAGGCTCATGGGGTTTCAATTTTTCAAAAGACGTGTATCCAAAAATTCATAGGAATGCAATGTGATTAAAACAACTAAGGCTTGAATTGAAAAGTGCAATTTTTTGTGTAGGCTGTGCAATGCTTGACTCCCTTAAGCTTCTAATCACCTTATGTAACGAGTGTTGGGCCAGTGACTCCCAAACCCGGAGGTTTTAGGGCACTAGATGTAGAGACATCCCTAAGGGCTTAATTACTCAAGTCAAAAAGAGCTACGAAGCCTAACTAGTCAGACAATTACTTAGCTGGAACTTCTCATCTTTTTATACGAACACTCATTGCTTGGTGAGGCAAGAGGTCCGGTTACTCAATAAAAAGCTCAACTTGTGATGTTTTTATTTTATTTTATTAAACAGCCAAGGTTTTCATCACACATTACATCAACCTAAAAATCTCAAGAAAAACACTCCTCAAGTCAAATCTCATACCTCATAGACCCTATGCTAGTGTGCATGTGAAAAATGAATCAAACAAGTAAAGTCTCTTTAATCCAACAGATGAATCAAAAACTGGGATTTCTAATGATATGCAGTGTTCAAACAAGTTAAACACACTAATGACATGCAATCCATAGTTATGATGTAAGTTATGCTCAATCAACAACATAGCAAAACAAAAAAAAAAAATTATATACAAAAGCAAACAAAATAAGCAAATAAACAAAACAAAACAAGCAAATAAACAAACAAAAAGACAGTGTTTGTCCGCACCACCAACTTAAATGACACATTGTCCCTAATGTGGCAAGAAATACAATACAGTGGGATGAGGAACCGGGATGTGCAAAGGCCAAGGCATCCCCAGAACTTGAATACCAAAACACCTATCAAAAACTAACAGTAATCTTTTCTCAGAAGCACAAACGTCAAAAGGTTAATTGTTGTTAGGAACAAAATAAAATAAAAATAAAATGACAAGAAATAAAATGACAAAAAGAAAATGACTCAAAAATAAAGTGCGGAAAATAAAAAAGAAAAAATACCGCACCTTCCCCGTTCATATGGGTGTCCAACCAATCCCCTCCATCATTTCTTCATTAACACTTGATATCCCCCTGGAAGGATGTTTCGCCATCTTTGGTAACCAACTTTCTTGTTTAATCGGAATTTCTCAGGAAGATTGTTCAGATTTGTGACCTTCAGTTCATAAATCCTTCAAGATTATGGCATAAAATACCGCCATGAGACACTGAAGAAAAGAAACTTGGGTTTCATGATGGGTATCGAGAGGGATTGTGATGAATGAGTGAGCTTCAGTACTCACTTTCTTTTCATTGGACAGATTTGAATTTGATGGGGGCTCAATTTGCTCTTGGTTCTTTTCCACCTTTTTAATAGTTTTTTCCTCAATAACAAGTATGGTGGTGGTTTGGGCATTTTCATGTGCAAACTTGTTAGCTTTAGTCACGTAATGATTCAAGAATGGGCAGTCATCAATCCGGTGAGAAGGATGATAACAATATGAACATGACTGATGATGTGCGTGAGTGTGAGAAAGCTGGGTATGGGCATGCCTAGCTGCCATGAGTTGGTTCACCCTCTCCTTTAAGTCATCAAAATGAGCGGTTGGAAAGTGTTGCACTAATGACTCTTGAGGAGGATGATTGTACGATGAAGGCAAAGAAGAGTGGTTATCCACAATGAAAGTCTTAGCTGTTAATGAAGATGAGTTAAGGCAAGATATTGCAGTGGTTTCCCCCTTCTCCGTTTGCACCTCAAGAGTAGGATACTCTAGACTTGGCTCATTAACAGTCTCCTTGATAACTTCCTCACCCCCATATGTGGTGGCTTTGGCATGCTTATCAATCATGTATTGCTCTCTCACCATCTCTTGACTTTGAAACTCCTCTTCCTCAATTATGTTGAATTTAGCAACTAGTTGACCGAGCTGTCCTTCCAACCTTGCAACTGCTTCAGTGTTTGCCACAGTGGCATTTTTGGTTTCATGAAATGGTTGGTTGACTGTTTGCCTGAATGCCTTGAGTGTGTCTTCCAATGATGGTTTTTGTGACGCAAGAATGGTGGGTTGGCCAATTAGTTTCATGAATTCCTTAAAAGTTTCTTCCAAAGAAGATTGCTTAGGAGAATAGTCATATAATGAAGGATTGAAAGATGGATTATCGGACTGCGGATATTCAGAATGGTGTAGTCCATAAGATTGGGGAGCATAATTTCCCGTAGCATGAGCTTGCCATGAGAAATCAGAATGGTTGCTCCAGTCTGGGGTGTAGAAATTGAAATTTTATTCAGACCCCGAACTGGACAAATTGATGTTCATCTGCTCATGTGAAAAATTGAAAAATTATCTCCAATGTGGACAATCACCTAAACTATAATAAGGGTTGGAGTAGTGTGAATATGGTCCATGTGGGTGAAAATTCTGAGGGTAGTTGGTAGGATTTGATGTCCTACAACTAGGGAATACATTAAAATTATTTAACAGAAGACTTATGCTTCACCCAAACTATTTAGCATGCAAATTCCCACATGAAACAATTACCATTTTGCAGAAAATAAAATAAACAAAAATTAAAAACAACAGATAAAATATAAAAGACAGGCACTAAAAAAAAATAAACAGAAAAAGAAAAATAACGATAAACAAAAAAAAAATTAAAAATTAATACTTAGCTGCCTTGGGTTTGTTGGTGCTGATTGCGGAGGTGTGCACAAGTGCAGGTACCATGCGATCGAGCGTAAACGTGCAAAAGTATAGCAGTATGCTAGTGCGCTCAATCTCAACAGAGGTGTGATCCATCTCAAAAGCGCACTGTGCTCGAGTGTCCAAGGACTGCGCTCGAGCGTTGGTGTGGGTCTGATAAAATAAAACAGTCTGCTAGTGCGCTCGTACACAATAGCAATCTATCGAGCCAGGGACGTACCCAGAACAAGGGTTGGGGCGGGACCAGCCCTTGTTCTTCTTTCATGGGGGGACCAAATATAATTTTTTTTTTAAAGCTATTTTTTTAATTTTTTTTTTTAGATTTGGGGGGGATGATGGCCACTACTGGTCCCCCTCCAAATCCGTCTCTGTATCGAGCGCAGGTGCAGAAGTGTGCTCGAGCGCAAGTAAGCTGTGCTCGATCGCACTAGCAGAGATGAAACAAATAAAAATAAAATAAAATAACTAGTAGAAAATAAAATTAATCTAAACAAAAAATCAATTTCAACAAAACAAATGACTCCCCGACAACAGCGCCAAAATTTGATGTACAAATATGATGTACTCGCAATAGTACGAGTCGTGTGCAGTATAGCGGTGTGCAAGTACGAGATCGAATTTACAGGGAATGGCGTTTGTGAAAAACCAATTTTAATTATCTAAACTAACTCTATTTTAACCTAGTTCCAAATGTCGAACATATGGCGTGCAAAAATATAAACTAATCAAAATGCTTAAAAACAAATAAATAAAAACACTAAGGTCTTAGAATCCACCCCACCACATTAACATACATATGATCATGCTTAGTTCATACATCCAAAATGATTATGCTTCTAGGCATATTATGCTTTCTATTACTTAGTTCATACATCCGTCTATCGACTAAGCACTATTCATGTTCTATTGCTATTATAAAATCTAGTCGAATTATCCGATGTATTTACCGTTAAAGAGTCACAACGGATATTTAATCTTGATAAAATCATCCACTGTATCGTTGATCACTGTGGATATTGAATCTCGATAGAATCATCCGATGTACCTCGGAGGCTTCATCTTCAACCTTAGTCGAAGATTTAGCCTGTAATCATAAAGAAATAAAGGCTAATAAAATAAATGATGATTTAGAGGGTAAACAATGAAGAACAGAGAGGTTTTTGGCCTCCAAGGCGCCTCCCAAAACGTAGGTTTACAAAATAATAAAGAGGTTCTATTTATAAGCAAAATTTAATGTGCTGCCAGGTCAGTGGTGCTTTCGATTGCAGGTAGTGCGCTCAAGCGCACGTAACCGCTCAATAATCCCACGGTGCTGGCACGAATGCGATGGAGATAGGGCAACAGGTTCAAGTAGAGTGCACTCGATCGTGCACTACAAAAACCCCAATTTTTACTAACTCCCAATTACTAACATTTCAAGCCCTTTGACACGTTAGTAATGGGCCTAATGTGTCGTTTCTAACGTTTTCCACAAGTGTTACTGGTAATTTACTAACGTATTAGACATGTGCCACGTTACCATTTCCTAATGTGTTACTATTCACACGTTAGTAAATGAAAAAATAATACAAAAAAAAAACCTGTTTGCTAACGTGGGAAAACATTACATGTTACCCCTGGGGTAACGTGGCACAATTATACCACGTTACCCTTGGGGTAATGTGGTGGCACAATTTTACCACGTTAGGTTTTTTTTTTTTTTTTTTTTTACCGGCTAAATTTTTTATTTACAAAAACTAATTCAATCCAATATTGAACGTCCAACCTGATAAATCAATAATCATGTCTCTATAATCAAAACCACATTTATAATCAATAATCACATTTATATTACAAAAATATCATCCTATACACACATTAATGTTATCCAACTATACACACGTAACAATTAACCACATTCATCCTATATAAACAATTAACAAACAACAAGTAAAAATGTCTCTATACATCAATACTGTTATCCAAATATATATATAATCAAAACCTATAAAAACAAAAAAATACAATGTCAAAGTCACATGACAACACATGCATGTATGTAAAAACACCACCTAGCGTCCTCCATCAAATTGAAGTGAATGAACAACGTAGATATCTCCCTGACTTCTCCGCACTAATTGAAACTAATAAAAGAAACAAAAAACAAATGAGCATGATAGAATATCAAACGTAGAGTTAATTTGCATTTAATCCAATATAATATGGACAGGTAAAAGGTAAATTGATTATGTCATTCAATCATTCTATTTAATGCTATTTTGTAGGACTAAGCAGTCTACTATACGCAAGAGTGCCGAATGAATCATTGAACTAGAGACCGATCAACAACGTTGTAATAAGAATCAACTGCTTTTAAATTTTGGCGGTACATTGAAATCACAATTTTCATGAATTCAGTGCACTTTGTATGACCAAGCAAGTCCAAGGTTTATGTCTAGAATTCTTCCACTTACCCACACCCACAAGAAGAAAACATGGAATGATTGTAGAAAAAATAAATGGTATGCAATTAATTAAGGAAAAGAAACTCGAAGATCTCAGTACTCTTATGAAGAACAATGAACTACAAATAAAGCTTTTTATACTAAACTTCACAAATAGTGTGGTTGCTTGTTCTGTTTAATTCAAGCTGCAGCTACAATAATGTTACAAGTTGTGGAGACTAGCACATCCCTCACATACATGACTGTGTTTGTGTGTGCAGACAGCAGTGAGTCTCATACGCATGTAGGCCTTCATGTGTGTACTTTAAAGGGCAGGTGAGGATCGATTTACTAAATCAAAACTCTATGTGAGGATAGGCAGAGCCAGGCTCAAGCCAACTTCATGCACCTATCTCAATAGTTTGGCCAAGCCCAAGCGTGGCCATAGTTCAAGCTCAATAAGAAAAACAAGGAGAAGGAAGAAGAGAAGTAGAAGGAAAAGAGCAAATCAACAGCAGCAGCAACAACAAAAGAACAGACAAACAACTCTCGACTATCAGCACAAATTCAGCTTTAAGAAGAAAAGAAAAAAGGTGCAAAATAATACCTTCAGTGGTAAGTTCTCATTGAATGGATTCTGTACATGGCGAGTTTTGTGGAAGGACAATTCACATAACTGCATGTAAGAAACTACAATTAGCCATGACAAACTTTTACTTATCTGACTTATACAAGTACATAAAACTAAAAAGTCATGAGTTATTTGGTTTTCTGCTCTATTATCATTGCTTGTCTCCATATTAGGATATTGATTTCTACTAGAGTTTAAAACAAATGCCAAAAGTTTAGAAATCCCACGTAAATTTCAATCTTTCTTAAAGCTTCAGAAAAACCAACTCAGGTAAATGTTATACATATCTAGAAAGCTCCTTGTACATATCTAGAAAGCTCCTTGTACAATACATAATTGCATTTCACAAAACAAGTGCATTGATTTGTAACATGAATCTCAAGAAAGAAACGAAAAACAGAGTGAAGCCCCTGTAAGATGTGCATACCAGATTTTCGGAACTCAAATTGACTTCAAAAGAGAAATAGAATAAAATTAAAGCACGCATGTGGCATTTGGTAGTGTGAACAGCAACCTTGTCAGGATCATGGTTTTTGTCATCATTCGCGTCATAAGAATTTTTTAGCCAAGTGAAATATTAAAGAAAACTCTGGAAAATGCCCGACATAAGTTGGTTCCATCGAGAAACAGACACGTACCTTTAAACATTTGACAGAAAAATTAAAGCCATAATGTGCAGTTCCATGTGCATATTTCCAGTTGCCCCCACCTACAGAACAACCAATTCTTGATGTCATCTTGGCACAACCCTGAAAACCAATAAAAAAAGGTATACATGCATACAAGTTCATTACGATAGCTTGTTGGCATATAGTCAAGCGTCAAAACAAGTATGCTAACCACATAACGCAAAAGTTTTCCTAAATCTAGCTAGACGGTCCATCAAGTTACAAGTTAATTTAAAACATTAGTTGCTATGAATGAAGATGAAAAGAAAAAATCCAGTGGAAGAAAGCTTAAAGGACAAAAAAAGAAAACAAAAAAGCTTTTACACGTTAACATAGTTGATTAAGTCAAATATCCAACCAGCAGTCAGAACCAAACCAAACATAAACAAACAATTTGCATTGACAATCAACACAAATTTTCAAGTAAATAAAAATTTCCAAAAAAGCACATATACGTACCGCAATAGACGTAAGGTGGTGGTCATTTTGTCGCCTTCGAAAGACGTGACTTTTTTGTGACCGGGGTCAAATTTCGGATATCATTCCGATCGTCATCTACACGTATTATAGTTTTACTGTGTTATATACGTTCATCTGAGCTATGAAATATATGCACAACAAATTATTCTTCTACGGAATTTAATATTATATATCACGCTTTTCATGTATGCTAGATGATCTTATTAACTGATAATGAAAGGTAATATATTGTTACCTTGTGTGCTATCTGCAGATGATCGGAGGATGATATGTGCAGGTGACCCTACGTCCTGCAAAGCCCTCTCAGTGGTCACCTCCGGCTCAGAGGTCACCACTCGATACCCTTCAAGCGAGTGAAAACGCTCCTCATAATGCGCCGCCTGAGCATCTAGCTGCGCAACCATCCGCTGACAAAACTGCTCAGTAATTGTAGCAGTCAACGCATCCATCTGCTGCTTGTGCTCTTGGTTTATCTCCTCCCTCTACTTCGCCAGAAGCTCCTCAATCTCTTGCTTGTGCTGCTCCTCTTTCAATTGAATTGCTCTCTCAATCATTTCTGAAACTATGGCGGGGGGAGTAGCATTCTGGGACCTCGCCTGGGATGGTGTGTAATAAGAATGAATGTGTCCCCGCATCGGTAGAATATTCTTGCTCACACCGTGGACACGAACCTGCATACTTCGGCTTATTGCCGTGAGCCTGTGCATATGCATCATTCGGTGCCCACTGAACCGTCCCCTTGGGCCCCTCTACCAGTTTGGCAGGGTCTGAACCCGCAAGCCACTTCATCTCATTCTACACATTACATACACACGGTTATCTTTTAGTCTACGTATTAATCATAAATATAAAGATGCACAAATGTGTTTCAAGCATACCACTCTCTCCTCAACCAGTGGATTTGGGTAGCCACCGCCTTTCTTCGTATGGGTTGTGATGTAATTCGCTGCTCGCGTTGGGGCTTTGCCTATTTTCATGACCTGTAAAAATTCACGAATATACACATATTTCCACGTTATAATATTGGAATAATGATTTCAGTAATTTGAATGTATGGGGTTTGACAAACATACCGTCTCATACAAGTGTTGGGCGAAGCTATTTGAGCCGGCTCAATGTGGTGTGGTATACAATGCTCGTATTTCTGTCATATGCGCGGCATATTCCTATGCACACAAATTACGTTATTAATATGTGAAAACATAAATAATTAGAATTAGTAATACTACACAACTACAAGCAAAAGATTGACCTACCTGATTCTTCTTCTCACACCACTTCTCCAACGATATGTCCACATCCACTTGGTCAAACTTCTGGATGATTGTAGCCGCTTTCGTCTTCACTGAGTCAGAAGTGTCATCGGCTCGAATGGTGAGTGGCTTTTTCAATTCATGGCGCCAATACTTTAGCTTCTCGCCCATGTCTTGCCACAGGTCTTTTTTAATTTCAACAATGTTCGAGCTGGGCAATATGTGGAAGTTTTTCTGCATTAGTGAACAATTGAGAAATTAATAAACCAAATCATTATATATTATACCTTTAGAAATAAGTTTCACATAATAAGTTATATACGCTATATATAATTTATATTCATAACATTTGAATTACACTTACCATCAACACATCAAAAAATAGCTCATTTTTCTCTAACAGTACCTTCTTCCAATCGTCTGATATCCAGACAAACAAACCGCTCCTGACCATCTTGCCCGTCGTCCACCGCCATTTGCACCTGCTTCTCCCTACGGGTTGCCACATACCAGTGAACTCCATTATGACCCGCTTTCTATCTGGTATTGAATATAACTTGTGGGAGTCACTGACGTTGAGCACTTCAACATTGTCATTTGTATCTGCATTTGGTAAGTACAACATAAATTGACTATCAATATTTAAGAACATACATACATACATATATGTATATATATATACATATTTACATATTTATATGTCTAAACATACCTATCGTCCAAACCTCGTTCTCCTTCAGCATTGGCAATGCAGGGGCCTCAGGCTGTGCAATATCCTCTGACTTAGGCTGTCCTATATCCTTTGGCTGTGGCTGTGGTATATCTTGTGGATCATCACCATGGTCCATATCGTCTCCCCCGTGTGGGGATACCTGACGCTCCGCTTGAGCATCATCATACGTAGCAGTATGATCCAGACACCCGGGAGGCGGACCATATGGATTGACCACTGGGCCCTGTACTGGTGGTCAATATGGGTTTGGCTGCCCCATAATGATAGCGGTGTCCATCGGGCTATCAAACTCGAAATAACCCTGTGGGAGTACTGGTTAAAAGCCT
Organism: Carpinus fangiana; assembly: GCA_006937295.1. NCBI lineage: Eukaryota > Viridiplantae > Streptophyta > Magnoliopsida > Fagales > Betulaceae > Carpinus > Carpinus fangiana. Next base: position 23,568,826 of record CM017327.1, read on the forward strand.
GACTGTGGGGCAAAGAGGGTCGGCATGTCCTGAGATTGGCTGTCATCACCAATCGTCTGCCTTATAGAATGTGGGCGCTTCAGGCCCCTTGTCTTTCCACCGTGAATACTCATGTTTGCCTGCAACATTAATCACATTCCAAATTAATTAATATGACCGAAAAAATATAAATCCAACGCAATAAGGAAAATGGCATGTAATCAAAGTTGCAAACAAACAAAAATAAAAACAACTGAACAATCACATAAATTAAAAAATTTAAAAAATAAACATATTAATGCCAACTTAATTTATATGTAATCACATACGCTTCAATAGGTGGTTGATCGTACAAATTTAATTGTACTCGCCAATTGCACGAGTCGTTTGTAATACAGTGGATGTGCAAGTGCGAGTGTCGAACTTACAGAGAATCGGCTTTGCGAAAAATCAATTCTAATGCCTAAACTAATAATATCTTAACCTAGTCCCAAAAGCAAACACATGGTGTGCAGAAAATAAAACCTAATTAAAATGCAATAAAACAAAGAGATAAAAATCCTAAGGTCTAGAATCCACCTCACCATATTTAAATACACAGTTAATTAAACATCGGTCTATCAATTAAAAACGATGCATGTTCTAGTGTCACGCTAGTTCATGCATCCTTACACCCTATGCATGTCCTATTGTGCCTATTGAAATAATCAAAATGTCCGCCTATTTGACAAAAGACAAAACATGAACGGTTTAGGTCCAAAGGATCCAAAGTGAAAGTGATTTAACACTAACTACAATGGATAAATGAACGTAATACGAACGATGAAATGTATCCATCGGACTAAACGCAAAGACTAAACAACTACGGCACAATCGATGCAACTTTGTCACGAAATTAAACCGAAACGAACACACATGGCAAATAATAAACGGATTAATGTAAAACTAACTATGAAAGCATGTTAAATAAATCTATGGTGAGGCTTCATCTTCAACCTTAGTTGAAGATTAGCCTCCCAAGCTAAAGGGAGACACAATCAACAAGAAATAAAACAATTAATTAAAGAAATGACGTTTAGGAGTGTTTACAATCAAGAACAAGGAGGTTTTTCACCACTGAGGGCGCCTCAACTCGTCTCCCAAGCGTGAATAAAAAACTATACAACATGTTCTATTTATAAGCAAAATAAAACGTGCTGTCAGGTCAGGGGTGCGTTCGAACGCAGAGGGTGCGTTCGAATGCAACCGTGCATGCGTTCGATCATGGTGCTGTGCATTCGGTCGCAGGTGTGCAGCCGTGCCGCGTACGTTCGAGAGTAGGCGCTGCGTTCGAATGCATTATGTGCGGTTGAACGCACATAACTGCCCCGGTGCAAGGTTGAAGCAATGTACGATAGGGCCGGCTAAGGCGACGTGGGAAACGCGGGCTGACTGGACCTGCGTTCGAACGTGGTCCCTGCATTCGACTACAGTTGCGTTCAAACGCACCAAGTGCGTTCGAACGCACTTCCAGGGGCTTGACTCCTTCTTTGCTTCATTTCTCCCTTTTGAGCCACCTTTTGCACCAAAGACCTACAACACACTAAAACACTAAAACAAGATAAAACATTAAACATTAACAAAGCTAAGAGCCTAACAAACATAAGTTAAGGGGGGTCCAATATACAATATTTGACACCGATCACTTGCGATTGAACACACTTGGGCCTATTCCTGTCATGGACAAAGCCCTTCACACAAACACATAGTTCATACATCATTAGCAAATTTAACATGTAGAACATACAAACCACATCATCCAGGCATCCAAACATCATTTCACTCAAGGTTGAAAAATTGAGACAACGCATGCTTCATAGAGTGCAAAGTGAACTAACAATAAAATCATGGGGTTTCAATCATTCTCCAAAGACGTGTATCCCAAAATTCAAAGGAAAACAATGCGATAAATTGACCAAGGCTTGAATTTGAAAGATGCATTTTTTTTGTGTAGACTGTGCAATGCTTGACTCCCTTAAGCTTCTAAATGACCTATGTAACGAGCGTTGGGCCAGTGACTCCTAAGCCAGACGACTTTAGGGCACTAGATATAGAGACATCCCTAGGGCTTAATTACTCAAGTCAAAAAATTTTCACCCACATGGACCATGTTCATACTGCTCCAACCCTTATCATAGTTCAGGTAACTGTCCATCATGAGGACAATGTTCCAATTTTTCACATGAGCAGATGAACATCAATTTCTCCAGTTCGGGATCTGAATTAAATTCTAATCTCTACACCCCAGACTGGAGCAACCATTCTGATTTCTCGTGGCAAGCTCATGCTATGGAAAATTATGCTCCCAATTTCATGAACTACACCACCCTAAATATCTGCAGTTCAATAATTCATCTTCCATTCCTTCATCATACGATTATCCTCCTAAACAATCTTCGTTGGAAGAAACTCTCAACGAATTCTTGCAACTAACCAGCCAACCCATCATTCCTATGTCACAAGAACTATCATTGGAAGACACACTTGAGGCGTTTAGGCAAACAGTCAACCAATCCACACATGAAATCAAAGATGCCAACATGGCAAACATTGAAGCAATTGCTAGGTTGGAAGGACAGCTCGGTCATCTAGTTGCTGAATTCAACATAGTCGAGGAAGAGGAGCTTCAAAGTCAGGAGATGGTGAAAGGGTAATACATGATTAACGAGGATGGCTCAAACAATTCTCATCATGAGCATGTCCAAGCCACAACATTTGGGAGTGAGGAAGTTGTCCAGAAGACTGTTAATGAGCCAAGTCTAGAGGATCCTTTGGAAGCATGCCTTGCTCAAATTGGAGATAATTTATATTTAGATAAGTTACTTGAGCAAGCAGATTAAATATTGGATCCTACTCCTGAGGTGCAAACAGAGAAGGGGGAAACCACTAAGACATCTTTCCCTAACGCATCTTCATTACCAGCTAAGCCTTTCATTGTAGATAACCACTCTTCCATGCCTTCATCATACAATCATCCTCCTCAAGAGTCATTAGTGCAACATTTTCCAACCGCTCATACCAATTACTTAGAGGAGAGGGTGAACCAACTCAAGGTAGCTAGGCATGCCCATACCCAGCTTTCTCACACTCACGCACCTCATCATTCATGTTCATATTGTTATCATCCTTCTCACCAGATAGATGCTTACCCATTCTTTAATCATTACGTGAGTGAAACTAACAAGTCTGCACATAAGCATGCCCAAACCACCACCATACTTGTTAGTGAGGAAAAAGTTGTTAACAAGGTGGAAGAAAATGAGGAGCAAATTGAGCCCCCACCAATCCCAAATTTGTCCAATGACAAGGAAGTGAGTACTGAAACTCATTCCTTAGTGACAATCCCTCTCAAGACCCATCATGAAACCCAAGTTTCATTTCTTCATTGTCTCATAGTGCTATCTTATGCCATAATCTTCAAGGATTTATGCACTGAAGGTCACAAATCTAGGTACAATCTTCCTAAGAAAATCCGGTTAAACAAGAAAGTTGAGTACCTAAGATGGCGAAACATCCTTCCAGAGAGCTATCAAGTGTTAATGAAGAAATGGTGGAAGGGATTAGTTGGACACCCATATAATCGGGGAAAGTGCGGTATTCTTTCTTTTTTATTTTCCGCACTTTATTTTTGAGTCATTTTCTTTGTCATTTTATTTCTTGTCTTTTTGTTTTATTTTATTCTGTTTCTAATAGCATTTAACCTTTTGATGTTTGTTCCTCGAGAAAATATTGTTGTTAGTTGTTGACAGGTGTTTTGGTGTTCAAGTTTGGGGGACGCCTTGACCTTTGCACACTTCTGTTCCTCATCCCACTGTATTGTATTTCTTGCCCCATTGGGGACAACGTGTCATTTAAGTTTGGGGGTGTGGAAAAACACATTATCTGTCTTTTTGTTTGTTTTATTTGTTGTTTTGTTTGTTTTTGTCTCTTTAAAAAAAAAAAAAAAAATGTTATGTTGTTGATTGGGCATAACTTAGATCATAACTGTGGATTGCATGTTATTGGTGTGTTTAACTTGTTTGAATACTGCATATCATTAGAAATCCCAGTTTTTGATTCATGTGTTGGATTAAAGAGACTTCACCTGTTTAATTAATATTTTACATGCACACTAGCATAGGGTCTGTGGGGTTTGAGATTTGACTTAAGGAATGAGTTTCTTGAGATTTTTAGGTTGATGTGATGTGATGATGAAAACCTTGGCTGTTAAAATAAAAAATTAAAAAAAATTAAAAAATAAAAACTTTATAAGTTGAGCTTTTCATTGAGTAGCCGGACCTCTTGCCTCACCAAGCAATGAGTATTCATGTAAAAAGATAAGAAATTCCAGCTGAGTGATTGTATGGCTAGTTAGGCTTCGTAGTTCTTTTTGACTTGAGTAATTAAGCCCTTAGGGATTTATCTACATCTAGTGCCCTAAAACCACCTGGTTTGGGTGTCACTAGCCCAACACTTGTTACATAAGTCGATTAGTAGTTTAAGGGAGTCAAGCATTGCACAGCCTACAAAAAAATAAAAATAAAAAAGTGCACTTTACAATTCAAGCCTTGGTTGTTTTCTTCATTTTGCATTCCTATGAATTTTGGGGTACACATGTTTTAAGAATAGTTGAAACCCCATGAGCATGTGTTAGTCCACTTTACACTTTTTGGAGCATGTGTTGTCTCAATTTTTTAGCCGTGAGTTAAATGATGTTTGGATGCCTAGGTGATGTGGTTTGTATGTTCAAATTGTTAAATTTACTAAATGATGTATGAACCATGTGTTTGTGTGAAAGGCTTTGTCGGTCAATAACATAGTGCCAATAAAATGTTTGTGGGTGTCATTCCTAGAAAACCCTCACGATACTTCACTCGTCCTCTAGGGAATTCCTAGGAGTTTAAAAGGCTTATTGCATATGCTAAATGCAATCATTTCTCTCACGAAAGCGGACTTATGTTTCGTGTTTTTTATGTGTTTTTCATTTTGTTTTGCTAAGGGACTAGCAAAATGTAAGTTTGGGGCATTTGATGAGTGCCAAATGTTGTACATTTAAGCCCCTTAATTTATGTTTCTTAAGCTCTTAGCTTAGTCATTTTCTAATGTTTTTGTTAGTTTTAGTGTTTTATTGTGCTGCAGGTCGTTAGCATCAAAATGCATTTAAATGGTGGAAATAAACAAAGTGCACATATGGTCCCTGTTAGTGCACTCAATCGCACAAGAGCTGCGATCGAGCGCATCTGCGCTCCAGCACAATGAGCCACGATTGAGCGCACTCCACGTCAGACCGAGTTCCCCATGTTGCCCTAGCCCATCTCTTTCATTGCTGCACTGTGGGAATTCTGGGCAGTTGAGAGCGCTTGAGCGCACTACGTGCGATCGAGCGCAAATAAGCCTGCGATCGAGCGCACCCACTGACCTGCCAACACATTATTTTTGTCTATAAATAGGACCCTTATAGATTTTGTAAACCTACGTTTGGAGGCACTTTCCAAGAGCCAAAACTCTATATTTTCTCATTGTTTAGCCTTCTATTCGTCATTTATTTTGTAAGTCTTTATTTGTTTATGATTAGAGGCTAAATCTTCAACTAAGGTTGAAGATGAAGCCTCACCATTTATTTATCTACATATTTTTGTATTTAGTTTATACTTCATCCGTTGTTTAATGTTATGTGTGTTTGTTTCAATTCAATTTCGTGACAAAATTGTGATTGATTGTTATTTATGAATCCTTAAACGTCCAATATCTATTGTGTTTTGTCCGGGGGTATATCGGATGATTCTATCGATTTTATCGATTAAATATCTGTTGTGATTCTTTAACGATGGATTCATCAGATGATTCGACAAGATTTTGTAAAAGCAATAGAATATGTATAGTGCCTAATCAATAGACGGATGTATGAACTAAGTAATAGCAAACAGAGTAGGCAGAGAGCCTAAAACGTTTTGATGTATGAACTAAGCCTGAAAATATGTGTATTTTGATGTGGCGAGGTGGATTCTAAAACCTTAGTACTTTTCATTTATTTGTTTTTAAGCATTTAGATTAGTTTATATTTTTGCATGCTAAAGTACTCGCAAGTGTACGAATCGTATGCAGTAAAGTGCGCATACAAGTGCGAGGTCGAACCACAGGGAATTGTGTTCGTGTAAAAACCAACTTTTCTAAATAAATTGACCTTATTTTAACCTAGTTTCTTGAGTTCGAAGTTGGTCGTGCAACTTTAACAAAACTAAATTAAACGATAATTGAAACAATAATCAAAGTAAAACACTAAGGTTTTCGAATCCACCTCGTCCAATTCACACTACACTCTCGCATTTATGCATACAATCAATTTTGACAATACTCAAACAACGTTCAACAGTTGTGATCGTACACGTAAAATCATTCAATGAATCCATCCGTTTAAAGGATCACAACGAGTATTTAATTGAGATCAAATCATCCATCGTATCCGTAGATCATGATGGATATTAGTCTCAATCCAATCACTTGATGTACCCCCGGACAAAACACATTGAATACAAAACTAATGTACGAATTCAAAAAGGTACTTAATCACATAAAGTAGAATAAGCAATGGAAAAGATGTTGAACAACAAATTCATTAAATATTGAAAGTAGCATAAACACGAAAATGTGAATGTGAATCAATGACGAGGCTTCATCTTCAACCTTAGTTGAAGGTTTAGCCCCTCATGATCACAAAAGACATTAAACTATCAAATGAGTTCATGAATAAGCAAACTTACAATCGAAAAACGTTCACAAAGACCTAAGCAAGACAAAAGTCATGTTTTTGCTCTCTACGGCGCCTCCCAATGTCGGGTTTACAAAAGAAAAATGCTAATTTATACTAAACAACTAGGTTTTCTCGCATGCTGACAGATCATCACGAGTGTGATCAATCACACTTACTGTGATCGATCGCAGTTTCTGCGATCGAACGCATGCGGGGCTTTAATTTCCGTGCGGAGCGGCCCTTTAACGATGATTTTAGGGTTTCAGCTGAGTCTGCTCTTAGTCTCAATCGGTGCGCTTGATCGCAGGTGCGCTCGAGCGCAAAATCTGCGATCGATCGCACAGCCAGGGTAGCTCTTGTATTTTCTTGTGCTTAATTTTCACCCTTTAACCGCATTCTTATGTCAGTGACCTACAACACACTTGAGACACCAAAACTAACAATAGCATAAGAAAACGACACAGCTAAGAGCCTAACAAATATAAGTTAAGGGGGCAAATATGCAATATTCGGCACTCATCAAATACCCCCAGACTTACATTTTGCTAGTCCCTTAGCAAAACAAAATGAAAAACATAACAAAAATAAGAAACATAAGTCCACTGTCGTGGAAGAAACGGTTGCATTTAGCATATGCAATAAGCCTTTTAAACCCCTAGGAATTCCCTAGAGGACGAGTGAAGTCTCGTAAGGGTTTTCCAGGAATGACACCAACAAACATTTTATTAACACTATGTTATTGACAGACAAAGCCTTTCACTTAAACACATGGTTCATACATCATTAGCAAATTTAACAAGTCGAACATACAAACTACATCATCTAAGCATCCAAACACCATTCAACTCATGGCTAGAAAATTGAGACACATATGCTTCAAGAAGTGAAAAGTGAACTAATGCAAGGTCATGCAGTTTCAATCATTCTCAAAGAAAATGCGTATCCAAAAATTCATAGGACTGAACTATGATGAAAACAACCAAGGCTTGAATTTTTTTTTTTTTTTTTTTTTTTTTTTTGTGTAGGCTGTGCAATGCTTGGCTCCTTTAAGTTTCTAAACGACTTATATAACGAGTGTTGGGCCAGTGACTCCCAAACCAGATGGCTTTAGGGCACTAGATGTAGAGACATCCCTAAGGGCTTAATTACTCAAGTCAAAAAGAACTACGAAGCCTAACTAGCCATACAATCACTTAGCCGGACTTTCTCCTCTTTTTACCCGAACACTCATTGCTTGATGAGGCAAGAGGTCCAGTTACTCAATGAGAAGCTCAACCTTATGATTTTAATTTTTTTTTTTTTTTGAAAGCCAAGGTTTTCCTCACCACATCAACCCACAAATCTCTAGAGACACACTCTCCTAAAGTCAAATCTCATACCCCACGGACCCTAATGCTAGTGTACATGTGAAAAATCTATCCAACACATGGGGTCTCTTTAATCCAACATATGAGTCAAACACTGGGATTTCTAATGATATGCAATGTTCAAACAAGTTAAACATACCAACGACATGCAATCCACAGTTATGATGTTAGGTCAAGATCAATCAACAACATAGCAAATTTTTTTTTTTTTTTTATCAAATAGCACAAATAACATGACAGATATGTCTACCCCACCCCCAAACGAAAATGTCACATTGTCCCCAATGTGACCAGAAATACAATACCAGAGGGATGGCGCAAGTCGGGCATAACGTAGGAGAACGCTCCCCCAAACTTGAATAGCAGACACTCGACCTGAAAAACACATAAAAATAGAACAAAATGCACAAACAAGATCAAATAACACAGAAAAATATAATGAGGGTTGCCTCCCACAAGCGCTAAGTTTAAAGTCTTCAGCCAGACTCTCCACAAGAGACAACAATTACTCTGAATAATTCGGATCTTTCAAAAGAGTCGTCTCCACCTCTCTACTTCTCAACTCCAAGAATGGTTTTAATCTTTGTCCATTGACCTTAAAAGTATTACCATTCTTGGGATCCTCAATCTCGATGGCCCCATGAGGAAATACAGACCGAATGATGAAAGGGCCGGTCCATCGAGATTTCAGCTTGCCTGGAAATAGATGCAATCTTGAATTGTAAAGAAGGACCTTCTAACCAGGCTCGAAAGATCGCCTCAAAATGCTCTGGTCATGAGCCTTCTTCATCTGTTCCTTGTACATCCTTGCACAATCATATGCATCATTCCTTATCTCCTCCAATTCATTGAGTTGGAGCTTTCTCTGTGAGCCAGCCTTCGAAAGATTGAAGTTTAACTGCTTGATGGCCCAATATGCCCTATGCTCCAACTCGACGGGAAGATGACATGCCTTCTTGATGCAGCGTTAGAACGAATATAATCAAGAAAACAGTAAACATAAGGGATAAATATTCCTAAGAGTGTGAGACTATCACAAAATCAAAGAAATCTTCTCTAAGCAAAAGATGCTATCTAAAGCCTAAAGGAAAATAACCAAGAAACTCAACTCTCAGTATTCTTATTAAACAAACTCAATAATAATAATCAACTACTGCATTCTTAGGGCTCTAAGCATTTATTTATAGCCCCAAGACTCCTAGTCCTAAGATAACAATGACATAAAGTCAGTTTAGAAGTCTACGAAAGAAAACTAAACAAACTAAAAGACTAACAAATAAACCTAATTCAAATAAAATAATTTAAAGATAAGATAGAATAAAAGACTAACAAATAAACCTAATTCAAATCAAATACTAAAAGATAAGATGTTCTCATGATCTACATCATCCTCCCCAGGTTGGAGAGAATTCGTCATCGAATTCGGCTGGTTCTTTCCACTGTCTTTCGGATGTCCAGTCAACTCATTCCACTCACCCTTCCTCAAGATTACAACAAGGCCACATCCCATAATAAACGTGACGCTCTTCATCATTGACATACCTTGATGTTTGTTGTGAAAGCCCCACACACCACTTTGTCATGTAGACTTGTCGTGCTTCTCTTGTGCTTCGCCTTTCCTATAAGCCATGAGAATTCCCAAGGAACTCACAAAGACCCCTTCACTCTTTGATAGAAAAGTTGTTTCCGCTCCATAGATCTCATCACAACTTTGATTGAAAGTTTTTGACAAGATAACATCAACTCCAAGGAAATCAACTTGATGTATAGACCTTACCTCTTCGTCGGGATAGGTGTCAGAGATTGGTGGAGAGGCCCAATTTATTGAGCAATCTTCCTCAATAAATCCATCTTCCTCCTCCTCAACCGATTGACTCCTAATCTCCACCGCCACTCTAAGCACATTTTTTGTGTCCATTTTTTCTATTTTTTCTGTTACAAGGAACTCTTTGGGTTGCAACCAACCTTGGAATTCCGGTATATTGAGTTTGAATCCGGATTCCCACCAATTGGCCTGAGCTTGTACAAGGGGTTGATGCCTGTGCATTCCGCGCTCCGTAAAAGGGTTTCCATCTTCATCCTCCACACATGCGTCTTCCTCCTCCGATTCGTGCGGTGAGGGTATATGCCGACGTCTGTCTCGACCACTCCCGATGGAAAATAGTTTTGTGAGGGCTGCAATTTGTTCTCTCAAGCTTGCAAATTGTGCCTCCGAGTGTGCTTGATAGGTTGTTGGTAGTTCTTCTCTAACTGGTTCTTCGCGATCATTCACGTCCTCCAAGTATGCAAAGCGGTTACCCTTTCCCCTTGTGACTGGCGCCATGGAAAGAGACTGGGCTCTGATACCAACTGATGCAGCGTTAGAACGAATATAATCAAGAAAATAGTAAACAGAAGGGATAAATATTCCTAAGAGTGTGAGACTATCACAAAATCAAAGAAATCTTCTCTAAGCAAAAGATGCTATCTAAAGCCTGAAGGAAAATAACCAAGAAACTCAACTCTGAGTATTCTTATAAAACAAACTCAATAATAATAATCAACTACTGCATTCTTAGGGCTCTAAGCATTTATTTATAGCCCCAAGACTCCTAGTCCTAAGATAACAATGACATAAAGTCAGTTTAGAAGTCTACGAAAGAAAACTAAACAAACTAAAAGACTAACAAATAAACCTAATTCAAATAAAATAATTTAAAGATAAGATAGAATAAAAGACTAACAAATAAACCTAATTCGAATAAAACACTAAAAGATAAGATGTTCTCCTGATCTACATCACTTCCCGTACACAAGCCGATAGGGTGACATCCCAATCAGGGTCTTGAATGCTGTTCTGTACGCCCATAGTGCGTCACTTAATCGCAGAGACCAATCTTTTCTATTAGGGTTCACGGTCTTTTCCAAAATGTGCTTGATCTCACGATTAGACACTTCAACTTGTCCACTTGTCTGTGGGTGATAAGGGGTAGCAACCTTATGGGTGATGAAATACTTCTTCATCAACTGCTCGAAAATCCAGTTGCAGAAATGCTTGCCTCCATCACTTATGATTGCTCGAGGTGTACCAAACTGAGCAAAAATAGTCTCTCAAAAATTGGACCACAACTCTATGGTCATTAGTCTTGCAAGCAACGGCCTCCACCCATTTGGACACATAGTCCACAGCAACCAAGATGTACAGATTGCCATAGGAGTTTGGAAATGGTCCCATGAAATCAATGCCCCATACATCAAAAATCTCAACAATCAAAATCGGGTTGAGGGGCATCATATTTCTTCTAGAGATACTCCCTAGCTTCTGACAACGCTCACAAGATGTGCAATAAGTATGAGCGTCTCTAAACAAGGTGGGCCAGTAAAATCCACACTGCAAAAATTTTGCAGCTGTCTTTTTAGCACTGAAATGGCCACCACAGGCATGATCATGACAGAAGGAGATGACATTGGATTGGTCCTGCTCAGGTATGCATCTCCTAATGATTTGATAGGGACAATACTTAAACAAGTAAGGATCATCCCAAAAAAAATATTTCACCATGGCCAAAAATTTGAACTTATCTTGTCACCCCCAATGCAAAGGCATTTGGCCGGTGACAAGGTAGTTCACTATGTCAGCAAACCATGGTGCAGGATTCTGAGCAATGTGCATCAATTGCTCATCAGGGAAAGTCTCAGATATGGGGATGGCGTCCTCAATGTAGCCCACAATCAATCTTGACAAATGATCCGCCACCACATTTTCGGAACCCTTTTTATCCCGAATTTCAATGTCGAACTCTTGAAGAAGCAAAATCCATCGGATAAGACGAGATTTAGCATCATTTTTAGAAAAAAGATACTTCAATGCAGCATGATCAGATTAGATTATGACTTTAGATCCTAGCAAATAGGATCTAAACTTGTCTAGCGTAAAAACGACAGCCAACAACTCCTTCTCAGTGGTGGAATAATTGAGTTGCTCGTCGTTCAGAGTTCTACTTGCATAGTAAATGACATGGGGGAGTTTGTCAATACGCTGCCCCAAAAGAGCTCCAACAGCGTAATCTGATGCATCACACATTATCTCAAAAGGTGCACCCCACTTGGGTGGCTGAATAACTGGTGTGGACGTCAGAATCTTTTTCAGAGCCCCGAATGCCTGCTTACACTCCTCATCAAAAATAAACGGGGTCTCCTTTACCAACAACTTGCACATGGGCCTAGCGATCTTGCTGAAGTCCTTTATGAATCGCCTGTAAAAGCCTGCATGGCCCAGAAAAGAACGAATATCCTTTACTATACGTGGGGGTGGAAGGTTGGAAATCAGATCCACCTTCACTTTGTCAACCTCAATTCCCCGATGAGATATGACGTGCCCCAGTACAATACCTTGCTTTACCATGAAATGGCACTTCTCCCAATTGAGCACAAGGTTCTTTTCTTTACATCTCACCAAGACCAGCGTGAGACGGTGCAGACACTAGTCAAAAGATGAACCGAAGACCGAGAAGTCGTCCATGAAAATCTCAAGGAAACGTTCTACCATGTCAGAAAAGATACTAATCATGCACCGCTGAAAAGTAGCAGGTGCATTGCATAACCCGAAGGGCATGCGACGGTAGGTGAACGTCCCAAAAGGATAGGTGAAAGTAGTCTTCTCCTAATCTTCGGGGTCCACAGGGACTTGGTTATACCCAAAATAACCATCCAAAAAACAATAGTACTCGTGCCCAGCCAGCCGCTCCACCATCTGATTGATAAACGGAAGTGGGAAGTGATCCTTCCTAGTGGCAGCATTCAACTTGCGGTAGTCAATGCAAACTCCCCATCCTGATTGAACACGAGTAGGCACCAACTCGTCATCTTTATTCTTGACTACCGTCAGTCCAGCCCGCTTGGGCACGACATGAATTGGGCTCACCCATTTGCTGTCAGAGATCGGATATATGATCCTAGCATCTAACAGCTTAATCACTTCAGCTCTAACAACTTCTTGCATGGCTGGGTTGAGCCTTCTTTGTGGCTCCCTCAATGGCTTGGCATTCTTCCCCAGATGAATATTGTGCATCACCACCGAGGGGCTGATCCCCTTGATATCCTCAATGGTCCATCTGATAGCCTCTTTATGTTCTCTCAAAACATCCAATAGCTTCTCCTCTTGAGCATCCACTAAATCAAAAGCTATGATCACCGGTAAAGACTTTGCTAGACCTAGGAACTTATACTTGAGATTTTCAGGTAACGGCTTAAGTTCCTTCTTGGGAGGATTGGGAACAATGGTCTCTTCCTTCTCACTACTCACCAGAGGAGTAGTCTCTAGCATCGCATCTGCTTGCTCAAGCAACTTGTCCAAGTCAAGATCCTCTCCAAACTGAGCAAAGCATGCCTCCAGGGGGTCCTCCATGCTTGATTCCTCAACAGCCTTTTCCATGATATCCTCTATCAAGCACACTTGCTGCACTTCATCATATTTCAGTGGTTGTTTCCTGGTATGGAAAATTTTCAACTCCACTGTCATATTTCCGAAGGAAATCTTCATGACCCCCGTCCTACAATTAATCAGGGCGTTAGCCGTAGCTAAGAATGGTCGCCCTAAGATCACCGGTATTTGACTCCCTAGGTTATGAATCGGCTCTGTGTCAAGCACAATAAAATCCACGGGAAAGTAAAACTTATCGACCTTGATTAGCACATCTTCCACAATTCCCTGACCTGTCAGCTAACTGCAGTGTCATGGTAGTAAGCTTCAACTCTCCAATCCATAACTGCACATAGACTGAGTAGGGTAACAGATTAACACTTGCTCCCAAATCTAATAAGGCCCTCTCAATCTGGCTGACTCCAATCATGCAAGTAATGGTAGGACATCCAGGGTCCTTGTACTTGATGGGCAACTTGCATTGCAGGATAGAACTAACCTGCTCAGTCAGGAATGCCTTCTTAGGGACATTCATCTTCCTCTTTATAGTGATCAAGTCCTTCAAGGACTTGGCATAGGAAGGTATTTGCTGGGTGGCGTCCAAAAACGGAATGTTAATCTGGACTTGCTTGAACACCTCCAAAATGTCCTTAAATTTTCTTCCTTTCTTGGGCGCTTGTAGTCTTTCAGGGTAGGGCGCCTTAGGTTCAAAAGACCTAGGAGGGTCCTTCACAATGGGCGTGGCTGTAGATGGCTCCGCATCTCTTTCCTCTTTGTTGCCGCTCGCTTCCTCTTCTTGCCCAGCAATGTCAACTTCTGGGTCCACCACATGATTGTCCACTTGTCTCCCTGACCTCAGTGTGACAATCGCCTGCACATGCTCCTGCCCATGCGCCGAATTGGAAGAATTTCCAATTGCAAATGCCTTAGGATTCAGCTCGGGCTGGCTTGGGAACTTTCCTTTTTCTCTTTCACCCAAGTGATTAGCTATTTGTCCTATCTGATTCTCCATCTTTGCTATAGCTTGGGTGTTGACCATAGTCGCATTCTTCACCTCCTGGATAGCCTGGCTATTGACCATGGTAGACTTCTGGAGTTCTTGCATCAGCTGGCCATTTCATTGGATGAATGCCCTCATTGTTTCTTCCAAAGCTAATTGAGGTGTAGATGCAAGCACTTGAGAAGAAGGTTGATTGTGCTGCTATGCCTGAAATCCGGGAGGATATTGGGTTTTAGCATTCTAAGGTGCTCCTCCCTGATTTTGCTTCCAAGAAAAGTTTGGATGGTTCCTCCATCTTGGATTATACGTCTCTGAGTATGGTCCAGCTGACTGCTTTCGGTAATCATTGAAAGCGTTCGCTTGTTCCATCGGGTACTCAGAAAATACCGGAGCAGATGGACAATTATGTACTAAGTGCATAGGACTCGCACAGATGGAACAGCTATCAACAGTGTAAGTGTTGGCAGCATTGATGGATGGACCTACAGCGAGAGCGTCGAGCCTCTTGGTGAGCGCATCTATCTTCATGTTCATTTCAGTCTCTCCCTTTAACTCATAGATGCCCCCTTTCTTTGGGATGCAGGCAGATTTATCCCGACAGCTCGTAAAATCCCAAACTTGTGAGCTGTCGGATAGCTTGTCCAATGCCTTGTACGCCAAATCTCCCGTCAGGCTTAAGAATGCCCCCCCGTTCATTGATTCAATCATGCTACGGTTGGGCTGAGACAGCCCTTGGTAGAAAAATTGAACAGGTCTCCACTTCTCATATCCATGTGGAGGGCACTTTATCAACAAGTCTTTAAAATGTTCCCAGCTCTCGGAAAAATTTTCATCCTCTTCCTGAGTGAACAAACTAATCTCATTTCTGTACTCGTTCACTTTAGACATTGGGAAAAACTTATTATAAAACTTGCTTAATAGGCTTTCCCAATATGTAATAGACCCGGACATGTTGGAATCCAACCATGCCCTGGCTCTATCGTGAAGAGAGAATGGAAAAAGTCTAAGGAGAACCGACTCTTCAGAAAAGTTCTGAAACTTGAACGTGGCACATATGTCCTTAAATTTCTTTACATGGCCATAGGGGTTCTCATGATCAAGTCCATGGAAAGAAGGTAAGAGTTGGATGACATGCGGCTTTAAGTCGAAATGGGTGGCATTGGTGGGTGGTAACACTATACATGAATGGGAACTAGTTGCAACAGGTGCGAACAGTTCCCTCAATGATGTAGTGAAATCCACGTGCCAAGCTCTGGCTTGCTCTCCGTTTCCCGCTCTCACATCCTCATTCTCGAATATGGGTTGCTCCGCATTCTCAGGTATGTTCTCTTGTTGGTCTCCCATCTCACCTCTTCTCTCTCTCACACCGGTTGCTCTCCGTGTTCTCCTGAGAGTTCTATCAATGTCGGGATCTAAGGGTATCCATTCAAAGTTCAAGGATCTCCGACCAAGCATACACAAAACAAAATTTTTTTTTTTTTTTTTTACAAAAATAAAAAAAAATAAAAACAAAAATAAGACAAACGAAATGAACTAACTAAACAAAAATAAAGCAAACACTAAAATAAAGAAAACAAAAAACAAATGAACTATGAAAGAATAACAGGCACAAAAAATAATTAAAGAAAAATAACTCAACAAAAAGCTAAAAACAAAAAAAGTGGTGCTTAGCTGCAGACTGCGGCTCTGCGATCGATCGTCGATCTAATGCGATCGATCATGACAGTGCGTTCGATCGTCGAAGTATGTGATCGATCGTGACTTGCGTTCGATCGTCTGTCGGCACTGCGTTCGATCGTCCGTTGGCACTGCATTCGTGCGTCTGATTCGCAGCTGTCGAACACAAGTGCGTAAGATGGTCCCGAGTGCGTTCGATCGCAAGGGATTGCGATCGATCGTGCTTGGCAGAGGCAAATTCGAAATTCCTGCAGCAAACACCAAAAATACTATTTTTTTCCTATCTGTCAGATCAAAACCAAAACCTAATAAAAATAAAAATAAAATAAAATAAAAACAAGAAAATTAACTGACTAGTAGAAAAATAAAATCCATTCAAATAAAAAAAATCAATTTCCACAAAAACTATACAATTCCCCGGCAACGGCGCCAAAATTTGTTTGTACGAAAATAAAGTACTCGCAATTGTACGAATCGTATGCAGTAAAGTGTGCATACAAGTGCGAGGTCGAACCACAAGGAATTGTGTTCGTGTAAAAACCAACTTTTCTAAATAAATTGACCTTATTTTAACCTTGTTCCTTGAGTTCGAAGTTGGTCGTGCAACTTTAACAAAACTAAATTAAACGATAATTGAAACAATAATCAAAGTAAAACACTAAGGTTTTCGAATCCACCTAGTCCAATTCGCACTACACTCTCGCATTTATGCACACAATCAATTTTGACAATACTCAAACAACGTTCAACAGTTGTGATCGTACACGTAAAATCATTCAATGAATACATCTGTTTAAAGGATCACAACGAGTATTTAATTGAGATCAAATCATCCACCGTATCCATAGATCACGATGGATATTAGTCTCAATCCAATCACTCGATGTACCCCCGGACAAAACACATTGAATACAAAACTAATGTACGAATTCAAAAAGGTACTTAATCACATAAAGTAGAATAAGCAATGGAAAAGATGTTGAACAACAAATTCATTTAATATTGAAAGTAGCATAAACACGAAAATGTGAATGTGAATCAATGACGAGGCTTCATCTTCAACCTTAGTTGAAGGTTTAGCCCCTCATGATCACAAAAGACATTAAACTATCAAATGAGTTCATGAATAAGCAAACTTACAATCGAAAAACGTTCACAAAGACCTAAGCACGACAAAAGTCATGTTTTTGCTCTCTACGGCGCCTCCCAACGTCGGGTTTACAAAAGAAAAATGCTAATTTATACTAAACAACTAGGTTTTCTCGAGTGCTGACAGGTCATCACGAGTGCAATCGATCGCACTTACTGCGATTGATCACATTGCGCTCGATCGCAGTTTCTGCGATCGAATGCATGCGGGGCTTCAAGTTCCGTGTGGCACGGCCCTTTAACGATGATTTTAGGGTTTCAGCTGAGTCTGCGCTCGGTCTCAATCGGTGCGCTTGATCGCAGGTGCGCTCGAGCGCAAAATCTGCGATCGATCGCACAGCCAGGGTAGCTCTTGTATTTTCTTGTGCTTAATTTCCACCCTTTAACCACATTCTTATGTCAGTGACCTGCAACACACTTGAGACACTGAAACTAACAACAGCATCAGAAAATGACACAGCTAAGAATCTAACAAATATAAGTTAAGGGAGAAAATATGCAATATTCGGCACTCATCATACGCCAAATGTTCGAAACTTGGAACTAGGTTGAAATAGAGTTAGTTTAGATAGAGAATTAGTTTTCGTAAACATGACTCCTTGTGGATTCGATCTCGCACTTGCACAACGCTATATTGCACACGACTCGTGCTATTACGAATGCAGTAAATTTGTATATCAAAGGATATATAGTTTGTTTTTGGATATACAGATGGATATGTAGTTTGTTTTTTATGATGTTGATGAATATGTAGTATGATTTTGATTATGTAGATGGATATGTAGTTCATTTTGATTATATATGTTGAAGGATACATAGCATTTGTTATTGATTATGGTATTGTATATAGTTTGTTTTGGAATATGAAGATGGATATATATAGTTTGTTGTTGATTATATTGAAGGATATATAGTTTGTTTTTAATTGTGTAGATAGATTCGTAGTTTGTTATTGGTTATATATGTTGATGGTAGTTTATGGTTAAGTTGATGATTGTTTTTAGTAATTAAGTTTATTATTTTTTGGTTATAAGTTGATGATTGTTTTTGGTTTTAATTTGATAATTGTTTTTGATTTTACGTTGATAATGTTTTTGGTTTTACATTGATGATTGTTTTTGATTGAAAGAACGATAGTTCTTTTGTGTTATGTTTGCGACGTTGAACGTTTATATAGTTTATATGATGAAATTGTTTATTTGGGTAGGGGACTAGAGAGGAGCACAAATAAAATAAAATACAAAAAAAATAAATCAAAATAAAACAAAACAAAACAAAATAATATAAAATAAAAACCCCAAATAATTCAATTCAAAATTTCCCAATTAATTCAGAAAAAGCAGGAAAAAAAATTGGATATCATTTTTTATGAAGTGGAAAACAGTGCCATGTCAAAAAAAAAAATTTGACGTCTGTTTGCCACGTCAGAAATTTTTTTGACGTGGAACTTTTCTCACGTCAGAAAACCATTTTGACGTGCCAAACAGTGTCACAACAAAATTTTCTAACGTGGCACTATTTGCCACGTTAGAAACCCAACTTTTCTAACACCCAAATTATTGAGGTGTGAAACACGTCAAAAATGTTTTTGACGTGTCAAATGGCCTAACATGTCAAAAAAGTTCCCTAAAAAAAGTATGTGTTTTTTGTAGTAGCTGCAAAAGAAAATAGAACAGCAAAGTCCCAGGCTTTATTGAGAGTAGCTTGAACAGATTGTTATTATTGGTTTTCTGAGAAATAAGCAGGCCTATTACAAGCAAACATTTATGAGAGGATGTGTTTTTTGGGGTGGTTTCTATTTTTTTTTGGAAAACAGTAGCCGTTCTCATTAATCATAAATCAAAGAGGAGTCCAAACTGGTCTCCTCCATTACATCTCGTAAAGTATCAAAGAAGCCCAAAACTCCAACTTCTCCCTAACAGATAACAGACGCACAATACTCGCCACCACAAAGGCTACACCAACCGCTGCCCCCATTAGGTTTTTTGAAGTTAGAGTTTGAGCTACCTAAACACAGTTATAAAATCAAAGAGTAAACACAGGTTCCTCCAAAGCCAGAAGGTTCTGGATACCATTAGGTGGGACCACAAACCACATCTCGTCCATGTCTCTTGCCGTAGCCATCCTTGCCAGCGCATGTGCTGGTCTGTTTGTAATCCTGTTGCCGTGTGCTATTCTCCATGCCGAAAATTCCTGCAAGTACATGTTCGATCAGGTCCTGAAGGATTGGGTTCCGCAAGCTCAACCTTGCCTCTCTGTTGTTTATAGCATCAGCGACCCCTTTTGCGTCTCCCACGAACAACGCCCTATCAATTCCCCATGATCGACAAATCTGAGTAGCTGTAACTGCTGCCAGTGCTTTCGCCTCAGCTGGGCCCAAATAACCTTTCCAAGTGAGGCTTTTGGCCATGATCATCTTCCTGGTATGGTCCCTCAGCAGCACTCCAATGCCCACCCATCCTTTGTCTTTATGTATGGCAGCGTCCCAGTTAACAAGAACCCATCCTATTGGTGGAGTGACCCATTGAACCAACTTGTTAACACTCTCCAGTACGACCCTCTTCTCATGGGCCTCCCAAGAGAGGGCCTCTGTCAGTGAGATGAGTGACTCAATATCCATATTAGGAAAATTGAGCTAAAACAACAAAAAAGAAAGAACAAGTGTTTAGAAAAGAACAGCGCCGGCCCAAAGGCTAGGCCATTTAGGCCTTCGCCTAGGGCCCCCAATTTAATAAGGCCCAATTTTTTTTTTTTTAATAAGGCCTAATTTAAAAAATAAAATAAAATAAAAATTGAATAAGTCCCAAAAAATATTTTAATAACCCAAATTTTTTTTTTATCAAAATCTAAGGCCTCTTATCATAGTAAATAAGTAATTTAGAAAAGCCCAAATTTAATAAGACTCATGATAAAATAATAACAATTTAAAAAAATTATGACAATCCACACCCACTTGCAGTCACAGTCACTCAAGCGCAACACATGGGAAATGACAAACCAAATCACTGCTACACATTTCTTGAAAAAAAAAATAAAAAATGGCAGCCACTCATTCAAGAACTACAAATAATAATGCCAAATGATAATACCAAAAAAAAATTGACAGTCACTCAGTCAAGAACTACAAATAATACCACTGCTACATGTTTCTTTAAAAAAAAAAAAAAAAAAATTGATAGCCACTACTACAAGAGTCTCACACACGTCTCCTATAACAAGACTACCCTCCAACGGACACAAGAGAAGCACACTCTACTCTCTACTGTCAGTATAGAGAGTAGAGATAATAATAATAAATGAACAAACTTCTTTTGGTTCAGTTGTTAAAATACCAAACGAACTTCTTCAAATTCAACATACTGCAAAACCAAAACATTCATCTTCATTCTTCTTCATTCGGTGCTCAAATTTTTTTCGCTGCTCAGTTTGCTTGATCAAGTTGTTCCATTATTCCTTTGACAAATCAGTTTCTATTGTTATATTTTTATAATTTGTTTTATTTATAGTCAGAATTTTTTTTTTTTTTGATAAATTGTGTTTATTTAATTTGTTAATATTTTGAACCAAACATGTCTACTAGAAAATATGCATCTGGTTATGAAAAACTTAAAAGAGAGAGAGAGAGAGAGAGAAGTAGAAAAGCTTATTGAATCTCAAAGAGGAGCTCTAAATAAATTTGTTATTAACAATAAACAAAATATTGAGAATAATTTAAGCGAAAAACTCATAAATGATCAAGAAATTCATCAAAAAGAATTAGAAGATAATGACAATACTATTGATGCATCTAACTCTATTGTTACAAATATTTATGACCTAGGCCAATGAAAAAATATTGATGCAAAATTAAGGGATTTATTAGTAAAAAATAGTCCAATAAGATACAATAATATAGATTTTCCAAAAGATGAGAACTCTAGACATTTTTCTAGTATATCTTATATACGTAAATTATCAAATGGGGAACACCATAATAGAAAATGGCTAGTCTATTCAAAACATTTAGATAGAGTATTTTGTTTTTGTTACAAATTGTTTAATTCAAAACCTAATAGAATGGAACTAGCTAATGAAGGAACTAATGACTGAAAAAATCTTAGTGCTAAACTTAAAAGTTATGAAACAACCAATGAACATATTACTAACATGAATGATTGGGTTGATTTAGAAATGAGATTGTTAAAAAATAAAAGGGTAAAGTCCATATTTCCCTCTCAAACTACTACCTAATTGACAATATCCCTCCAAAACTTTCAATTGTGACAATATCTCCCCCAAACTACTAAAACATTGTCAATCTCCCCCCTAAGGCTAGCAAAAAGATTAAAATGCCCCTATATATTTCTCAATAAGACAAAAATACCTTTATAAACTCAAACAAAAAAATAATATATTTTTTAAAAAAAACAAAAAAATTTAATTTAAAAAAAAAAATTAATTTTTTCTTTTTAATAGATTCTTTTTTTCTTTTTTTTTTAGAAAACGAAAATTTTCTTTTTTTTTCAAGAAAATAATATAATAGATTCTTTTTTTCTTTTTTTTTTAGAAAACGAAAATTTTTATTTTCTTACAAGAAAACTGTTATATTTTTTAAAACATAAAATTTTATTTAAAAAAGTTACAAAAAAAAAAAAAAGAAATCAATTTTTATAAAAAAAATAAATTGAAACTTTTTAATTTTTTTCTTATACGAAGGATTTTTTTTTTAAAAAAAAATTTCCACCCTTTGGATTTTTTTAATTTTTAATTTTTTTTTTAGTTTTATGTTTTTACTAGAAGTTTTAGTATTTTTTTTAACTGAAGGTAGTTTCATCATTGGGGGAAACATTGACAATGTTTTGGTAGTTTGGGGGGGACATTGTCAATTGGGTGGTAGTTTGAGAGGGGAATATGGACTTTACCCAAAATAAAACAATTGATAAAAATGTTCAAGAACAAATTAACAGAGAGAAAGATCATTGGAAAAAAATATTATTGAGAATTATTGTTGTAGTTAAGAATCTTGGTAAGAATAATTTGGCATTTAGAGGACAAAATGAAAAGATCTACTAAGAAAACAAAGTAAAATTTTTAAGTATAATTAAAATGATTGCAAAATTCGATCCAGTAATGCAAGAACATATTCGGCGTATTCAAGGGGGTGAAATTCATAATCATTTCTTGTACATAAAATACAAAATGAATTGATACAGTTGTTAGCAACAGAAATTAAAAAGACTATTATTGAAAAAGTTAGAGAAGCAAAATATTTTTTAATTATACTTAATTGTACCCCGGATGCAAGTCATCAAGAACAAATGTCTATCATTTACAATGTGTTAATATTTCAGAAAATCCAATAAAAGTAGAAAAACATTTTGTAAAATTTATAATAGTAGATGATACTACTGGAAAAGGTATTTTTAATGTTCATATAGACGTAATAAAAAAACTTGAACTTAATATTAATGATATACAAGGACAAGGATATGATAATGGATCTAATATGAAGGGAAAAAAATGAGGGGTGCAAAAAAGACTATTAGATATACATCCTGAAGCATTTTACATACTTTGTGGTTGTCATGGTTGATCGTATCAAAAATAATACTCGCAAGTGTACGAATCGTGTGCAATAAAGTGCGCGTGAAAATGCGAGGTCGAACCACAGAGAACAGCGTTTTGTAAATAAAACTAATACAATTCCTAAATTAAACGTACCTTAACCTAGTCCCAAAGAGGGTTGATTTCGAACAAATAAAAAAAATACAGAAATAAAATCAAACTGAAATTGCAGGGATAAAAATAACTAAGGTTAAAGATGAACCTCACCCAATATGAATAAGCTAAATACATTAAACACTCACTTTCCGTTTTTTAAACATTAAACCCTTCAACACACTCTATTGTAGTAATTGACACAAGTCAAACCGAATAATGTGTTTACCGTTAAGGAGCTACAACGAGTTTTGATTATGGATAAAATCATCCACTGTATCCTTGGATCACAGTGGATATTGAATCACAACCAAACACTTGTTGTGCACCCGGCTTGGAACACATCACCGGACGACTATCAATGCATCAACACACACAACCATTCAATTATTTGTCACAGAAATTGAATGACGAATGCGGAATTGAATAACGGAAAATAAGCATAAAATATAAAAGCACGAAATTTAAACTAAGGGTGAGGCTTCATCTTCAACCTAAGTTGAAGATTCTAGCCACCCATTGAACAATAAAACATAAAAGAATTGAAATAATGCATTAAAATTAACTGTAAAATAAAAGTTTACAACTGAAAAGGGGCGGAGCAATGCAAATAGTAGCAAAATGC
>CM017327.1:23595237-23652102 GCA_006937295.1 Carpinus fangiana
AAGTGCGGTCGAACGCACTTGGCAGGGGTCCAAATCTTCACTTGGTGTCTTTTTGCTTTCTTGTGGCCAACTTTTGTTGTAAACACCTGCACAACTCAAAACACTAAAAACACCACAAATAATTAGAAATTAACAATACTAAGAGCCTAACAAATATAAATTAAGGGGTTCAAATAAGCACTTTTAGGCACTCATCAATGGTCTTAATTTTGTGCTATGCGATATTGCTAATTCATGTCCTAAAACTATATCTTTTTTTGGAATTGTACAACGTATTTATACTTTATTTTCTTCATCTACGAAACGATGAAAAATATTACTAGATAATGTGTCAAGTTTAACTCTTAAGCCATTATCACAAACACGTTGGGAAAGTCGGATTGAAAGTCTAAAAGCAATAAAATTTCAAACTTTGCAAATAAGAGACGCTTTGTTACAATTAGCAAAAACAAGTGAAGATCCTAAAATAAAAAGTGAAGCTAATTGTTTAGCAACCTATGAGATAGAAAGTTTTGAATTCTTATTGAGTATGACTATTTGGTATGATATTTTATTTGCTGTTAATACTGTTAGTAAAAATTTACAATCGAAAGACATGCATATTGATGTTGCTATAGATCAATTAGAATGTCTTATTTCTTATTTTAAAAACTATAGAGAAACTGGAATTACATATACTATGATTTCATCTAAAGAGATTGCAACAAAAATGGAAATAGAACATACTTTTCATGAAAAACGTATAATTCGTAGAAAGAAACAATTTGATGAGAATGCTAATGACGAGACAACACAATCTGCTGAAAAACACTACAAAAAAAATAGTTCTTATTGGCATTTTTTAAGTGTCAACAAACTGGTTTTAAGTGCCAAGAAAATTCATCTTGGCATTTATTACCAACATAAGGTATACATCGGCAATCCCTGTGTCAAGAAATTTTTTTCTTGGCACATAAACTAAATGCTAGTAAATTTTAATGGCACATAATATATGTGCCACGAAGCTAAGAAAATTATTTTCCCAGCACATAGTTTATGTGGCAAGAAAAATTGAATTTCTTGGCACATAGGCTATGTGCTAAGAAAACTTGAATTTCTTGGCACATAGGCTATGTACCAAGAAACTTGAATTTTATGTGGCAAGAAAAATTGAATTTATTGGCACATAGGCTATGTGCCAAGAAAACTTGAATTTCTTGGCACATATTCTATGTGCCAAGAAACTTAGAATTGCGGATGTTTTCTTTGATGGGCCTAAAATTGCTTTTAACGCTCAAAAAGTTTGTTTGAAGAAAAAGTATTCGTTTGGTAAAAAAATTAAAGCACTTTTAAGGGGTCCAAAATGCTTAAAAATAACCAAAACGCACTTCTGGCAAAATCTTAAAAATGAAACTTTTACTCAAAAACTCTTTTTTAACTTAAAAGCTCTATTTCTCAAACGCAATTTCAAACAGGCTCTGAGAGAAATATCTGAAATGATGAACAACTTGCACTTTTGTAAATTGTATCTAATTACTTGTCAAATTATCAAATGAACCAACAAGAGAAATACAATGATTAAAAATGGAGGAAACCTATAAAACCTTGAAACTACGATTTTTCTCTTTAGAAAAAGGGAAATCTAGAAAGAATCTCAAACAAGTATAGTAATTACATGGTAATATTGAGAGAAGTAATTATAAAATTGAATTGAAGTGGGTAACAACTAAGTTCTGTAGATTCAGTCATCCATCTACTATATTGACGAAACAACAAATTTGTCTTCTTGAATGCTCCTAAATGCTTACCTGAACAGGAAAAAAAAAAAAAGATCAAAGCACTGTTCACAACCTTACATGACATAAATTATGATTCTAAGAGTGAAACAATAAACAAGACGATATAACTAAAGCTTTGAATGATAGACTAGGAAGCTCCTGTACAAGCAATCAATATTGAAGATTTTTCTGTACCATGTTTCCCTATGAATATGTGAAGCAGTACATTAAAATGATACGTTCATTAAGATGATACACATAATTGCATCATAAGCACATACTTGCATCACAAGCACAAATCTCAATGGTAGATTTATATGATGAGATTAAGGTCAAAGGGATCACATGCTCACTTTGTCAATAAAAAGTTAAGAACCACAAAACAGAATTTCATGCTTGATGTCCAGCTGAAAATTAAGCTTAGGGGAGCCGTGAAATTTCAAGAGGAGACTTTAGAGCAATAAATCCACAAGGGACCGAATGGATATGGAAGGAGGAAAGAGGGTTTGTGTGCTTTTGCTTTGTCTTGGAGCAAAAGGATATATATATGTGTAAAGAATATAATAAACAAACCCACTTTCCTCAATGAGAGAGAGAGAAGTACCTCCAATCCATTCGATCCCTTCAAATTTCTTGCTCTCAAGTTTCCTCTTCAATTTTCACTTAAAGCATAAATTTTTTGGCTAGAGAGTGAATGGGAAGTGGCTTCTTATTTGAGGAGAGAAGGACGTTTGACAGGGCAAGAGGAGGGGGAGAGAAAGGAGAATATATGTGTTCTCTGTCTTGTCTGTAAATAAGAAAATTTGATTTGATTGGCGAAATTTTATATCCACAAAACAGAACATACCTATTCATTTGTCTCATCCTCAATATCATCTTCATCACCATCATCTTCTTCTACATGGGCAATACTATCTGGGCAAACAAGTCCTACCTACATACACCAAATATTTAGTTAATAAGAGTAAAATTGAATTAATTATACATGCTAAAGGCCATGTTTTGAATTTACCGATGGCATCGAGAACATCTCATCCAACCTCTTGAACACCCGTTGAAAGTCCAATCCAACATTTTTTTTAAAGTTTTCAATTCCCGCATGTTCAGGATCATTGCAGGTACCTAATGGCATGCGCGAAGTGGATGCTGATGACCGAGGAATACGCACAAATCCTACACCATTTACACGGCCAGACCGCTCTTTGCCTAAAACCTTGGAGTATGGGTCATTGAGAGCCCAGTAAATGGTCCCCTGTGAGGACCCTTGAGTTGATGGAGGCTCTTGTGCCATTAGCTCATCTATTTGTGCTTATAACAAGTCAAAAGTGTTAGCAATTCACCAATTAGTCTTTTAACATCATTATGCGACCAAAGAAAAAAAAACAATTATAAGAAACTTACAATTATACAAATCAAAAACAAACTTACCATTTTGCTCTCAGCCTTTTTGGTCACAGGTTTACCATCCTTGCGAGTGTGAGTTTTTCTGAATAGCATGCTTCTATCGGGGCCCCACCCTGAGTAGGGAAATGTTATGTATGTTTTTTTGGTCTTAGATGGATATTATTTTTTTAAAAAAATCTAAAAATTAGGTGAAAAAAATAAGAGTCAATTTTTTTTTATTTTATAATGAGAGGTTGCAATAGATCTAAAATTCAAACCTCAAACAAAAAAAGCTATTAAAACTAAAAGTAAAAGAAAGAAGAGGAACAAAAGAGAGGCAAGGGAAATCTTATATGGGTGGGGCTGGTGCTTGAGCCTAATTCCTTCTTCTATGGCCGAGAATAAGAAGGGTTTTTCTTGGGAGATCGAATTGAGTGATAATTGGAGGGGAGAAATATAATTAGTAATAAAGTCAAATGATTTGAGTTGAATTTAGATTAGAGTAGAGAAGATTAATTTGTGGGGTTTGGAGAATTGGAATGGGGATGGTGTTGGTAATGCTTGAAACAATTTTGTGATAAAAAAAAATAAAAAAGAAAAAAGAAAAAAAAGAAAGAAAGAAAGAGACATAGAATATAAATATATAATAGTAGGGCTCCAGCATAGCATAGAGTATTCAAAACTTTCCGTAAATATTTTAATATATTCAAACATATTTTTAAAAAATGTAGAGTAAATGGTAACGAAAACGCATGTTAAATATAAACCTATCAAATACACCCATAATTTAATATACATACATTTTTCACTCAAAAAAAAAAACCAGCACACCTTGGGCTACATCGTAAAGTGGTTCGGCTTAGGGTTCTTGATCCAGCACAAACCTAGAAACCTAACCTGAATGTTCAACAACCCAAAACAAAAAAAAACACAAAAACAGCAACGATCGGACTCAAAACTCCTAAACCCCTAGTGGGACCTTCAAGCTTCAACTGTCCCGCTCCAAGATCCAGATCCAATGCCTCAATCCGATCTGTCCAGCCCATTATTTATCCAACCCGAAGACCACGAGACCTGCGGGTCAACCCATATATATTGAGACCCGCTAGACAGAGAGAAAAAGGCCTGCTCTGTTTTGTAGATAAGAAACTGGAAGAAAATGAAATCTGCATTTTCTGCTACATTCAACACAGCCTTACTGTCAAAGCAAATGAAATCTGCTATAGTAATAAAAGTATCAATTTTCTGCTATCTAAGGCCAAATGTCTGATGAACCTGGGGTCATGGTAACTCTACTTAACTCTGTAACAGGTTCTGCTATAGCCCAAACGTGCATACACACTGTTGAGTGACCAGTCCTATTAACTTTCTACCTAAGATCCTGAAGAAAATCACATATAACTTAAGAGAAACAGATTCTTGTGAGATTAACAAACTATTCAGGTAATCAAGAAGAACGTACCACATCAGCAAAGATAAAATCCAGTTCCTTGGTGAACTTTTCTCTACGCCGCTCCAATAAAAAAATAGATCAGCAGCAAGAAACTCCTAATAAACTAGTCAAACAAAAACCACACAAGCATTTCTCACTCTTTGAGGCATTTCTTCAAACACCTCACCCTCACATATGGTCCTCCACCCATACAAACGCCCAACATTCCATTTCACGCAAGCAAAGAACAAAAAAAAGTTTGAATACATAACAATTAAATCTGTATCAGGGGAATCATATTTCCTCTCAGCAAAGAGAACACACAACAATAAGAAGAAAGATCCAGTGAGCAACAACGACACCGATTGCTTGTAACAAGAATCGCCAAAATCGAAATTAAACCCTAAATTGAAATCCACCACATTTAATCCAAGATTAAATCATGCAGACATGGTGGAGGATGAGAGAGTGTGAAAGAAAACACACCGAAGGTGGCTAGCGACGGAGCTGGCGGTTGAGGGAGGAGACGACGGAGAGTTGCAGGAGATTTATTTGAGAGCAAGGAGAATATTCTGAAAACTAAAATGTAATGAAATGAAATGTTAGAAAAATGATTTGCAGGGACAGTTTCAGGAATGATTTGCTGGAAAAATGAAAGGTTTTCTATGGACTTTTTGAGTTAAGCCAAAAATGTTAGACGATGGAGCTAGCTTGTTGTTTACGATGGAACTGGCTTGTTCTGTGGACCTTAAGTAAGTTTGATTTTATTTCCACGAGTGAATTAAGTACTGAGCTCTGCCTTGTTGTTTATGAAATGTAGAGAACTTTGATTTTTCTCAAAACGGGTATATATATGTAAACGTAGAGAAAAAAAAAAAATTTTGGCTTATATGCATAAATGTTGGTAAATTTTCTGGCTTATATGTGTAAATGCAAATAAAATATTTTATCCTAACATTTAAATAAATGGCAATAATTTTTTTTTGGCATTTAAAAAATATATGCTACTAAAATGTAAAAATTCTAGCATTTATTATAAATGCCAGGTAAAAAAGAGCCAAAAAGACTCATTTTTGTTGTAGTGAATCTTTTAGAATTGATTACTTCTTATATATGGTAGATCAAGCAATTTCTTCAATTCAAAGTAGGTTTGAACAATTTCAAATATACGAAAATAATTTTGGTTTTTTATTTAATTTTAAGAAAATAAAATTACTAGATAATGATGGTTTGCGAAATAAATGTCTTAATCTAAAAGGTTTTCTAAAGCATGATATCGATTATGATTTAATGGTTTAGATTTATTTTCAAAACTAAAAGTTTTAAAAGAAATTTTACAAATAGAAAAAAGTGCAATTGACATATTAAATTACATAAAAAGACTTGATTCTTTTCCAAATGTATGTATCGCTTATAGAATTTTATTGACAATACGTGTTACAGTTGCTTCTGCAGAAAGAAGTTTTTCAAAATTAAAATTGATAAAATCCTACATAAGATCAACAATGTCACAACTGAGATTAAATGGATTAGCCATATTATCAATTGAAAAAAAGATGTTAGAAAATCTTGAATATAAAAACTTAATCAGTAATTTTGCATCCCAAAAAGTAAGACTGATTTTTAAATAAAAATATTAAAATAAATATTATTTATTTATTTATTAAATATTAAAAAAATAAAGCTCAATTTTAAAGTTTGGCCTAAGGCCCAAAATACATTGGGCCGGCCTTGGAAAAGAAAACCAGAAAAGAAATGGAACCAAAAAAAAAACAGAGAATGGTAGATGATGGCAAAGAAGGAAAGCAGGGGTTAACAATGGAATGACTGATGAAACAAGAAGATAGCAGGGTGTCAAGATGACTAGGGGGTGGAAGAGTTTCAGGAGGAAACTGCTTTCAAAGGGGAGATATCTCAGAGGGAGAGAGCGAGAGTCCTGGCCATTTTTTTATGTAATTGGGCCTGATACTTGATAGTAGATAGCTTTTAGGCTGGCAAAATTTGGGTTCTGCATTCCCATGTGAAAAGCTGATGCACTCTCCCCATCCCTCCAGGGCCTCCACCCAAATCCGCGTTTCAAGTATTTTACAGCCTTCTCCTACACGACTGACTATCGCATCACCCAACTTTACTCAATTATTTTGGTTTTTTTTAAAAAAAATAAAATGTATTGAACTATTTTTATTTTATTAGAAAAAATAGAGTCGTTTTTGTCCTTTTGCTTGTCTTGTGAGGTACAATTTTTTTTTTTTTTTGCAGTTTAGAGAAGACAATTAGATAGGAGTTTGATAGTACGTGGACTTTTCCTTTATTTTTAATATATCTTTACTTTCTTTTTTTCTTTTTTTCCCCAGTTTGTGGGTTGAAAATGAAGCTCCCATCCCATCTCCAAAATTAAAGGACCCAAACCAGACTCCATATGATTGGGTCTACTGAGCCCAAACTATTCTTCTGGGCTACCAATAATTTTCAATATCTTGGGATAATTTGCCAATAACGAAAATATTTATGCAAAGAAGTGATACATAAATTCAAATAAAACAACACCATTACAAGTTAGCTTTTCCATTTCCTTCCCAAAAATCACAACATTTTTTTAATAAAAATAAAAGAAAAAAAAAAAACAAATAAATAAATATAAAAATTGATCGTATGCCTTGATCAAATATAGGCTCATCGTACATCTTGCTAAACAATCCCCAATTTTAGGTTATTTTAGCCTAACACAATGTTGTAGCTTTGTGTCAATGAATTGTAGTTGTACATAGGTAGTACATATAATGTTTGTGAAGGTGGTGTTATTGTTAGTGTACTTTGTCTTGCATGGAAAGGGCACTGGAGTTTTCTTGTGAGGAACATAAAGAGAAAAATTCTTCTAATGATCCGTTCATATAATCCCGGATCTTGTCGTATGACATGTATTCTTCGGTGATTTCAGGCTTTGTTAATGGCTTCGTTTCTGTTAAATTTACCTGTGGAAAATCTTCAAGTTCTAAGGGTGGGTAGGGAAGTTGATAATCCAGACTCGTGTAATTTGTTATCTGTGTGTCCTGCATTTACAAACAGTACATTTAATCATCATTAATAAAGAGAGAAAGAGAGAGAGAGAGATTGATTTGAAATAGTGATGAGTTATTTTATGGTCAAGATTATCGTGCCATGTGGTAAATATGTGTAAAATTTTAAATGAAATGGTGCTGTCCATTTCACTCTAATGGAGTAATCCTTAATTATCCCTTGTAAGGTGAATATTGACCTAGCTTTTGTAAGTATAGTGGTCTTTGCTTTGCTTTTTGTCTTTTTCCCAAAAACAAGGTAACCCAATAGGAAATAAGAACATATACACTTGGAATTTGTTTGTGTTGGATGATAAATGACTCAAATTATAATGATATATAAGAATCAATGGAGCTTCTTTTGCACATTCTCCGATGAATGGAATAGTAAACTAATGAAGTCTAAAAATGGGCAATGGGTCAATCATTACGGAGAGATGTGAAAAAGAATGTGGTTCCCAGATAAAGATTGTTGACATAAATGTTTTGGTTTAGAGATGATGAGGAAAATGGGTAAGAGAAAGATGTTTCAACTTTGAATGAATTATGATATAAAGAGTCAGTCAAAAGAAGTTGTGGAAGACGGTGAAGAAAGCCATTTGAGTAGGAAAAGACAGTGAGTTCTTGCTTACAACTTTTGTTGCTTTAAGATCAAAAGACAACTCAAAGGGCTTGTTTTGTGGGCCACTCTTCAAGTCTAGCTAGCTCGTTTGTGCATGCATGCGGATGCGGCTACCCATTATCATTTCTTCAGTTTTCTTTAATTTTTATGTGGTGTGAACATCAAACCTTGGTGATAAAGCAGGAATAAAGCAGAATATTGATGGAAATATAGTTTTAGCAAAGAATATAATCATGTCTTTCACAAAGGATACAAGGGGGAAAAGCAAATTAATTACA
Source organism: Carpinus fangiana (assembly GCA_006937295.1). Classification (NCBI taxonomy): domain Eukaryota; kingdom Viridiplantae; phylum Streptophyta; class Magnoliopsida; order Fagales; family Betulaceae; genus Carpinus; species Carpinus fangiana. Next base: position 23,603,766 of record CM017327.1, read on the forward strand.
AAAAACGTATTATTTTGAGAGTTTATTTTTAAAAAGTCCTGTGTTTTAAAATTGTATGTTTTGAAATCGCAAATGTAAACAGACATTAATAACGTAAATGTTTTACCTGAATTAGAAGATTTGTGGGGAAGTCCACACCAAGAGAACAAAAATCAGCAGCACTATTTGCTTCATCGGAGGCAAATGGAGCACGTAAATCATCTGCCATGCCAGCTTCAGCAGGAGTCCCTTGAGTGAGATCTGAGGAAGAAGTATCTGATGGGAACTTATTATTAGAGTACTCATGAATGAAATTCTCATCATCGGCTTCTTTCCCTCTGGAAGTTTCAAGTGATCCACTTGTATCATCCTCAAACAATTGTTGTTCATCCAAGACCCAGACAGAATCTTTGTCTTGATTATTCCCAATCATTTCCTCTTCCTTGGTTTTTGGCATCTGGATTATTGTTTTCTTGAAAACACGACACAATGCATAGGAATCCTGTGGTGCAAAATCATCAAACACAACTAACTGTTAACGTTAATTCCTTAACCAAATCAAATGAGCAAAGAAATAAAGAGTAAATCATATATACAAAGATTCATCTAGAAAAGTAAGATTAGAAAGAGAGACCAAAAAAAGAAGCAGAAACAGATGGAAAGATGGTAGTATGTACAAACTAAGTTGTGTAACCAATTAAAGACTCTTTCATCATGATGTTGATAGGCTATACCTTCCAAACAGAAAAAAGAAAACTAATGAAGAAGAAAAAAAAAACACAAGGGATTTGCTTTATTTTTATGCCTGATTATTACATAAAGATAACTTAACCTACGATCATAAACTTATTGACCATGGATCAATGAAACCTACAAAGTACTCCAGATCTTCCTCCCTCCCTGCACGCCTGCTTTTTGGGAGAGTTAACCAAAATCATTTTCATGTAAATTAATAAAGAATTCGTGCATCTAAGATTTATTTATTTATTTATTTTTGCTTGTTAGGGTTTACTTCTTTAACATTGTTTACGACCACCAAGGACTTCCATAAAATTTTTTGTTTCCATTTTTTTTTTTTTTTGGTGGGTATTTTGATAACATGGAATTACCTAATAATTTCTTTTATTTTTTGGATCATGAATTATTTAAAAAAAAAACTTTTCAATTATATATTCCTTGAGAAAATTTGATATACCTTCAAACTTGATGATGCAGCAGTGCGACAGGCTGAGTCGGTGAGGCGATATTCATGCATGACCCAGTTGGTTCTAATGCCATGGGGAGCCCTCCCTCTATAATACACCAACGTCTTCTTCATCCCGACCGGACGTTTATGAGAGTGAACTGGCCGGTCTTTTCCGGTAGCTTTCCAGTAACCGGCTCGGGTTGCCCGATTGGTTCTTGATCCATTTGGGTACTTTCTATCCCTTGGACTGTAGAAATACCACTCCATATCTTTGCTCGGTAAAAATGATTTTTCTGTTTGTGTTTCATCAAAATTAATGATGTAAATGATATTTATATAATTTGGAAAGAAGAAAAGAAAAAAAATATATATTGAGAAAATATATGCACCTGGTAAATCCCACGGTTCACATTTGTAGAGGTCAACTTCTGGGATAATTTCTAGCTCAATCGTACGGCCGCTGATTTTCCGATCTAGATAGTAAGCAACGAGCTCCTCGTCCGTTGGATGGAACCTAAAGCCAGGAGGGAGATTCATGGGCGCCATTGCACACAGATTTGGGAGAGAGTGGACAAATTTGGAAAGAAAATGAACTTATAAGCTGGCTTGTACTTCATTGGACTATATAGGACACTGTTTAGGATGGAGGACATGAATTGAATGGATTTTACATTTTTGCCATTCACTTGTCAGCTTCTGAAAATAAGCATTGTCTTTTTTCTTTTTCTTTTTTATTAATTAAAATAAGCATTGCTTTAGTTGTTCATAGTAATGGCCCGTTTGGATTTACAATTTTAAAAAGTGTGATTTAATAATAATAATTTTAAAATATGTGATTTAAAAATGTGATTTTTAAAAAATACAATTTAGTGTTTGGCAAAATCGTAGTTTGGCATTTAAAACCATAGTTAAGCGCTTGGCAAAATTGTAGTTTAATTAGGCTTTCAAATCGCATTTTAATATTTTAAATTATGCGTTTTAAAAAAGCACCAAATTGCATGCGATTTGGGAATGCAGTTTCCTACGTTTTTAAGTTATAATTTTCTACATTTGATCACAAAGTGCAATTTGACCTTTAAAATTATCGGTTTTCAAAAAAGCATATCATTGCCCGTGATTTGAAAACGTAGAAAACCGCATTTTTAAAACGCAATTTCAAATGATTAATTTTCTACGATTTAGCTTAAAATCGCATATTTTGGTCTACTAAATTGCAATGTTAATCCTACTCTAAAACAAAATTGAAGTGATTAGGGTGTGTAGTAGAGTGGGTAATTATGGAGCTAAATGGGGATTAAAAGAGGGGGAATATAATATGAAATAAGATATGGGGGGTACTACTTTGGCTTTAGAAGAGATTCTATGTGTAAGGTTGTGTGTGAAAACCCAGAGAGTGAGGATAAGAAGCTTCTCTGCTTTTGTCTGCTCACAAACTAACAAAAAACACCAAGTCCCCTCAAAAGGCTGTGTGGGACACTCAACCGCCCATACCCTACGACACGCAATACTAGGCCCTCCCCTCTACTTATTTTAGTCACTCCTACAAAAATTAGTATAGCATATCCTAAATATCATCTTATCTTTATTCTATGTCTATCTTTAATAATATATGTATACTATATAGTTTAATGTCAGTGATGTCATTGATTTCTTGCCATTAAATCCTTATAAGAACATGGCGCAGAATCTTTTGTATTGGTACGTCATGTGCCATGTATACAAGTATACAACTCATCATGTTATCTTCCTTAATTAAGCATATATGTTTAGCAAAGTAACACGAATGAGACAAGTACAACTTCCATTTGTGTCCAAATTTCTTGAAAAGTTTGAAAGAATTGAGGCATGAAATTAAACAAGTGCACAAACCACCGGCGTATATTTTTTATTGTTCATCTAATGAAATCCATTTAATTGGTTATTAATAAAATAATATAAAAAAAACCAGCGAAAACAAAAATGTTTGTTGTTCGATCACATGCCCAAATCAATGAGGATGTCACAGCCGTAAATATTACGACGAAACCGACCATTTTTAGCAACTAACACGCTTAATTAGAGGAGGGTAAACAGGTGTTCTTTGGTAATTTTTACCAATTTAAAAAACCTGAGAGATAAATAAAACCACAACAATGATATTAGTCAACAAAAATCCACAAGATAACCCAATAAATAAAGAGGATGCATTTGTTTACAACTAGTTTAAGCAGTTGTAAATCCAAATATTGACTTAGTTATCCAACGAGTGACACTCAATCTTGGCTCGAAAACGATTCCACAACTCCAGCCTTCTTTTACAAGAACTTGCCATGAACAAACTCGTCCACAATCTAAAAGTCCAATTGCTTTGATGAACTCTTTAGGAGTAATAGCACCTTTAATTTGGGCTAGAGACGGAGCCAGAAACTATTATTGGCAGGGGCTAGGGGTCAAAATATTTGGCTGCTAGCGGCCAATAGGTTGAAAAAACAAAAAATATTACCTTATAATTTTTGTTTTACCTTAAAAAAATTTTGTTCTTAGGAATTGGGTGGGGGACATGGCCTATCTCAATCCTGGCCCCCTTCCTCTGTCCTGAATTAGGTTAAGTATACTTTAATTGTAAACTCATGGATTTTATGGTTGGATTTAAGAGAAATGATAGGGAATTTTGGACTTTTAAGGATTTTTTGTTAGGGTTAAACGTTCGAAGTTGGGCAGCGAATGATCAAGCCGAACAATCGAGAAGAAAGTCAGAACGTTAGAGAGGAAAATAACTTGAATGCTTAATTGATGCAACCCTAGCTATGAACGTTCGATGACGGTGCATGTAATTAATTAAAATTTGACTCCTCATCCCTTTGGTAGGTGCACATAGCCTTTAAATTTATGCTTTAATTTTCGCCCTTTGCGTCATGTTGTTTTTTGGGCTTCCCCGACACATTTTGAGAAACCCAAATTTTTGGGTTCAGGGATGAATTGAATATGGTCGCAAAGTGAATTGACGGAAGAGCACCACCATGTGTGAAAACTAACCAAGTCCAAACATTAACCACCATTCACCTCCGCTCCTAGTGTTTCTTGAGGAAGAAGATAAAAAAGCATAATATATTAAGAAAACAATTATTTTATTATAATAACTATGATTAACATCCTAGCACAAAGAATATATCCCCAACTTCTTTTTATTTGGAAAGAGAAATGTTATATATATTCTTATTTCGAGGTAATAAACAATGGTCTATAAATTGTAATATACACCACTTGCTTTTCCATGACGTCGGTGGCATGCATACTAATTCACAACATATGCAAATGGATGTGTAGGTATGAATATCGTAAAAGTTAATTCTACATTGAAATGATTGGACAAGCTAGGGACCAATCATCATGCCCAAAAGTAATGCTTCTCTAATACAAATGGTCCCAAGATTTCCATCAACTTTACATGATTTTGGTCACTGATTTCTCAAATGATTGATTATAAAAAAAATTGATACAAATTGGACCAAGACTGCGTTCCACCATAAACATGAAAAGAGGGAGAAAGCCCACTCAATTTCCTGTGCCCAAATCTGTCTCCCATGTGACTTACCAAAAAGCAATGCTATACATATACCACTTCATTGCTACACTATGTTGATATGATATTTTATCAATTTATCTTTAGATCAAACATTGTTAAAAAACAAAACAATCTAATAACAAATTGACAATGTTACGTTAGCATGGTAAAATAGTAATGTGGTATATAACATTACTCATTTGGAGCTTGGAGCTCCCGAATATTTCCTCCCATAATAGTTTTAAAAAGGAAAAATTTTTCTTTTTTTTTACATGTACGCATAAGGAGGGGGAGGAGATTAATGGAATTAGTGATTTTCACTTATTGAGATGTGATCTTCAGCCGATTGAGCAAGCTCTTAAGAACAAAAATTTCACTTACTTTCCTAAGGTTTCTGCATTTTTGTAATCATGCTCTCAAAGTTTAAAAAGTTACAATGTCAGGTTGTCATGTTTTAAAATTTTTACAATGTCACTGATCATACCGTTAAGGTTTAGGGTTAAATTAAATGGTAAACGGTTGAAATACCTCTTATACTATTGTAAAAACTAGTAAAAATACAAAATTACCCTTCATTTATTTTTTTAAGTTAAAAAAAGTATTAAAAAAAAAAAAAAAAAACACCCACAACCTATTTATGACGCACGGCCTGGGTCACAAATCACAGCTCTTGAGATGAAGAGAGATCCTTCAACGTTATTGTTGCTTTGCAAGCAAATCGAAAATGAGAAAGAAACAAATTAAATGGAGATGAATAAATAAATGAAGTTTCTTCTTTTTAAAATCAAACCAAAATGAAGATTTATATATATATATATATATATAATCATGTGCCTTTCCAAGATGATTGTGTGAATTGATCCAGATGACGTGTGTCTGATTGGCCTTGAGATACTTGTGTCCGATCTTTTATTCCATCTTCCAATCCTAAGAAAAAAGAATACTTTTATCATTCAACAGTCGATGGCTTGAAGAGGGGCCCATCTTCTTCTGAACCAACCTACTTGGCACACCGTCACACATTCTACTTTTTCTTTTCATTTTTTTCCTTTTCTTTTTCCTGCCATCCAAACTACTTTTTCTTTTCTTTTCTTTTTTTGGTTTTTATCTAATGCCCCTTAAAATATCATTTTCATTAGGGCAAAGACATACTAACCACTTTAATGATTACAACACCAAAATCTTTGACTGCTCTCTCTCTCTCTCTCTCTTCCACTAGTTGTCTCTACAACATTAATTTGTCAGTTTAAAAAACAAAATACACTGACAAATGTGTAGTGTTTTAAGGGCAATATATATATATATAATCTCTCCCTTGATAGATTTCTATATATAGGTTAACATTAATATCCTCAAAAGCAAAATTGAAGTAATTGTGATGACCTTTACACCTCAAATATGGCATGAGTTACAGCAAGAGAGGGAGTTTTAGGAGTGATGAAAGAGGGTCTTTTCCGAAAGACTCTTTTATGCCTTTTTTATCATTTTCGTCCCCAGAAGAACCCCCTCAACCTTATGTGAAGGAGCTTTTGATTTGCACAAAGAGATTCCACACTCATCCCATTTCTCCAATCAAATGATAGAGCTTACTTTTGTTTGCAATCCAGCCCTTTGGTTCACATGGGATTTACACATTTTTTTTATTTGACACAGAGAGAGGGAGAGAGAGAAGTGTGCATGTTAAAGCCATGCAACCTTTCACACGATCGATCTTAGAGAGAGAGAGAGAGAGAGAGAGAGAGGAAAAATAAAGCAAATGAAGTCCAAAGGGCAAAGGGGTAGTTGGCTATCAAGGCATTAGATTCCCATATTTCGGCTCTGTCTCTTATTTTAGTTTGTGCACAAAAGACAAATCTTCTGATTCTTCTTTAATTCTCAGGTTATGAGACGTAGCTTTCATGTGGATGTTCTGGGAGAGCCATGTAGTTTTCCAAGGGCATATCTGTCATTTGGCTTCAGCACTCCCACTGTATCTTTCTATTTTCTTATTTGCACTTTGGCAACTTGTTGAGTTTACCAGCACATTAGTCTCACTAAAATAATAGTATCTTGTAATTCCCATATCTGAGGGCATCTTTTCCCTCCTAAATGGCTAAATGTATAGGATTAGGGTAGAAGACTAATTTGATGCTGACCAGGTCTACTATAAAAACGATCATATCTTTTGATTTTACTATTATGATAATTTTGGTAGAGTTTGAAAGATTATTCAAAGAGCTATAAATTCATATTTAATGAAGATTTCAAAATTTCAACTTTTATTTAGTCAAATCTATCCATCAATAAAAATTCAATGATCTGGTTAGGGAAACACAATATATTCCATGATAGATTCTCAATCGATTGAGAATGTTGCATATGGTCTCCAGACAAAAACCCGAGGAACGTGGTTTGATAACTTGGTTGACAAAGCAATGGCGAGCATGGCTCTTTAGGATTTTGGAATCTTTTTCGTATTAAAATTTAGGGTTTTGTCATATAGGCTTGTTGCGCAATCAACCGTGCTTATAGCTTGATTGATTGAGTTGTGGCAGGGTAATTTTGTCTTCTATTTTCAAAGTTGCAAAGGAGTGGGTATTGGTTCGGTTCGGTACAACCATTTTCGGTCGGTTAATCAAAATTGTCAGTTAAATTAGCTAATTCACCAATTATATTTTGATAAGGATTTGTTTCGAAAGTTTCAGTGAAACGAATATCTTGGTTAAAATCGTTTCGGTTAACTGTGGGCTTTTTAAATTGGGACAAAAATTGATTGTTTTTGGGGGCCTAATTTTTGTTTTTTTTGGGCTAAAATAGCTTTTTGAACCAAACAAATTTTAAATAGGCCCATTATTTAACACAATAAGAGTCCACCATACGTATGTTCTACACTCCTACTAATAAATTGGTCCTAGAATATTTGTTATCGATTAATTCGGTTACTTATCAGTTAATTCGGTTAACCGACAAAAAAATATTTGTACTGATTAATCAACCGAACCGAACCGATGTCGGTATAAAAATTCTTAACCAATCACCGATTGACTTATGGGGGTAGGTGGTTAATGTCGGTTCGGTCATAGCCGATAGGCAGTAAACAGTTAATCTGCCCACTTCTACTTGCAACCCTATTTTCTATTCAAGTTCAATAAAGACGACATGACTGCACAATATATTGTTTTATCAATTTTCTATGAATAAGAATAGTCCATGAAGAGTTTTTGTTTATTTATTTACTTTATTTTATTTTTAGTTTTCTTACAAATCCTTGTTTTATCAATTTTCTATTGATATAAAAGCAAAGCAATTGACACGACGATCAGTACTATGGGTTCACCATTGGTCTGAACCTACTGCTCCTCCTAGCCGTAGTGGCCACCAAAATTGTAATGCTCCCAAATTTGGCCTTGATTAGTCTGATAGGATTACTAACAATTACCCCAATATAGCTAACTAGTACCTAACTATGAAAACCACCCCTCTAAGCATTATCAAAGTTAATGCATAGGAAGGTGTAATTAATCTGAGAAATCTAATAACCATAAAAAGCATATATTATCGTCGAAAACATAGACACAGAGCAGCTAATAATAACCTAATCAAACCTGGTAACAAAGTGAAGATCTCTATCTTAAGCAATTTCGTAGTGGCAATATTGCCACTCTCATCTTCCTAAAAAGAGGTTTCCTACAATATGTAATAACTGCATAAGTCCAATGACTTAGTAAATAAACCTCACAGTTGGGTATGACATGAACCAGTTATAATGAGTGAAAATATACTTGTAGTTTGACAAAGATTTGAAAGATGTGTTGTCTTTGTTAATACACCATAAAAATATCTCTTGGTGAAAAAATAGGTGTACTTCCAATGACAATCGCCTAAGTCTTTTAATACAAAAACTAATGCTTTTAATATGTCATAACTATCATATATGGTGTACCCGACATATTACCCATTCTCAGCAAGGTTGACACTATCCCAATGGACCTGTAATACAATGGCATTGCTCCAGCCATTGTACACTACCATCCATAACACTAGTAGCCCAACCGAGTCTGACCTCGGGTGGCCCATACTACTAATGAAGTACGTCATGTAGTGACCCCCTAATTAAGGCAGCGCCAGTGACAAAATAACCATTTGATCCAAGGCCCTATATCACATCAACACATGTTTGACCATAAAATCAACTTTATATAGCAAGCCCATGGTCATTATACTGCACGTACCGGTGTACCATATCATACGATACATCTTATCAACTAGTTATTAAGGTAGTTACCAAGTTATACAAAAAATATAGGCATGCTCATATCATACGCGTGCTAAGTCAACTAAGATATCACACGTTTTTAAGGAAAGCAATCGTAAGTCTTCACTTACCTCGTGCGCTTGCTTGAGTCCTTTGACATTGCAAATCTTTGCTATAACGAAATATGACACATCATTATATGCAACAATAGAGAACTCTTCGAGAGATACAATAAGTTCTATCTAACGAAAGGGACCGTTGAAACCCTAAGCTCGCACATGCGGGTTTCTGGGCCTGTGTCATGCCCTCTGAGCTAATACTCAGGACTAGGGGTGAACATTCGGCCAGAACCTCAAATATGGTCATGTGGTTCTAGGGTGTGGTACATCTCATCCTGAGATCCTAATGGACACATGTAAAGTAACATATCATGCTAACATGCAAACTTAAAGCAATAAAAGGTGGGTCGAAATCTCTTTAAAGTGTTCTTGGTCTTTGAATGAAAATGGGTACAAGAACATATCAAGGCATCTTTAAAACTTGTAATACTTAAGAAAACAATAAGAACAACATGAAGGCTATGGAAATGGACAAGAAAATAGCAAAACCACCATGACTTCCTCATTATCCTTCAAAATCACTTCCCTTTCTAGGGTTAGGGTTTTCTAGTGTGAGGAGGGGTTGAGAATTGAAGGGAGGGGTTTATATAGGGGCTTAGGGCTTGCTCTCTAAAAAGATGCATAACAGGTTAAAATTACTTTTTAGAGTGTCAGCAAACATTTTGGTACAATTGGGTGAACGTTCGGATACTATTTCACAATGGACCAAAGAGTTCAAGCGTACCTTTGGGTATTACCTTGTTAGGTTTAGTTTGGCCTTATTTAATGATCATAACATTTGTGTGTTTTTCCCATTCTCCTCCAAGTGTCAAGGTAAAAATTGGATGTTTGATAGAGTTCTTTGCCTTCCATGTTGGATGGAGTGTCAAAATGTGCTCGTAACGACACTAAGGAGTGCTCTCTAGTTTTACGTCAGGAACCCTATTAGGACAGAACATGTAATGGGAAGTTTATGTTTCCTTGTCAGAAGGTGCGTCAGGTCGGGGCATGTAACAGGAAGTTTTTGTTTTCTTGTCAGAAGGTGCGCCAGAACGGGACATGTAACAGGACTGAAACTGAACCTATTGTTTTCTCGTAAGAAATCTCATTAGGATGGGCTTGTGACGGGTATTTAGATCTACTTTTTACTCTTTGCGTCTTATGAGGATTAACTCATGTTATGATGAGGATGGTTTAAAATACATATTTTGCCCTTCTTGTCAGAACGGAAGAAAATCTCTGTTAAGACGGAAAGAAGTAAAATCCAAATCTATAAATACCGGTGTTTTCTGTAGAACTCTTTGAACCACTCCATTTCCATTTATGCTCTTCTGAGTTTGGAGGTTTTCGGTGAAGAAAGGGTTGATATTATCACTCATGGACCCTTCACCATTGTTTGTACCAAGTGGAGTTTCTAAAAGCTTCAAGCTTTCCACCACTTGGGGTTTTTGTTTTTGTTGATTTCAATTTACACCATACACTTTACTCAACTGCAAAGAAGTCTAACGAAGAGTCGGTAGGGAGATGCACTGCATGCAGGTGGTCACGATGGAGAAAGGCTAGGAAGCTTGATGTTCTTACTAAGTTTGGTTGTCCTACAGGGACTGAGTATCGTCTAGTCTGCAACTATGAATCTTCATATACTGATTTCTCGGGTTTGATTGCATAACACCCCGAGAATTAATTAACTGGTAATTAATTTCACGGTTCTTCTCCTAGCCTTATTCCACTCCGAACAAGACTCAAGGACCTCTACTCTTCCAAAACAAAGGATACTAAGTAGAGAAAAGTAATTAAGTTCTATAACATTGAATCATCACAACCAAAGCATCTAACCAAAGATCATCAAAGGAACAAAAATTACACTATACATATCATCGTTATAAGGGATCTATGCTATATCTTAGTATGCAAGCATGCATCAAGTTCTAAGTCTACAATATAACTTAAAAGTACTAGTTACCATGAGTACTTGCTTAAGCTTACAATAAGTCCTCAAGCATCTCCCGAATTGAATCCTCCAACATAATCGGATGCTTCGCGAAATTTACTATCTATAACAGTATAGTTGTACATATGAAGAAAAAGGAAAATAATGCAATGGTAAGTCTGACGACTTTGTGAGTAGAAATGCACATGACATACCCGTCATTAAATGGTGAACTCAATTCTTTATAAAGCACATGCAATATTATGAGATGAAAATTTATCACGGATGTGATATATATATATAATATGCTTATAATCATGAGTAACAGTAATAGTTCAATCATATGGTCTACCCAAAATATTACCACTTCTCAGCAGGGTTGATGTTGTCCCAAGGGACCTATAGTATAATATCAGTGCCCTGAATATTACACGGCTACCGTACATAACACTAGTGGCACGACCGAGTCTAACCTCGGGTGGCTCACACCGCTAATGATGTCCGTCCTATAGTAACCACCAATTGGGAATGGCTACACATAGGTCACAAAACCATTGGATCCAAAGCCCCCCCNCCCACACACACACACACACACATTGACCATAAAGTTAACCCGTATAGTAAGCTCATGGCCATTATACCATACGTACTAGTGTACCATGTCATACGATGCAATTAGTCTTATTAGTCTTTTACATGCATAGTTTTACAAATCTTATTATTATCTTATTAATCGACACACATTTTCACAAAAGAGAGGTCTCAGTAGTTCCAAAATGTATTTTATGAGAGTTGCAAAATATGCATGTTTGATATATATATATATAATAGATATGCAATGTAGAAAAAGTAACAACAAAGCATCCATGTGAGTTTGTGCTCACCAGAGTCATAAAGCTCCTCCATGTAATTCTCTTAAGGCTCCATAACCTCGAATACTGAAAAAAGACCTATCATTAGTTATAAATTCAACTAAAACAAACCTAGAACATGAAGACAGAGGCTATCAGACGATTGGCCAGAGTGGCATTCACTAGAACATTTCTGACCGTATGTCTGGTCTCGTGGCCATATGTCCGCTGAAATACTTCGTACCGTATGTCCGGGCTCGAGGACGTACATCCACTTAGAGAGTTTCAGGTAGAAGCTCATTTGGTTCAACCGTCCTCCTATCCTCTCAAACTGGTTCTAAGGCTACCAAAAGCCTTTCCTAAGACCTCCTATCTCAAAACAATATCTCCATGCAAGAGAAAATATGCCCAACAATAATTAAATGCTAACTCATGCTTAAACCAATAATAAGGGCAACAACTTAACTAGAAGCTACTAACTACAAACTGAGCTAACTATGAAAAGCATTTAAGCAGCATAACGACTAAGGAAATGAGCTAAGTTTAGAAGATTATCTCCTTGAAGCAAAACTTCAAGAACCTCCACTCCACTAGCTCTGAACTCACAAATCTCACACAAAACACTCACAGAGGGTCTCCAGAGGGTTTAGGGGTGGATTAAGTGTGAAATGGGTGAGCAGGTGAGGAATATTTATAGGGCTGGAAAGTGGCGTACTGTAGTGACCCAAATTATTAACTAGGCATAAGTAGCTTAGTTGGGGGAGTTAATTTGGGCTTTAGGTCACTAAGGACACTAGAGGGGCAACTTGCACTTTTGGGCGGACGTACACTAGGTCTGGCGAATGTACGCTGCTGTCTGTAGTGCAAAAGTACGAGGGGACCACCAGACGTATGCTCTGCAAACCGTACAGGTGAACGTACGTGGGACCACCAAACGTACGCTACTTTTTGGAATACCATCTAGTTAATACCTAGACGTACGAGGCAGCCTTTGGACCGTTGGGCAAGAACCACCGGACATACACCCCTTTGGCCGGATGTCCGCTACTTTGGCAAGGAGTTGGTAGCAACCCTCTCCTATAAATAGCCCCATACCCCTCTTCAAATCTCAAGGTTTTTCAAATTGCCCTAGGCTGCCAGTTTGTGTTTGTGAGTGTTTTGTGAGCGTGTGTGAGGTGTTTGTGTGTTTTGGAACATTCGTGAGGTAGAACTCTTGCGGTTTTATTTCAAGGAGGAAACATTCAATCCTTACCTTTTTAAATATGTCGTTATGCTCCTCAATTTCTGTTTGGTTGTAGTTGTTAGCTTTAATACGCTTTGAACCTTGTTTAGGTTAGCACTTTGTTAGCTTAGCGTTGTTACATTGCATGAAGGTTATAATCTAGGCTAGGAGGCTTTAATGTGTTTCTAGTAGCCCTAGGAGTCAGAGGCAGACAGTGGAGAGAAAATGATGTTCTCCCTGAAAACCCTCAGAGCGGACGTATGGTATCGTGACCAAACGTACAGCCCGTCGTGACATGATGGACGTACGGCCCTGAGCCCAGATGTACGGTCAATGTGTGACAGGGGACTTTATTCTCACCAGCCATCCCATAGCTCCTATTTTCCTTATTTTAGAGTTGTTTTAGTATATTTAGGACTAATAGAAGGTTTTCCACAGATTTGGAGAACCCGGATCTTTCGGAGTATTTAGAGACGCTTTTTGATCCAAGTGAGTTTTAACTCACATAATGCTCATTGCTATTTTCCATGCACTGCACATCTATTTTGTGTATCGAGAAAACACACAAATTTTACAACTCTCACGGTTTATACTTATTGCACATGAACTCTGGCATTTTGAGAAAAACGTTGTGCTGAACATGTTAACCAAGTGAGACTTATAAAATGACATGTATGTAAAATACAGACAAGACAATTTACATCGTTCAACATGATACACCGGTACGTGCGGTAGTAATGGCCATGGGCTTACTATACATGTTAGCTTTATGGTCAAATGTGTGTTATATGAGGGCTTTGGATCCATTAGTTTCATGACCACGGTGAAACCATTCCCAATGGTTCGGTCACTATAGGACGAACGTCATTAGTCGGTGTGGGCCACTCGAGGTCGGACTCGATCGTGCCACTAATGTTATGTATGGTATATTGTGCAATGGCTGGGGCACTGGCATTGTACTATAGGTCCCTCGAGACAGTGCCAACCTTACTGAGAAGGGATAATATCTCGGGTAGACCATACTGTTGAACTATGACTGTTGTTTACATCATATGCATATACCATCGATTATATATATATATCACATATAATGTAAGCTGTCATGATGGAACTGCTTTTGCTTATTAAACATCCGAGTTCATTACTAAACTGGAGTGGGTATTATCTGCGTTAAAAATCACTAAGTCTTAGACTTACCCTTTCCTTTGTGTTTCATCTCCTATTTCGATTGTTATACGGTTTAGCCGCTTTAGATGAGGATGCCGTCGGAGCAAACTTGGGTGCTAGCTCAGGACTTGATCTGTGTGATCTTTGAAGACATGAGTCCTATTTGGTTGCGTTCGATGCGGGAGACTGGAGGATCTACTCATGCAGACATGATAGAGATTTTAATTTTTTTAGCTCTACTTAAGCTTAAGTCTAGGCTTTGATCTGTTGATCTTTTGTGTACTATGTTGATATTTTGTTATTCTGGGTTGTATCTATTTTCCTGATGATGGTCTGATGACCAGTACATTTGACAACTATTTATGATATTATGATGACGTCGTACTTTATCTCTGGTATTACTGTGTGATGTTTCACTTATTGTCTCTTCATCCCATAGTCTTAATAATGTCTTCTATTGCAATTTTCTCGTTACGACGAGGAAAGTGAATTCCCAGACATCTTGTTTTGAGAGGGACAAGGCTGGGATGGTGTGCCGTGGGATCAATTATTAGTTAATTGGGTCGTCACAGTTGGTATCAGAGCTTATGCTCTAAAAGGACTATAGGATAGAGGGAAAAGAGAACTTAGGCCATGATCACACCAAAGAATAGGTTAGAAGGGAAACTAGGGTTTAATCTCTAGGCTTGGTCGCTTGGTTCTAGAAGAGTCGGTTTTAACTCTGCTCTTCCTTGTAGAGAATGCCTCCCCGAAGGAACCCTGCAACCGGACCTAACTCGCTAGAGATCGGAGGTCCTGAGGGAAGTGTTCACCCCGAGCTTGTGGACAATCTCATTGATGAAGCAACCCTCCCAGGAAGCCAAGTGATGGATGCAATTGGCCAGTTGAAAGATGGCCAGCTGAAGGTACTGGATGTTCTCTAAAGGATTTCTATAGTCATCACTCGGAAGTTTTGACGGGAGAGGCAACCGCATCCGTGCTGAGAATTGGCTGAACGACGTGGAGGAGTTGTTAGCTACCCTTGGATGTACGAATGAGCAGAAGGTGGCTTATGCTGCTTACAAGTTGACT
The DNA here is from genome assembly GCA_006937295.1 of Carpinus fangiana. NCBI lineage: Eukaryota > Viridiplantae > Streptophyta > Magnoliopsida > Fagales > Betulaceae > Carpinus > Carpinus fangiana. Next base: position 23,619,048 of record CM017327.1, read on the forward strand.
AGAGAAGCTTAGCACTAGTGGCAGGACAAGAAAGTGGTGCTTGTCGCTGACTTGGGTTCGGAGACTGCCATCTCTTGGGAAGTCTTCAAGCACGAGTTCAATCAACACTTCTTTCCCCGAGTCATGCAGGAGGTGAAGGCACGAGAGTTTTTGGATTTGGTCCAAGGAGAGAAGACAGTGATTGAGTATGCCGCAAAGTTTCTGCAGCTATTGCGTTTTGGGTTATACTTGTAATACCTCGATAAAAACCAACCTTTTTATTAAACAAAATCTTTTCTATAAGAGCAATCACAAAGGTTTTCAATGATGGTGTTTTAACAAGACCCAAAACCCTTAGTGTTAACTGAATCACGCTTTGAACCTTTGGAAAATAGAAGCCAAACACTAACCCTTAGGAAGTGGACCTACACTAGGTCTGGCAGACGTAGCTGCTGTCTGTAGTGCAGATGTACAGGTGGGGACCACAGGACATACACTCTACAAATAGTACAGTGGACGTACGTGGGACCACTGAACGTATGCTACTTTTTGAATATCCTTTGGGTAATACCTGGACATATGAGACACCCTTTGGACCACTATGCAAAGACCACCGGACGTACGCTAGGGTCGCCAGATGTCCGTTGCTAAGTCAAAGAGTTGGTGGTGAACTTTCTCTATAAATAGGCCGTCCCACCTCCCATTTCTCATGCCCATTCCTATCCCCTGGTATGCCCCTAGGCTGCCAAAATCCTTCCCTTGAGTTTTGAGTGAGGAATTGGTGAGAATAAGCTTCAAGGAGGAGTTTCCAAGGAGGGGAGACTATGTCCATGCTTAGTTTCAGGGTAAGCTCTGTTCTCTTTGTGTTTTGCATTGTTTTATCTTATATTTCTGCCTTGATAAGGTTTTTCAAGTATTCATTAAGCATTCTTCAAAGATAATGACGTTTTCAAAGGATTCTTTCAAAGTTTCGTTGTGCTGTAATTTCTTGCATTGCATGTGCTGTCTTGCTAGCTTAGAAGAGGTTTAGAGGTCTATAAATGCCATTAGAAACATGCACTATTTGAATCTTAAAATAGTGTGCTTAACACACTGAGCGGACGTACCCCATCGAGGCCGGACGTATGGTCGGTAGGCAGAGCACCGATTTTTTATTTTCACATGTGTATGCTTAGGCTTAGTCATATTTCTAGGTTTCGTAAGGCTTAGAGCAACGGTGTCTTGTATCCGTTATAACAGGATTTAGCTTGGTCGGAGGATGCGCTCGAGTGGGCGAGGTAAGAAGACACTTACACCCTTTTTACGTAAAACGTGGGATATGTCAGTTGACTGACCATGAGTATGATATGAGCATGCCTATTTTCTGTAATTACTTGGTAATTGTGCTATTAATTGACTGTTAAGATGCATCGTAAGATATGGTACGCTGGTACGTGCGGAATGAACGGCCATGGACTTACTATATAGACTACATATTATGGTCAAATGTGTGTGTTATATGGGGCTTTGGATCCATTGGTTTTGTGGCCACGGTGCAACCATCTCCAATGGTTCGGTCACTATAGGACGGATGTCATTAGTTGGTGTGGGCCATCGGGGAACCAAAATTTGATCGTACCAAATTTAGTACTTGCAATAGAACGAACCGTGGTTTGTATAGTGTTTGTGCAAGTACGTGTTCGTATCCACAGATAACCGTGAGTTGTTTAAAAAAAAACTAATTTTACTTCTAAATTTATATTATCTTAACCTAGCTCCGAGTGGGTGTTTGTGAAACAAATGAAACATAAACTAAATAAATTGCAGTGAAATAAACAAAAGAAACACTAAGGTTAAAGACTCCACCTCACCAAATTAAAAACGCTAGTTAAATGCACTAAGTTAATTAATCCGTCTATCGATTGAATCAAAGCTTAATCTATTGCGCCTATTGAAGGATTCAAAGAATCTGTCCCTTTGACGAAAGACAAAACATAAATGATTTAGTCCAAAGGATCCAAAGTGAATATGATTTAACATGAACTACAATGGATAAATGAATGTAAACCGAAGGATGAAATGTATCCATCGGACAAAAGACAATGAATAAACAACTACGGCACAATCGAACTCGATTTTGTCACTAAACCAAATTGAAACAACTAAGTGGTATGTAAAAGACGGAAATTAAATAATATAATGTAAAAACTAGCATAAGATTAATGGTAAGGCTTTATCCTCAGCCTTAGTTGAGGATTTAGCCTCCCATGTAATAGGGAGACACAAGCAAACTAAAATAAGACATTAAATTAAAGCAAGTAAATAAAGTTGACAATTAAATGGGCAGGACAGTGCCAAACAGAGGCAAAAGCTCTCAAAATGAGCCTGTAAAATGTCAATTGTGAAAATATTACACAAGGGGCGTATTTATAGAAAACTAAGGTGCTGCCAGGTCACATAGGTGCGCTCTATCGCAAGCATTGCTCTCGAGCGCAGGCATGTATGCGATCGATCGTGAAAGGCGTGCTTGATCGCTCGTAACTGCCTCAAAAATTCCACAGCACAAGGATAGAACGATGGCGGCTAGGGCAACGCGTGAGATGCGGGCTGACGAGGCATGCACTAGATCGTAGGCCTTGGGTTCGAGCACACTACGCTCGATCACCCGTTGTGCGCTCGAGCGTAGTGGCAGGGAACAGAACTTCACTTCTTTTGCACTTTTTCATCATTTGCAACCATGGTTTGAATGCAAGGACCTGCAACATCATAAAACACTTAAACAAGCAAAAACATTAAATAATAACAAGGCTAAAGGCTTAACAAACATAAATTAAGGGGTCCGAATAAGCACTAATTGGCACTCATCAAATACCCCCAAACTTATATTTTGCTAGTCCCTTAGCAAAACAAAATGAAAAATACAATTAAAACATAGGTCCGCTTTTGTGGGAGAACAGTTGCATTTAGCATATTGCAACAACCCTTTTAAACCTCTAGGCATTCCCTAGAGGACGAGTAAAGTCTCGTGAGGGTTTTCCAGGAATGATTCCCACAAACATTGTACAATCATTTTATTCTCAACAATGCAACAATATAAAAATCATGGTTCTTATTCATGAGCAAGCTTAACTAAACAAACACCATCTTCACAATTTTCAAGGAATTATCAATCAAGCTACTAACATGGCATTATGAGACATCACACGAATCAATTCTAGTGAAAGTGAAATTAGCACATAATTATGGGACTTCAAAAATAATCTTAATCATGCATGCTTCGACACTCAAAATTTATCAGACTACCCATCAGACACAATAAGCGAGGTTTATTTCAGATTTTGTTGTTGTTGTTGTTGTGCTTAGCTCCTTTAAGCTTTCTAATTGACCCATGTATCAAGCGTTATGTCAATGACTCCAAAATCAAAAGGTTTTAGGGCATTAGGTGTAAAGACACCCCCAAGGACTTACTAACTCGAGTCAAAAAGGCTACGAAGCTTTGCTAACCAAGTCTAACTTCTCATTTTTTTACGCGAACACTCAATGCTTAATGAGGCAAGAGATCCGGTTACTCGGTGGAAAGCTCAAAATGATCATTTTCATTTTTTTTTAATTTTTTTTTTAAGAACAACCAAGGTTATCTTTCCAATGGGTTAACCAACTGTATCCAAGCTTACAAAACCAACATGACTAAACTCAAAATTTATACCCCACAAACTACGTGCCAATGTGCTCGTGGAAATCAAACTGATAATTTAATATCTCATTGTAGTGACCCAAATATTTAACTAAGCAAGTTAAATGGTTAATTTGGACTTTAGGCCACTAGGATCTGCCAGAAGGGCATTTTGGGGAATTGGACTTCTGGACCGGACGTATGCCAAAGGTACCGAACGTATGCTACTTTTTGGAATACCCTCCGGATAATACCTAGACGTATGAGACAGCCTTCAGACCGCTGTGGAAAGGTACCGAATGTACGCCCTTAGGACCGGACGTCCGCTTCTTTCTGGCCCTATAAATAACCCCTCACCCCCTTGCTCATTTCATACCAAATCCGCCCCTCAACCCCTTTCTTCACCCCTAGGCTGCCAGTAGGCTGTTTTGTGAGTATTGTGAGGTTTCGTGAGTGTTTCGTTGCTGTCGGAGGAGGAACTCATGAGGTTTCGCTTCAAGGAAGTAATGCTCGGTGGCCTATCTCTTTAGTTACGTCGTTATGCTACTCGATTATAGTTCTATGTTGCTAGTTATAGTTGTTAGCTTAGTTATGCTTTAATCTCGCTTAGGCTAGCGTTTTGATAGTTTAGCGTTGTTGTCTTTGCGTGGAGGGTTCGATCTGTGTTAGGAGGCCCTAGGACGCCTTTGTTGGCCTTAGGTATCGGAGAATAGGCGGACAGTGGAGAGATAATGAGGTTCTCCCTGAAAGACCTTGGAGTGGAGGTACTGTCTCGTGATTGGATGTATGGCCCAAAGTGTCACAGCGGACGTATGGCCTCGAGCCTGGACGTACGGTCAGTGTGTGACAAAGAAACCCTATTTTCACCAGCCGTCCCATAGCTCATATTTTCTTGTTATAGAGCTGTGCTTTAGTAGAAATAAAACTGATGATAGGTCTTTTCTCAGTATTTGAGGTTATGGAGCCTCAAGCGAATTACATGGAGGAGCTTTACGACCTGGATGAGTACAAACTCACATGGATGCTTTGTTGTTACTTTTCCTGCATTGCATGTATTTTATATAGATGTCAAACATGCATATTTTGCAGCTCTCATGAAATACATTTTGGAACTACGGGGAACTCTCTTTTGTGAAAACGTGTGTCTGTTAACAAGATAATAATGAGACTTGTAAAACTGTGCATGTAAAAGACTGATAAGACTAATTACATCATATGACATGGTACACCGGTATGTGCGGTATAATGGCCATGGGCTTACTATATGGGTTAGCTTTGTGGTCAATGTGTGCGTGTGTGGGGGCTTTGAATCCAATGACTCGTGACCAATAATGTAGCCATTCCCAATGGATGGTCACTATAGGACGGACTTCATTAGCGGTGTGGGCCACCCAAGGTTGGCCTCGGTCGTGTCACTAGTGTTACGTATGGTATGTTTCGTGCAATGGCTGGGGCACCAGCATTGTACTACAGGTCCCTCGGAACAGTGTCAACCCTGCTGAGAATGGGTAATATCTCGGGTAGACCATATTGTTGAACTATTACTGTTACAAATGATTATAAGCATATATTATTTTATATATATATCACCTGCATGATAACTGCCATTTCATAATGTTGCACGTGTTTTATAAATAAAAGAATCCACAAATTAATGACGGGTACGTCATGTGGATTTCTACTCACTAAGTCGTCGAAATTACCCTTGTATTATTTCCCTTTTTTCTCCATATGTACGATTATGTTGTTATAGATAGTGGATATTGTGAAGCATCTGGTTTCTTGTGGAGGATTCGATCCAGGAGATGCTTGATGAGTTATTGCAAGCTTAAGCGGGTACTCATGGTAATTAGTACTTTTGAGTTATGTTGTAGACTTAAGGTTTGTTGCATGTTTGCTGGCATATTAAGGTTTAGCATAGATCCCTTGTACTTATGTTATAGTATGATTTCCGCTGCTTTGATGATATTTGGTTGGATGCTCTGGTTATACTGATTAATGTTTGTAGTACTTTATTACTTTCGTTGCTTAGTATCCTCTGTTTTTGAGGAGTAGAGGTCCCGAAGGTCTTGTTCGGAGTGGAACAAGGCTGGGAGACGAACCTTTGAATTAATTACCAGTTAATTAATTCTTGCAGCATTACAGTTGGTATCAGAGCTGCTGCTCTTTGGACCGTAGGAATGGATCTATGCGCCGCATATCAAAGAAACCTTAAGCTTATTGCTGACCATTAAAACTCTTTCCATATTTTCTTCTCTTTTGGTTCAGCCTATTTAACCTAATAAGACAACCCTAGAAGAGTCAGCCACTTCCATATTCTTACAGCACCCAAAATAAAAACGAAAGAAAATTTTCTAATTGCTCTCTCCTCCTCTGTGTGCGTGTCAGGTATGATTCTCTTATCTCACAATTTTCTTTCTTCTTCATGTATGAACTTATTTTAGAGTAGGGTCAAATTGTAGAATATTTTGCCTTGGTTGCCATGTTTCTTGCACTGGGAAAGAAAGAATTTTTTTTTTTTTAAATAACTCTTCACGTGCTGCCACCTTGCCTTGGTAATAATAGTATCTATCCCACACCTGCCCTTGCCTCTTGTGGAGAAAAAGTTGTTGTCATGTACCATGCATATATTCATATTGGAGTTTTCTGATTTAACACTTAAGAATGGTGATATTTTTTCAGTTTCATCTATGGTTATGTTTAATATATATATATATAATGTTTTGAAGGAATTATAAATATATATACATGAGGACTACTCTAAAGTGTATATATATATATAATGATTGAAGTATTTATAGATACATGTACGTCTAGAACGTTTCAAGATAGATAGATATATATGATAATTCCAAGTATTCACCTATATAAAGATGTAGTACCTCGGCCTGTATATATAAGTACAATAAGGTTTGAAGTATACTTAGCTATATATAAATATAGAATAAATGAGAGAAATTTTTATAAATAAAAATATTTAAAGTACATTAAGATATATTAGATAAATATATGTATATGAATCCTAAGAAACAAGATAAATTATAGAATTTTATGGAAAAGCATACTTAAATATCTAAGTAAGTTCATTCTCAATTGTTTAGCAAGCCAATTCATAGAAGTAATAGAATACATTACTATGTCATGTATGAGGGTAGTAACGTGTCTGTATTTCCTTCAGGAGATTAGTTAGCAGTCAGAGGAAAATTCTTAGTTGCAGACAAGAGGTAAGTAAATTTACTATTCCTTCCAGAAAAATTATCATGCCATGTTATTTATGAAATTTTGTTTCAAATTGGAAATGATAATTTTTTTTATATTACCAAATTATGTTACATGCATGATAAGTTTGAGAAAAAGTAATGTTGAGAAAATAATGATGTCTTTAAGAAATTTTGAGAAAATGATGATAAACCCTCCTACATGATGCCTTACGATGTATCTAAAGAAGTGTTAAGAGAAGTACAAGAAATGAGAAAAAGTTTTACAATGAGAGCACATATATGGAGGAGAGTATTTTTGGCCCAAGAGAAACAAGAAAGAAGCTCGGTACCGATGCTAAGGATGGAGGCGCAACCGCTGAAAGAGGCTCTGCCAGAAGGTGGTTCCATCACAGTTTTATTTTGCCATGTTGAGTGCACCCAGAGTTAATTGGCTGGCCAGGGTACGGGGCTGCGGCCACAGTATCTCCTAGGTCGCAAGGACCGCGCAACTCTAGTATGCGGGGGTAACAGTATACATGGGCCCTAGTATGAGATAAAGGCTGTCAATGATTTTATTGATGATAATGTTTTTATTATGCTTTATGTTTCTTATGCTATTTTATTATTTAAAAGTATACTAGGAACATATGTAGTTATCAGTTCCATTTTTCAAAACGGGACAAGGAGTAAAACTGCCTATGGTTGTGAATTTCACTTACTGGGCCCCCTTTGGGCTCATCAGTTTTATTTTTTGTTTCAGGTGATGATCAGGTTGCTTTAGGAGGCTGGAATGGGGGCGGGCATGTTTAGGAATTTCTTGTGATTCACATTAGTCAAGTTAATAAGTGCGTTGGCACAGTTTCTTTTAGAGATTGATGGAATTATTTTAATAAGGAACGCTATTATCGTTTGCGATACATATTTTTGTTAAGCAGGAATATTTCGGTTTATTTTTAAGGATATGATATTCTAGAGTTTCATGCATTCATTTTATACTAGTCTTTTATTAATTGATAAACCTTATGGATCTTTGCGAGTAAGAAAGAGGATTAACAAACCTAACCCTTTTGGGCTAGGGATGTTACAACTGTCATTTCATAATGTTGCATGTATTTTATAAATAAAAGAATCCACAAATTAATGACAGGTACGTCATGTGGATTTCTACCCACTAAGTCGTCGGACTTACCCTTGTATTATTTTCCATTTTTCTTCATATGTACAATTATGCTGTTATAGATAGTGGATACTGTGAAGCATCCGATTCTTTTGGAAGATTCGATCCAAGAGATGCTTGAGGACTTATTGCAAGCATAATCGAGTACTCATGGTAATTAGTACTTTTGAGTTATGTTGTGGACTTAGGGTTTGTTGCATGCTTGCTTGCATATTAAGGTTTAGCATAGATCCCTTGTACTTATGTTATAGTATGATTTCTGTTGTTTTGATGATATTTGGTTAGATGCTCTGGTTATACTGATTAATGTTTATAGTACTTTATTACTTCCGTTGCTTATGTATCCTCTGTTTTTGAGGAGTAGAGGTCCCGGAGGTCTTGTTCGGAGTGGAACAAGGTTGGGAGACAAACCGTTGAATTAATTACCAGTTAATTAATTCTTGGGGCGTTACAGTTAGTATCAGAGCTGTTGCTCTTTGGACGGTAGGAATGGATCTATTGGGAGTTAGATCTGGATTCATTAGAGCTTTTTGCTCAGTGGAATATAGGACATGATCGATAAGGTGTTAAGAGATGATCTACCAGAGCACAGGATAGATTATATGTATACAAGGGATACAGAATTTCAATACCTACGATCTTGAGGATGTTGGACTTGAGGATTTTAGGGATTTTATACGGTATTGCAGTCAGGACAAGGACCGCTTTGATGGTGCAACCTTCGAGATTAGGTTTGATCTGCGCTAAGATAGCTAGATAAGGTCTTAAGCTTAGATCTGCGTTAGGTCTTTGGCTAAGGTGGTAGTAGTTTTGGGCGCTTAGTACGGATAGGTTTGCGATTAGGTTTGACATTTTGAGCGAGGCTCGGCTTAGCGCTTCTAGGTAAAGGGCTAATGATCATTGTGACTGCAAAGATGTCACCACGACCACGACATGGCGTCATTGGGAGCAATGATGATAGGAAACCATCCCAACCCGATGAAAGGACAAGGAACGTTCTAGACACTACCCAAGCATTGGAAGCTGTGGCAAGTTGTCTTGTGGAAGCATTGGTCAACGCACGAGGAGTCCCTACTCCAAGTAAAGGAAAATGTTGCTCTTTCAAGGAGTTCTATGAGCATCCTTTCCCTATGTTTAAGGGGAACCTGAACTCTGGAGAAGCGAGGGAGTGGCTTACGAGCTTGGAGGAGTTGCTGCGAGTTATGTACTGCACTAAGGAGCAAAGAGTCAAGTACGCAGCCTACAAGTTCTCTGGAGAAGCAAGGCGATGGTGGTACACTAAGAGGAACTCACTGGTGATGGAATTAGGAAGCGTGGAGGCCATTCCGTGGACTCGATTCAAGGAAGAGTTTTATCGGGAATACTCGTGGAGCTTAAGAAGGAGTACACCCCGAGAGTTGCATTCCAAGAAGGAAAAGTGTCATTGGTGCCATAGGTGTGGCAAACTGCATTTTGCGAAATGCAAATCAAGGGAGAATTTGTGCTACGGATGTGGCAAGGTGGGACACTTCATTCGGAACTGCAACAAGGCCAAAAGTAATGGTACTAATCCACCTGGAAGGAAATGATGGCAGGCCAAGGGTTAAGCGTAACCCTTAGAGTTGTTCGCCTTATTTTGTAGTCAAGGGCTGGGTCACTGGATGTTGCTAATACATCAGCCAGTTGTATTTTTCTTTGTACTTGCACTTGATTTAGGGTTTTGGACCTAAAAGTGTAACATTAACTAAGAGTTTTGTTAATGCATGGTGCTTGTTACGCTTTGTTGATGTGTTAATGATAAGATTCATGATTTTGTTGATTGCCCATTAGAAGTATGTTAAGGCATTATATTCTTGGACTTGGATTCTGGCATAGGGCAATTAGAGAATCTTGTACCCATTGATCTTGTATCGGATTACATGATTTTGGGATACTTTAGAACTAAGAGATTCGAGAGAATCTTTCTGTACCTAAATGGACTAAGGAGTTCTTGGGTACAGTTGTCTGTGGAGACAAAGGAGGTGACTAGAGCTGATCTTAGGATTATGATCAGGCTAGCGTAGTCGCTGATGCCCTGAGTAGAAAGGTGACGGTGGAGCTTAGCACTCTTGGAATTTCCCAACCCTAGTTGGTTATGAAATTCGCTAGGATGGGAATAGAAGTGATAGATGAGGGTGTGACGGCATGCTTGTCTAATTCGGTGGTTGGATTGGGCTTGCTTGTGATGTACCAAAAATAAAGTACTCACAAGTGTACAAGTCGTATGCAGTAAAGTGTGCGTACAAATGCGAGGTCGATCCACAGAGAATTTGTGTTCTTGTAAAAATAAATTTTCTATTCGAATAAATCCTATTTTAACCTAGTTCTGCGGTTGGTCGTGCAATAGTGACAAAACTAAATTGAATGAATTTAAATAATAATGAAAGTAAAATACTAAGGTTTCCGAATCCACCCCGCCGAATTAAACAACATATTCTCGCATTTTACACACACAATCGACAATAAAACACATTTTAAATCAGAGTTCAAAAATCATGAACATGGATGTAAAATCATTCGATGAATTCATCCGTTAAAGAATCACAACGAGTATTTAATTGAGATCAATCATCCACCGTATCCGTAGATCACGATGGATATTAGTCTCAATCCAATCACTCGATGTATCCCCAAACAAAACACAATGAATATTAACCAATGCATGAAATCACAAAAGATGCTCAATCACGTAAAGTAAATAAGCCATGGAATTGATTTTGCACAAATAAAATATCAGATTGCATGTAAAAATCATGAGAATACACTGTTTAATCATTGACGAGGCTTCAGCTTTAACCTTAGTTGAAGGTTTTGCCCCTCATGATCACAAAAGACATGTTATATTCAATTGAATTCATGAAAAACAAACACTTACAATCAAAAAGCGTTTACAAAGGCCTAGGCACGACAATAATCGTGTTTCTGCTCTCTACGGCGCCTCCCCATGTGTTTACAATGAAAAAGAAAGTATTTATAAGCTAATTTTAGGGTCTCAGCGTTGTTAGGTCGGCCGAGTGCGCTCGATCGCACTCGAGCATGCATTTCCAGTGTTGATGGGCGCAAGTGCGATCGATCACACTATATGTGCGATAGAGCGCAGATGCTTCAGAATTGGTGATGAGTGCCTAAAAGTGCTTATTTGAACCCCTTAATTTATATTTGTTAGGCTCTTAGTATTGTTAATTTCTAATTATGTGTGGTGTTTTTAGTGTTTTGAGTTGTGCAAGTCTTTATATCAAAAGTTGGCCACAAGAGAGCAAAAAGACACTAAGTGAAGATTTGGACCCCTGCCAAGTGCGTTCGACCACACTTGGTGCGTTCGAACGCACTCACGGTCGAACGCAGGGACACGGTCGAACGCAGTCCCCGTCAGCCCGCGTATCGCGCGGGTGCCCTAGGAGTCCATCGCTTCCACTGCGCCGTTACGTTTTTCTGCGGTCGAACGCACATTGTGCGATCGAACGCACAACTCAGCAGTACGTTCGAATGCACCTCCTACGTTCGAACGCACTCGTAGGAAATTTTGCCTATAAATAGGACCCAAGGCTTTTGGTCGAAACACATTCTCTTGGGGCGTTTTTAGAGAGCATTTTGCTACTATTTGCATTGCTCCTCCCCTTTTCAGTTGTAAGCTTTTATTTTACAGTTATTTTTAATGCATTATTTTAATTCAATTTTGTTTTGTTGTTCAATGGGTGGCTAGAATTTTCAACTTAGGTTGAAGATGAAGCCTCACCCTTAGTTTAAATTTCTTGCTTTTACATTTATGCTTATTTTTCGTTATTTAATTCCGCATTCGTCATTTAATTTCTGTGACAAATAATTGAATGGTTGTGTGTTGTTGATGCATTGATAGTCATCCGGTGATGTGTTCCAAGCCGGGTGCACAATGAGTGTTTGGTTGTGATTCAATATCCACTGTGATCCAAGGATACAGTGGATGATTTTATCCATAATCAATACTCATTGTCGCTCCTTAACGGTAAACACATTATTCGGTTTGACTTGTGTCAATTACCACAATAGAGTGTGTTGAAGGGTTTAAAGTTTAAAAAACGGAAAATGAGTGTTTAATGTATTTAGCTTATTCTTATTGGGTGAGGTTCATCTTTAACCTTAGTTACTTTTATCCCTATAGTTTTCATTTTAAGTTAATTTCTGCATTTTTTTAATTGTTCGAAATCAACCTTCCTTGGGACTAGGTTAAGATACGTTTAATTTGAGAGTTGTAATAGTTTTTAATTTCAAAACGCCGTTCTCTGTGGTTCGACCTCGCATTTTTACGCGCACTTTACTGCACACGATTCGTACACTTGCGAGTATTATTTTTGATACGATCAAATTTTGATGCGTTCGAACGCACTTGGCAGGGGTCCAAATCTTCACTTAGTGTCTTTTTGCTCTCTTGTGGCCAACTTTTGATATAAAGACCTGCACAACTCAAAACACTAAAAACACCACACATAATTAGAAATTAACAATACTAAGAGCCTAACAAATATAAATTAAGGGGTTCAAATAAGCACTTTTAGGCACTCATCAATTGGCCAAATCTAGTGAAATATGAATTTGTATATCTTCGAGTTAGCTTTCCAATAACACCAAGATCACTCCAATTTGAGTTCTACAACTCTAGATATGGCTGTTTTGGTGGGACTCATCTGGTGCAAATCACCGCTCGACTTAAATTTGCTTCCAATGCTCCCCGAATTGCCTTAAGTCCCAGAATTAATGTAGTTAGCCCCAAATGTACCTTAGCAACCTTCAAAACACCAAAACTAACCAAAAAGATCAGAAAATAACAAAGCTAAGGGTTTAACAAATACAAGCTAAGGTGCCCAAATATGCCCAAATATGCAATATTTGGCACTCATCAGCTTGCTTGAATTAAGGTCACTCGGTTGAAGGACCCTAAGTGCCCCAAGATCAGGCAATTGATAAGGCATAAGGGTTTTGTTTTAAGGATGTTGGGTTGCTCACCCATGAGTGTGTGTCGAAAGGTGAAGGACTAAGAAAGGAGATCTTGAGCAAGGCTCATCAGTCTCCATATACTGTACGTCATGGAAGTATCAAGATGTACAAGGATGAGTAGAGGGCAAAATTAGATTTTAGTGCAGACGGATGGTAAGTCAGAGAGGACTAACCAGATCCTGAAGGACATGTCATGGGCTTGCGTGTTGGACTTTAGAGGTAGTAGTACCTACCTTTCACTGAGTTCGTTACAGACGACTTTTGGAATGCCGCCTTACAAAGCACTTTATGGACGTAAGTGTCAGTCACCCTGGTATTGGGACAACGTTAGAAGGAAACAAAGTTGGGGCTTGAAATAATTGAAGTGCTTACTGTTGGACGAAGGATGAGTGCATCCTAGGGTCGGCAGGAGAGTTATGCCGATAACTAGGGATGACCTTCGAAACACGATGTAGGAGATCGTGTGTTCCTCAAGATATCGTCGATGAGGGAAGTGATGCGATTTGAGGAGGAATCGAAGATTGGCATACAGGGTTGCCTTACTGATGCAACGTGACTTAGTGGGCTGCAGCGAAGAACAACAAATACGCAGCGGATAGATAATTCTAGATCTTGATTCTATCAATGATCTGAGAACTCTTCTTGAAAATCTAGATACTCTCTAGCATTTTGAAGGAAAAAGAGGAATAAACTCAACTCTGAGTAATTCTCATTAATAAAATCAATAATCAAATAACAACTGCATTCTTAGGGTTCTAAGCATTTATTTATTGCCCTAAGACTCCTAATCCTAAGATAACAATGACATAAAGTCAGTTTAGAAGTCTACGAAAGAAAACTAAACCAACTAAAAGACTAACAAAGAAACCTAATTCAAATAAAAGACTTTAAAGATAAGATAGAATAAAAGACTAACAAATAAACCTAATTCAAATAAAATACTAAAAAATAAGATGTTGTCCTGATCTACATCACTTACCCTCAGACCTGATAACTCTTTTATCAAGATTACACTTGGACAGTATACCTATCCCTATTTTGGGTGAAGGGATAGTCGTGTATAAAAGAGTTTGTTTTCCTCTATAGGGTTATGGTTTGGATAACCATCGACCCGGACTGTATGTGGAATTACTCGACTTGGGTGTTGAGATTGTTGAGGACTAGTACAATGTAGGGAACACTGAGTATGATGTTGGTACATTGAGGTTCAAGGATTTTATTCGTATGGTTAATTTCTTTTGGGATGTGTGCCTATCTGTTATGGTTTTGGGTAACCGTTACATTTGGATTCTCTAAGAGTAGTCGATTAAGGTAAAGTTGCTTCCAGCTAGGAAAGTATGGAATCATGTCAAAGATACCCAAGGGCTTGGCTTGTTTTGGTGTATGTAGGAGTTGTTGGTTTGGCGATGATTGATATAGTGTGGGTAATATCGACTACGACACCCTTGGTGACTTGTAAATGGATTTGTGATAACTTGTGAAGATGCCGGCATGGATCGCTTTATATTGGATGAAGGAGGTTTGTGCTATGAGAATGAACGGGATAAGTTTTTTTTTTCAAGGATGTGGCTGAGCACAGACCTTGTAAAACTACGGACGTTAAAGTGATGTTACCATTTTTTCATGTGTTTTGGGGCTACGAAATTTCGAGGATGAAATATTTATAAGAAGGGAAGAATGTAGTGACCCAAATATTTAACTAAGCATAAGTAGCTTAGTTAAAGGGTTAATTTAGACTTTGGGTCGCTAGGATCTACCAGAAGGGCATTTTGGAAAATTGGACTTCTGGACCAAACGTACGCTAGGGTTGGCGGACGTACGCTCCTGTCTTTTAGCGTGGACATATGGTGGTCCCCCACCGGACATACGTTCTGCAAATAGTACAGCTGTACTCTGTGAATAGTACAGCGGACGTACGCCAAAAGTACAGCGGACGTACGCCCTTAGGACCGGACGTTCGCTGGTTTCTGGCCCTATAAATACCCCCTCACCCCCTCACCCATTTCACACCAAATCTACCCCTCAACCCCTTTCTTCGCCCCTAGGCTACAACTAGGCCGTTTAGTGAGTGTTTGTGAGGTTTCGTGAGTGTTTCGTTGCTGCAGGAGGAGGAACTCTTGAGGTTTAGCTTCAAGGAGGTAATGCTCGGTTGCCTATCTCTTTAGTTACGTCGTTATGCTACTCGATTACAGTTCTATGTTGCTAGTTGTAGTTGTTAGCTTAGTTATGCTTTAATCTTGTTTAGGCTAGCGTTTTGATTGCTTGGCGTTGTTGTCTTTGCATGGAGGGTTTGATCTGTGTTAAGAGGTCCTAGCATGCCTTTGTTGGCCCTAGGAGTCAGAGAATAGGCGGACAATGGAGAGAAAATGAGGTTCTCCCTAAAATACCTCAGAGCGAACGTACAGTCTCGTGATCAGACGTACAGCCCAAAGTGTCATAGCGGACGTACGGCCTCAAGCTCAAGCGTACGGTCAGTGTGTGACAGGGAAACCCTATTTTCACCAGTCGTCCCATAGCTCCTGTTTTCTTGTTATAGAGCTGTGCTTTAGTAGAAATAGAACTAATGATAGGTCTTTTCTTAGTATTCGAGGTTATGGAACCTCAAGGAAATTACATGGAGGAGCTTTACGGCCCGGGTGAATACAAACTCACATCGATGCTTTGTTGTTACTTTTCCTACATTGCACGTATTTTATATAGATGTCAAACATGCATATTTTGCAACTCTCATGAAATACATTTTGGAACTACGAGGAACTCTCTTTTGTGAAAACGTCTGTCTGTTAACAAGATAATAATGAGACTTGTAAAACTGTGCATATAAAAGACTGATAAGACTAATTGCATCGTATGACATGGTACACCGGTATGTGCGGTATAATGGCCATGGGCTTACTATACGGGTTAGCTTTATGGTCAATGTGTGCGTGTGTGGGGGCTTTGGATCCAATGACTCGTGACCAATGATGCAGCCATTCCCAATGGATGGTCACTATAGGACGAACATCCTTAGTGGTGTGGGCCATCCAAGGTTGGACTCGATTGTGTCGCTAGTGTTACGTACGGTACGTTTTGTGCAATGGCTGGGGCACCGGTATTGTACTACAAGTCTCTCGGGACAGCATCAACCCTGCTGAGAAGAGGTAATATCTCGGGTAGACCATATTATTGAACTATTACTGTTACTCATGATTATAAGCATATATTATTATATATATATCACCTGCATGATAACTGTCATTTCATAATATTGCATGTGTTTTATAAATAAAAGAATCCACAAATTAATGACGGGTACGTCATGTAGATTTCTACTCACTAAGTCGTCGGACTTACCCTTGTATTATTTCCCTTTTTTTCTCCATATGTACAATAATGCTGTTATAGATAGTGGACGGTTCTTGTGGAGGATTTGATCCAGGAGATGCTTGAGGACTTATTGCAAGCTTAAGCGGGTACTCATGGTAATTAGTACTTTTGAGTTATGTTGTAGACTTAGGGTTTGTTGCATGCTTGCTTGCATATTAAGGTTTAGCATAGATCCATTGTACTTATGTTATAGTATAATTTACGCTGCTTTAATGATATTTGGTTAGATGCTCTGGTTATACTGATTAATGTTTATAGTACTTTATTACTTCTGTTGCTTAGTATCCTCTGTTGTTTAGGAGTAGAGGTCCCGGAGGCCTTGTTTGTAATGGAACAAGGCTGGGAGACGAACCGTTGAATTAATTACCAATTAATTAATTCTCAGAGCGTTACACTCATGCTGCCAAAGAAAGTAACACAATTTAAAATTCCCTTAACAAAGTGATCATATGTTCATCACGTTAAGCTCACAAAAGAAAATAAAACCATAATTTAAAATAAACTGCATAATTGAAAACAAAATGTGCACACTTACCCCCAAACTTAAAATTCACAATGTCCACAGTGTGTGGATATAGAAAATACAAATGTAATGCAAGGGGGTTAGAGTACTCGACAAACCACTGAGGTGGTGCTGAAGAAGGTGCTCTCGGAGCTGGTGGCAACCTGTCTAAGATGGCTCGCAGCAAGGATTGCTATGCCTCAAATCTTTCCTCTACCTCGCACTGTGCCTGGCGTGCATCTCTCTCAATATTGGCGATTTTAAATCGCATGTGGTCCAAGCTATCCTATAAGGCAATCAAATCTAAGGCTCTGATAGTAATCGTCTCCTCTTGCTTCACCTCTTCTTCTTCTTCATCAGCTACATCTAGCTAAGCTACTGGCTCAACTGTCAGCTCTCCTGGCTCTAGCGCTGCTGGCTCATCCATGTCCATCATCTCTGGCTCATCTGCGGTTCTGGCCCGATGCCCTCGAGGCATGTGTGAATAGCTCTGATTCCACTGAATCCGGCCAAAATGTGGATGCTCAGTGATGGGCCCATCGTCCGGAGTGCCTTCTATGCCTTGCTTCCAGAGCATATACGTGATGAGGAATGGCAACGGTAATCCCCAGCTTCTGGTGATGCCTGAAGCTTGCTGGTGCACCCCTTCCTAGAATTTATGCAATTGCGTCCAGATAATCTCGGGAATGGAGCAGCAATAGCCTCTGTAAAATGAATACAGGGCAGTGAGGAATAGGTCTCGTCTTTGTGTTTTGTGTCCCTTGGGACACAAATTCCTTTATAGCACGGAATCCACAAACCGAAGTTGTGGAGGTAGCTTAGACTTGGTAGCGGCATTCTTATGTCGATCTGCAAATTGCCCCTCACACATGTCTGAGACAATGTCCTTTGTAGTGAGCATGGATGGGCGGGCTATCCACTGATCATCTGCCTCGGGCTGCTTCATATTGCACTTCAAGGCCTCAGCTATGTCAGCTACGGTCACCTCAACGTCTCTGCCGTCGATGGAAGAGGAGAGAACGTCTGGCCAGTTGCAGTCATATTTAAAATTTTCATAAAATGACCAGACCAGACGTTCATAGGCAGTGGATGTGACCGGCTTGAGCAGTCGCTTCAAACCGCAGCTCTTCAACTATTGAACCGCCCAACTAGTTGCCTCAAATTTTGACAAGTCCTTTTTGACTGCAAAAGACATCTCCAACATCAGCTTCCGAGACTGGAAAGAAGGCCTGGCTATTATGGCTTGTGTGCCATAGGATTGAGAAGAGCTTGGCCTCTAGGCACGCTGGAACTGGTTGGGGAATTCTGTCGAACACTTGGTGGGCCCTTCTAAAAACAAGGGTTTGAGAACCCTTGTAAAATCTAACCCAACCCCTTGTAAAAGTAAAACAAACCAACACAGATAGCGAAAGGCACAATCCGTGGATGGATTTGTGCCTTTGGACACTAAAAAACGGGGACAAAATAAGAAATTTGGGAGAAGATAAAATGGGGAAAAATGGGAGTGAAAAGAGGGCTGACGGAGGCTGCTCAGTGACGGTGGTGATGATTGGTGTATAGGCGGAGGTGAAAAGGTGGTGGGCTTTGGTGTTTTGGGGTTGAGGTGTGTGGGGTATGAGAGAAAAAATGGAGAAGATGGGGGAGAGAGCTGCATGGCGCACAGTGGAAATGAAATGGGGAAGGGGGAAAGTGACCTAAAAGGAGGTCACATGAGGCTTCTGAATTGAGTGCACTCGATCGCACCAAGGTACGTTCGATCGCACTCAAGCAGGGCCATGCACAATGTGTGTGGTGCGCTCGTGCAGTGAGTGTGTGTGTGATGTGGGCCTCTGCACTCGAACACACATGAGTGAGTTCCAACGCAAGCCCGCGTCTGTGATCAAGCGTGCAGTAGTGCGCTCGAGCCCAGAGTGCAAAAATATTTTTCTTTTTTAACTAAAATATTTACACAAAAATATTTACAAACACAAACAGCAAAAAGGTTCCAGAAATCTACCCCACCCCCAAACTTAAAATGTCACATTTCCCACAATGTGACCAAATTTACAACACCTAAGGAACGGGCCAATTCAGGCGTAGCATAAAAGAATGCTCCCCCAAACTTGAATGGCAGACATAAAACTGGAACATACAATGCCAAAAATAAAACAAGTAACATAATGAGGGGTGCCTCCTACAAGCGCTAAGTTTAACGTCTTCAGCCAGACTCGTGATAGTAGGACCAAACTACCGATGACAATAGGTAGACACATTAATTGCACTACCGAGAATGGTATGCATTAGCTTGCCAGGGTCAAAAGGGTAATGGTCATAGCTGGGATAATCAATAAGCACAAAGAAATATTCAGCTAACCCTTTTATCAAATGATTAAAGAATGGGAGAGGAAAATGGTCGTTCCTTCCCATGGTCAAAGTCGGCCATCTAGGCCACCAATAAATGGGTGCAACCCATTTGCTCTCAGAAATCAAATCGGGTGTCTCAAATGCGGACGAATAAGTAGTGGGGAATGATAACTTAGTGGTTTCCCCACACTCCGGCTGTATCTCAGAAATGGGATAAAAAATGGCCTTAAGTAGCTCAACTACTTCATCAAAGTACTCATCATCTCCCAATTGAGCAAAAGTCTCTAGCTCAATGTCCTCCATACTTGGCTCAACTACAACCCTAGTTGGCTCAAGTAACCTATAAAAATCTATGTTTCCTCCACACTGAATGAAACATTCAATCTCAGGATCCTCCAAACTTGGCTCAACTACAACCCTAGTTGGCTCAAGTAACCTATAAAAGTCTATGTCTCCTCCACACTGAGCGAAACATTCCATCTCAGGATCCTCCAAACTAGGCTCATACGAAACCTCATCTTGCCCAATTAGCCTATCAAAGTCCAGGTCATCTTCCTCTTGAGTAAAGCACTCCATCTCAGGTTCCTTTAAACCAAAATCATCAGTGATCTCTTCAATTAAGCACATAAGACGGATCTCATCATAATCGAGTGGCTGGTTATTGATGTTAAATATGTTGAGCTCCACTGTCATATTCCCAAATGAGATTTTCATCACCCTCGTCCTACAGTTGATTAGGGCGTTAGCCGTAGCTAAGAAAGGTCGCCCTAAAATCACTGGAATCTGATTCACAACATCATGCACTGGCTCCGTGTCTATTACTATGAAATCCACAGGAAAATAAAAACTTGTCAACCTTGATCAATACATCTTCAATTATTCCCCTTGGTCTCTTCATTGACCTATCAGCCAATTGGAGCGTTACTGTGGTGGGCTTCAATTCTCCCAATCCCAGCTGTAGATACACTGAATAGGGCAGGAGATTCACACTTGCTCCCAGATCCAACAATTCCCTATTTATCTGACTTACTCCTATCATGCAAGAAATGGTTCGACATCCAGGGTCCTTATACTTGATTGGCAACTTACACTGGAGGATGGAGCTCACTTACTCGGTCAGATATGCTTTCTTTGGGACATTTGTTTTCCTCTTGATTGTGACCAAATCCTTCAAGAATTTAGCATATGATGGCACTTGCTGAATTGCATCCAAGAACAGGATGTTTATCTAAACTTGCTTAAACACCTCTAAAATTTCAGCAAATTATGCATTCTTCTTTGGAGCTTTCAATCTCTCAGGATATGGGGCTTTCGGGACAAACGACCTCGGAGGGTCATTAACAATGGGAGTGACTGTAGATGGCTCAGCACCTCTCTCCTTGTTGTCACTCTTTTTCTTTTCTTGCCCAGCAAGGGCTGCTTTTGGCTCTACTTCATGATCTGCTTCTAGCTCAATATGTTCTGATTCTGGCTCAGCCACATGATTGTCCACTCGTCTCCCAGACCTTAGTGTGACAATCACATATGCATGCTCTTGATTTGTAGAATTTCTGATAATTCATGCCTTGGGGTTGTTCACTAGTTGGCTAGGGAGCTTTACCTTATATCTCTCACCAAGGTGATTTGCCAACTGTCCCACCAGCATCTCCAACTTGGAGATTGCCTGGGTGTTCACTATGGTTGCATTCTTCACCTCCTGTATGGCCTGGCTATTCATCATGGTGGAATTCCTGAGCTCTTGCGTCATCTGACCATTTGATTTGATGAATGAATTCAATGTGTTTTCTAGAGATGACTGTGATGAAGATGCAAGAGCTTGGTAAGCAGATGTTGACACCAGCTGAGCCAAGCGTCCAAGATTTGGTCCTGAAGAAGAGAATCCATGAGGGTATTGATTCTGAGCTTGATGCGAAACTCCTCCTTGATTTGTTGGTTTGTTCTACTTCCAGGAGAAATTAGGGTGGTACCTCCACCCAGGATTGTAAGACTCAAAATATGGGCCACTTGACTGCTTTCTAAAATCATTGAAAGCGTTCACTTGTTCCATCTGGTTCTCAGAAAAACTGGCAAAGATGGACAAGTCTGTGCTAAGTGCAACGGACTAGCATAAATAGAACAACTCTCAACAGTGAAAGTATTTTCAACGTTTATGGGCTTACCTACATTTAGAGCATCAAGTCTCTTGACAATCGCATCCATCCTTAAGTTCAACTTTGCTTCGCCTTTTAACTCATGGATGCCTCCTTTCTTAGGATTTCGGGCCGATTTGTCATGACAACTCGTAAAGTCCCACTGTTGCGAGTTGTCGGCCAATTTATCCAAAGCTTTGTAAGCTAAATCTCCCGTTAAGTTCAAAAATGCCCCTCCATTCATCGACTCTATCATGCTACAGTTGGGTTGAGACAGCCCTTGGTAGAAAAATTGCACGAGTCGCCAATTTTCATAATCATGAGGAGGGCATCTGATAAGCAGATCCTTGAACTGCCCCTAACTATCAAAGAATTTATCGTCCTCATCCTGAGTAAAGGAACTGATCTCCTTTCTTGCCTCATTTACTCTGGACATTGGGAAAAACTTGTTGTAAAACTTACTCAAAAAGCTCTCTCAAGAGGTAATAGACCCAGGAGCGTTGGAATCCAACCACTCCGTGGCTCTATCATGAAGGGAGAAGGGAAAAAGTCTAAGGTGGACAGATTCCTTGGAGAAATTTTGAATCATGGTTGTGGCACAGATATTTTTGAATTTTTTTACATGGGCATATGGGTTCTCATGATCTAAGCCGTAAAAAGATGGAAAACGTTGGATGACATATGGCTTTAGATCATAATGGGTTGCATTAGTCGGTAGCAACACTATGCACGAATGGGAACTAGTCGCAACTGGTGCGAACAACTCCCGGAGTGACGTAGTGAAATCCACGTCATATGCTCGTCTTTACTCCCCATTCCCAGCTCTTGCATCTTGGTAATCTTCTTGCTCCTCTTCATTTGCATTTCTCGGATTTGCCTCCATCTCAACGTGTGTTCTAAGGGATCTCCTAAGATTCCTCTCTAAGTCAAGATCTAAAGGTGTTAACTCTAAATTCAAGGATCGCCAACCATGCATACACTAATTAAGAAATTAAACTAAACAACTATATAAAACAGCAAACTAAGTAAGCAAGTAAAAACAGCAAAACAGGGACCACAAAATAACAAATGAAAGATCAATATGCACAAACTAAAGAATTTAAGATACTAAATTAACAATAAACTACAAAACAAGAAACTATAAACAATAAATGAATAAAAACTAAACAATTTGAACAAATATTTAAATTATGCAGATAAAACAGAAACAGAAACAGAAAAACAAACTAGCTTAGAAAAATAAAAACTAACAAAATATAACAATTTAAACAACTAACTATTTAACCAAAATACTAATTAAACAAATGTAAACTATTTAAGCAATATTAAAAAAATAAAGAGGAAAATTCAGTTTACCCCCCTGAAGTTTCAGGGGAGTTTCAATTTGAACCCCAAAGTTTCAAAATTGGCAGTTTACCCCCCTGAAGTTTCAAAAAGTGGTAAAGTGAACCTTTTGTTAATTTTTCCGTCAAATTAAACGGAATTTTTTTTAAAAAAAGCCTGAGGGCATTTATGTCATTTCATCATTTTCAGTCTAATTTGACGGAAAAGTTAACGGGGGGGTTCACTTTGCCACTTTTTGAAACTTCGGGGGGGTAAACTGCCAATTTTGAAACTTTGGGGTTCAAATTGAAAATCTCCTGAAACTTCAGGGGGCTAAACTGAATTTTCCCCAAAAATAAACTAAGCACAACTAAAAACAGCAGAGAACAAACTTAAAACAGGTAGAAAAAAAAACAATTAAAACTAAACTAACAATTAATCAAAGCTAAAAGAAATCAAAACTGAACATATTGCCTCAGGTATGTTGGTGCAGTCAGCAGAGATGCGCTCGAGCGCAAGGCAGTAGGATCGATTGCATACACATAAATATGTAGCAGTCTCTACACGTGAGCTCGATCGCAACTGAGGTACGATTGAGCGTATCACTACACTGATGTTTGATAGAAATGCGTGCTTGCATGCAACTGTGTATAAAGCGAGTGTAGGTACGCGACAGTGAAGGAATAAGCTCAAGTGTGCTCAATCGCAATAGGTATGCAATCGATCGCACTATCAGTGCCTAATTTTCCAGAAACCAAAACTAAACTAAAAATAGCCAAGCACTAAACTAAAAACTAACAAAAATTAACAAAAACATTAAAATAAACTAAGAACATAATTGAAATTGCTGAAAATAAATACTAGGAGAAAAATAACACTAATCTAAAAGTAAAATTAATTTCAACAAATCAAACGGTTCGCCGGCAATGGCGCCAAAATTTGATCGTACCAAATTTAGTACTCGTAATAGTTAATTTCCGCCGTTGTAGTATATTGGTAAGTATTCCCGCCTGTCACGCGGGTGACCCGGGTTCATTCCCTGGCAACAAAGCCAAAATTTGATCGTACCAAATTTAGTACTCACAATAGAACGAATCGTGGTTCGTATAGCGTTTGCGCAAGTACGTGTTCGTATCCACAGAGAACCGTGAGTTGTTTAAAAAAAAAAAACTAATTTTACTTTTAAATTTATATTATCTTAACCTAACTCCAAGTGGGTGTTTGTGAAACAAAGGAAACATAAACTAAATAAATTGCAGTGAAATAAACAAAAGAAACACTAAAGTTAAAGACTCCACCTCACCAAATCAAAAATGCTAGTTAAATGCACTAAGTTAATTAATCCGTCTATCGATTGAATCAAAGCTTAATCTATTGCGCCTATTGAAGGATTCAAAGAATCCATCCCTTTGACGAAAGACAAAACATAAACGATTTAGTCGAAAGGATCCAAAGTGAATGTGATTTAACACGAACTACAATGGATAAATGAACGTAAACCGAATGATGAAATGTATCCATCGGACGAAAGACAATGAATGAACAACTACGACACAATCGAACTCGATTTTGTCACTAAACCAAATTGAAACAACTAAGTGGTATGTAAAAAACGAAAATTAAATAACATAATGTAAAAACTAGCATAAGATTAATGGTTAGGCTTCATCCTCAACCTTAGTTGAGGATTTAGCCTCCCAAACAGAGGCAAAAGCTCTCAAAATGCTCCCATAAAACGTCAGTTGTGAAAATATTACACAAGGGACGTATTTATAGAAAACTAAGGTGCTGTCAGGTTACATAGGTGTGCTCGATCGCAAGCATTGCGCTCGAGCTCAAGCATGTATGCGATCGATTGTGGAAGGCGCGCTCGATCGCTCGTAACTGCCTTAGAAATTGCACTGCGCAAGGATAGAAGCGATGGCGGCTAGGGCAACACATGAGACACGGGATGACAAGGCATGCGCTCGATCGTAGGCCTTGGGTTTGAGAGCACAGCGCTCGATCGCCCGTTGTGCGCTCGAGCGCAGTGGCAGGGAATAGAACTTCACTTCTTTTGCTCTTTTTCACCCTTTGCAACCATGGTTTGAATGCAAGGACTTGCAACACCATAAAACACTTAAACAAGCAAAAATATTAAATAATAACAAGGCTAAAGGCTTAACAAACATAAATTAAGGGGTCGGAATAAGCACTAATTGGCACTCATCAATGTTATATGGGGCTTTGGATCCATTGGTTTCATGGCCACAATGCAACCATTTCCAATGGTTCCGTCACTATAGGACGAATGTCATTAGTTGGTGTGGGCCACTAGAGGTTGGACTCAATCATGCCACTAATGTTACGTATAGTATGTTGTGCAATGGCTGGGGCACTAGCATTATACTATAGGTCCCTCGGGACAGTGCCAACCCTGCTGAGAATGGGTAATATCTCAGGTAGACCATGTATGGGAGTTATGACTTATAATGAATTAGCCTTTTCTATATTAAAACAATTAGGTAATTATCGCCGGTTCTACACCATAAGCTTTGAAAACCCTAAAACCTAACAAAGGTAATGCCCTCTTTTTGGTTATTACTCAAATTGCACTTTTACTTTCATTAATTGGGCTCATGTCATACCTAAATTATAAGGTTTACTTACTAAGTCGTTAGACTTACGCAGTTATTATTTTCTTGGTAACCTGGTCTATTACTATGGAAGTGGCAATGGCTGCTACTGCCTGTCTGGTCAGGCTTTACTTATAATTACAGGTTTGTCTTTACTATTTAGCAACTCTATATTCTTACTTGATGAATTATAGTGACTTAGATTTATTTACGTTCCCTTGCATTTACTCTGACATTTTCATAAGGGTGATTTCTCGTTTAGTCACAAGTTGGCTTAAATGGGTAATTTGCCAGTGACTCCACCGGATTAGCCGAGGCTAATTTTGGGGGCATTACAATACCTCATCTCGACTGAGGAAAAAAAGGCAAAGAAATTCAAACGAGGTCTGAACATTCGTATTCGGATCATGATGAGCTGTTTTGACATTCAGGATTTCTCCTAGTTGGTCAATAGGGAATCGATCTAAGAAGAAAGTCTGAAGGAGAATGCGACTAAGTACATGGATCAGAAGAGGAAGGCTCAAGGAACTGGTACTTTGGTCAGAGGAGCCAGGCCAGCTAAGAGAATGGAGGTGGGGAGTTTTCCACCTTAGAGGTCACAAGGACGTACCTCTGGTAACCCTCGAGTTCCATCGCAGAGGAATCAGACGTCGGAGCTATGCAAGAAGTTTAACCATGTACACTGGGGACCCTACAGGATGGCAACCGGGACTTGCTATCAGTGTGGCCAGTTTGGTCACTTCAGCAAGGATTGCATGGGCAAGGGAGTTGCTCAGAAACCTTTGGTGCCAGCTCGAGTTTACGCGCTTGTTCTAGGAGAGCCGGAAGGAGGATCAGAAGTAGTGACAGGTACTGCCCCTATACTTGGATTTGAAGCTTCAGTTTTGTTTGACTTGTGGGCTAAGCACTCTTTCGTATCTATTGTGTTCGTAAGGTTGTCTAGACTTGTTGTTGATCTAGCTATAACTACCCTTGT
The DNA here is from genome assembly GCA_006937295.1 of Carpinus fangiana. NCBI lineage: Eukaryota > Viridiplantae > Streptophyta > Magnoliopsida > Fagales > Betulaceae > Carpinus > Carpinus fangiana. The sequence goes on from CM017327.1 coordinate 23,645,302, forward strand.
AGGGAAAACTGTGGTCTGTAAGCGTGTAGTTTGCAAATGCCCTGTTAGCATTTGTGGAAGGGTACTTCCCGCAAACTTAGTTGTTCTCCCTATGTTTAGTTATGACATTATTCTCGGAATGGATTGATTGATGAGGCATTCAGCGGTTATCGACTGCGCTCGGAAGCAAGTGACGCTTACGCCATGGGGAGAAGGAAAAGTGACGTACGTTGGAACACGAGCGAGGTCTTTACCTCTAACAATTTCGGCTGTGCAGGCTAGGAAGCTTATCATCGGAGGAGGTCAGTCATTTCTGGCATTCATTGTCACTCCAATGAAGCAAGCGAAGAAGAATCTGGAAGACATTCCTATGGTGTGCGAGTATCCAGATGTCTTTTCAACGGACTACTCTGGACTACCACCACAGAGGGAGGTGGAGTTTGGGATTGAGTGTGTGCCAGGCACTAATCCTACTCTAAGGCACTGTATAGGATGGCGTCGTCAGAGTTAAAGGAGCTAAAGGAACAGCTCCAAGAGCTTTTGGATAAGGGTTTTATTCGCCCTAGTACATTACCATGGGGAGCATCGGTGTTGTTTGTGAAAAAAAAGGACGGGTTAATGAGGATGTGCATTGACTATCAGGAGTTGAATAAGGTGACGATCATGAACCGATATCCTTTGCCAAGGATTGACGACCTGTTGGATCAGCTGCAAGGGGCGCGTGTGTTTTCTAAGGTTGATTTGCGCTCAGGCTATCACCAAGTAAGGGTGAAGGAAGAGGACATTCCTAAAATAGCCTCTAGGACTCGTTATGGACACTACGAGTTCTTAGTTATGTCTTTCAGACTAACTAACACACTAGCTGTCTTTATGGACACGATGAACAGAGTCTTTCATGACTACTTGGATTAGTTCACCGTTGTCTTTATTGACGACATCTTGATCTACTCAAAGACGCCGGGGGACCACGAGGAGCATCTATGGAAGGCACTGGAGAGGCTTCGGAGGGAGAAGCTTTATGCTAAACGCGAGAAGTGTGAGTTTTGGCTGGATAGCGTGTCTTTCCCCGGACACGTGATTTCTAGTAAATGAGTAGTAGTTGACTCGGAGAAGGTGAAGGCCGTGGTGGAGTGGACAAGACCAACTAGCGTGTTAGAGATTTAGAGTTTCTTAGGACTTGCTAGTTATTATTGCCGCTTCATCGAAGGTTTTTCAAAGCTGTCGGAACCACTCACTGCTTTGACTAGGAAAAATGCTCATTTTGTTGGAAGGATGAGTGTGAGCAAAGTTTCCAAGAGCTGAAGAGGCGATTGGTGATTGCTTCAGTGTTTTCATTACCCACGGAATCTGGTAATTTCTTGGTGTATAGCGACACTTCTAAGAAGGGTTTAGGGTGCGTCCTGATGTAGAATGGCAATGTTATTGCCTATGCTTCACGCCAGCTAAAGTCGTACGAGCAGAACTATCCTACACACGACCTGGAGTTGGTAGCAGTTGTGTTTGCTCTTAAGATTTGGAGGCATTATTTGTATGGCGAAAGGTGCGAGATCTACACAGACCATAAGAGCTTGAAGTATTTCTTTACTCAGAAGGAGTTGAACATGAGGCAAAGGAGGTGGCTAGAGCTGATCAAGGACTATGATTGTGAGATCAATTATCATCCTGGCAAGGCTAACATGGTAGCAAACGTGTTGAGCAGGAAATCAACGGTGTAGCTTGCCGCTCTTGGGATTCCTCAACCCCAGTTGATTAAGGAATTCGTAGGAATGGGATTGGAAATAGTAGGCAAAGGTACGCCTACACACCTGGCTAACATGATGGTTCAGTCAGAATTGCTTGCAAGAATCAAGACTGCTCAGCTTGAGGACCCTGAGTGTGCCAAGATCAAGTAATTACTTGCGAAAGGTAAGGCAAAGGAGTTTTGTCTTAAGGAGAACGGGTTGCTCACCCATTTCAAGCAAATGTGTATGCCAGGAATCGAAGGACTGAGGAATGAGATAATGAGTGAGGCTCATCATTCTCCATACACTATGCATCCTGGAGGCACCAAGATGTACCATGACGTGAAAGGGTCATATTGGTGGAACTATAACGACCCAGGGAAAAGCGCTAACCACATCTGCACTATCACCCCAAAAGGACTATTCAATTTGGAGCTTCCCTAGAATTCATTATAAAGCCCAATTTCACCTAATAACTAGACAATGTGGGACTTAGCACTCATGACTATCTTTATAAACTACCCACTCTATGTGGGCTTCTTTTCATCATCCTAATATGAGACCGGGGTGTTACAAACTCCCCCTCTTAAATTTCTGACGTCCTCGTCAGAGCCACGCCATGCAGTGCTCTAGTACCACATAACCTGGCGTTACTAGGTGGTTCTGATACCACTTGTAACAACCCAGGAAAAAGTGCTAGCCACATCTGCGCTATCACCCCGAAAGGACTAGTCAATTTGGAGCATCCCTAGAATTCATTATAAAGCCTAATTTCACCTAGTAACTAGGCAATGTGGGACTTAGCACCCATGACCATCTTTGTAAACCACCCACTCTATGTGGGCTTCTTCTCATCTTCCCAATATGAGACCAGGGTGTTACAAAAACAATATGAAGAGGGATATTGCAAAGTTTGTGGAGCAATGTTCAATCTGCCAGCAAGTGAAGGCGAAGCATCAGAGACCGGCGAGGACGCTTAAACCTTTTCTTATACCGAAGTGGAAGTGGGACGAGATCGCTATGGACTTTATTTTGGGGTTGCCCAAGGCACCCACTGGGAAAGATTCAATTTGGGTTGTTGTTGATCATCTAATGAAGAGTGCTCACTTCATTCCCATAAAGGTTAACAATCCAATGGATAAGTTGGCCAGACTATATGTTAAAAATATAGTCCGTTTGCATGGAGTATCATCTGCGATCATTTCGAACAGAGACTCTCATTTTACCTCGAGATTTTGGCAAAGTCTTCAGAAAGAAATGGGGACAGAGCTGAAGTTTAGTACCGCTTTCCATCCTCAGACAGAGGGTCAGTCTGAGCGAACGAACTAGATCTTAGAGGATATGTTGCGGGCATGTGTGTTGGAATTCAAAGGTAGTTGGGTTTAGTACTTGTCTTTGATCGAGTTTGCCTACAACAATAGTTATCAAGCGACTATTGGAATGTCGCCGTATGAAGCACTTTATGGACGAAAGTGTCAACCACCTTTGTATTGGGACAACGTGGTGAGTGACAGACGTTAGGGCCGGAGCTGATTCAAGACACTCGTGACAAGGTGCGTGTCATCAAGGAAAGGATGAGTGCAGCTCAGAGTCGGCAGAAGAGTTATGCTGATAACCGAAGGAGTCCTTTGGAGTTCGAAGTGGGGGATCGTGTGTTTCTGAAGGTATCACCTATGAGAGGAGTGATGCGATTTGGGAAGAAGGGGAAGTGATGAGTGCCAAATAGTGTTTATTTGGACCCCTTAATTTATATTCATTAGGCTCTTAGTTTTGTTAATATCTAATGTTTAGATTATTTTTAGTGTTTTATGGTGTTGCAGGTCTTTGCAATCGAATTGCGGTTTAAAGGGTGATTTTAGTGAAGAATGCCCCTGGAAGTGCGCTCAAGCCTGAGAGGCGCGATCGAGCGCATGCCTTGTCAGCCTATTGCCCTAGCTCCATCACATTCGTACCTACGCCATGGGGTTCTTTAAGCGGTTACGTGCGCTCGATCGCACTACCTGAGATCGAGCGCACATAGGCATGCGCTCGAGCGCACTGCATGCAATCGAGCGCACCCACGTAACTTGGCAGCACATTAGTTTTCCCTATAAATAGAACCTCTTCTATATTTTTGTAACCTACCTGTTGGGAGGTGCCTTGGAGGCCAGAAACCTCTCTGTTCTTCATTGTTTACCTTCTAAATCGTCATTTATTTTATTAGCCTTTAGTTCTTTATGATTATAGGCTAAATCTTCAACTAAGGTTGAAGATGAAGCCTCACTATTTATTTATCTTCATGTTTTTGTGTTTAGTTTAACACTCCATCCGTCGTTTAATGTTTTGTTTGTTCGTTTCAATTCAGTTTCTTGACAAAATTGTGTTGATTGTTATTTATGAATCATTAATCGTCCAATATCCGTTGTGATTGGTCCGGGGGTACATCGGATGATTCTATCGATTTTATCGATTAAATATCCGTTGTGATTCTTTAACGGTAAATACATCGGATCATTCAACTAGATTTTAATAATAGCAATAGAACATGCATAAATGCTTAATCGATAGACGAATGTATGAACTAAGTAATAACTAATAGAATATACCTAGTAGCATAATCTTTTGGATGTATGAACTAAGCATGATAATATGTGTTTTAAATGTGGTGAGGTGGATTCTAAGACCTTAGTGTTTTTATTTATTTGTTTTTAAGCATTTAGATTAGTTTATATTTTTGCTTGCCATATGTTCGACATATGGAACGAGGTTAAAGTAGGGTTAGTTTAGATAATTAAAATTAGTTTTTGCAAACTCGATTCCCTGTGGATTCAATCTCGTACTTTCGCAATGCTACACTACACACGACTCGTGCTATTGCGAGTACATTAAATTTATACATCAAATTTTGGCACCGTTGCCAGGGAATTGTTTGTTTTGTAGAAATTGATTTTTGTCTAGATTAATTTTATTTTTCTACTAATTATTTTAATTTCTGCAATTTCAATTATGTTCTTTATTTGTTTTTGTCTTTTTGTTAAAAAATTTTAAGTTTTTAGGATAGTGTTTGGCTGTTTCTTTGTTTGTTTAAATTTCTAGAAAATCAGTCTGTGATAGTGCGATCGAGCGTAGTATTTGCGCTCGAGCACACATGAGCCTATTCCAACATTGTTCGCATGCCTGCGCTCAATAGACAGCATTTGCGTGCGAGCGCACCTATTGGCAGTGCACTGTTACGCTCTATCACACCTCTGTTGCAATCGAGCGCACTTGCAGACTGCTACAATTGTGATTGCTTACGATCAATTGCATTGACCTGCGCTCGAGCGCATCTCGGCAGACTGCACCAACAGACCTGAGGCAGCTATGTGTTTAGTTTTTAAATTTTGTTTAATTGTTAATTCTTTCTTTAAATTGTTTATTTTAATTGCCTGTCTTTTATATTTTAGTTTGTTGATGTTAATTTTTGTGAATAATTTATTTTTGTTTAGTTAGATTTATTTTTGGTGTTTATTTTATTTCTAATAAAAATGGTTATTGTTTCATGTGGGATAGTTTTATACTAAAGAGTTTGGGTGAAGCATGAGTCTTCCGTTCAGTAATTTTAATGTTTCCCCTAATTGTAGGACACCAAATCCTACTAACTACCCTCAGAATTTTTACCCACATGGACCATGTTCACACTGCTCCAACCCTTATCATAGTTTAGGTGACTGTCCACATTGGGGACAATTTTTCAATTTTTCACATGAGCAGATGAACATCAATTTCTCCAGTTCGGAGTCTACATTAAATTTCAATTTCTACATCCCAAACTGGAGCAACCATTCTAATTTCTCGTGGCAAGCTCATGCTACTGGAAATTGTGCTCCCCAATCTTATGGACTGCACCATTCTGAAAATCCGCAGTCCGATAATCCATCTTCCAATCCTTCATCATATGACTATCTGCCTAAGAAATCTTCTTTGGAAGAAACTTTTAAGGAATTCATGGAACTAATCGGCCAACCTACCATTCATGCGTCACAAGAACCATCATTGGAAGACACACTCGAGACGTTCAGGCAAACAGTCAACCAACCCTTTCATGAAATCAAAGATGTCACTATGGCAAACATTGAAGCAGCTGCAAGGTTGGAAGGACAGCTTAGTCATCTAGTTGCTGAATTCAACATAATCGAGGAAGAGGAGTTTCAAAGTCAAGAGATGGCGAGAGAGCAGTACGTGATTGATAAGCATGCCAAAGCCACCACATTTGGGAGTGAGGAAGTTGTCAAGGAGACTGCTAATGAGCCAAGTCTATAGTATCCTATGATAAGTGCCAAAATATTCATATTTTAGCCCTTAATTTACATTTGTTAATGTCTTAGTTTTTGTTATTTTGTTCCATTTTATTTCATTTTTGTGTTTTCTGTATTTTGGCCATAACTTTCACCTCAAATATCTGATTGAGGTGATTCCAACTGCATTGGAAAGCTGACTCAATAGGCTACAAATCATTCTGAAATACAATTTTCCTAATTCAGAGCGCCGCAATGCTAAAATCACCCGGCAAGAGAAGAGCTCAATTCTGGACGAATCCTATTCCGATTTGTAATAGGATTGTCTCCTAAATTGACTAGGAGATAGAATTCCGAATTTCCTAGGTTTACTAGGGTTTCTAGGACTCTCCTAAAGCCTATAAATAGACCTCTAAGCCTCACAACTTTATACACAATTTCAGAGAGGAGAATTTGGAGGCTACTTCTAGGAGCGGTTTTCGGTTCTTTCTTTTCCTTTACTTTTTAGTTTTTACTTTAATTATGTGTAACTAATTATTTTAGTAAGGCTGGATTGAAACCCTAATTATGTTTATTTAATATTTCAATATTGGCGCCTTTGTGATAATCATATTGTGTTGCTTAACTTGATTAATGCCTGTTTTCATGAATTCCTCATATGTGTGTAACTGGCCATTATATGCATGCGGTATGGACTTGTTAGTTAGATCAATTTGGATGACCGAGTCCTGGGTTTAATATAAGTAACAAAAGTAATCCACGCCGGGTTCTTGGGTTAATCAACATGGGAAACCGGGAGTATACACCATGCCCTAGGTCTCATGTGGTTGTCGGTTTTCACAGTT
>CM017327.1:23654128-23699581 GCA_006937295.1 Carpinus fangiana
ATAAATAAACTAACAAAGATAATAACCTAATTAAAACAATTAAAAATAAAAACTAACTAAAACTAAAAACAGCAAGCAAATAAATAAAACAGGCAGAATAAATAAATAATTAAAGACAAAACAATAATTAAATAAAATAAAAAAAAATAATAAATAAAGCTTAGCTGCCTCGGGTCTGCTGGTGCTGACTGCAAAGATGCGCTCGAGTGCAGGTACCGTGCGATCGAGCGTACGCGTAAAAATGTAGCAGTCTGCTGCATGTGCGTTCGATCGCATAGCCCAAGACTCCTAAACCTAATAAAACACAAATTAAAGACTTTCAAAACCCTAAACCTAATAAAACATAAAATAAAGACTAATAAAGAAACCTAATTCAAATATAAGACTGAAAGATAAGATAGATAGAATGAAGAGAGTTTCGATCTACATCAGTTTTGCTTCAAATTCTTGAGCTTGAAGGAGATTGTTTGGCTTTTAAAGTTTTTGAAAACTAGAGTTTATTTTGGGGTTTTGGGTTTTCATGTTTTGGAAATAAATTCTTGAATATTTTTGTTCTCTTAAAATGCTTTTAGCCTATTATGCCCGTTTCAAAATTTGTACTTAGTCTCTCATCTGTTGGTTGGTCCTTCTTGAAGGTGTATGTTCTTATGATTCTTGTGCATTTTGGTACACACTTTGACTAAAATTTGTGCTCTCATTCATATGATTATCACAAGTATGTTATTGTGTTGCTTTGAAAGGGTATCTATTTTCTTGAAAAAGCAAGTATGTTTTTCTTCAAAACATGATTGAGATGTGTGTTTCCTCAATCTTTGTTTTTCTTTCAACAAAATTTGTGTTTTCGTTTTAAAACCTTTTTGTTAATTGTCTGTGCTTGCATATACGGCCCTGATTATGTCTTAAATATATGTTTATACCTTCTAGAATTCAAGTGTGCATTCTTCTCTGTTTTGGTTATCCCTTCTTGAAGGTGGTTGTTGGTTGTGTCCCTCACCTTTCTGTGCTAGGTTGAGTTGTGCTTTTTAATCTGGTTGCACTTAAGTTGTCTGGATTGTATTCTCTTAATTTTTTGCAGGAATGTCATCTTTTCCTTCCTTCTAAAGAGCAATAGTTGATATTGGACCTACATCTCCAATGGCTCCTTCTGAAGTTGAAGTTATATTTGCTAAGAGATTTGTGAATGGTAGTAACTAAGCTATTGAGCTTCTTAGAAGCTCAATTGCGGAAAAGGGTAAAGGTTGTCTTGACCTTAATTTTTTGTTACCCACACACATGCAATCTTATAGGTTGTGCATCACCTTTGCTTGGGTGATTGAATTATTTTGTGATTGCGTTATGTTGTGTCTTTGCATGCCTCTAGTTTTTATCATTCTTGCCTATTGCATGCTTGTTATCCCTTTGATTATGTTGTTGAAATTTGGAAGGTCCTATGGTTATTTACTTTCAATTTTTGGGATCTTCAATTTGTATAGTTTTAATGCATGTGGTTGTTTCTTAGGCATTTATAGAGAATTGTGCATGTGTCTTTTGTTTTTAGATGTTTTGGACTTCTTGACTCACATGCTCATGTATTTCAAATGTAGGTTTGGCATTTCATTTTCTTGACTTACACTCTACTTTGGATTTGTTTTTGAGGAGAATATAAGAGTCATGGTTTATGATTGTGGATATTTCATATCTTAACATGTTGGGCTGTTTTGAGTTGCATTTACACATGCAAAGTATTTTGATAACATGTTGATTTGATTCTTGTTTCTCCCACTACATATTCCCATAATATGTGCAATTAGTGATAATTGCCTTTTGATTATGTGTTGAGATATTGCAATTGTTCATTCAAATGTTGTGATTGTGAGTTTGTGAGTTTATGGCCTATTGATGAAATGTTCTTGAGATTTGCAAATTCCATGTTGGTAGTGCTCATTTTTTGTTTTCATGCATCTCAACCTTGTTTGGAAGACATGAATTGGGTATTTGAATAGAATGAGTTCTTTGGACCCATTTGCATTTTCATGTGTATAGTTTTAGCATTTCATGCTCTCATGTGTTGTGTTTTGTGCTCATAGTTTATGTCTTGACTTGAGCCTTCTATGTTCCTACTGTGGTCTTTTGTACTCCCTTGTTTATACCTTCTGAGGATACAAAAGATGCCACTTGAGTTCTTTCATGTGGTTTGTGGAGACACTTGTTAGGGAGAGGTTACTTATGTTAAGGGGGAGTTAACATTAGAGCCATTTTGTTTGTGTGGTATTTTTCATATATCTTGTATTCTTAACATATTATATGAGTTATCTTGGCCTTTATGACACATGCTTGTTTATATGTATCTTTCCTATTGTTGTTTCTTGTCTTTCCTTTTGTTATATCATACAAGTTGTTAATTTGGGGAGAATGGGTTCCATTATAAATCCTTTTGGACATTTAGACAAAAAGGGGGAGAAGTATTGTGAAGGGGGAAACTTGAACAAGTGTGCTTCCCCTTTATTATGTTGTTTTGACCGTTGACTTTATAATTTGCATATAATTTGGGTTGTGTGTAGGGTTGGGTATCGGGGGAAACGGTGACGGTAGAGGGTTTTCTGCCTACCGTCCAGACTTTGGCGGTAAAAACGGTAATTTCACCGACTTTTCCGCCACTTACGTTGATTTCGACCGTTACTGTCACTGATTATTCGGTGACGATACTGGTCGGTAACCGTTTAGAGAGAGAGAAAGCTCTGGTTAGAGGGAGAGAGCTGAAAGAGAGAGAGCTTCGTCGCTACTTTGCTTCCACTCGGCCCCATTTCCCCTTCCCTCTCCAAATTTCCAACCCTCAATTGTCTCTTCAACTACATCACCACATACCACCAAAAAGAAATCCCAGATCTAGTTGCATATGATGTATGAAGAGAGAGAGAGAGAGAGTTGATTTGAGTAAAAGCATACCACAAAAAAAAAATCCCAGATCTAGTTGCAGATGATGTATGAAGAGAGAGAGAGACAGAGAGAGGAGAGTTGATTTGAGTAAAAGGGGGAGATTTAGGTGTCGATGATGGCATTAGCTAGGGAATGAGACAAAGTACCTTGCACTGTGCGGCCTGTATCTATTAATTGGTTTTCGATATTTTATTTTCTTTTAATATAATAAAGATAAATTTTTTTAAAAAAAAAATTGTTTTAACTATTTGTGCAAGTGAAAAAATATTTGTTTTAACTATCAAGACACAGGCTATCTGTGCAAGTTGCATAGATAGCGAGAGAGAGAGAGAGAAACCGTTTCAGGCTTTTAAGCAAAGGAAAAGAAGGAAGACATGGCCCTTTCTTTGCCTCGACTTTGGGAGGATTCAAATCGGTTTTGGGAGGATTCAAAGGAAAAAAGGGAGTGCAGCAGGTTTAGTACCCCAAGAAAAAGAAAGATAAGACGTGCTCAAGCTAACTAAGTTGTGTAGAAAAGGAAAAAAAAAAATTGCTATTTGGTTGCATATTAACTAGACAATTAGTTGCACTCTAAAAAGATTTTTGTTGCAATAATTTATACATCAATTAAAAAAAATTCAAACTTCAAACCACAAACTTTTTTTTTTTTTTTTGAGCAATTACAAACGAAAGGGAAGGGTTCTTCAAACCACAAACACATCACCTAAAGAAAAATCACAAATATATTTTAAATAACACAACAACAATTAAATTTAACTTTATTATTCGTACTTCACAAATCCCAAAAATACTTTAATGTTGATATCATACTTCACTAAAACAATTAAATAAAGTGCAAATTATTAATTCATAACCGAACTTAGAATTAAAAAAAAAAAAAAACTAAATAGTAAATAGCTTCATTTGATTCCTTCGATCAAAGAAACATCATTCAACAGAGTCCATCCTTGAAGCCTTATTCCACATCATCTGTGATGGAATTGGACATATATTCTACTACAGTAAAAATTAGATAGAATTAGTAAAATCAAAGCAATGAATAATTAGAACAATTAAAAAATTATGAAATTTATTTTGTTACTATTACCTGACTCAAGTTTATAGCTCTCTTCATCTTCAACATTAGACAAGTATGACTCATGTGCACTAATGGGAGAAGATCCCAACCAATTTTGAGTACATACAAGGGCCTCCACTATTTTTGCAGCCAAAGAACTCCGAAAAGGATCTATCACGCGACCTCCAGTGCTAAATGCTGATTCAGAAGCAACCATGGTAATTGGAATTGCTAATACATCTCGGACTATCTTGGCGAGGACTGGAAACTTTGTTGAATTTACCTTCCACCATATTAAAATATTAAAGTTTTCACTTAGTGTCTCAACATCCTCCAAAAAATACTGTTCTATCTCTGTCTTACATTGCATCGAATTTCGAGACACCCGAATAGAATGAAAATTCTGTATGAAAGTAGTTTTAGACTTGGAACTACCCACTGATGTTGTACCTCTCACCTCTTCATTATTTGACAATATAGACCCACTTCCAACATTTTTATAACCATTAGAATAGTACTCATATAACTGACTCAATACCCATTTTAGTTAAGTGTCCATTCATTTTGCTTTATCAACCCCAAAACTAAGCCGAAACCAATATTACAAAGCAATCATCTTGTAACGTGGATCAAGCAAACTAGCCACAAAAAACAATGGGTTAATCTTCTCAACATCTCCCCAATATTTATCAAATTTCACTTTCATTATGTTCGCCATTGTACTCAACAAAGGATCACTACTTTCAGAATACTCTGTCAAACATGAATGAACAGAACATAATATGTCAAAAAATAAGTTGGAAGTTGAATACATAGAACCAGATATTTTTAGTGTGACATCATAAAATACTTGTAAGAACTTAATAAATTCATGGATATTATACCAATCATCATCAGTCAGAGTTCCCAACTCCTTTTTTCCTACATCATCATCATACAAATAGTTCATAAAATGTCCATCTTCATCTAGCATAAGCTCAAAGGCCCTTTGGTATTTTTCTGCCACCTCCAACATGACATAAGTAGAGTTCCATCTAGTGGAAACATCAAGTTTCAATGAAGCATTACACTCAACGCTTTTTCTTTCCGCACAAGACTTAAAGAGGGCCAATCTTTGGGGGGAAGACTTAGCATACTTCACCATTTTTTGGATCTTTATGATTGAATCGTCCACATCCTTCAAACCCTCTTGCACAATTATATTAAGAATATGTGCAGAACATCTCACATGAATAAACTCGTGACGACAAACAACTTCCTTATTGGACGTAGTTTTTTTTAAAACCAATCAATTGCAATTTCATTAGCACTTGCATTGTCAACTGATATTGTCAGCATACTATGAATCCCCCATTCAACCAAATACTCTTCTAATTCTTTCACAATTGTTTGACCCTTATGATCCGACACTCAACGAAATAGTAATATTCTTTTATGATATGTCCAATTAGGATCAATGAAATGTCCAATGACACACATATAACTCATATTCTGAATTGAAGTCCACATGTCGGTAGTCAAGCAAACCCTTTGACCAGTTATCAAAAATGTACTCTTTAGTGTGTTTTTATCCTTTATATCTAGCTTGAGACAATCTTTCATCACTGTATAGCGAGAAGGAACCTTAAATCGAGGCTCAAGAGCCTTGACAAAATTTAGAAATCCCTTTCACTGTCATAAACGACATTTCATCGACAATGATCATTTTGCAAAGTTTTTCCCTAATAACCTTCTCAAAAAAATTGGCAATCATTAGGTTGTTACATCCTGCCTGGCCCCAAAAGTGAACTTAGATTGATTCCTATTTTGCTTAGCCTGTAGGTTCTTGTACTTTTGGCATGCGGTCAAATACAGCATAGATGATGTGCCATTGTTTTTTGGATGGCATTTATAGGAAGCTCCACAGTAATTACAATGTGCTACATGATCATTATTGAGAGTACTTTTATCGCTAGTGAATGGTCCCATGCTGCAGATTTGTTCGTCACATTTCTTCTTTTCCTAGGGAGTGGTGATTGTCCACCACCACCACGACCATCAATTGGTATAGAACTAGCACCAGATATTTCTACATCATCAATTTCTATAGGAGTCATTAGAGTGTCCATAGGCAAAGATGGATGACAATGCGCACTACCTGATAAATGTGTCATTTGAGGTGAATCCATCTTTAATTTACTTAGACATCTTTAAAGCAAAACCTCCAAGAAATCTCTCATTCTCTTTCAAGAACTCTAAAAACTCACAAAATCACTCAAGCAGAGGTTCTAGAGGGCAAAATGAGGCTTAGGGGTAGAGTGGGGAGGGGTATTTATAGGGTTGAAAAGCCTGTGGGCACTGCTAGAACTGTCCTGAAAAGGGGTGAGTACTCATGTACTATTCCCAACTTTTTTCAGATGTTTGGCCCTTAACCAGCAGTCCAAAAAAAGTCAACAAGCACTCGACTTGGTCCCTACACAAGTGCTCATGTACTATTGTCAAGTGAGCGCTCATGTGGTCCCCCACGCAAGCATGCGGTTGGTAGTCCAAAAATTAGTTAGCGAGTGCTTGGCCAAAACCAGTTAGCGCTCGGCTCCGCAGTTGACTTTTCAACAGTTTGACCGTTTGTGCAATGTTCAATAAAACAGGCATAACTTTTGCTATGCTCGGAATTGCACATGCAACCCCATTTCAGAAAGATCTTTCCGATACAAATGTCGTGGTAATCATTCTAATATTTTTTGAGTGCCTTCTTGGGATTAAAAATCTATGATTTTCCTCTTAAGATGGTGTTTCCAATGCTTCCTCGTCCTTTAATAATTATTCCTTAACATTTTCACTGTAATCGATCTCATACTCATCAGTTACCATCTATAAGTTGATTATTTAGTACTACAGGCATCGGTACCTTTGTTGAACGTTTGGTACAATTCTTAAAAGTCCAAGGTCTTACACTTTACCAAATAAGAACAAACCCTAGCGTCATAATTAGAGTGTACTTAATCCTAATTTATTTTTGGGGTATTACATGTCGTGTGAGGCCAAAGTTCTTTGAATCTAGTGTGAAAAGTTTTCAAGTTAATAATCACAATCTTGTTGTGGTTAGAGAAGTATTATTTCTTGTACGATGTTATATTGTTTTTCTTTTGAAAACCAAAGGATGGAATGGATTAATTGGGCAAGAACCATCAAAATTTGAGAATGAATTATCTCCAACAGGGGGAAAATGATGTAGGGTGGAAGTCGCCCCTGACAAGTTTTACTAAAAAGGTTATTGGTCGAGTTTTGTTCATTGGCAACTCTTCCAATAAGGATGCGAATTCGATGGCGAATTCTCTCCAACTTGGGGAGAATGGTGTAGGGGGAATTCACACCTAACGAGTTTTACTAAGAATGCCATATCTATAGTTTCAAGCCTCAGATGGAAGCAAGTCTTACGGCGTTGGAAAGCTAACTCAAAGATCTATAAAGTCATGTTTCAAGAGAGGTTTCTAATTCTAATGTTTACCAGGCTAAACAAGCCATTTAAAAGAAGTTTTGTAAGCCTTTGTTCGCTAGCCCCTTCGAACAGTGTTACAAATGGAGATGGCCGTTCGCTATCCCTTTTGAATGGTACTGCAAACGAAGAGTAAAAATATTCTCTTTTTTTAGTTTTTTTAGTTTTTTTATTATTGTTGTTGTAACGGAGAAATGTTCCATTCGAACGGGCAGCATAGATTTGTTAAAAACGACTTATTTCGTATTACTATTAGGGTTAGGTGTTTGGAGATACTATTCAGTTGGGTTCTTGGAGTTTCCCAAAAGTAGATACTACTACTACATGGGCGATAAGTACGTATAACTAGAGGTGAAAAGGCGGGCAGTAATAATAACCGCTTTTAAATGCGATTAGAAAAGACCGCTAACCGCGTATGTAACACCCCGGTCCCATATTGGGAAGATGAGAAGAAGCCCACATAGAGTGGGTGGTTTACAAAGATGGTCATAGGTGCTAAGTCCCACATTGCCTAGTTACTAGGTGAAATTGTGCTTCATAATGAATTCTAGGGAAGCTCTAAATTGACTAATCCTTTTGGGGGTGATAGCGCAGATGTGGCTAGCGCTTTTTCTTGGGTAGTTACAAATGGTATCAGAGCCACCTAGACTCCTAGTAACGCCAAGTCATGTGGTACTGGAGTACTGCACGACATGGCCTTGACGAGGACGTCAGGAATTTAAGAGGGGGAGTTTGTAACACCCCGGTCCCATATTGGGAAGATGAGAAAAAACTCACATAGAGTTGGCAGTTTACAAAGATGGTTATAGGTGCTAAGTCCCACATTGCCTAGTTACTAGGTGAAACTGGGCTTCATAATGAATTCTAGGGAAGCTCAAAATTGACTAGTCCTTTTGGGATGATAGCATAGATGTGGTTAGCGCTTTTCCCTGAGTTGTTATAGCGTAGGTGGTTACAGTTAGCGGCTTTAGGTTTTGAAAAAACTGCTAACAGTTTATATATATATACAAGAAATGATGTCATTTTTGTGTTTAAATATATATAAAAAAAGTATTAAAATTTAGAAATAATTTTGTATGTCATAGGATATTATTGTATTACCATAGAAATGATGTAGTTTTGTTTTTGTTTTTGTTTTAATTATTTTTTAAATTCTTTTAAAAAATGGTTAGCGATTATTAGAGTTATTAACCACTAACTGTTAGTTAACCGTTTAGGCAGTTATTGGAGGCAGTTAATGAATTTTACTAACCGCTTAGGCAGTTAGACAGTTACAATTAGTGATTTTAGCTAATAACCACTAATAGTAACCGTTTTTTCATCCTTATGTATAACAATAATTAGGGGTGTCAAAAAAAATCGGGGAATCGGAACCGAAAAACCGGGAAACTGGGGTCTCGGTTCCGATTGCGGTTTGGAAAAACCAAAAACTGGGTACCTTGGTTCCGGTACCCAGTTTTTGATACTCGATTTTTACCGGGTTACCGGGAATCGGGTTAAATATATATTTTTTATTTTTTTTAGTTATGGCTTTACGTTTTAGTTTTTTTGGTTTGTTTACATACTTGTTTTTACTTTTTATTGTTTTAAAGTTTTATTTATGTACCTAATTGAAAATGATTTTTAGGGTACTTTAAAAAATTAAATTTTTATTTCTAAGGCCCATATAGGCAAAAACATTGATTTTTTAGGATTTTTGGGCTTTTTCAGGTTTATTTTTTAATTATTTGGAACAATTACAACAAATTCCTTTTAATTTGGACAAAAATACTAACAGATTTTTTTAAAAATAATCAACTTATGAAGGAAAAAAAAAAGGGCTTATTTTAGGCCCAACACTTAAAAGAAGCCCAAAAAGTAAATTTTTTTAAAAAAACCGGTTACCGAACCGGATACAACCGGAATCAGCCGGTAACCGGGAACCCGAGTCCCGGTTTCGGTTCCAGTTTTCCAAAATAAAGAACTGAGATACCCTGATTCCAGTTCTTAATTTTGACTAAAAACCGAGAAATCAGACCGGATTGACACCTCTAACAATAATGTCTTGATATTGTCAATATCAAAAATTGCATTACTTGCATAGGTCGGTCTTTCCCATAATTAATGGTAATCGAAAAAATAAAATGAGAAGACAAACGAATGCTTCTAAACCACAAGTATTTTTCAACTGGGCGAGAATCGAGATCCGATTGGAAAAAAGAAAACCCAAACCCTAAATAAAATAAAAATCCAAGAAAGGCTCTAACAATAATATAATAGTTTGTCGTTGAGCAGGGAAAGGGACGGAGAAGAGTTTGCAGAGATTGAATGTCGATACTGTTTGAGAAGAGCGAGGCGTGGAGGTGGCTGGTGAGGAGGACAAAGGAGTCCAAGCCCTTCTTCCTTGCCTTCGCCACCATATGCGGCGTCGTTCCGGGGGTGATCGGCTACGGCGTCATGCAGGTCACCAACACCCGCAACCCCGAGCTCGAAGCCCGTCTCCGCCAGAACGCCCGCCCCGAAACCGTCGTACGTATTTTCGTTTCTGTCGATCTTTCTTTCCTTTCATTTTTTTCGCATTAGATTTTATCATTTGGTCTATTCTAAGGTACCCACCTACATAATACCTAGACAGAAACAAAAACCTCAGCCTGAATCCATAGCAACCTTGGAATCGTTGATACCCCATTTTGGGAAACTCCATAATTTAGATATATTATGATGGAAATGTTCAAACTGTTTGCGTTGGAACTTGTAAATGACAAAATGGGAACCAGATTTTGTCGTTTGGTTTCTATTGTTATTTCAAGATTTGATGAGTTACATGGTCATTGTTTCAGACCCATTTCAGCTATGCCATTTGACAAAGGCATTGGTGATTGATTCTGCCTCCCATTTGACAAAGGCGTCTAAGGATGGATGGATAGGAATTAGACAGATAATTTTGTTACCAATCTAGTGGTTTGAAATCCCTTAAAAAGGCAAAGAGAGTCGATTGCAATCCTCTTGGTGGGTGTATTGTCCTATGCTTCCTTTAAGTCCTCTTTCACGATAATTCAAATCTTGTTCCTGGAGTTTTACTTTCAGACAGGGAATTATTTCTTCTATATCTCAAATTTCTTCCCAACCATTGCCTTTCCTTTTTATGGAACACTTACTTAATGAGTATTGGTCCTCAATGCCACGTCAGCATGGAAATGCTCTCTAGTCCTAGCGGCGCGTGAGAAACATTGCCGGAGTGTGTGAGGTTGAGATTAGTGCTTTCAGGCGTTTGGTCGTAATTGTTTTCATTGAGGTGATCGGTGAGATGGGATATGTGGGATATTTTTACGTGGAATCCAAATCTTATGAATTAAGATTAGGCGATGGGAGTCGGAATATCAAGTTGACGGAGTGGGGAAGAATGAATTTAAGTACGGTGTTTATGGGCGAAGTGAGATTGGTCTGGTTGCTGAAGATGATGAAAGAGTTGGTGTTGGAAACGACGGGAGTTGGTGCGTGTAGAGATCACCGGATGGGTGGATCGGTTATGTTTCTACAGAAAAGGAAGAATAAATATGGGAAATTCATGGAGATAACTGAGTATGGCCGTGGAGGAAGACGGAGCTTCGTCGTAATCCCGGAGGGGCGTGAAGGGTAGGGATGGAAACACTGTATCGTGCAACTAGTGAGATTGGTGAATTATATGAATCAAACGAGGTATAAGGAGGTGAAGAAAGCACCAATACAGCCACGGGCGGTGGTTCCTGGCCGGACGTTTGCTGCTGTGGTGGAGGGGAAAAACTCCGATACCGGTACCGAGAGAAGGGAGGAGGGCAATATGGGAAATCCAGCAGCAGAAATTAATTTGGGTAACGTTGAAAAATCTGAGAAAGGAAAGGAGAAGATGCCGGAGTCCGAGAATCACGCTGATGAGCTGAAATGGGAAGATTTTCTGGCGATGCTGAGTGAAGGAATAATAAATATGAAGATTATGAGGGGTGTCGAGGAAGATATCAGAGGCAAGCTGGAGATTCTCGAGCAAACTAAAGGGCTGGGCTGCGAGGAGAAAGGGTTAGGCCGAAAGGACCCACAGCAGGGAATGGATGGGGTGAAAATCCAGTTGGGCTAGGGGGCGAATGGGCCTAGGTCCAATAAGCCAAGCCTTTGTTGCTCAAAAACATACTACCGAAAACGGTACCGTGCGGTAGCCTTGAGGAAAGCGGCGAGGATGTCACGACATGAACTGAGAAGGCCGGAGTTATCGCCGGAGGGGTCGAAGTCGTCACCAGAGGTCAGGCGATGTGATGCGATAGAGTTTATTAGCGATGGGGATACAAACCATGACCGGGAAAATAAGGATAAAGCAGCGCCGGCGAGGAAGGAAGGTCTGGCGATGGATGAAAAACGAGCGACTGGTGGGGGAAGTTCGAGGGAGGAGGAACAGGTGTCGGGGAAGTCTCACGAGGCCGGTCGCAATATGGGTCAGATGCAGTGTATTACCCATGCTCGCCGGAACTCATCTGAACCCATACAGGTGCTTGCAACGCCGCCGATAATACCAGAGAAGATGAAGGGTGATGATCTGGTGGGACAGAATCCAACAGCGAGCGTGGTAAGGGAGGATAGTTGCATGATTATCACACCAAAGTTGACTAATTTAGTAGCTGAGGCTGCTGATGCCGATAAGGAGAAGTCGAAATGCAGTTTGGAGCAGAAGGTTATTACGAATCCTTCTGGGGGGGTTGGGTCACTTGATGGGGGTGAGTCTGACACAGGCGGGGTGGAAAATGAGGAAGTTCTGGGGGTAGGTAATTCTGAGGGTGGAGGTGAAGGCTTGGAGGACATAATTCCAGAAACTGTTAGCTGGGTTGTGGATAGATGCTTGGAGTTTTATCCGAAAGTGGGAATAACGTGTGAGGGGGAGGAGAATAATATGAAAATGCTTGTGGAGGGTATTGCAAATGGTAGACAGTAGCCAATTGTAGAGGAGGGGGGTACATCCACCAGCTCTAGAGGATTTGATTGTTATGTGAATTATGATAGGGGCATGTCGGAGGTCTAGCAAGGTAAGGGAAGAGGGAGGGGCAGATATGGTGTCTTATGAAGCCAAAAATTATAGCTTGGAATGTGAGAGGGCTGAATGCCTTCAAGAAAAGGTTACGGATAAGGGGTCTTTTAAAAGAATGGAAAGCGGATATTGTGTGTTTGATTGAGACAAAGATGGAGTTTATTACTCGGGAGGTGGTACGTAGTTTATGGGGAGGGCAGCATGTGGATTGGATGTATAAGGGGGCTGTGGGGGCGTCGGGGGGCATGTTGTTGATGTGGGATAGGAGGGTGGTTGAAAAGAGGGAGGAATGTGTGGGGGGTTACACACTTGCCTGTTCTTTCAAGAATGTGGAGGATCATTTTGAATGGATGTTTGGGGGGGGTGTATGGACCGAATGGTGATGTGAAGAGGAGGGTTCTATGGGAGGAATTGGCCAGTTTGATGAGTGTATGGGAGGCTCCATGGTGTATAGGGGGAGATTTTAATATGGTTCGATTTCCTAGTGAACGCTCTAGTGATTCGAATTATTCTACAGCCATGATGGAGTTTTCGGATTTTATAGCCGAACAAGGGTTGGTGGACATTCCGTTGGTTGGGGGCCAGTTCACTTGGTCTAACAATCAAGAAGAGGAAATATGGTCAAGAATTGATCGTTTCTTACTCTCGCCGAGTTGGGAGGATCACTATCCGGAAGTGGTACAAAGAAGGTTGTCACGGGTATGTTCAGATCACTTTCCCTTGATGCTAGAATGTGGGGATTCTAGAGGTGGAAAGAGACATTTTAAATTTGAGAATATGTGGTTAAAGTATGAAGGCTTTGTTGATAAGGTGAAATCTTGGTGGGATTCGTATTCTTTTGAGGGTTTACCATCTTATATTTTAGCTAATAAGCTGAAAATTCTCAAGACAGATCTGAAAAAATGGAATGAGGAGGTGTTTGGTGATATTGGGAGAAAGAAAAAAGAGTTGTTGGAAGGTATACAAGAGATGGATGGTGTGGCAGAGAATAGGGGACTTATGGAGGATGAAAAGGTGAAAATGGAGGATATGTCTAGAGAGCTGGAGAATACTTTGCTGTATGAGAAAATTCATTGGCGACAAAAATCAAGAGCATTATGGTTAAAGGAGGGGGATAGCAATACTCGGTTTTTTCATAAGGTGGCCAATTCTCATCGTAGGAATAATTGTGTTGACACTTTATGTATTGATGGTGTTATGTCCCATGATCCGAATGAGGTCAAAGAGCATATTGTGCAATTCTATAGGAAGTTATATACGGAGCAAAGTAATTGGCGTCCTAGAATGGATAACCAAGCCTTCTCGACCATTGATAATGAAGAGAAAGTGTGGTTGGAAAGAGATTTTGAGGAAATGGAGGTTTGGGAGGTGGTGAAGGGCATGGATGGGGACAAGGCACCGGGACCGGATGGGTTCAATATGGCTTTTTTCCAGTCTTCTTGGGTGGTGGTGAAACATGATGTCATGGCTGTATTTTCTAAATTTTATCGGAGACGGCAATTAGTGAAAAGTTTGAATGTTACTTTTGTAGCTTTGGTCCCAAAAAAGGTGGATGCGGTGGAGATGAAGGACTTTCGGCCTATTAGCTTGGTGGGGGGAATGTATAAAATTGTATCCAAGGTGCTGGCCAATAGGTTGAAAAATGTTTTGGGCAAGCTCATTTCCTATTCTCAAAATGCTTTCATTGGGGGTCAGCAAATCCTAGACTCGGTGCTTATAGCGAATGAATGCTTGGATGCTCGTATGCGTTCAGGTACGCCAGGTGTGATTTGCAAGTTGGATTTGGAAAAAGCATATGACCATGTCAATTGGAGTTTCTTGTTGTATATATTGAAAAGATGTGGTTTTGGAGAGAGATGGAGGGAATGGATAGAGTGGTGTATATCAACGGTTAGGTTCTCCATCTTAGTAAATGGTTCCCCGGAAGGTTTCTTTAATAGTTCAAGGGGAATTCGACAAGGGGACCCATTATCACCGTTATTGTTTGTATTGGTCATGGAGGCATTGAGTAGGATGGTGAATGCGACAGTAGAGCAAGGTTTGATATCAGGTTTTTCTGTGGGAGGTAGGGTTTTTTCAGATTTGGTGGTTTCTCATTCTCTTTTTGCTGATGATACGCTGATTTTCTGTGAAGCATGTCCGGAGCAAATTCATTATGTGCGCCTTATCCTTTTATGTTTTGAGGCGGTTTCAGGGCTGAAAGTGAACCTTGGAAAATCAGAAATGGTGGCTGTAGGAGACGTGGGAAATGTTGGGACTTTGGCAGCATATCTTGGGTGTAGAGTGGCAGGTTTGCCCATGAAATATTTGGGGTTGCCGCTGGGGGCTGCATATAAGGCTGCTTCTATATGGAATGAGGTGATAGAGAAGATGGAGCGGAGGCTGGCAGGTTGGAAGAAACTGTATTTATCAAAGGGAGGCCGGGTAACTTTAATAAAGAGTACGTTGTCTAATCTTCCAACTTATTACCTATCCTTATTTCCGGTCCCTGTGAGTGTGGCTAATAGGATTGAGAAGATCCAAAGAGATTTTTTATGGGGAGGAATGGGAGATGAACTGAAAATGCATCTTGTTAATTGGGACCAAGTGTGCCGTCCTCTAAGGGCTGGTGGTCTTGGCATTAGAAATGTTCTTAAGTTTAACAAAGCTTTGTTGGGAAAGTGGCTATGGAGATATGCGACAGAAAGCGAGGCACTTTGGTATAAGATAATAAAAGAGAAGTATGACGACCAAGAAGGTGGGTGGTGTTCAAAGGAGGTTTCTGGGCCGTTTGGTGTGGGATTGTGGAAGCACATAAGACGAGGGTGGGATAAGTTTGCACAATATGTGAGGTTTGAAGTGGGAATGGGTTCGAAAATACAATTTTGGCATGATACATGGTGTGGAAGTTAGCCTTTGAAGCAGGCATTTCCTTCTTTGTTTCGTATTGCAAGATACAAAGAAGCATGGGTGAAGGATAACTTTGTATGGAGGAATGGGGTTGTTGAGTGGAATGTACTTTTTGTTCGTGCTATTCAAGATTGGGAGATGGATGTGATATCACCTTTCTTTGAAGTGTTGTACTCGTGTAAGATTTCACAGGGTAATGTAGATCGTATACGGTGGTCATCTTCTAAGAAAGGGTTATTTGAGGTGAAATCGTTTTATAAGATTTTGTCCATTTCAACTGCCGAGGTGTTTCCTTGGAAGAGTATTTGGAGATGTAAGGTGCCGAAGCGTGTGGCTTTCTTTGGGTGGAACGCGGCACTCGGGAAAATTTTGACACATGACAATTTGCGTAAGAGGAATATTGTAGTGGTGGAATGGTGCTGTTTGTGTAAGAAGAATGGGGAATCCGTAGATCATTTATTGCTCCATTGTGAAGTGGCAACCTATTTATGGCATTCTGTATTCACTTTGTTTGGTATGGAGTGGGTCATGCCGAAAAAGGTCATAGATTTGTTTGCGTGTTGGAGTCAGGTGGGGGGGAGGGACCTATCTAGAGATATTTGGAGGATGGCTCTATTGTGTGTCATTTGGTGCATATGGAGGGAGAGGAATGCACGGATTTTTGAGGATAAAGAGTGTTCGGTGGTTGGGGTGAGGAAGAATATGATTACTATGTTACATATGTGGACGATGGCTCATTACCGAAATGAGATACCGACTATAGAAGATTTCTTGCTTAAGTGTTCTTTGTATATTTCGTAGAGTTTCTTTTGTAAATTTTTTCTAGGGTTGCGCCCTTTTGCGCGGTTTAATAAAATTCACATTACTTATCAAAAAAAAAAAAATGGAACACTTACTGTTGTCAGAAGCAGCCTCTGAATACTACAGAAAATCTTATTGGGCTCTGTTGCCTATGAGTTCCACACCCCGATTTTGCCTTGAGGCTGGGATTCAAGGTAACATTTGCTAATTTTACTAGGGAGCCTTATCTGTTTCATAATTATATGTTTCTCCAGTAATTTCGGTTGTGTACAGAATGCTTCTCAAGGCTTGGACACATATTGAAAAGTATGGCATGAAGCGTAGGACAGAAATTTATTTGGATCAAAAAAGGGCTCATGACATGGACTTTTTTTTACCTCTTTTAGTGTGAATGCTTCCATCTTCTATATGAATATATTAGGAATATAAGCATTATAATCTACTCTAACTTACAGCGATAGAGAGTTGACAATTTAACAGAATTTTTATTTTTTTCTTTTCTTTTTTGTGATAAGTAATTCCAATATCATTAAATAAGTGCAAAGAGGCTCAACCTTAGTATACAAGAGACCCTTAATCTGAAGAAAAAGATAAAACCAAAGTTCAAAAAAGTTTTGCAAAATTAGAAACAAGAAACTATGATGATATATCCAAGTATAGAAAGTGTTGAACATAATCTTCCACAACTCTAATACCGAAGTCTCTACATCTAAAAAGTTCCGAACATTTTGTTCTCCGCAAAGGCACTGTGTTAAACACAATTAAGCCAACCTCCATAATTACATAAATGTACCATGCTTTGCTGGTCCTCTCCAACTTACTGACAAATCCATCATCCGTCTAGGCATAATCCAATCTACACCAATCAGATTAAAAATTGAACTACATAACTCTTTCTACTTCACAATGAATCAGTAAGTGATCAATAGACTTCTCACTATTCTTGCACATGCAATACCACCCAACCACCATAATGTTTCTCCTCAAATTATCCAGTGTCAATATTTTTCTTAAAGCCGCTGTCCACACAAAAAGCCACCCATAAAGAAGCCTCGACTCTCCAAATATTGTTCCTAAGAAAAGGGGATCCATTTGGACTATGTAACACTTGATAAAACAACCACTTCAAACTTGGTTCTTTTGGAAGGACTCCATCCTATTCTATCCACATTTCCTTGTCTTAGTCTAAAAGAATAGAACCTTTCAAAGAAAAATAATACCACCTCCACCTCCCAATCTTGAACTGGTCTAGTAAAAATTACATTCTAGTAAATATTCCCTTCTTGAAACTATAAGGTATCTGCTACCCGTGCATTCTTTCTTTGTGCAATACTGTACAATTCCTGATAAGATATCTTCAATGGACTATCCCCACACAACACATCATGCCAAAAACTAACCTTTGAGCCATCACCTACCTCATATCTTACAAATTTTGAAAATGTTTCCCATCCCTTTCTTATAAATTTTCGTACTCCCACTCCAAATGGCCCCATTACCTCCGTAGAGCACTAACATCCCCTTATGCTATCGTATTTAGTGCTTTTTACTAATCTTCATAGTGCCTCTCTATTTGTAGCATACCGCAACAACCATTTTCCCGGACGGGCTCGATTAAAGTGAATCAAATTTCTAACTCCTGACCCACCTGATTTTATCGGAGTACAAATCCTTTCCCAATTCACTAAATGAAATTTAAATTCATCCCCAATACTACCCCATCAAAAATCCCTCTAAAGTCTCTCAAGACTATTAGCCACTCCCACTAGAATAAGGAAAAGAGACAAATAATACGTAGGTAAATTCGATAGCGTACTCTTTATCAAAGTCAATCTACCACCTTTAGATAAATAAAGTTTTTTCCATCCATCCAACTAACGTTCCATTTTTTTAATAATGCGATTTCCAAATAGATATGGCCTTATAAGAAGGACCCAACG
Organism: Carpinus fangiana; assembly: GCA_006937295.1. Classification (NCBI taxonomy): domain Eukaryota; kingdom Viridiplantae; phylum Streptophyta; class Magnoliopsida; order Fagales; family Betulaceae; genus Carpinus; species Carpinus fangiana. Next base: position 23,672,236 of record CM017327.1, read on the forward strand.
GCAAATCCAAATACTTTATCAGTAATGAAGATATTCTACAACTTAGAATACTAGCCAATTCTGCTACATCTCCAATTGCACCTATAGGAATTTTTTTATTTTTTATATTTTTTATTTTGCTAAATTGATCTTCAATCCTGAAACTGCTTCAAAACATAAGAAAATACACCGCAAATTGTCAATTTTTTTTTTTTTTTTGGAATTTCCATCACTTAAAATCAAATTATTTTTAGCAAACAGTAAATGAGACATTAAAAACTCTTCGTTGTTCCTCGACCGCACTGAAAAACCTGACAGAAGTCCTATCCATTGTACAACCATCATCCTACTCAATGCCTCCATAACCACCACGAGAGTTCAAAAAAAGGGACGGTGAACCATTCACAAGAATGGAAAACTGCTTTGTAGATATACAAAGCGCTATCCAATCCCTCCATTTCTCCCCAAATCTGCATCTCTTCAACAAATAGAGCAAAGAACTCCCAATTTACATGATCATACACCTTATCCAAATACAATTTACGTAGCACTCCAAGTTCTCCTAATCTAATATGACTATCCAAACATTCATTAGCGATTAGTATTGAATCAAAATTTGTTTACCTCCGATGAAAGCATTATCTGTTTGCTAAAACGTTGGAAAAGAAACCCCACCCACTAAGCTAATTGGCTAGAAGTCCTTAACATCCACAGCTCATGTCTTGTTTGGTATCAGAGAAACAAAAGTTGCCTTAACACTCTTCACAAACTTTCATGGACTATGAAACTCTTTAAAAACTGCCATGATGTCCTCTTTCATTACCTCCTAACACTTTTGGGAAAAACCCATGGTGAAACCATCCGGCCCTACTGCCCCCTATCACCATTAAAATCCCTCACCACCTCCCACACTTACTCATCAAAGTCTCTTTCCAACCAATTACTCTCTTCCGCATCAATGGAAAGGAACGAAAGACCATCCACCTTTGGTCAACATGTAAACTGTTCGGAATATAATTGATTGTAGAATTGCACTTTATGCTCCTTTATTTCAATAGAGTTAGAAGACACTGAACAATTGATGACTAAAGAGTCCACTAGGTTATTTCTTGGATGGGAATTTCCCACCCCGCGAATTTTTTATTTTTTTGTATTTTTATTCCCCTCACTCAACCAAAGTAAACTGTTCGGAATACAATTGATTGTAGAATTGCACTATATGCTCCTTTATTTCAATAGGGTTAGAAGACATGGAACATTTGATGACTAAAGAGTCCACTAGGTTATTTCTTCGATGGGAATTTGCCACCTTGTGAAATGTTTCTGTATTTCTATTCCCCTCCCTCAACCATTGAGCTCTAGATTTCTATCTCTAACTTAATTCCTCAAAAAGAATAATTTTCTTCAATTCCTTAGACATATCTTCCTTCCTCCTTTCGTCCTCCATTGAAACTCGACCCTTTGCAATAAATGAAGCTCCTGGATACCCTCCTGAAAATCCTTTTTTTTCTTCCCTAGATCACCAAAAACCTATTCATTCCATTTCTTCAAATTACTTCCAAAGCTTTCAACTTACTTGCCAATATAAAACTTGGCCATCCATGAAAGTTATTGGACAGCCACCAAGTTTTCACTTGCTCCACGAATCTCTTTGATTTCAACCACATATTTTCAAACTTGAAATACTTGCTACCAATGCTTGGCACCCCACAATCCAACATCAATGGAAAATAATTTGAGAAGATTCTCGGAAGTCACTTTTGTGAAACATCAAGCAAATGTTCATTCCATTTCGGTGATAGAAGAAATCTATCAAGTCTAGATCAAGCCTATAAGTCATGATTATTTGACCAAGTAAATTGCCCACCTACAAGTGGGTTATCCAAAAGGCCCTATCACTCAAAAATGAAATCTGAAAAATCCACCATAGTTAATGAATGTCTAGAGTCACTTGATTTATCGCTTGGATGCCAAACAACATTAAAATCACCACCAATACGCCAAGACAATTCCCACCAACTCATCAAACCAACCAATTCATCCCAATATCTCCTTACACCATTTTTACTTATCCAAAAAAATATCTCCTTACCCCATCATTTGGAGCATACACCCCCGCAAATGCCCAAACAAAATTTTCCTCTACATTCCTAAAGGAACACGCTACTATAAAGCTCCCCACACAATCCTCAATCTTCTCCATCGCCGGCTTATTATTATTTTTTTTTATAAGTAATGTTGTATATATCAAAAAAAGCGCAATGCGCCTCTAAGTACACAGAGAGTATACATAGGAAGCTGGTTCCAGACCGGGGTCCCAATTACCAGCTGGTTCCAATGTGTACCTGGTCCGGTAACCGGTTTTTTAAGAATATTATTATTATTATTATTATTATTATTTAAGTAGAATTGCAGAAAATCAATTTGCAACACAACTACTACAAAAAAAAATGCAGAACCTGCAAACCAATCCACAGATAAACACATAGCAGAGAAACAAGCCACAAATAAACACACCTATACACTCACAATACAAACAGAGAGAAAAGGACTGGAATTTCTTTCCCTCAAGAAATTGCATCCCTTCCAAATTGTTCCAGAATACCCAGAAAATTAAACACCCATTTAATTGCAACCCACTTTCCCAGTTACCAAACATAGAACACCACAAAAAATCAACCACGCACCCCAAAACACCCAGATATAGAAATAGAAAGAGAGCAAATCACAGCACCCAGAGCACCATTTGGCAAAGTGAGCCGGCCACATTGACCCTGCTCCGTTATACTCATCGATCTAACAACAAAGATTTGCTTCTGATTCCTTCTTGGCACTTCCGACTGGAACACAAAGTCGCTCAAGTACTTGGAGGCTGCGATGCGATCTGAGGCCATAATGGGGTTGGAATTCGGCAGGGACATTCTCGTGGCCAGCCAGGGGTGGCGTGAGGAGAGAAAATGTGAGGCCACTAAGAGTGAGGGAGAAAGAAAGGGAGGTGGTGTGAGACTTGAAGAGAGTGTGTGTGACGACAGAGAGGAAAGAAAATGATGTTTTAGGTTTAGGAGTTTTTTCTTATTAAAAAAAATTATATGAAAATATAAACCTAAAGTATATATATATTAATTTAATATATAAAAATGTTTAAAAAAATATTATTATATATATACGCACCCGGTTCCGGTATTCCCGGTAAAAACCAGGTACCGGAACCGGTGTACCTGGTTTTTTATTTTTTCCAACCGGAACCGAGTCCCTGGTATCGGTTCCGGTTACCTGGTAATTTTTGACGGCCCTAATAAAAGCCCACAAAAACCCCATAAAAGGACCCTAAAACCCGACAAGAAGCCTAAAGAAACCCTGAAGCCAAAAGCCCAGATCAATCCTAAGCTCACAAGACAAATCTAAACCTCCCTTCCTTTGACTCTACTAGAGCCACAGCCTTTAGCCTCAAAATTAATGGAACATTCCAAGTTTTTGAGCTCCCTCTTCCATCGTCCGCTTATTCTACTACATTAACAAAATTCCACTTGAATCCCCTCTCGATCCCATAAATAACCAATCCATGTGTTGACAACCCCATAAACTCCGAACCACCTCCTTAGCAATATTCTCCAATTTTTTTCTCTAATAAACATACAATGTTCACCTTCCAATCTCTAAGGAGCCCTCTAATCCTCAGCCTTTTATCCTTCTTACTTAGCCCTCTTGACATTCAATGAGACTATCTTGGGTTTCATAATGAATAGTTTGAGCCCCTCCCCTTTCCTTTCCCTCTATTAGATTATCCTTTGTTCTTATCATAATTAATTGAGCTATCCAACCGCTTTAACTACTGGTTACCTTTTGTCCCTGCTTTAAAACATACTTCTGACACATAACCCGCAAAAGTCTTATTTCTACTAGCTTCAATCACAGAAAATAATGCCTACATTTGATCCTCAAATCCATCACATGACAGACCTACTAAATGACATAAATTCTTCACCCTTTGAGCCACCCAATTGGAGGACACTAAATTTGAACACCCTATTCTGCACCCATAGCAAGTGGATGGACTGACAGTGGTTCAATCCCCTCAAGCTCCTCCCCAACAACATTCACCTTTCCAATGGAGGATTATTCATATCCCCAGATAAATGTAACAATTTGCCATTCAATTCAAAACCATTCGACTTATATTCTTGCAGCTACTTAATAAACTGTCCCCTATACTTCCTTCCCCCTGCTCATTCTCCACGGATACCAAAGCATTTCCAGAAAACTCCCTTGACAGAAGCCCTCTAACCCCTTCTCCATCATCAAACACCCAGAATAGACTGTCCCCTCCCCCTAATTTTCTCCACAAAACAAGATTCTTCATTTGGACCTGAAGAACATCTTGTTAACATTCCCTCCTTTAAAAACCCATTCATACTAGTCCCTAACCCATCCTTTCCTTCAATTTCCGAACCAGTCTTCCTAAACAAAGACTCAATCACCTGATTGTTTAACTCCACGCTACCTACACCCTTTGGCCTTGTCTGAATATTCCCGAGTTGATCCCACCTCATCAACCATAGTCGTATGTGCCACACCCATCCTTGTTGATACCCCGTAGTACCTTTTTCGACCATGTCAAAACATGACCCAAATAAAACAGATGTGTCAGCCAACTTCTCAGCAATTTTTGCCTCCTTAAACTTCACATTTACCAACCTAACTCCTTCATTGGAATCCTCTTGGTCACTGGGCGTCACCGTGACTGCACTTATTTTCGCCACACTTTTGGAACAGATTTGCCCTGCCTATCACCTAATACTGCCCCATTTTCCTTTACTTTCCATATCACATTTTCTGGTTGTTTCACCTGCCGATTGTAAACAGCCTCCATCTTTCTATCTAGCACTTCACCTTTCTTCCCCGAGCTTTGAACCTCTGCACGGTTTGGTACAAGGCTTTTCGTTTCTTTAGTGTGTAGATTCACATGATTTTCTCTAGTCCTTTCCTCAGCTGTAGCTACTTCCTATCCTCGTAAACAAATATCAAATATACATCATGAATGATTGATACTTTTAGTTCTCACTGCCTCTATTTTGACAGAATAATTTGACTTGTTCGATTGAAGTGTATTTCAATTTTGGGGTTGTTTCTCTGAAGCTTTTTCTTTCCGTGTTAAAGAGCTTGACAGTTTGATTGCTTGAACTTGTGAATCAGATGATGGGGAAAGTAAATCAAGAGAGACTGGCAGAATTCCTTGGGGAGCTGCAGCGTAAAGAGGATACAAATGACCGTTATGTTGCTGCTCTGAGAGGAGAAACGTTGACTAGGAAGCCTTATGTGCGAATACAACCAATCCCAAAACAAAGCAACACCCAGGCTGACAAGGAACAGAAAGCTGAGAAGGAACAAAAGTAGATGAGGAGGTGGGTCTACCCTTGATGTGAATACTTTTTGTTTCTGGGTAGCTGTATGCTGTCGTTGCACAATGTTTCACTGTTTTTCTGGATGTTATTCAAAATCTGTATGTCATTATGAGACAAAAGTCAAAGAAGTTTTCAGTCTCTGGATTTTCTTTCCCATCTAAGGCATACTGTTTAAAGTTAGACTTGTCTTGTGTTGTTTATCATTTCCTCAAGTCTGTGTGGTCATCGGCTGTTAACTTATGTAGACTTAAAGAAATTTGCCAATGATGCCTCCTATGATTGTAGCATTTTGCTTGGTCGTGAATTCTAAGGGCAGTCCATGAGCCTGCCCCCAGAGCTGGGTAGTGCTGAAATCAATTTGGCCAACTGCAAGACCCAATGGCCAGTGTTTTAGAATGAGGTGGAAGCATTTTACATTCCACGGTCTCATGGAGAATAACCTTCTCAATTGATGAATTTGAAGAGGAAGGTATTGATGTCCACGTCAACAATTTCCATATCGTCAATAAAAACTCCAGGGGATGAGATTGTGGATTTGATGGCTTGTTTAATTTTAAGTTTTGGAAATTCCATATTCTGGTGGCCGCTTGATTTTCTGTTTGTAAGAGGGATTTCCTCCCCTGTCACTTGGATTTTTTTTTCCCTTCCTTCTCTGTGTGGTTCACATGCCAGTCCTCTGTTTCCAACTTCTCATAAATTTCGAGTGACTTCCGAACTACCCTCAGATTCCCAATAGCCCAAACAGATTCGAAAGAATTTGGTAAGAAGAATTCCTGAGAAGTAACGTTGTTGGTCTGATTGCTTGTTCAGGCGTGGAGACGGTGAAGGCGGAACCAGAATCCAACAAACTGATGGTGGTCGGGAACGTGGATCCGATAAAGCTCCGAGATAAGATGGCCCACAAGGCCAAGAAGGTGGAGCTGCTCTCCCTGCAGCCCAAGAAAGACGACAATGCCGACAACAATGATAGGTGTAAGAAAGTAATCACCATTTTCGTACTATACTTCCCACCTACAAGAATTTGATGCCTGCAAAAATATCAGTTCATCGAAATCTCAAATCACGATTAGAAACCAAACACGAGAATCTTAACAAACCAAACCGTAGATTGAGTAAGATTCCAGGTTGGACAATGATAGCATAATTCATTACAATTTACAATAAAATATCAGATACAATAAAATCCAAGGTAGCTAGCAACCCTACATCAGTGTTAAGTTAGCTTTCAACATATGTTGGTGGAAATAATACAAAAAAAAGGAGTGTTCACACATTGAAATCGAAACATTACATGCCCGTACAAGTAACCCTTTAGCTGACTAAATTGCAGAATCACTGGAGAAGGCCATACACCTTTTTTGGTATATCCACATGATAGAAGGGAGAGCATATACTCAAGACATTCTATATATAGAATGACATGACTGTTATTGATCGGTCAAACGCAATTAAATTATTCTGATACATCACGTGTCACCCAGTGTACACCCTGAGACGGCTTCTGATCGGCTGGCGGCAAATGGGACAGTTGGACACTTTTGATCCACACTCTTTGCAGGTCTGAGATGACACAAATGTTACTCAAAATGAATTCAAAACCAATAACAGAAGCAAATATTACTATCAACGCAGCTCACCAAGTGTCCACAGTTGAAGGCCAAGTCCTTCGCATTAGTTAGGCAAATTGGGCAGTTCTACAATCAAATTGAACAACAAAATCAGTCAGTGACCTAAATTGTTCAAACCCACTAAGACTAGATTGGACAAGTTAACATCACACATTGGGTTGCACAACTTATACAGAGCTATCTAGTTAGGGCGAAGCCACGGATACCCTGGTTGTTATAAATAAATAGCAACACACTCGCATACATAACAAACCACACTATTATAATCATACCATCTGGTCTCGTACATCTCCCACACTTGACGGAAGGTTGCTTGGTGCGCGAGCCATGGTTGACTGAAGGTTGCTTGGCGCGTGAGCCATGGTTGACAGATGGTTGCTTGGCTCCCAAGCTGGCTGTGGACGACTGTAAGGAACTGGAGGAGCCCGCGGAATGATTTTCTTTGCTCTACCTGTCGCACGTCTTTTGTGCATGCAGTAGAGTAAATGTGGATTAGAAAGCATTCACAAACTAGTTCAAGTTCAATTATATGGCATTTATCATTCATCTATCAACTGGGTTTGGAACAAACAGAAACATAAAACAGAGTTCATTCCAATAATTTTTCATCCTCTCTTTTTTGATAAGTGGTTGTCCCAAGCCCAATAAGTCTATCGTGCACGTCAAAGTTCTAATTTCGGAGGAATTTCTTATAAATTTTTCAACCAACACCTTGCAAATTATAGTATGATAACGATAAGGAAGTTTACCCAAGTATTCCAAGTTCAAGTACTGCTTTGTACTGCAAGGGCATCTCCATTAGGGCAGCTAGAGCAAAAGCTGTTTCTTTCGTTGTTCCCGTATACTTGTTCATTATTTCAGTGAAGTTAACAAACTACACACAAAAAAGATATTGATTAAAACCCAATGCATGTGAAATTATATTCACCTTATATGGTATTTCAAAGTTACTTGTGTGTGCTACAACTTTGATACCTGAAAGTTATCGAAATCACGTGCAGGGAGCTTGTCATCAAACTTCTTCATGTCGTCCCAAGGTCCATCACCAACTCCGACAAGCACAATTGATAGCGGATATGAACTAGATATTCATATTAAAAGGTAAAATTGTTTAGTTTCAATACCACTGATCCTAAACTTACCCAAAAAAACAAAAACAAAAACTGCCAATGCCTACTTTAGCAATCTTTTCTTTTAATGTCTGATCATTGATACATTGATATCAATGTGTCAACAGATTCACTTATTTCTCAGTTAAGCTTATAAATTATTTTTCAACATTTACTGAAAATTAAGGAGAGGGTAGATGAAAGTTATTCACACCAAAATTTGAATTTTAATATTGGGAATGAACAGAAAACTCTGTTCATCTGATATACTATGAGAAATAGCCCACAATTCATAGTCCGAGGCAGAAACAAGGTGGTTGTACAAGGCAAAAACCCTTTTTCTTTTCCTCTTTCTTCTGAGTGAAACGAAATTTTCTCAGCCCCAAAAGAATAAACACTAAACTGCTGAACTATACCTTAATCGTCATAGTCTTTAAGGCAGCAGATAGCCGATTTTCAACATATTGATGAGCACTTCTAAATGTGGGGTCTATCAGTGTGTAAATTTTTCTTTTAATGATTCAGCAAGTACATTACAGTACACTGTTATTTCTCGCCCACCACAAAAATAACCTCCTTCACTGCAGTAGCCAAAACATTTATGTCTCATAGTTGCAGCTGCCCATTTAACAACATTACTTGAACCTGCAACTGACATGTATCTACACCAGACTTTTTGAGCAGCCCATTTCCAGACTCTATTAGTTGAAATAAACTGAAAGAATAAATAGCGCATACTCCATTCTGTCCAGTTTAATAACAAACCTGGAAAATATCTTAAGTAATAAGTTCGCCCTGTGTACTCAATCTACCATTCAGTGCCACCAGCAAATCAATCATGTTTGGCAATGACTTAGGGGAACCAAGATACGAGGGAACTTTAAGTAAAAGGTTTTAAAAAATTAAAAAATTTCCAAGTTAGAAGTAGATCACTGGGGTTGAATGTTGATTAGAGACACATTCAGCTCATCCTCTCTATCAATATTGAGAACAAAAATAGGATGAACCATAGTCCTTAGCAGAAGCAGGTCTTGGATTAGTAGTCAGTATACTGGCAGCAAGTTTGTCCCCCTTTTCGTATACCAGCATCATGGAGAATTTTATTCTCAAATGGCGACATAACAGGCTCCAAAGGATACCAATTTCATACTAAAATAGTGTCTTTGCCATCACCCACGATATTCCAAACCAAAACTTCACCTTCAGTCTTAACAGAAGAACTTTATAAACCAAAAACAATCAGTAAGAACATTAATTGACCAAAAATTCTGATTGAGAAAATTTGATGAACCCCATCTAGCCCAAATGACTTTCTGTCTGAAAACTATGTCCCAATATGTCTTATGACAGAAGCATAATTCAAGTCAGCATGTCTCAGCCCTAGCCAACCATCCTTGGGATTGCAAGCATAAGCCCAAGCAACTTTTGCAGTAACTTTTATTACATTAGCACCATTCTAAAGAAAACTTTTCAGGAAAATTCTCAATGGCTGTCAACCCTCCTTCAGAAATCATACTGCTTCAACAAAACCTGTATAGTAACCAGAACAGATTGTATAACTGAGAAAAACATTCTATATTACGATCCAATCAACCACTCCATTGATCCTTCACTATATCCACGACATAACCATAACTGGCCTCTAACTCATTCTAATATATGAGTGCCATTTCAATATATCAAATCCAAGAATTAATATAAGATTATTGCTTCGAACTCATCTTCAAGAAATATTTGTTTTAACTTATTGACTAACTTTGTTCTATTGTTGGACAGAAGAATACAAATTCTAGCATCTCAAAAAATTAACATGTTAAAAATGATATGACAATAGCTCTGACCAAGGCGTACTAATGACATTTTATAGAATTGAAGATAAACTACAAGAAAAAGGAGCAAAAAGAATCAATGGAAGCCTACAGTAAGAAAATATAGTTCCACTGATCTGCAAGGATCTACCTTGCGTTGCCAATTGATTTGATCGTATGCTCTTCTTGTGGACTGAGTTCCATATCACTTGTATTTACACTTCTTGTAACCTTCACAATAAAAGAAATAACTCCAAATAAGTTGGGTGTGTGCATGCAACAACGTGTCAGTTTTTGAAAGTGAGGGGGGAAGACTCTGAATTCAACCTGGCCATCGGCAATGATAAGCAGTACATGGTACTGGCCGCCACTTTTCTCAACAATGTCGATTGCAGCCTCAATTACCGGAGCATAAGAAGTTGGCCCTTAAACAAAATTACCCACATTAATGAAGCCATGTTTCTTCAGATATGCAGAATTGGTGAAAGCATTTGAATAAAGGAAGATGAAACCAACCTGAGAGTCGCAAGTTTGGAACTATTTTTCTATAGCAGGACAAAACTTCTTCAAAACCATGGCATGGCAAATGATCACTGTGAAAGCTAAACACTTCTTGATCATGTGTGGTCGCTATAGCAGAAAAACAAATCCAGTGATCATGCTAGAAAATCAGAAAATTGACCAGATGTTCAACTTTAGGGGAGTACACATACCATCACCAAAACCAAAACAAGGAATTAAGTTGTCTTCATCGAGAGGGGCTAAAGTCTTTCCAATGATAGAGAGGGCTTTCTCATATGGATTAGGTGAATCTCCAATGGCATGCAGGCTCCGGTTATTGAATGAGACTTTGCCTTCAATAATAAAATTGATGCATTGGCAACCAAGATATGGAAATTAAAGACAAAATGCTTTGAAAATCATATGATACCAAGGTCTACATTATGTACAAACCAATAAACACTTCGAGTCAATTTAGGTGCTTGACTATGTGATCGTTGCATCATAGCCAGACTGGAGAGGCCATGGCAATTGGCATTATCACTCAAAGTGCATGTTAACAAATTATAGGGAGGAGGAAAACCGCAAATTATATGTTACAGAGGGCCTGTCAACAATGTAATGATTTTTGATATAATGCCTTGTACTCCAACATCAAAATGCCAAGTCTAATTGTGTATGGCCCTTAAAGTTAATAAAAACTATTAAAAAAAAATGATAATTAAGGAACATAGTTATACTTTACATTTCAGCTACATTACACCCGAAGCTTTTTTAAGGGCAAATATTAACCACCAGAACTCAATTCTGCTCCATTAACTCATATAATAACGAGTGAACTGTAGCACTTATTAAAAGGAAGAATTTGTTTTCTCTAGTTCCACAAACCTGTCCATTCATTGCTTTTAGTGAAATCAATTCCAACAATGAGATTGCATAATTCTAGACCTTCCTTTCTCAATGCTTCTGTAACCTGTTAAAGAAGAGAGCCAAATTCAGAACTTCAAAAGTTAAACTTCATGTAAACTTTTATGTATACAAAGCAGCAAATGATTTAGCAATGTTATTCCACAAAATGCACATTGTTCCAATGTGTTCATTCTCTAAAAAATCCATAACGCATCAATTTACTAAATGGGAGATACGCAAATTGTAATCAATGATTACTAAAATTTAGCATTCAGCTATAAGGCATAGCTTAGTTGCATAATTGGGGAGTAACAATATTTGTCAACTACGACTGCGGATACTTGGTATTACATTGAAATCAACAAAAAGCAAGAACTCCACACCAGTGTCAAAAGGTTCAATTGATAATGTCAGTTTGTACATGTTGCTTCCAATTCTTGATCAACCACAAACTAACATGAACATGGACGTGTTGGGGTTAACAGAGTCACAACCAGGTTATGATTGTTGTTGATCGGTTTTCTAAGATGGCTCACTTTATTGCTTGCAAGAAGACTTTTGATGCTGTCAACGTGACTTAATTATATTTTCAAGAGGTTTACCGACTTCATTGATTGCCATTTTTTATAGTTTCTGATTGGGACACTTGGTTCCTTAGCCACTTTTGGAGGTGCTTATGGAGGTTTTCTAACACCAAGCTTGATTTCAGTAGTGTCTATCATCCTTAAACTAATGGAACTAATAGGCAAATGAAGGTGGTAAATCAGTCGTTGAGAGATTTGCTTAAGAGCTTAGTGGGTGATCATCTAAAATCAGGGTATTAGAAGCTATTTCAGACTGAGTTTGCCTATAATAATAGGTCTACCAATCGGAGTACTGGTTTTAGTCCGTTCTTTATTGTCTACAAAACTAATCCTCGTGCACTGTTGAATTTAGCATCCATTCCTGATGCAGGTGAGTGATAAGGCTGAACATCTTATTGCTCAAATTCAAGAAGTTCATAAAGCTACAGTACAGAATTTTTACAAGACTCTCAGGCTAAACACAAAGTAAGTGTTGACAGGAAGAGGCATGCTGTGGAATTTGACAAAGGAGATTTTGTATGAGTTGTTTTGAAGGATAGGCTTCCCGTGGGAGAGTATAGCAAGCTTGTTGCACATAAGATTGGACCGTTGGAGATCATTGAGAAGATTAATTCTAATGCATATTGGTTGAAGCTTCCAAGCCACATCAAAATGTTTGACATGTCAATGTCAAGCATCTTGTGCTGTACATAGGAGGTTCAACTGAAGACGTTGTGAATTCGAGGTGAATTCTCTCCAATCCAGGGAGGCTGATGTAGATCAAGTTGCATTTTATTTTACAAAGAAAACAAGAGAAGACATAGTGCGTTCGAATGCGTCTTCTGGGTGAGCTTCAAATGTGATTCTAGGTAGTCTCGGCCAGAGTGGCGTTCTGTCAACATTCAAATGACATGTCCAAAATTGAGACCAAGTTAGGGAGCTAAGGCATTCAATCGGTGCCACAGTCGCTCTTTGTCCAATCAAATAGTAAGTCTGAGACGTTCGGTTAGAAGGCCAGTCGAAGCTCGTCCAATCGAGATTATTCGTAAAAGTTTTATAACGATTCTCGTCCAAACGAGTTAGTAGTCTCATCTAATTGAGATCGCAACTAGGTGTGTTAATTATGTGTTTTAGTAGAGTTGCGATTGTGCTTTCCATATAAACCTAATAAGGATGGCCCTCGTCGCAGTTTATGTTTGTTTTCTCTCGATATTCATTAAGAAATACTCAAATGTTGAGTTTCCTTCTATCTTAATTCAATTCCTTGATTTAATTTGTTAGAGCAGTTTTTTGGTACGCCCGGACTGACAATGGGCTACTTGCAAAATATAAGAGCATCAAAGGACTCCCGGTCTTACACTCTAATGCTAAAGTTAGTATGTTTGTCTAAAGTGAGAATAGAGTAATCAGCTTAGATTTTAGGGAGATGGATCGACCCCTTTACCTGATGCGTTGAGTCCCTTTTATCGGGTTTCTATAACTGCTTTGCTATTGATGCTCCACGTTTATGTGGTAGTTGAGAGATAATGGTGTTCTGTGTTCATGTAATGGTTGACATATTTATGTAGTGTTTGAGAGATAATCTCCTGAAATATCTAGAGCAACTAAGTTGTTGTAAAACTCTGTGGCAGTAGCTTATCTGGATGAGTGGGATCCACAGTAAATTTTATCCCCATCAGTTTAAAAACCCTTTCCCGAGTGCCTCTTGGATATGGGTGTGTTTGGCAAAGAAGTGGACTGGACCAGACCCAAAAACCCAAAAAATTCATTTCAAAATAAACTCCAACATTCTTACTTTTTACATCACATCAACCACTATTTATTACTATTCAAATAAAAAAAATCACTACGAAACAATTTTTTTCACTTTTTTATACAAAACATTCTTACTTTTTTTCCTCACATCAATCAAATATACTACAGTTCTAATCCACTTCCTTTTTCAAGCCCCTTGCCAAACACACCTGTAGAGTTTACGAACCCTTTTCCAAGAGCAACAAAATCTCTCAGGAATGTAGAGTTCAAGAACCCTTTACCAAGAGTCTCTTGGAAATGTAGAGTTTACGAACCCTTTTCCAAGAGCAACAAAATCTCTGGGACATGTAGAGTTTACGAACCCTTTCTCGAGAGTCCCCTTTGAGACAAAAGGACTTTCAACTCCGGTTCTCCCATCAAGACACAAAAGACTTGACTTGGCATGAGAGCTTCCAAGCCCTTGCCCCCGACATGCAATTCTGGTACACCCCTTCTGGTTATAAATTCGGTACATATATATTATCCGTATTTAGTGATCAAAAACATTATTTGCTTATTACTGAATTAACTAACCTGGAATAAGATCTAGCTATGACCAGCAGCAAAGCTGCTACATATATCTCGTCTATTTTGAGTGTCTACAAGAAACACCTAGACCCATAAGACTCTCCTTAGACATCATAGCAAAATGCTGGTCAGAATGTTACATGCCTCGGCACACCAAATTCAATGTCACACCAGTGTATCCTCTACAACAAGAATATCCACAACTGGTACGAAACTCCACAATTGCCTCTTCCTTCGGTAAGAGCGGGATAATTGATTCGTTTTCATGATGAGTCAGAATATGATCCTCCTCGGGAAAAAGGTTGAATATCTACCATTGGAGTATGTTTATTTGGAGAATACTGGTAGGCGTTAATTTTTATCATTAAGGAATTTGATCATGATATTTTTTATCGAGGATAATTAAGCTCCGATACACACCGTACAACTTTAGGCTAAAAATTTTGTAATCGATGACTATTAATCAAATTTTGGAGTTATCTAGTCAATCATGTCTTACAAGATTCAATTTGTGATATTGAGGATTTTTGGACAAATTATGAAGTTACTCTATACTAGGCTTTAAATTGCTAGGGAAGCCCTTTGCTCCTTATTATCGAGTGTACAATTTTAGCTCTCATGTGTTATGCCAGACCTGGGACACAAAAGACATGGCCTCGTCTCGCGCACCTACATGAAGACCTTGCCTTGGGGCCGACCCGACAAGAAATAAAGATTCGACAAAGTTCACCAACATGCAAAGCCTGAGCCACAAGCTCGAGGGGTAAAACCTATGCCACATGCTAGGTGCCCAAACAAATGTGGTCCCAACAAACACATGACGGTTAAAACTTCAGCCTTAGTATCAAGGACAAAGGTAATTCTGATCACAAGTACACCGAAGATTCTCAATGCCCGATTAGTTGGACAAGTCTGCTATAGAAATAGGGGACAACTGTTGGAGATAAAATCCATTGTGGGTCAAGCAATCTCATCCAAATAAACTACAGCCGCATAGAGTTCTACAACCTCTAGATATTTCAAGAGATTATCTCTCAAACACTACATGAATTTGTCAACCACTACATAAACGTGGAACACTATTATCTCTCAACTACCACATAAACGTGGAGCATCCAATAGCAAAGCGGTTATAGAAAACCCGATAAAACGGACTCAACACATCAGGTAAAGGGGTCAATCCACCTTCCTAAAATCCAAGCTGATTACTCTATTCTCACTCCATACAAAAATGATAACTTAAGCATAGGAGTGTCTCTAGCCAAGACCGAGATCCTTTGACGCTCTTACTATTAGGGGTGGGCAAATTAACCGGTTACCGATTAACCGATCGATTACCGATATTAACCGAACCGATATAACTGTAACCGATAGTTATCGTCGATAATCAGTAAAAAATTTATACCGATAAGCTTATCGGTCGGTAATCGATCAGTAATCGATCAGTCAAGAATTTATTATCGGTTAACCGATATGACCGATAAATATTTTTAATTTTTTTAAAATTTTATACTTTTTACTCTTTTGATTTTTATTTTATAATATAAAAAAGATGTAGTGAATCAATATAAAAAAAGATTCAATAAGCTATTTTAGCCATATATATATTTAGGCCCCCAAAAGGGCAAAAACAACTAATTTTTAATAAGTTATTTTAAGCTTTAGCCCAACAAAAAGTATTTGAGCTCTCAAAACAACAAATTTTTTGCCCAATTAGCAACTAATAAAAAGCTCAATAAAAAGTTAACAAAAACCGGCTTAACCGATTATTGATATGACCGATTAACCGATAGCTTATCGGTCGGTAATCGATCAAGAATCGGTCAACCGATAGCCTATCGGTCAGTAATCGATAACCCTATTAACCGGACCGATATGACCGATACCCAACCCTACTTACTATTTTGCAGGTAGCTCATCGCCGGTCAGGCCATACAAAAAAACTGTTCTAACATAATTCTTAGTTTTGGAAAGAGTTGCGAATTATATGTTATTTGGTTTTGCGACTCACTACACTTACACTACATCACAAAGTCATAAAATTTTGTGCTACAGCACTAAATTTCCACAAATATTTTCCTTGATAAGAATATAGAAATAAATTGAGAACCTTGACTTGACTGCAATAATTATATCCATAGGAACTTAAAATCAGAAACTGACCCAACACAGGTTTACACATGGGGTTCACATGTTTCACCATCTTACCTTATTCTTCCCCACTCAAGCCCTTTTTTTCCCTTTTTTTTTTCAATCTTTCCGGTGGGTGTGATGTTCATCATGACAAGTAGGTTTACCTGTAAGTCAGTGGCAAGGAAAGTGGATGGGGGTACACGCAATGCCATTAATCTAAAGTTGGCAGGAATAAAGACCACTTCCTAATCGGATTGAATATTCTGTGGATCTTGATGGAATCATGGAATACCGCGTTGACGTCATTACCTAACAGTCTATTTGAAATTTTTTTTAAAAAAAAACACACATAATTAAAGCATACCACGTGGACAAGTCACAAGCGTTTGAGTTGCTCAAAGAAGTGGACCTCATGTGAGCAGTACTGTGTTATCCCAATTAACAATTAGTTAAATGGTCTCATGAATTATTGGTGTATTAAAAAACTGTATAATATGGACTAGTGAAAAGCACATGAATCCACTTGCAGATTTAATATTAACAAATTAATAAGAATACTATTTCGTGGAACAGTTCATGGCTTGTGACTTGAAAAATACGATTAGTAAATTTAAACTCTTATGCTCTCACCAAGAGGTCCAAGAGTAACAGTTCTTCAAGAAGGTATTCATTATCCTATGGAAATGCCTCCATTTATTTTATCGTTTATTTTTTTATTTTTGTTAATTTTTAGTTAAAAATATATTTAGAAAAACTACCTACCTATATTTGTTAAAATTTGTATTTTTTGTCTTTTGTTTTCTCTTTTCAAAAAATAAAATATTTAGAAAAAAGTGCACATACCAATTACTCAATTATTACTCACTATCAAGGTCTCTATACTACATGTCTTTCTAACCTACCAATTGGGTTAATGTCTTTCTAAACTACAAAAAAAAAAAAAAAAATGTCAATGTCCTTTTAATACTAACAAAAAGATAAAAATAAATAAAAATAAAAAATTACCCTAAAATTTTTCAACAAAACAAAAATAGCTTTATAAATAAATTTTAAAAAAAAAAAAAAAAAAAACTCAGCCTTGGTTTTTTATTTTACTTTTTTTAAAAAAAATTATGAAAGGTATTTTTGTAGTTTAAAAAACATTAAAACAATTGGTAATTTTAAGAAATATTGGGAGATATTGAAAATGATGTGGTAGTCTGAGAAATATTAATGAACAACTCAAACACAAAATACTACTAAAAACACGAAAATATCAAAACACTTTTTCACATAATTAAATAAAAAAAGCAACAACAGCAAAATATCCCCTAAAAATAATAAATAAATAAAAAACAGCTGTTTTACTATTCGATTTGCACTGAAAATGTCTTCTTGAAAATATATTCTGCTAGAACGGATGGCTCTGGCAAGAGTTTGTAATAAGTCTTAACTAAAGAAGGGTAGCAGTGTCTAGAGATGTCGTTCGCTGAGAGGATTGAAAAAAAAAAAAAAAAGAGTTGTGAACTAAAATACTTAACTCCTTAAAAACATTGAATTTTATGAAAAACGAAAAAATATTTTCTAATTGAGAGAGAAAAAAGAAAAAAAAAAAAAGGTTACTGCAAATAAGGTTTTTAATGAAAAGATTTTAATATTTTTCTGAGTAAAAAAATTGTACAGCTCGATTCAAGTCCACAAACAACCAAGGCAAAAGAATGGACTACTTTTAGCTCCATCCAATCATGGCTTCAAGTCTTTCTTTAAGAGCAATTCTTCCAAGTCAGTATATAGCTTGGGCCCCCCCAATATCAAATTTGTTGACGTGATATGCCCCACTCTTTCTTTGCCTTGGAGTACAACTTACTACTCCCGTTAAGGTCGTTTGAAATTGTAATTTCAAAAAATTTATTTTAAAAATATTATTTTCAAAATGTCCAATTTAAAAATATAATTTTTAAAAAATCTCTTATAATATGTTTAAAATAAATTGTATTTAAAAAATGAAACTTTTTAAGTTTTTATCAAAAATATATTTTAACAATTTTTAAATTTTTTAGACCCTTAAAAATGTTTTTAAACTTTTTTATCAAACGATTATTTTTTTCTTCAAATGAATTTTTTTAATATTAAACGTACTTTTAAGCAATTTAAACAAACACTCCAAAAAATAAAAAATCTTAAAACGTTTGATAAAATTACAATTTAATCAAACAAAATTTGTACATTTTCAACAAAGTACATTCTTATCTATGATTTGAAAACACAAATTTTTTATATTTTCAACAGTTTTTTAAAAAAGCAATCATTAAAAAAATCTGTCAACATGTCTCTCCGAATATCATAGACCACACATTTTCTTCCCGTTGAGAAAGTGGAAGCAACATACGATTAAATCAGAGCCGTTTAATATCAATAATTCAAAACAACATGACCTATGAAACTTAAAGTGAATTAGGAGCTTTTAAATTAAATAGAAAAAAAAAATTAT
Source organism: Carpinus fangiana (assembly GCA_006937295.1). Lineage (NCBI taxonomy): Eukaryota > Viridiplantae > Streptophyta > Magnoliopsida > Fagales > Betulaceae > Carpinus > Carpinus fangiana. Next base: position 23,691,060 of record CM017327.1, read on the forward strand.
ATATCTAGTAGTGCATTTTTAAAAAAATTATGATAATATATTTTCATTTTAAAATTCAAATCGTAATTTTACCAATCACTTCACACCACCCTTAATACCAGGTAAAGACCAAGTAAATAATGTTTTAATTTTTTTTTTGGGGCAAAAGAAAATAAAAATCAACTGGTAAAATCCCTAATAAACTGGAACGAAGAAGACCAAAAAAAGGGAAGAGAAGGGAAGCAAACCTCTTCGAGGGAAGAGAAGGTGTCGGGGATGAAACCATACTTCTGCTTCACAGAAGCCTTCCTGTCTATGGACTTCTTTCCACGACTACCCACCGATGCTTGGCTGGACATGGATGGGTGCGACGCCGTACTTACGCCCCTGCTGGAGCCGCTACCAATGCTTCTGGAAGACCCACGGTTACCCTTACGAGTTGAGAATTTGCTGCCCATTTCATCTTCTTCAGGACGACGACAACAACAACAACCCAAATGAAAGAGACAAATGGAAAAAAGAGTACCTCTCAAATAAGAGATTATTGAAAATGAAAATGAAAATGATTCAGAAAATATAGAGAATATAAGGCGCTTTGTTCCGTTTTGTGCTTTTGCTTTGACGGACGATGGGTAAGGAATCGATCCTTGCTCTATCAAGCGGCAACAGAACATTTATGTTCCTCTCACTTTACAATAATATAATGTTAATGCCATATGCTTCTCTTTCTCTTTGCTGCTATTGGTATTTTATAAAAATTAGGGACATTTCACCTAAGAGCATCCACAACAGCCTCTTCAAATTTTTCTCTTCAAAATAATCAAAAGTACATTTTTGGTTATTTTAACAGCCCACCTTTTTATAGCACACTTTTCAGCCTCTCTACTTTAACAATTCTCTATCACTATTTTATTAAAATATTATTTTTCACTTTCCTTCTCTACTTTATTTTTCATTAAAATAAAGTAAAGAAGTTGAAAAGAGGAGAGAGAAGTTGAAAAGGAAAAATGAGGAGAGATAAAATATAATTGTTTAAAGAGTAGAGAGTGAATAGTAATTGTTAAGTTTGAAGAAACACTGTTCATATTGTTAAGTTTTTTGTTAAAATAAAGAGGCTGAAAATGGATGTTTTTTGCTCTTTTTGTTAAAGGGGCTCTTCAAACTAACAAAAAAGTGTGTTTGAAAAGCCTGCAGTAGGTGCTCTAACACCCTCTAAAATTTCACAATTTTTGCACATACCTCAAACATTTAAAATCGCTCACTTTAGCATATTAAATTTTGATTTTCTTTCACTTTCTCCTTTTTATTAAATTTTTTATTAAATTTAATGAAAATATGTGAAATTACTATAATATCCTTAATTATTTTTCTCATTTTTTTCATTTAATTTATCTGCAATATTTAACTACAGGAGGTATTTAAAACAAAACGAAAGTTCAATTCATTAAAGTGAGAGTTTTTGAACATTAGGAGTGTTTGTAAAAATCATGAAAGTTCAGGGGGTTAGTGAAGTTTCTCCTAAAAATTAATAGAGGAAACTTTACTAACCCCTGAACTTTTGCAATTTTTGCAAACACTCCCTTAACGTTCAAAATCTTTTACTTTGGTGTATCGAACTTTGATTTTCTTTCACTATCCCCCTTCTATTTAGATTTTCTGTTAAATTTAACGAAAATGTGTGAAATTACATAAAATACTCTTAGTCATTTTTATCATTTTTTTCATTTAATTTAACTGTAATATTTAACAATAATGGGGCATTTGAAACAAAACAAAAATTCGATACACTAAAGTGAGAGTTTTTGAATGTTGAAGGGGTGTTTGCAAAAATCGCGAAAGTTTAAGAGGTTAATGAAGTTTTTCCAAATTAATAAGAATAGGAGCAATTTTTTATTTTATTTTATAAAATACTTTACATTTATGATCGAGACCAATACAAACAAACGGACAAAGTTTTCCTTCAACCTGAGTTAAAGGAATTTCCTTCAACTTAATTTATAAAAATGACATATGTCCCATGAACATATGAGATGCATATGTTTTTTTAATAGTAAGGACAAAATTGAAAAAAATTCTATTAAAAACTCATATGCATCTTACATGTTATTAAAAAATAAGCACGTGTCATTTTTATAGATTAGGTTGAAGGAAATTCCTCCAATCCAATTTAGAGGGAAACTTTGTCCCAAATAAAATAGTACGATATCACCTTACATTATTTACGATTCTCTGGAATATTCGGTTAGTGTATTTTAAATGAGTAAAATTGTTAAAAAAAAAATTAAAATAACTATTTTATCCATTTAAAAAACATTAAAGTGGAATTCCTGAATTGTATAATTCAAAATCTTTTAATTTAGTAAATCAAAATTTTAATTTTTTTCAATGTCATAAAAATTGCAAAAATTGAGGTATATATAAAATTTTCAAAATATCAATGTCTTAATATTTGTATTTCTTTTTTCTTAAAAAAAAAAGGTACAAAGTTTTTTTTTTTTTTTTAACATGTCCATACAAGAGAAAAAAAGGGATTCAAACTAGTGACATATACTTCAATAAGGGTAATTCCAACCGACTGAGATATACTTCAATAGGGATAATTCCAACCGATTGAGATATTTCTTAAACAAAAGGTTAAATGTTTTAATAAATAGATTAAATTGAAAAATTTTGAATTTAAATTTGTACTGGCAATTCAAAGAATATAAACGGTCCCAGATCTGTACTAGTCGTCAAGTGCAAAAAGTCCATAAGTCAATAAATTCTCCATAAACTCACAACTTAAATTTAATTAAGACTCAATTTTTCTCTTAAGTGATGATTTAAAAAAAATAAAAATAAAAATAAAAAATACTTGTGAAGGAGATAGAGTCTTAAATTAGAAGAGAGAAAAAAATTAAGTTTACAAGTTAAGTTCAAGTTGTGGCTGTATCACACTTTTAAATTCTTATATTTGGCTTATATTCTCTTATAATTTAATCATTAAATTTATAAGATTTACTATTGATTTACGTGAGATTTACGTAAGTTTATAAATCTAATAATTATATGCAAGAGAATATGAGTTAAATATAGAAACTTATTTACCCTTAATTTTTTCAATAAGTAAGCACTCCCTTATCTGCTACGTCATCCATTAAAAAAAAAAAAAAAAAGGAACGCACGCGCTCCCAAATCTCAGTCTCTCTTCCTTATCACCCCGCGGGCGACGGCGCCGGCTCCGTGGAGGTGGAGTACATGGTAGAGTCGGTCTCGATCCGAGGAGGCTGGTTTTTCTGTAGTTAATAACACTGCGCAGAAGGTTTTTTGTACATCTGCTTTTTCTAAGTTTTATCTTTGAAATTATTTGTTTCGCTTACAAATAATTGAAAATTGTTCTTGAATCTTTGTTTAAAAATAAATATTGAAAAAAATATGTATATATATAGTTTCAGAAATGTACCTTTTAGAGTATTCACTGCAACCTCTTCAAAATTATTTTTTGGTTATTTTGAAAAGGTAATTTAACCAAAAAAAGCTTAAAATATCATTTTTCAACCTCTTCATTTTAACAAAAAAAAATAACAAGATGAATAAGTAAATCTTCAAATATTAAATTTATTATTCACTCATCTATTTATTAAACAAATATATTTTCTCTCTTCATTTTTACTTTTCATTTCTCTCTCTTCCTTTTTCTTTTTTTCTTTTCTCAAGCCACTCTGCATTTGCTTTTTATTTCTGAAAACTACACAATGAATTTTTCTTTCTATGTTTTTTTTTTTTTTTCTTCTTCTTGGAATAATTTATGACCAGTTGTTAATGTTTGCGTGTAAATTAATGTGCATGTATATAATCTCATGATGTGTTTTTTATGGTCATGCAAGATAGACCATTAGTAAAATATAAAAAAATTAATGTGCATGTACACAAAATCCAAACCCAAAATGGATTTTTAAAAATATTACCATTAGAATAAGACAAATAGTCATAAAATAAGCCACTAAAAAAAGGGGTTTGCTAGGAGTTCTTTCTATAGTGTTCTCCTGGGTTCTCCCAGACTTAACGTAAACATAATTTAAGAAAAAATAAAATTGTAGTACCTTTTTTTGCAACAGATTAATTTTTATGAGTTAATATTTAGGTTCTAATGCTTTAAAATTTATTTTTGGATTCAAAACTAAAATCTAATGGTGAAAGGTTAATCCTTTAGGGATAGTATCACCCAAAATTGATTTGATCATCCTAAATTTAGTGCTAATTCTTCAATTTTGGTGTTAATGCCTAAAATTTGGTTCTAATACCTAAAAAAATAGGTGTTAGAGGTCACTATAATTTTATTTTTTCTTCAATCATGTTAAAGTAGTGATACTAAATTGATGATCTAAAAAGGTAAGTTATTAAAATAACCAAAAATGTATTTTTGATTATTTTGAAAAGTAAAATTTAAAGAGACTACCGTGAATTCTTTTAGGTCGAATCACATTCGGCAAAATTTATTTTCTCTTCAGCAACGAAGACGAAGTCCCCCACGTCATGAGCCAACGGGGGTCTATTATCCTCCGGCGGATCCTTTAAAGCGAAAGAAAGAGATATACTTTTGGTTGCAATGGCTGACAGGGGAAAAGAGGGAGATGCTTTTTACATGGATGAGCAAATCTCGGACCATTGATTTACAATGAACGGTTAGGATTTCATTCGTGTTCTATCTGTTCCTCGTGGAGGAATCTTGAATCTTTTTTTTTTTTCCTAAATGGAGGAATCTTGAATCTTGATAACGAAAGAAAGTTGCATTGCCGGATCAACTTGGGCCCAAATTACATATAGTGTTTTCTTGGGCCTGTTGCTTCCCAGTTTGTCCATTGTCGCGCACGGCCATAGACTAGGAAAAAGGTTTCTCTCACCGTCATCATTTGATATAAAATCGAATTAGCAATTAGTTGTTATAAAAATTCATGTGTTTGTTTTTTTAATAAAAAACAATGATTTTTAAAATTTTTGACAAGATTTAACGGAATGGGATAATTGAAAAAAATTAAAAGTTCAATACCAATTGAGAGAGTTTTTAACTTTGAGATAGTGTAAAAACGAGTAGAAGTTTGCGGAGGTTTTGTAAAGTTTTATGAAAATTAATTGTATTTATCTTATGATCATAATTCAAAATTAGTACATCTAATAGTATAAATGATTCCACGTTATTCAAATTTTTTAAAAGACGTGTTGACATTGATTTATATATACCGTTAAATACATCAATTTTTAATCCTAATAATGAAATTGTTATTCTCTATTTCATTTGAAATGAAAATGATGCTAATTTGGTCAACTAACATGATGCATGATGACTGAAGTCCATTATATAAAGAGTAATGTTATTTCGTAAATGGTTATATGACTATCATATAATTGAAAAAATATACTAATGAAAATTAGTCTTTTTTTTTTTTTTTTACAGTAAATTATTTTCAATGTCATATCATTAAGTTGTATACTAAATAGCATTATTCTTAGATAAAGTGGTGGTATATCAAGAATATATAAAATGGGGTGCCCAAAAGTGATGGATTTCTAGTGCAAGTAGGACAAGAGATTAGGAGAGAGATAAAAATAAATGGGCAAAACGAAAAACAAAAGAAAAAAAATTGGAAAGTCTCTACCAAGCAGTGCTCCCCCGTTCACAGCAATTGCACTTCTTCTTGTTCTATCTTTGTGTACTCGTTAGCGACTCGAGTCATGTGTTTGTGTATCTCCCGTTTCCTTCCTGCACTTAGATAAGGGTTGTACTTCCTGGGGACTAAAGGAAAATCTCGCACAGCTGATACGTTGCGGCTTCTATTTTGCAGTTGCCTTCATACTACTGTGATTTGGCGGTCCATCTTTTTCCTAAGCCATGCAAGTAGGCCAAATGCCCATTCTAGGCAACTTAGCTAGGATTGCCCAATCGTGACCATGCTCCATATATGTGAGTCATCATGCTACAGAGGGAGGCTTGTAACCTGGTGCGTATGGCTCGTATTCCTTTGGCCAGTCACGTATGACTATTTTATGTCTGGATCGATCACGCATCTGAGTATATAGCAAAATCATGTGCATGTCCCACAGAACAGGTAAGCTCGTCCCCATCCGAACCATTATTACGCAATCAACAAGGTTGTTACTTTAGCTCACACCTCAATCAATCAAATCTAGATCTACCCTAGGCTTCGGTCTATTACAATTCAAGCCTAGTGCGTCATGTCTTGTCCTTAGATTGTCAAATACGGTCGGCAAAACCAAATGTTATGATACCATACTGTAACACCTCCAAAAATAGTCTTAACCAGTTTGGTATGGTTACTAGCAATTGTCCCAATTCAGCTAATTGGTAGCTAATTGAGGAATTGTCACTCTCTATCATAATTAGAGTAAATGCATAGGAATGTAAAATTAACAAGCTTGAGGTATTTAAAAATCATAACATAAGCATGTTGTAATGTCCCGTAGAAATCAATTAACCGATAATTGACCCCATGGTTCGTCTCACAGTCTTAAGGATTTTAACCTCTCATAAATGAGAGAATACAGCGAAAGACTAAATACCACAATCACAACCACCAAAGTAAAAATAAAACATCATCACATAAATAGATTGCCACATGTATTGGTCAACAGACCCGTCATCAAAATAGGTTACAAACCATAAGATAATTGTCAAAACATAAGATAACATATTAATGCTTAATTTTAAGTAAAGCCAATATGATTACAATCTCAATCATCTTTGTATATATGGTTCCTCCATTGTCCCACATGCACTTAAGCCAAACTGGATCTATGTCCTAAAAAATGACCTGGATGGGAGATGTTGCTCATGTTAAGGGAGAGTTAACATTAGAGCCATTTGTTTTGTATGTCTTTCATATCTCTTGTTATCCTTTGACATATTCTATGAGATATTTTGGCTTAATATGCTTTATTTTGACATATTCTTGACATGTGTCTTTCTTATTATTTGTTATTATCTTTCCTCTTGTCTTATCACATGAGTGTTAATTTTGAGAGAATGTGTTTCATCTAAATCCCTTTGACCATTCTTTTGAGATAGAATGGCCGTCTCGGGGTTTACACTACTCTTTCCTATCTCAAAAAGTGCAATGACCCAGATAGATAGATCAATTAACTAGTAATTGATTCCATGGTTCGTCCCCTAACCCTATCCCTTGTGGAACAAGACTCAAGGATTTCAACATTTCTCGCCGAAACAAGAAAACTTAGCGAAAGACTTACTAAAACTATAGGAAATAGAGAGAGTAATAATCATCACACAAACATACACCAAAGTAAACAAAATACCTCATAACATATAAATATTCATCAAATGTACTAATCATCAGACCATCATCAAAAGGAGGGTTACAAACCACCAAAGTAATAACATAACACTGTCTTAACAAAGGATCATACAGATCAAATCTTAAGCTTAAGAAGAGCTAACGAGATCAAAATCTCGATCATATCAGTATGGGCGGATCCTCCATCATCTCATGTGGATTTTAGCCACACTTGGTCCATGTCCTCAAAAATGACCCGTATCAGATCCTATGCAATCACCCAAGTCTGCTTCGACGGCATCCTTTTCTAGGATAACTAAATCGTGCAAATATTCATAATTGAAAAACCCTATGCAGACTCCAAAACAATTGTTTATCACAATTTATGCGGAATTAAAACTATGTAGCAATAAACAATTCAATCAACAAAATATCTAAAGCAATAAAGAATCAAACACAGATATTTTTGTTACGAAGAAAAAATCAATTAGAGTACTTCTCTAATTGTAAAACCTCTCCGGGGCAGCCAAATCCAGGAAATCACTATCAAAAGATTATCCAGAGATTACAGACACTAGGAACACTTACAACCCTTAGCAAGACCTTGGCTCTGTAAGATCGACAAGCCTCTGACTCGTCTCCTTGCTCACAATCTTCTTCAACGTGATTCTCCTTTATCGAACCCTTCCGATAGACTTCTCAATTACGCTCACAATCAAACTAACAAAGATCCTCTAAGAGGAAAAACAAGGCTCACAATAATTCTCTCTAAGCACAGCCTCTCACGAACTCTCTGGGGGTGAAAATTCGTGCCTCTCTCTCTTTCTATAGATGTGTATTTATAATAGCCCCATCATCCCTAGACCTAGGAAGCAGTTTTAATTCATTTAAAACTGTTACAGGTAGGCGGCGTCCGGACAGGAACATGTGCCGTCTGGATGAGGCAACAAAACACATCCAAAAAGTGTTTTTTACACATGGTCGTCTGCAGTCTCGTCCGGACGAGATTGCAGACGAGCAATTCTGCCAACTTCTCTTTATGGCCTGTTTTGACCTAGTAAACATTGGAATTAGCTGAACCTCGTGAAACATGACTTTGTAGATCTTTGAGTTAGCTTTCCAACGCAGTAAAGCTTGCTCCAATCCGAGGCCTAGAACTCTAGAAATGGCCTTTGTAGTAAACGTCTTTCGGACGAAGTTTAGGTGACACTACAGACGAGGCTCTCGGGAATTCTTGTTTATTGAGCTCGTCCG
>CM017327.1:23709379-24004057 GCA_006937295.1 Carpinus fangiana
ACCTCACCCAATATAAAAATTAGCTTTATACATTAAACACCAATTTTTCGTTTTAACAATTTAAACCCTTCAACACACTCTATTGTGGTTATTGACACAAGTCAAACCAAATAATGTGTTTACCGTTAAGGAGCTACAATGAGTATTGATTATGGATAAAATCATCCATTGTATCATTGGATCACAGTGGATATTAAATCAAAATCAATCACTCGTTGTGGACTCGGCTTGGAACACATCACAGGATGACTATCAATGTATCAAAACGCACAACCATTCAATTATTTTGTCACGGAAATTAAATGACGAATACGGAAATTAAATGACGGAAAATAAAGCATTAAATGTAAAAGCCAGAAATATAAACTAAGGGTGAGGCTTCATCTTCAACCTTAGTTGAAGAGTTTAGCCACCCATTGAACAACAAAGCATAATAAAATTAAAAGAATGCATTAAAATTAACTTCAAAGTAAAAGATTACAAATAAAAGAGGCAGAGCATGGCCAACAGTAGCAAAATGCTCTCTAAAAATCGCCCAAAAAACTCAGTGTTCGACCAAATGTACCTAGGGTCCTATTTATAGACTAACAGTTCACTCGAGTGCATTCGAACGCAGGCAGTGCGTTCGAACGTAATGATGAATTGTGCGTTCGATCGCACTTGGTGCGTTCAACAGCAGAAAACCGTAACGGCGCAGCTGGAAGCGATGGACTCCTAGGGCAACCGCGTGAGTTACGGAATGACTGGGACTACATTCGACCGTGCCCCCTGCGTTCGACCGTCAGTGCATTCGAACGCACCAAGTGCGATCGAACTTACTTGGCAGGGATCCATTTCTTCCTTTAGTGCCTTTTTGCTCCTTTGTGGCCATATTTTGTTGTAAAGACCTGAACAAATCAAAACACTAAAAACACCAAAAATAATTAGATATTAACAGTGCTAAAGGCTTAACAAATATAAGTTAAAGGGGTCAAATATATACAATTTGGCACTGATCAGTAGAGGAGGAGCTAGGGCTGACGTGGCAGCTCTCTAGAGGACACGTGGCATCTTATGATGAGGAGGAGTGCCTGGCGCGTGGAGTACACGTGCCAAAGGTTGGCGGTTGTGTATGTGGCGTGTGCATCTCACTCGCTAGTAGGGGCTAGGGCGCATTGGCGTGAGTGGGAGGAGTTGTCGGCGCGTGGGCCACGATGGTGGCGCGTAAGGCGTGTTAGCAAATGGACAGATCGTTTTGGAGGAGAGTGTCGGTTCGTGGAAGCTTGGACGACTGAGATCTCTTTGGATATGGACTTAGAGATGTCTGATCTGTCATTTGGGGAGGAGCGTGTTGCTCTGGCAGGGGCATAGGAGTCTCGATTGGCTCGGGCAGAAATTGCCGAAGGAGCTGGCGACGTGTCGGCAACTGGAGATGGATGGCCGCCGGAGGGAACACCGAAGGAGGAGAGGGAACACCGCTTACGGAGCGATCGGCCGGAGTTGGGCGGCCGCCGGAAGGAGTGCCAAAGAAGGTGTAGTGACCCAAATATTTAACTAAGCATAAGTGGTTTAGTTAAAGGGTTAATTTGGACTTTGGGTCACTAGGATCAGCCAGAAGGGCATTTTGGGAATTTATCTTCTGGTTTGTCTTTTAGTGCGGACGTACGCTACTTTCTGGTGGACGTATGCTCTTGTCTTTTAGCCCGGACGTACGCTTTTGTCTTTTTTCGCAGACGTATGTACTTTTTGGCAAACATACGCTGGGGGACCATCTGATATACGCTGACATATAATACGCCGTACTCTGTGAATAGTACAGTAGACATACGCCAAAAGTACCAGACGTATGCTACTTTTGGAATACCATCCGGGTAATACCTAGACGTACAAAATAGCCTTTGGACTGCTGTAGAATAGTACCAGACGTACGCTACTTTAGCCGGACGTACGCTACTTTAGCCGGACGTCTGCTGCTCTCTGGCCCTATAAATACCCACTCACCCCCCTCACCCATTTCACACCAAATTCGCCCCTCAACCCCTCTCTTTTCCCCTAGGCTGCTTGTTGGCTGTTTGTAAGTGTTTTGTGAGGTTTCGTGAGTGTTTCAGTGCTGCTGGAGGAGGAACTTTTGAGGTTTTGCTTCAAGGAGGTAACGCTCGGTTTTCTTAGCTTTTTAATACATCGTTATGCTGCTCGATTATAGTTCTATGTTGCTAGTTGTAGTTGTTAGCTTATTTATGCTTTAATCTTGCTTAGGATGACGTTTTGATAGCTTAGCATTGTTGTCTTTGTATGGAGGCTTCGATTTGTGTTAAGAGGCCCTAGGAAGCCTTTGTTGGCCTTAGAAGTCGGAGAATAGGCGGACAGTGGAGATAAAATAAGGTTCTCCTTGAAAGACGTCGAAGCGAACATACTACGTACGGCCTTTCGTGTCATAGTGGACGTACAGCCCCGAGCTAGGATGTACGGTCAGGGTGTGACAGGGAAACCCTATTTTCACTAGCCGTCCCATAGCTCCTGTTTCCTTGTTGTACAGTTATTTTAGTAGAAATAGAACTGATGATAGGTCTTTTCTTAGTATTCGAGGTTATGGAGCCTCAAGAGAATTACATGGGGAGCTTTACAGCTCGGGTGAGTACAAACTCACATGGATGCTTTGTTGTTACTTTTCCTGCATTGCACGTATTTTATATATATGTCAAACATACATATTTTGCAACTCTCATGAAATACATTTTGGAACTACGGGTAAATCTCTTTTGTGAAAACGTGTGTCTGTTAACAAGATAATAATGAGACTTGTAAAACTGTGCATATAAAAGACTGATAAGACTAATTGCATCGTATGACATGGTACATCGGTATGTGCAGTATAATGGCCATGGGCCTACTATACGGGTTAGCTTTATGGTCAATGTGTACGTGTGTGGGGGCTTTGGATCCAATGACTCGTGACCAATGATGTAGCCATTCCCAATGGATGGTCACTATAGGATGGACGTCATTAGCGGTGTGGGCCACCCGAGGTTGGACCCGGTCGTGTCGCTAGTGTTACGTACGGTATGTTTCGTGCAATGGCTGGGGCATTGGCATTGGCATTGTACTACAGGTCCCTCGGGACAACGTCAACCTTGCTGAGAATGGGTAATATATCGGGTAGACCATATTTTTGAACAATTATTGTTACTCATGATTATAAGCATATATTATCTAGATATATATCACCTGCATGATAACTGTCATCTCATAATGTTGCATATATTTTATAAATAAAATAATCCACAAATTAATGACAGGTACGTCATGTAGATTTCTATTCACTAAGTCGTCAGACTTACCCTAGTATTATTTTCCTTTTTTCTCCATATATACGATTATGCTATTATAGATAATGGATACTGTGAAGCATCCAGTTATTGTGGAGGATTCAATTCAGGAGATGCTTGAGGACTTATTGCAAGCTTAAGCGAGTACTCATGGTAATTAATACTTTTGAGTTATGCTGTAGACTTAAGGTTTGTTGCATGCTTGCATGTTAAGGATTAGCATAGATCCCTTGTAATGATGTTATGATTTCCGCTGCTTTGATGATCTTTAGTTAAACGTTCTGGTTATAATGATTAATGTTTATAGTACTTTATTACTTCCGCTGATTAGTATCTTCTATTTTTGAGGAGTAGAGGTCCAGGAGGTCTTGTTCGGAGTGGAACAAGGCTGGGAGACAAACCGTGGAATTAATTCTCGGGGCGTTACAGAAGGAGAGAGAGTACCGCTTGGTGCGCTGACGACCAGAAAGTCACCAGAAGGAGCACCGAAAAACATCAAAGTCGTTTATTGGAGGCCACAAGAAGGTGGCTTTGATACCATGTTGAATATATTATAAAGTGGAAGAATGAAATAGAGAAAAGAGAGAGAGAGTGGAAGCATATGTAAGGACTACATTGTATTAAGTAGTGAGATGTATTGGAATAGATACAAGGACCTCCTTATATAGGAGGGAGAGAGGAATCTTGGCTTCCAATCTTACCAATGTGGGACAAATCCCACATATACATTAACATGGAGAATTAATGGGAGGAGGTTGGGGAAGAAATTTAGATGAAGAAGACAAAGTCAAAAGACAACTCTCTCTTATAACGAAGCTTAGGGCTTTCTTAACCCAACTTCCTTTTAGCTTACTTGGCGTGATCTCTCAACTAAATAATTAATTTTTAGATATCAAATACTATCACAACCANAAAAAAAAAAAAAAAAAAAAAAAAAAAAAAAAAAAGGTGTATAGCATCACTCGAAGATGACAAGGTTGATAGGAACGTGGTGGGAAGAATTGAAATAAAGGCCCCTCCACATAAAGGTAATATATAGAACCCACACGACCGTACGTCCACTGTGTTACGATGGGCCATACGTCCGGTCACGATATCGTACATCCGTTCTGAGGGTTTTTAGGGAGAACCTCATTTTCTCTTCACTGTTCGCCTATTCTCCGACTCCTAGGGTTACTAGAAACACCTTAAAGCCTCCTAACCTACATTACAACCTCCATGCAACATAGCAACGCTAAGCTAACAAAACGCTAACCTAAACAAGGTTCAAAGCGTATCTAAACTAACCATTACAACCAAACAGAAATCGAGCAGCATAACGACGTATTTAAAAGCTAAGGATTGAACGTTACCTCCTTGAAACAAAACCACAAGAGTTCTGCCTCACAAACGTTCCAAAACACACAAACACCTTACACACGCTCACAAAACACTCACAACACACTTAAAACACTTTGGAAACACTCTGGCAGCCTGGGGGCATCTGAAACTTATGCAAAACTCGAAGGGGGTAGGGGGTATTTATAGGCCCAAAAAGTAGCAGGCATCCGGCCAAGGGGCGTACGTCCAGTGGTTCTTGCCCAGCAGTCCAAAGGCTGCCTCATACGTTCAGGTATTAACAATAGGGTATTTCAAAAAGTAGCGTACGTCCGGTGGTCCTATGTACATCCGCCTGTACGGTTTGTTGAGCGTACGTCCAGTGATTCCCCCATACATCCGCACTACAGACAGAAGCGTTCGCCAGACTTAGCATATGTCTACCCAAAAATCTAAATTGGCCCTCTAGTGTCCTTAGTGACCCAAAATCCAAATTAATTCCTCCGACTAAGCTACTTACGCCTAGTTAATAATTTGGATCGCTACAATTATGCCACACGTTACTAATTATGTTGGTAACATGGCACATCATTTCAATGAACAGTAGCCATGTCACTAAATGGCAGTTTTTTTGTAGTGCCACTGCAAACAATTAGGATTCCATTAATTATTCTGAATTCAAATTGTCTAATCAGGTGGAGGGTACTGATCTTATTTCAATTAATATTGAAAAAAAAAAAAGAGTCAAATATTTCAATCTATCTTGAATTTAATCGAAAATATTGGGAATTAAATTTCACTCCATTTACTTTAGAACCGATTTTTTGTTTTGTTTTTTTTTTTTTTTTTTGGGCACAAGGGGAGGAAAATGAATGTGAAAAATTTAAACTAGTGACCTATGCTTCATAAATCATGGCCCCCAACTAATTGAGCTATCCCTTGAAAACACTTTCAGAACGGATTTGATGCAAGGTAATTTATAGTTAAAATGAAATTGTGATAAGCATAAGGTATATATATTATGCCACGTCAGTTAAAATTCCCATGCATTCAGATTGATCAAACTTGTCTTCATTGTTCATCCCACTTGAAAGAGCAAGGTTGTATTGCAGAAAAAAATGTATGTAGCCTCCTCTAGTGACTTGCGAAATCCGATCAAGTCATTCAGTTCAGTTTTTATTCCTCCTTACCAAGTCAATAAGTCAACTTAATACCCCAAACCGGTGTTAAAATCTCAATTTTTGTGAGTTTGATAATTTTATTTTTTTATTTTTTATTTTTAGTGATTATTATTATTATTTGAGTAAATATATTATAAATCCATTAGTCAACTTGCTATTTTTTTTTTTTCAAATTTTTAATCCATCCGTCAATTGAAAAGCAAATTAATCTCTACCGTTATATTTTCCTCCAAAGGTTTAACGCCCGTCAGTCTCAAACTAAACTCACAGTTTTGTCACATCAGCATATTAATTTTTTATTATTTAATTTAAAAATTAAATGTAAAAGGAAAAATTGAAGGATGACCGGCAGCCACCCCAAGTATAACATGCCACTTTTTAAATATATAATATATTTCAAGTGTTTGATACTTAAAAAGGATCTAAATTATATAATTTAAAAATCTAAAATTTTAAAGAAATTGTAGGAATCCTAATTCCTTTAGTTTTTATTTAAAAAACTGTTTTCAAAATTAGGAAAAAAAATCTATTTTTGAAACTAGAAACTATATACATATATATCTTGGGCAGTAAAACATTGGAAAATAAGTGATATTGGCGAATGCCTAACTCCCGACGACCACTGTTTTAAAGACTTGAAATGCTGTGAGCTTTTACGTCTACAAGAATTTTTGAAAGTAGAAAGATGAGAATTAGTGAGAGGTGATTGCGGAGGAATAAGGACGAAGAAGACCAAGTCAAAACAGAACTCTCTCAAAAATAAAAAAATTAAAAAAACAAAAAAACAAAAAACAAAACAGAAGTCTCTCTTATCACAAAGCTCGGACCTTTCTTAACGTCCCATAATTGTTGTAGAAAAAGCTCCTCTATTGACTTGGAAAAACTGATCAAGTCAAGTCAATAAGTCAACTCAATCTCAATACGTTTTTTGAGCTCCTCAATCGTGTTATATAATATTCCTCCTTTTCCGTTTGGAAACAGAGACAATTATTCTCCATTCTCCAATGATGCAAATTCTCTTCTTTCCTTTTCTTCTTCTCTCAGCGGTTTTCACTCAACAGGTGCAATCCGTTGTGAAGCCAGGCTCTTTCTTGACACCAACCACCAAATCTTCTTGGCCATCACCTTCCGGTCTCTATGCCTTTGGATTCTACAAGCAAGGCAGCGGTTATTCTGTCGGCATTTTTCTTGCCGGAATTTCACAGAAGACAGTGGTTTGGACAGCCGACCGGGACAAACCTCCGGTTCCAGCTGATTTTATACTGAATTTCACACGTGATGGAAAATTGGTTCTCCAATCAGCACAAGGCGTGGATCAGACACGCCTCGCCAGTTTTCCGGGAGGTGCAAGCTCAGCGTCGATGCTTGACACGGGCAATTTTGTTCTCCTTAATTCTACTAATCGGACGGTGTGGCAGAGTTTCGATTATCCAACGGACACCTTTTTGCCAACTCAGAATCTTTCCCATGGACAGGCGTTGTATTCCAGTGTTTCAGACACCAACAAGTCGATCGGCTTATTTCGTCTGTTTATGCAAGAAGATGGGTGGCTCTCGCTGTACCCAGCCGGAACACCATACGTTGGTCTTGTATATGGTTATTGGGGAGCTGGTTTGAGCGGACAAAAAAACGACGTCGTACTGCAACTTGAAGACGATGGTCATCTCTATTTGCTCAATGGCGCTGGGGACATTATAGCGAATATGTCATTAGCAGGAAATCCTACAAAAGGTGTCGTCTACCGATTGACAATTGACCCCGATGGGATGCTGCGGCTATACTCGTACGACACGAACAAGAATGGAAATTGGACAATCAAGTGGTCTGCTCCAGACAACAAATGTTACCCGAAGGGTCTATGTGGGATTAACGGGTATTGTACTTTAAACGATCTGGAAGTTAGGTGCCAATGTCTTCCTGAATTTGAATTCGTCAACGTGGAGGATTGGAGTTCAGGCTGTCAAAGGAATTTCAATGCAGAAGGTTGCGAAAAAGACAGATATACCATGAAACCAGTGCCTAATACTGTATGGGAAAATGATAATTACTCTATTATCATATCGACTACCCAAGGCAATTGCAGCGAAGCATGTTTGCAGGACTGCAACTGTGAAGCTGCTATGTTCAAAGACGAGGTGTGCACAAAACAGAGGCTTCCTTTGCGATTTGGGAGAAGAGATCAAAGCGACTCAACCGTAGCCCTTATCAAGGTTGGTACATCTACACCCACTATAGATGGATATCTGCCGAAAGAAAGCAAGAAAGAGCATTATCGATTGAACATCCTGATTGTCGGTGTTTCATTACTTGCTTTTGCATTAGTTGTCATGGCGATTTCTGGAATTGCAGTTTACAGAAATCGTGTTTGGTCATATAAAATGATATCTAATCATGGAAACACTGTCTTGGGAGAAGATGTTGCTCCAAAATCATTTACTTACGCACAACTTGAGAAAGTGACAGGTGGTTTCAAGGAAGAGCTTGGCAGAGGAACCTTTGGGACAGTATATAAAGGGGCAATATCGAATGGCGTCGGCCGGAGGATTGTAGCCGTCAAGAGGCTTGACAAATTGTTGGCTGAACGGGAAAGAGAATTTCATACAGAGATGAAAGTTATTGGGAGAACGCATCACAAAAACCTTGTTCGTCTACTGGGTTATTGCCATGATGGACCCAACAGGCTTTTGGTTTACGAGTACATGAGTAATGGGTCACTTGCAGATATACTCTTCACGCCTGAAACACGACCTTCTTGGGATGAAAGAGTGGAAATCGCTCGCAACATAGCGAGGGGACTTCTTTATCTCCATGAAGAGTGTGAGCCACAAATCATTCATTGTGATGTAAAACCCCAAAACATACTCATGGATGAAAACAGGCGCCCCAAAATCTCTGACTTCGGACTTGCAAAGTTGTTGAAAGCTGATCAAACCAAAACCTTTACTGACATCAGAGGGACAAAGGGATATGTTGCCCCAGAGTGGCATCGAAAAATGCCCGTGACAGTCAAAGTAGATGTGTACAGCTTTGGAATTGTGCTACTAGAAATTATATGTTGTCGAAAGAGTGTGGACTTTGATCTTCGGGAGGAAGAAGCTATTCTTGAAGAATGGGTGTACCAATGTTTTGAGAGTCGTGAGCTTAGTAAACTAGTGAAAAATGAAGAGGTTGACCAAAAACAATTGGAGAGAATGGCCAAAGTAGGACTTTGGTGCATTTTGGATGAGCCTTCACTCCGCCCTTCAATGAAAAAGGTTCTACTCATGTTAGAAGGGACTATTGATATTCCAGTTCCTCCGAGTCCGACATCTTTTCTCAGTACCATCTGAAATGTTTTGGATGTTTCAATCTCTCCGAATTGTCTTCTAAAATGTGTTTGTACTTGGATTAGTCTTAAAAAATAACTCTTGTCTAGCGACATGTCTTAGATACAAGTTATATGTGTGTTTTGTTACTTCGAATGTATATTTGGGTATCTGTCTATCTATACTTGCAATACTAAATATGTGTGTTTTATTACTTAAAATGTATTTGTATTGTTTGCTTAGCTTTGATAATAAGTTATACATGTTAAAGTATACATGGGAAGTATGCGAAAATCAGCAAAGAGCACACACACCTAAGGATCTTCAAGACAGCACACCTATGGATCCTCGAGATACTGTCAATTTAGCAATGTCAACAACAATGATATCTTATGCAACATATGATCCAAGCAAGGCAAGAAGATCAAATCAACACACTGGACAGAATCACGAGATTCTCCAACCAACCATGCAGCCTGCTATCAAAGCATTCTTAGAAGGAAAGAAGTGAAACAGAAGGATTAAGTTAGTGTTTGTGTAAACTCATTATAAAGCTTAGAGGAGTATGAATCATGTACCTGTCTTTGATGTACCAAATTTGGGTACTCGCAATAGTACGAACCGTTAGGTCGTATAGCGTTGCACAAGTACCGAGATCGAACCACAGAGAACGAAGTTTTGCTAAAAAAAACTAATATTATTTTTAAATTAAATCTATTTTAATCTAGTTCCGAAAAATAAAGTCGTAACTTCGAACACGTAACTTGCAGGAATTAAAATTATTCTAAAAAGCGTAAAGGAATGATAAAGCTAACTAAGGTTAAAGACTAACCTCACCCGATATAGAAGGTTAGCTTAAACATAAAACACACACTTTCCGCCTATCGAGTTAAGCCCTTAAACATACTTTATTGTCGTTATTGACGCAAGTCAAATCAATTTGTGTGTTTACCGTTAAGGAGCTACAACGAATATTAATTCTTGATAAAATCATCCACTGTATCCTTGGATCACAGTGGATATTAAATCAATCATTAATCATTCGTTGTGCACCTGGCTTGGAACACAACAAAGGATGACTATCGATGCCTCAAAAACAACAATCACTTAACTTTTGTCACAGAAATTAAATGAACGAGTATGAAAAATTAAAAGACGGAAAGTAAATGCGTTTAATGTAAAAGCATGAAATAAACTAAGGGTGAGGCTTCATCTTCAACCTTAGTTGAAGATTTTAGCCACCCATGTAACAATAAAGTAAAGAACAAGTAAGAGAATGCATTAAATTAAATTAAAATAAGAGATTACAATTAAAAAGGGCAGAGTAAGGCCTACAATGGAAAAATGCTCTTAAAACTCGCCCAAAGAAAAAAGACTTCGAAAAAAATGCAAGAAGGCAGCTATTTATAGAACTTTGGTGTGCTGCCAAACGCAGCCCCTGCGTTCGAACGCACTGATGCATGCGTTCGATCGTACGCTCTGCGATCGAACGCAGATAACTGCCGCGGCGCCAGCTGGAAGTGATGGAATCATAGGGCCGACTAAGGCATCAACGAGAGACGCGGGCTGACTGGACCTGCGTTCGAACATGCTCCTGCGTTCGACCGCAGTTGCGCACTGGCAGTAACTTCATGGCATCTCTTCAAGTTGATTTTTCCATTTGGTAGCCATGTATTGATGCAATGACCTGCACACCGTAAAACACTAAAAACAACTACAAAAGTTAGATATTAACAGTGCTAATGGCTTAGCAAATATAAGTTAAGGGGGTCAAATATACAATATTTGGCACCGATTAGTCTCCTTCGAGGCGGGGTCTTTTTATAGCTGGTCATGCCGATGTAGCTATGATGACTGAGCGGAGGATTCGGGATCTGGGTGTAACGGCTGGAGGAGTTAATATTCTTGTTCACCGTTCATCATGGCCGACATGAAACCATTATTGCCATTAGTGAGGTTCTGAGGATGGTGCGTAACCATCGAAGGTGCTTTAAGTGCAAACCGTAACTGTTCCAAGGATCTTGATATACGCAAGCTGTCCATATAGACGTGGCGCGTTTCAATCATAATAGACATATTTGGTCATTAACTAGAGGAGATTCGATACAGGTGTCTGTTGTAATCTTGGATTTGAGTAAGTTGACCGGGCCTCCACGAAACGACGCCGTATCTATGATCTTCATACTGAATTATGACCACAAAGCCCACACGAGCATGTTGGGCCTTCCTGGACTGCCGAGTCTCCAATCCATGGGTCATAGTGGTGGATTTATGTATAACACACCTTATTCACGGATTGATTTAATTGCATTAAAGGTTTAGTGAAAGATTTTGTTTTATTTTGTATTCATAAAAAAAGTATTTTGTATAGTTTGCTTTGTATTTTTTTAGAATGTTTAGAATTATATGAATTTTAATTTTCATTGAAATATAATAGGTATCTGACCAATAATATTAAAAACTAGGGGAAAATTCAGTTTAGCCCCCTGAAGTTTCATGGGATTTTCAATTTACCCCCCAAAGTTTCAAAAAGTGGCAAAGTGAACCCCCCCGTTAACTTTTTCGTCAAATTAGACGGAAAATGATGAAATGACATAAATGCCCTCAGGCTTTTTTAAAAAAAAATTTCTGTTTAATTTGACGAAAAAATTAACAAAATGTTCACTTTGCCACTTTTTGAAACTTCAGGGGGGTAAACTGCCAATTTTAAAACTTTGGGGTTCAAATTGAAACTCCCCTGAAACTTCAGGGGGGTAAACTGAATTTTCCCTTAAAAACTAATGCTTTAATAATCAAAATTCACATGTTCTTCTTGCTATTATTTTCATTTTAAACTACTCACATGAAAACATATATTTTAACATTTTTACAAATATGTTGAAATTCATTTGAATGTTTTATGATTTTTTTTTTTTTTTTCTTCTGTTTGTGTTATACTCAAATTTTCAGGCAAAAGAAAGCAAAATTTATTTGATTACTGTGCAAATATATATATTTGTTTTTGGAAACACGAAATAGATAATTAAGCATTGAATCTGATGTGAGAATCTTTATTTGACTACATTAAATGTTAAGTAAAAAATTTTGTATTCATAAAAAAAAATATTTTGTTTCTTTTCTCTGTGTTTTTTGTTTTTTTTTTTTTCTTCTTCAAATTTTTAGAAGTACACGAATTTTATTTGCATTTAAATTTTAAAATTAAATTATAATGAAAAATCTCACGCATAGTGCGAGTTATGTACTAGTTAATTATAATATTTAAAGACTTTCAATCTTCTTAATATTTAGTTTTTTTAAGGTTAGAATCTAATCATAAATTCATATTTTATGGGCAAAAGCAACCTATGTCTCACATTAGTGAGAGAAGAAAAAATAAAAAAACACATATCTCATGCATCGACTATTCAATTGCCAATTTGGGACATGAGATCATAATTTATTGCTGATTAGCTGTTATTGTAAACTATGATGGAAATCTTTGGTTGTTTATTACAAGGCCCAAAATATCTCTACATTCAATCTAGGGGTAGAGGGAGGGGGGTCGAGAGGGATCCAAATCCTTTCTAGTTCATAATCCAGTTCATTATGGACCGGAGAATATCCAGTTTACGGTCTAGATTTCTCTACAAAAATCCAAGGCAAAAAATAAGACACCTCATCTCTCAATAAAAAATCAAAAATCAAAAATCAAACGGAAACATCCAGTTAATTTTTCGTTAGGTAAACTCCCTTCATCCTCCATTCCCACATCTGCAGATAAGCTTCCCCTCCTTCGTTGGCCGACTCAGAACTCGCCGACGGCCCATGGGTCCTATGGTTTCGGGGGCTGTCGAGGGGAAGGACTGTTGGAGTACCATGGCTTCGACGGTTTGGGGTTTCAGGGGCCGAGGTCGATCTTGCCAGCGACGATCTTCCTATGGTTTCGGGTTCGATCTTGCCAGTCGACTTGGGAGCTGGAGAGTTCTGTCATAGTGGAAGAAGACAATACGGTTGGGGTTTCGGATGGTGGATTATGGGAGAAGGTGAAGGTGGCGGTGTCGTTGCCGATGGAGAATGACGGGAGTTGGACGGCGTTGACGGTGAAGTGGACGGCATTGTGGCCACAATTTTTTTTCTGGGTTGTTCATTTTTGGACCTTTTCCGATTCATGGGTTTTTTTTCTGATTTTTTTCTGGGTTTTTCTTTCTGATTTTTGGACTTTTGTAATTCATTCTAATTTTCTGGTTTTTTTTTTTTTTTTTTTAATAAGTTCATGGGTTTTAATTTTCTTCATTTTGAAATTATTGTTCTGATTTTTTCTCTCCTCTATTTGGTGTGCTGGATCCAATCCTCTCTTAGGTTGGAGAATTGTGTCTGTCATTCCTTTGTTTTGGTAGTTGTTTGGAATAGATCCCTGACTCTGCTTCCATTTTGCCCCCTTATGCACTCATGTTTCACCATATATGTGACCAAGCATATTATCTTTTAAGTTAGCTCTAGTGACTAATTGTTTCCCATAGGATACTGCCTTTAAGCTAAAAAACATTTGGATGGTTTCCATAAAGGTTCAGTTGATTCTCTTAAGTATTCCAATGAAAATAAAAAAGCTTGCCAGAAAATGATTGTTCACTTTTATTTGTGGGTTGAATGCCTGCAGGTGTTCCTTCATTTCATATACTAGGATGCCCTACCAGGCATGCAAGAGCTTTTTGGTCTAAACTCTACATGGGCTTCTACTTCGAAGGCTCAACATCTGCTTGCGGCAGCAGACCTATATGCCCTTGATAGGCTCAGAATGCTCTGTGAGGCTAAACTTTGTGAGAATGTTGCCATAAACACTGTTGCAACAACACTGACCTTGGCGGAGCAGCACCATTACTTCCAACTGAAAAATGTTTGTCTCAGATTCATTTTGTTGCCTGAAAATTTAAGAGGTAGACCTTTCAGCACAACCTCTCGTCCAAAATGCTATTCCATAGTTCTATAGGAAATGACATGTTGAGACCTAGATTTAACTAATTAAACCATATAGGCTACTCACATTAAAATATTTTGGAAATCAAGGTCAGTGCCTGACATGTAAGCGAGAGAAGCCTTATACTACATTTTGCATGGGCAATATAGTTCTAGAAGCAGAGGTTCTTGTATAAGAACATGTTATGAGATTGGGTAGTGATGTTTGATACTCTCTGTTCTGTTGTAATTATTATCACTTGTTCTTTTAGTTGGTTGGCATCTACAAAAGCATTATGTGTATGCAAGTTATTTGGAACCTGTTTCTTACTATATTCCCTCATTTATTTCGTGAATGTGGGTTCTGTCGTGGAGAATTTTGTGGATGGTGTATTAAAAATGAAAATTGTAAGAAATTTGCCTTGAACAACAGCCAATGTTATGAATTTATATACAAAGTTGGTCTAGTGTTAGCCATCTGATCATGTGACATGACTTTCAAATCTTTCAATTGTTGTTTTGACTACCATTTTAACTGACATATGCTAGAAACCAAACGATAAGATATTAGGTTCTAATTACTCAAAACGAAAATCTCTGATCATTCATGATTGAACTTCGGGAAATAGTTGCTCTTGGGGATTAATTTAGTTAGTTTTTCTTCAGATGTTTTTCATTGTTTACCCCGTTTTCTTTATGAATACATAGTTTGTAACATATGGTGAATTTATGTTTTCAGCTGTAATGCAAACAGAAGGATTTGAATATTTGAAGGAAAGCTGCCCATTTGTCCTCGCTGAATTATTGCAATATGTAGAATAGATTCAATCATTCTATTGATATTGTAACTTTCCTTCCTTTGTTTTGGTAGTTGTTTGGAATAGATTAAATCATTTCATTTTTATTGTAACTTTTCTTTTCTGCAGTGTTTTATAGAGAGACAAGAGGCTATCTCCGAAATTTATTTCCCTTCGTCTTTGAAGAAGTAATCTATAAAATCAACACGAAGAAGTAGTCTGTAAAATCAACACAAAATGACAATGGCTATTATTGTGGCCTTGGTAATAGAAACCCAAAGAGATTGGTGGTGAGGAATTACAAACCAATTAAAATACTTGTTCATTCAAAAAGTAATATTTGACCGGCAAATACAAAATTTTATATCTTAAGCAAATACTGTGAAGCAATATTGTTGGGTCATGAATCAACTCTGCAGAACCGGCCCAACGTTTTACTAGGCCCAATGAAGGCCCATGTCATCAGAGCCCAAGAGCGTCTCGAGCCTCGAGAGCCCAAGAGCGTCTTGAGGCTTGAGAGCCCAAGCAGGCCTCGAGAACCCGAGAACGCCTCGAACATTCGAGAATGCCTCAGGCCTCGATCATCCGAGAACCGTCTCGGGTCTCGACCACCCTATGCCTTCGATACTATCCAAGGCTTCCGAAGCCCGAAAAGCTAGGGATCAGGAGATTAAATTCATAAGATCCGATCTTATCCATCCAATTCAAATGCCAAGTACCTAAAATTACGGAATCAGATATGTTATCTACGAGCATTCAAAATTTAAGACGCCATAACAACCAAATCCTATCTCGATCCCATCAGATCTTGATACGGGTAACTACTCAAATCCCTGATAACAAACTGCCTCGCAGAAAATCAGGGAAGAGTCAGTCATTGGTAAGGGAACAATCACTCAATGCCTATATAATGCAAGTCACCTCCACACGTTCTGGTAAGGCAACTCTAGTACTCTTTAAGCTCTTGTTGTTTCCTCATTCTCTCTACAGCAAACACTGACTTAGGCATCGGAGTGTCCCCGCCGGCTCACCCCCGGTCTCCTCGATCCTATTCTTTTCTCTGTTGTGCAGGCAAAGTCATACTTGGACCACTTTCATCAGGAGATCAGCGAGCGTGATATCTAAAGCAAAATATAAGTTCATCTTGCATTCAAGAGCCAAATATAGTGTAACACAAAATGATTAAATTTTTAAACTACAAAAAATTTATCTCTGAGCGCATGTTGAATTTTTTTTTGCTAACGACATATAATCCTCACATCATCCTCCTTCCTACGCTTCCTGATGAATTAAAAAAAAAAAAAAAAAAAAAATTCAACTAACTTATTCACTTAAAACTTTAATTGAAAAAAAAAATGACAATGAGTTAGAAAGGTAATATACCTTCATTTTGAACTAATTTCTTTGGTTCCTCTTGTAGAAAGTTTTGATTAGGGAAACTATGAGATACAAGTACCTAGAAAAAACAAAAAAAAAAACAAAAAAAAACTGACGTAAAGAAAATAAGGCATAATTGAATTTATTATAAGCTTATCACTAAATCAACTAAATAAGTCTAGCATGAAACTTCGTAATTAATAATATCAAATTAAAAATAGTATTTATGAATATATTACCCTAGATATTTGGGTAAAGCTAGCAACATGACTATACGCTATATCCTTGTTGCTATTATGTGTCATGCAATCATGTGTTTCTATACCCTGTAAAAATCGTGTGTTTAATAAGATTAACGATACACTATAATCACATAAAAACAAATTTGAACATGGAAAGACAATAAAGATAATTTAGTAGACTACCTTTGACACTCTAATTTCCTTTGTTTGATTCTTTGACGTGCTTCCTTTGGGTTTCTTCATATTTTCTATCCATGGTTTGGGTCGACGTTTCTTATTACGATAACTCTCCTTTTTTTTTTTTATATATATTCCTTTTGGCCCTACCATGATTGAAACACATGGTTGATCCTCTTTGTCTACGATATTGGTTGAAAGGCAAATATTATTTTCTTCTGCATTAGCTTGACAATTATTTCATTTATTTGCATCACAAAGTCTTTTCTTCAAATCTGTAACAGCCACATTTAGGATATTAAAGCCTTCTTCAGTTTCACATGCCTCATTTACCAGTTGAATATATTTAGGACACAAAACTCGATACCTATCTGCATATCCTAATCGAGTATCTAACTCAATGTCATTCTTCAAGAATTGTTTTTCATTCTCATCTTTTGCATCTCTTCTCCATCTCTTTAGAATATATCCATCAGGAATCAGCTTAATATCCCACACATGAAGAATTTTTAGAGCATGCCGACACAAAATACCGAATGTTTCAAACTTTCTACAACTACAAGACAAAGTTTGATCTGATGGATTCCACATAATGTTGTATTTCCCATGTCCGTTGAAAACTCCAACAACATATCTGTGTGTCCTTTGAATTTTATAAAATTCAAACTTGACCCATTAGTTTTTTCTTTTTAAAAATAACTCAAGAGTATTTTGGTAATTTTCACAAACTTCGCTAAGATTTAACAGAAATTCTTAGTGAAGGGGTGAAATTGTAAAAACTTGACAGTTCGATACGGTAAATTGAGTTTTTTTTTTTTTTTTTTAATTGAGAGTTTTTTTGTTTTGTTTTTGTTTTTTGTTTTTTGTTTTTGTGTTGTTTTTTTTTTCTTTCTTAATTTTTTTTTTTTATAAATACTGCACCTTTATAACATAATAAACAGATTACAACATAATACCAAACCAAGAGGTGGGCGCCTCAACAACAAACTCAAACGTAAAAGACAATGCTAAAAATGGAAAAAAGTGAAACCAAGACAACCGAACAGGCAATGGACGGATAAATGGTCCCAAGGAACCATAAACTATCCAGACTTCTATAACTTGGGCAAAAGCCAAGAAATCGGCCGCATAAAGTGGTAATAACACCCAAACAGAGGATAGATAAGAGCATGACCTTCAAAAGAGGCATATGTCTAACCCAATCCTTTGCTGGGATACGACAACAATCACTGAAGAGTGATGGAGGGGGTACAGGATTTATCATCAAGGAGCAACAAACTCCTGATGCAAACAGAAATACAACCAAAATACAAAGAAAGAAATAGAAATGCGAAAGTAATCTAAGTCCAAAAACTAGCAGCACACAAGACGGAGGTGGAGGCGTAGAGGCCCTTGTGGTGGCACTTGTGGGACACACATCGGCATGGGAACCAAGGGAGGTGTCGGGGTGTAACGACCCAGATTTTATTAATATGATTTATGATGTATTGATTTAATTAGTTAGATTCAGATTATTAAGTGGAAGTTAGGAGGTGAGAATGAGATATTATAGATTATTACGATATTTTGGAGATATTATGATATTTTTGAGATATTATGGATTATTACGATATTTTGTAGATATTATGGATGAGATTGATATTTTGGAGAATATCTTATATTAAATATCTTTTATAATATATTATAATATAAGATATTATATTATAATATATTATATTAAATATCTTTTATAGATATTTTATACTTTATAGAAATATCCTCAAATATCGCCTATAAATAGGCCGATGGTTTTCATTCAAAAATTCATATCTCTCTCTCACGTACTAGAGTTTGGGAGAGAGAGAAAGTCAGTAATCGGAAAATTATGGGTAATGATCAATTGCAGCAGAATGAGTGTCGACAAGTAATTACATTTGATGATTCATTCTTGTAATCCACTGTAAGTGTTCTTACTTACTGAGTATGATATTGATATCCAATAATACGGATTCTTGTGGTTTTATAATTTGTATGGCCTTTTGATATATATATGATTCAACAATGATTTATATTATCGGGAATCAATTGACTCACTACTTCACAGTTTTTGTAGTGCTTGCAGGGATGGAAAGTCAAGGTAATTGGTGAAGATTGTCTAAAGTTTAGACAGTCGGTTAGATTTGTATAAATGCCTTGTACGACATAGCTTTGGGTGTTTTTGTATAAAGAAAAGAATTTTAACGGTATTATTTTATATTGATAATTGCATTTTTCCGCTGTGTGAGATTATTTCAGCGTAACACTCGAATTTATTTACAAGACTAAAAGCGGGATGTTACACGGGGAATGCCAAAGAGTCGGAGACAGTGTGCGGTGCCTTGGGCGCACCACACAACGGTGTGTGTAAGCCACGCGCTAGAGAGTGAGATTCACTCTTGAGCGCATGTGGCCCACGCGCCAATGCACGGTGATTGGAAGGCGGCAAGGCTGGTGGCGGTGAAAAATGGGTTGATGGTGTTTTTAGACCAAGATTGGGCTTAGAGCATTAACAGTAGCTCCCCTATAAGAGTATTTCTAGCAATTTTCTTGTCATTTTTCTTAAGTTTAGGGGATTTGCTAGAGGTTTTCCCCCTGGTGTTCTTCTAGCGTTCTCTCAATCTTACGTAGAACATGATTTAAGAAATAATAAAATTGTAGTACCGTTTTTGTGCCAACAGATTTATGAGTTAATATTTAGATTCGAATACTTTAAAACTTGTTTTTAAATTCAAAACTAAAACCTAAAGGTGGAAGGTTAACCCTTTAGGGATGATATCACCCAAAATAGATTTGATCATCTTAAATTTAGTATTAATGCCTCAAATTTGGTGTTAATACCTAAAAAAACCGGTGGTGGAGACCACTACAATTTTATTTTTCTTAAATCATGTTCTACGTAAGGCTGAGAGAACGTTAGGAGAACACTAAAAATAGAATCCCTAGCATTTTCCTAAGTTTAAGAAACCAAACTACTTTTTGCTTCCTTATCTACATACACTTCACAATAGCTTCCTTTTATCATTCCTTATATCATTAAAATATTATTTTCATTTTTACTTTTCTTTTTTTCTTCATTTTTTTTTTTTTTCTCTTCTTTCTCTCTTTCATTGTCTCATCTTCTTCAAGCTCCCATCTCCATTTAAAAACACAACAAAATAGAACATCCAACCGAACAAACCAATTCTATAAAAATCAAGCTTCAAGCCTTCAACTGAGGAAGGGGAGACGAAATTTCTATAAAAATCAAAATCAAGGTTCAACTGGTGGTCCTTCCCCTTTTCGGGTTTGCTCCTTCATCTTCTTTGGTCTTCTTCTTTGAATCTGTTTATCTCCCACTCTGTAGCTCATCAATAGCTCTTCAGTAGCTCTTCGAAGTCAAGATGACAATAATCATGGAGAAAATATACTGTCACCAACAGCTCACAATAGCAATCTATCTTATTTCTGCAATATTGTAATTTGTCTTTAATTTTGATTGATTGTATTCTGTACCTAAGTTCTATATATAGAGAGCAATACCTCAAGGTTTCTCAAGCTACGATTGAGCTGAGGAAAGTTGGGGTTGAAGACGATAGGAGTTTTGATGTTTTCGCAGAGAGAGGTTGCATTGAGTGATGTATTGCAGAGAGGGATGACATACTGTGTTGACTGAGAGGAAAGAGAAAGAGGTTGCGTTGAGAAATGTGTTGTGACAATAAAGAGAATGAGTTTTTTTTTTTTTTTTTTAGTAAGCCTTTGGATCGCTACAGCAGTAGCGATCCTAGTGTTTAGGGCTCATTTAGATGGGCTCACTTAGGGAGTCTACTGTATGTGATTTTTTTGTGATTTTTGTGATTTTTTTTTTTTAAACTTAGAAAATAGTAGGGAGTATTCTATGAATGCTCTGATTCTATTCCCCAAATTTTAAAAAAAATGTTAAAATCACAATAAAATACCCACAATAAAGTTCTTAAATTTACCTCAAGCATGAGGGTCGCCACAGTTGAACCCAATGGGCTCCATTACAGCGATCCAAAGGATTATTTAATTGAAAGAAAAAATACCCATATTCTCTCCCTTGTCGCAACACATTTCTCAACGTGACCTTAGGTCCTTAGGCTTATTAAAATATTAAAAAACTCAATTCTCTCTCTCACATCTTTTGAGGCAACTCATCTTCTCCTTCTCTTGTTTTTTTTTTCTTCATTTGTTTTTCTTGGTCCAAGTTCCATGGCCAACAAACATTACAAACCATGTGCCTATTTCATGTTCCATGTCATAGCAGAACTTAAAAAATATTTAAAACCAGAGGATTTTCAAGACCAGAGTGAGAAAAGAGCGTTGATGCTCTCCTAGTGATGATGACTCGAAGATTGCCATAGGGTATCTTGATTCTTGGAAGAGGCAAATCAAACAAAATCGAGAGTTTTATAATGTAGATATATGCTTACAAGCACAATATTTAGAGAAAAATTGAAAGATTCGAGAAGGAGAGAAGACATGTGAGAGAGAGAGAAATTGGAGAAGAAGACCAAAGAGATGTTGGAGAGAGAGAGAAAAAAATAATATTTTTATTTTTTAAAAAGAGTAAAAGTAAAAATAATATTTTAATGGTATAAGAAAAATTTAAGGGAAGCTATTGTAGAATATATTTAAATAGTTGAGTAAAAAGTAGTTTCGATCCTTAAATTTAGGAAAAATGATAAGGAACATGTTAGCAACAAACACCCTATAATCTCTTCCCTTACTTATATATAAGGAAAATCTATAAAAAATCACAAAAAGTCACTCGCAGCAGCTTTCCTAAACATTGTGAGTGTTACATTGCTACCCAATGTGTAGGGAACTAAAAAAGCTTATCTATAGATTATTTTAATATAAATATTTTTTTTCCTTCTCTTATCTTTCATTTTTTTGCTTTTTATTAGGGATTGATGTTGGGATTTTGTAAAAAATTTGAGGGTAGGTATGAAACTTGTATTTTGTAAAATATATATATATTTTAATGGTATAGGGAAATGTAATAAAAGCTATTGTTAAATATATTTGAATAGGGAAGCAAAAAGTAGTTACATATCTCAATTTTTACACGACTTATAACAGTAATAATATAAATATATTAGCCGAAATTTTTCTTAATAGTGCCTTAAAATTGTGACATATGTTGTTGACCATTTGTTTTCTAAAAAGTTAAACCGATTTTTTAAGATAAATTTTTGAACATTGAGCCCATCACTTTGAAAGAGTGAGCTGGTTTTTTAAGGAAAAGGATCCTCTCCAGTTCAATAAGGATCGGAGAATATCAGTTGACGATCTAGATTTCTCTAAAAAAAATCTAAGGCTAAAAAAGATACACATCATTCTCCTTAAAAAAGAAAGAAAAGAAAACGTTAACTGTCCTGCCACGTTAAGTCTGCACACGTCATTTTCCTTTTGACGAACTCCAAATCCTCCATCCCTGTAGAGAAAAAGTGACCTCAAACCCTGCAGAGAAAAAGAGAAAATTTTCTCTTCATATCAGATCCTCCAACCCACTTCTACAAGAAGAGAAGCTTGACTATGATCCAACGATGGAGGCAAAGGCGTGAAGAAAGAGTTGCAGGGACTGATTTGGGAGTTCTTCATTTTTTTTTCTAGTTCATGGGTTTTAATTTTCTTCATTTCGGAATCATTGGTGCGAGATCTGGATCCCCTTTTCAAATTTGAGGATCAACTGTGAAAGGCGATTCCCCCTTTTCCATTGGGTTCTAAATTTCTCTTAATTTCTTCATTTATTTTTTCTGGGTTCTTCATTTTTTTACTTTGGACATGAAAAACTGAGAATAGATGCAATCATTCATTTTCTGGGGTTTTTTTTTTGGTCGTGACAACTTGAAATTGAAATCGATGCAATCAGTGCTCGGTTCTGATTGGATTTTAGTTTCCCTTTTATTGGATTTTGTATTTCCCAATTTGCTGCTACTCCACAATCAATACTTGGTTCTTTTAGAGGAATTCCTTTTTTTCATAGGAGTTACGATTGGGGTGAATTCATAACCTGTTGATGTTAATGGAGATTTCGATGACGCTTTTGTGGTGGTTCTTTGGTCAACGGCGAGGGAAGTGGGTCGAGTGCTGTTTGTTTTACACAGAGAGAGAGGGGGCTACTCCCATATCTATTTTCCTTTGGACTTTGAAGAAGTAATCTGTGAATAGTAATATGTGAAATACTCAGAGTAAACGCGTGCAGAGTTAACGCAGAGACGGCAGAGTAAACGTCTTCCCTTTTTCGGACTTAACTTGCGCAGCGGAGGAAATATTTTTTATTAAAGAAGAATGACGTGTGTCTTTTATAGCCTTAGATTTCTTCAGATAAATCCAAACCGTAAACCGGATATTCTCCAGTCCTTTTGGACTGGAGAGGATCCGGATCCGTTTTTTAAGTAAAAAAATCGGTTCATTAAATTAGCTTAATTAAGGACATTTAATTATATTTCAAGAATTTTTCATATATAAATTATTCAATAAATTAAGTATAATTAGTGTTCAAATCAAATTAGGAAACAAATAATACAAATCAAATTATTATGTATTAATACGTTTAGTCACTTGAATATATATATTAATACTTTTAGGGAAAATTATTAAATACCACATCTCTTTCCCTCTTCACGTCTCTCTCTCTCTCCCACTTTCAGGGTTTTTTTTTTTTTTTTTTTCTATCTTTTTTCAGGTTAGGGTGTTTCTCAACAACAAATTGGGTATTTACTTTTTCGTGGGTTCATATGGTTTTTTTTTTTTTTTTTTGTCAATTTGTATTCCGTGTATGTTTTTTCTTTGATAAAAAAAAAGTGTATTTTTGTTTGACTTTCATGTTTTGTATTGTTAATATGAATTAGCAATACTCATAATTTCTGCCTTTGTTGCAATTTGATAAAATATGTTTTATGTTTTGTATTACTCTGATAAAATTTGTGATTGGGTAGTAAAACACATAAAATTGCAACAAAGGCAGAAAGTATGAGTATTGCTAATTCATATTAACAATATAAAACATAAAAGTCAAACAAAAACACGCTATATTTTTATCAAAAAATAAATAAATAAGACCTGCAAAAAAGTGAATACTCAATCACAATTTGTTGCAGAGAAACACATGCACTAACCTATAGAATGATAGCAGAGACAAAACGGAGAGAGAAACGTGGAGAGGGAGAGAGGGACGTGGAGAGGTAATGCGAGAGAGAGAGAAAGGGACGTCGAGAGGGAAAGAGATGTGGTATTTAATAATATTCTCTAAACCCTGAATGTATTTTTGTTTTGGAGGATCCTAAACGTCTTAGTAAACAATTTAAAGTGACTAAATGAATTAATACATAATAATTTGGTTTTTATGTTTGTTTCCTTAGTTGAGTTGGCCTAAATTATTTATTTATTTCAAAAAAAATTTTTTTTTTTTGGTATTTATTCGGCCATTAATTTTTTTTGCATTTTTAAAAAGTTGTTTGATTTTTTTTTACAATTATTTTATTATTTTATTTGTTAAAAGAAATAAGAGTATTATAGGAATATAACAAAAAATAAGTGACATTTTTTATATATTTTGACAGTTTGGAAGCTACTTTATTACCTTTTGAACATTAAGATGGTTATATTGCAAACGATTGATACTTGATAGTTTAGGAGGCTTTTTTTTTTTTAAAAAAAATATTTTTTCCAAATAAATATTATTAACGACAACTTTAAGTCATTGCTAATAACAAATTATCACTATAGGGCTAGCAAAATAGGTTGGGGTGTTGGGTTTGGGTTAACCCGCTTGACCCACTAACTTATTAAGGGTCAATCTTAACACGAATGGTTTAGTTAGACGAGTCATACCTCTCCACCTTGACGTACACTCTCCATTCAAATAACGGATTGACATGATATGTCCTATTTAATCCATTTATGAAATAGGTTGTGTGGTTTGACACGTTATCTGATAAGGGGAAGCTTGACTCCAAAAAGTTTATTTTTTTCGTGATTGTTTTTGAGAAAGCTACAATAATGATTACATTTATTAAATTAAATATCAAAAAAAGTTGCACAGAAGCCACATATGGATCTACATTTTTGTGTCAAATTCGTTTCCAATGATTTTTTTGATAGCTCAATTAGCTGTGGATTACGCCTCATTAAGTAATGATCACTTTTTTGAATCCCCCTCACCCTTCCCGTATGTGGACATGTAAAAAAAAAAAAGGATCTCCTCATGGATCCACACTTTCTCAAGTGTAATGAAGAATTTAGGAACGTCTTGGTCATTCGTTGCATACTAAAATACATTTGTATTAGGTTGTGTTTTGGGATGCCTATTTGTGTTTAGGTTTTTGGTTAAATGCACTATAAGAAAACTGGCCATTAGCGACCAAACTATTAGTGGCAACTTTGGAAAGTTGCCGCTAATAATTAGTCATTCGCAGCGACTTTTGGGTCGCCACTAATTGTTGACGCTGAATGCCACTTTTTTGGTATTTAGCAGCAACACATAACGGCGACCCTAAAGTCGCCGCTAATGACCCCTCATCAGCGACGACTCCATGTAGTTGCAGCTGATGAGGGGTCATTAGCGGCGAATGAGAATGACAAAAATTAAAATAAAAAATACAATGTCATTAGCGGCAACCCTAAAGTCGCCGCTAATGACCCCTCATCAGCGGCGACTCCATATAGTTGCCGCTAATGAGAATGGCAAAAATTAAAATAAAAAAATACGAAGGTTACCGCTGATGAGGGGTCTTTAGCGGCGACTCTAAAGTCGCCGCTAATGAGAATGGCAAAATTTGAAATAAAAAATACAAAGGTCATTAGCAGCAACTTTAGGGTTGCCGCTAATGATCCCTCATTAGTGGCGACTCCATCTAGTTGCCGCTGATGAGGGGTCATTAGCGGCGAATGAGAAGGGCAAAAATTAAAATAAAAAATACAAAGGTCATTAGCGGCGACCCTAAAGTTGCCGCTAATGACCCCTCATCAGCGGCGACTCCATCTAGTTGCCGCTGATGAGGGGTCATTAGCGGCGACTCTAAAGTCGTCGCTAATGAGAATGGCAAAAATTAAAATAAAAAATACAAAGGTCATTAGCGGCGACCCTAAAGTTGCCGCTAATGACCCCTCATCAGCGGCGACTCTATGGGTCATTAGCGGCAACTACATAGAGTCGCCGCTAATAAGCCCTAAAAAAAAATGATAATTAAAAAAATAAATTAATTTTGGTGCGATGCTATTGACCCTACATATATAATAGGAGAAAAATTATTTTCCAAAAATTCACATCCGATAATATGTCATTATTTCTTTTATATTATTTATTGGTGATTTTTTTTTTCTATTATAAAAAAAATAAATATTTTTTATTTCTTTCAAATAAAACAAATTTTCCTATTAAATTAAAAAGCTTAGAAAAATTAATTTTATATATATTATTATTGAAGTTTTCTATTTCTTATTTAAATGTTTGATTGATCGTGATAGGATCAAATGATCGATCATTAGTGAATTAGTTCGATTGATCCTTATTTTAATTTTAATTATTGTTGAATTTCTTTTATATTAATTATTTTATAATAATTTTCGGTGAATTTTTTATTTTTTGAGCTATTAGTAAATTATAAAAAATATCTCATGAATTATATTTTTTCTTAAAAATTACTTTTATACCTTTATAAATGTTATAAAATTTCAAATTCACCAATAAATAATATAAAAGAAATAGTGACATTTTATCGAATGTGAATTTTTGGAAGATCCTTGTGAACTAACATTTGATCCACGATCAATCGATTTTTTTTTTTTGGACATGTCCACACAAGAGGGGGAGGGGGGATTCGAACTAGTAACCTCCGCTTTATGAGGCGTGGTCTCAGCCGATTGAGCTACCTCTTGGGGATCATGATCAATCGAATTAGTTCACAAGGATTGATTATATGTTTGATCGAACATTTGATCCTATCACAATCAATCGAACTAATTCACTATGATTAATCGGATGTTCGATCCAACATTTGATCGATCATTTGATCCTATCACGATCAATCGAACGAATTCATTATAATCAATCTGATTTTGATCCAATATTTGATCGAACATTTGATCATATCACAATCAATCGAACTAGTTCACAAGGATCGATTAGATGTTTGATCGAACATTTGATCCTATCACGATCAATCAAAGTAATTCACTAGGATCGATCGAACATTTGATCTATCATTTGATTCTATCACAATCAATCGAACTAATTCACTAGGATCGATCGATCATTTGATCATATCACGATCAATCGAACTAATTCAATAGGATCGATTGGGAGTTTGATTGAACATTTGATCCTATTATGATCAATCAAACTAATCCACTAGAATCGATCAGATGTTCGATCGAACATCCGATAATTTGTCATTGTTTCTTTTATATTATTTATTGGTGAATTTGAAAATTTTATAACATTTATAAAGGTATAAAAGTCATTTTTAAGGAAAAATATAATTCACGAGATATTTTTTATAATTTACTAATAGCTTACATTTTTAAAATAAAAATAAAAATAAAAAATTCACTGAAAATTATTATAAAATACATTCAACAATAATTAAAATTAAAATAATGACCAGTCGAACTAATTCACTATGATCGATCAAATGTTTGGTTGATCATTTGATTCTATAACGATTAACCAAATTAATTCACTAGGAACGATCGGATGTTCGATCGAACATTTAATCATATCACGATCAATCGAACTAATTTATTAGGATTGATCAGATGTTGAATGGAACAGTTGATCCTATCACGATCAATCAAACATTTAAATAAGAAATAGAAACCTTCAATAATAATATATAAAAAATTAATTTTTCTAAGTGTTTTAATTTAATAGGAAAATTTGTTTTATTTGGAAGAAATAAAAAAAAATATATTTTATAATAGAAAAACTAAAAAAAAAAAAAATCACCAATAAATAATATAAAAGAAATAATGACATATTATCGGATGTGAATTTTTGGAAAATAACTTTTCTCCTATTACATATGTAGGGTCAATAGCATCGTACCAAAATTAATTTATTTTTTTAATTATCCTTTTTAATTTTTTATTTTTTTTAAGGCTTATTAGCGACGACCCTAAAGTTGCCACTAATGACCCCTCATCAGCGGCAACTACATAGAGTCGCTGCTGATGAGGGGCCATTAGCGGCAACTTTTGGGTCACCGCTAATAATCTTTTTAATTTTTATTTTAATTTTTGCCATTCTTATTAGCGGCGACTCTAAAGTCGCCGCTAATGACCCATCATCAGCGGCAACATCCTAGGGTCACCGCTGTTGACCCTTCATTAGCGGCAACTTTAGGGTTGCCGCTAATAAGTTTTTTTATTTTTTATTTTAATTTTTGCCTTTCTCATTAGCGGCGACTCTACAGTCGCCGCTAATGACCCATCATCAGTGGCGACATCTTGGAGTTGCCGCTGTTGACCCCTCATTAGCGGCAACTTTAGGGTCACCGCTAATAACTTTTTTATTTTTTATTTTAATTTTTGCCCTTCTCATTAGTGGTGACTGTAATGTAGCCGCTAATGACCCATCATCAGCGGCGACATCCTAAAGTCGCCGCTGTTGACCCCTCAATAGAACTTTAGGGTTGCTGCTAATAACATTTTTATTGTTTATTTTAATTTTTGCCCTTCTCATTAGCGGCGACTCTAATGTCGCCGCTAATAACCCCTCATCAGCAGCAACAACCTAGAGTTGCCGTTGTTTACTCCTCATTAGCGGCAACTTTGTTGTCGCCGCTAATGAGCCTTTTATTTTTTAATTTAATATTTTCTCATGTCATTATTTAGCGGCAACAGATAAAGTCGCCGCTGATGACTATTGATTATGAAAAATTACCCGCAATCTAGTGGCGCGGTTTTTGAAAATTTCAGACAAAACATTTCATAAACCGCTTCTTTTTTTTCCCCAACACTCAAAACACCAAAATCCCTAACACCCCCTTTCACTCATCTCCCTCATCACTCTCACAGTCTCACTCTCGACTCTTCTTGAGCAGTCGTCTTCCTCCTCAACCTGCAAACCGTCCGTCTTCCTCAGAACGCAACCCGTCCGTCTTCCAACCAGGTATCTCTCTCCATCTCTTCTATCTCTCATCTCTCGCCCCCTCTCTGTATTTCTATCTCTCATATCTCTGTTTCTGTTTTCGCTTTTCCCTTTGTATTTCTATCTCTCATCTCTCTGTTTTTGTTTTCGCTTTTCCCTCTGTATTTCTATCTCTCATCTCTCTATTTTTGTTTTCTTTTTTCTTTTTTTGTGTGCTGCCCTCCTGTTTAGCGTCGCCAAGAGAGGGAGAGATAAGGAAAGAGAGGGAGGAGTGTGTGGGTTTCCATGGGGTGCAGTCCGGCCGTCCTCCAAAGGTATTTCTCCCGTCAACGTTTTTCTCCAATCGGTAATCTCTTTAGCTTGTTGGTTTTAATTTTGGGGTGAGTACCGATTGAGTAAAATGTTGAAATAAATTTGTTGATTTGTTTTGTTGCGATTTTGAGCTTGAATTTCCGGTTGTTTGTATACTGAATTTGGGGCTTTTCTTACACGGGCTGAATGGCCCAACTCGATTGAAGAAGGGATGAAATTTCTTTGGTTGCGGGATTGAAGTTTCTTGGGTTGTTCTCGCTAAGCACCGAATGGGTGTTGTGATTTTGAAGAAATTTTGGGTGGTTTGGAATTGGGGCTGTCGGTTGGGAGGATGGCCGAATGAAGGGGTGAGATCTTGTTGTGAGAAATTGTTTTGCAAATTGCTTAGATGGCCGATTGGGCTGAGACTTTGGTGATATTTTTTTGTTGAGAAATTTTTTTATGTAAATTGCCCAGCAG
This sequence comes from Carpinus fangiana, assembly GCA_006937295.1. Lineage (NCBI taxonomy): Eukaryota > Viridiplantae > Streptophyta > Magnoliopsida > Fagales > Betulaceae > Carpinus > Carpinus fangiana. The sequence continues at coordinate 23,738,899 of CM017327.1, forward strand.
GCCGATCGAGTGAAGAATGGGTGTTGATTGAAAGGAAGAAATTCTGATGTGTTTTTGGTGGAGGGCCGACTGGGTGGAAAATTATTTTGTCTGCTGAGAGTTTGATTTTGGTTTGTTGTGAAGATGGCCGAATAGGGTGGAGTCCAAATTTGATTTCTTGAGTTGATGTGGCCGAATATGGGTTGTTTTTGTTGAGATGAGTTTTGCTGTGTAATTCTTCATATGGCCGAATATGGGTTGTTGTTCTTGAGAAGATTTTTGTATGAAATTTTTTGTTGTGCTTTTGAAGGGCATAGTGAGTGCCTTGATGAAGAAATTTTATTTGGGATGAGCTATGCAAAGTTTGGGATGAGGAAACTGTGTAGATTTGATAGAAACAAATAGTTAACTCTGATGATGATGCTAATGAACTAGTTAACAGACTTGAATACAGTTATTTCATCAAATTCCTTGTTGTTATGTTTTTTGTTCAGTGACTAGAACAACATGTATAACTAGCAGAGTCCACTAGTTAACTCTTCCTGAAAGCAAATTACTTTTTTTTGGTGTCAACATAACATTTAGCTTTCTGCTTGTGCAGCTGTTCTATTGGGATTGCTTTACCTGTGTACTCTACATTCAAGGCAATTGAAAGGAAATATCAAAATGAACAACAAAGGATGCTTTTATATTGGGCAGGTTATAATTTTTTTTTTCCATTAGTTTTCTTCTTTTCCCAAAATTCTGATCACCTTTCATCTGTATTAGTAAATTTTGAATATTATGCTTGTTTTGTGCCTTCTTGCTTAAAATTGCTTCTTAGTTTTGTGTCCTAAGTAGGTTTCAAGTTTAGTTGCTGTCTCGGTAGTCCCATAAAGGCATTCATAGTTCCAAGAAAGCCAGATTGGGTTACAGTTGGATCAAATTTAATTTTTGATGATATGATGTTGCCCTTTTCTCATTGAAAACCATATATAGCTATCGCCATGGTGAGAACCCATTGAGACCCTCTTTTACTTCTTTCTTTATTTTTTCCCTTTATTTTATTTTATTTTATTTTTTTCTGTTTTGTAAGGCAGGAGAAGGAAGGGGTGACACAACAAATATGTCGCCCTTATCAAGTTATTGCGGTCTACTCTTGAGCTGTTGGCGACAAAGGGGCGACACAACAATAGTCTTCCCTTATCAATAACACTTCATATGCTAATGATGAAGTCAGTACTCTTATGTTTTATCTTTGCTGATGGGGGACAAGTTTGAGTTACCTGGATGATAGTATCTTAATGCTTGCTGAATTGCTTGAAGCGCATGACCTTTAGCCTCTACCATGCTACTAATCTGATCTCTTCTTTGAATGATTGCAGCTTATGGATCTTTCAGCATTGTGGAAGTCTTTTCTGACAAGCTTATTTCTCGGTATAATCCTGAACCCCACTTTGCCAATTGTAAACCATATTGATTGGTTAAATGAGACAAGTTCTCTTCATAATGTTATGTTGGACATGTTGTGCCCTTGTCAGACCCCATATATATATGTTTGTATTTATACTTTTAATTTAATGTACATCATATTTTACTCAAATAGGGTGTGAAAATACTTGTATGATGTAAGAGTTTAATGGTAAGTTTGGCCTATTATAACTACTATATATATAATAAAATCCAAAATTATTATTTCTCCAGGTTGCGTGATGGCTGAATTACTTCTTGGACAGTCGAATTTATATGGATACTTTGACCTGTTTTTACAGTTGCCTTGTATATTCTATCACTAATGTTTTTAATCCAACTTCTCTCTTTTGGCCTTTGTTTCCTGGTGAAAGTGGAGTTGACCAACTAGTTGAGATTATCAAGGTGAGATTGATTTAATTAGTTTTCCACCTTTCTTTGTGAATATACTATTTACCATGCACTTGTTGCCATGTTGGGATTCTGATTTTGGCTACTCTTCAGTATAAAAATTCCAAACTAGTTAGACAATAAAGATAAGGACTTGGTTTTGAACTATTTCTTAGACTTTTATAGTTCTGTTGAATTTGGCCGTTTTGGGAATCCATTGATTTAGGGAAGTCTAATGCCTTCTGTAGATAAATTTTTGTCCTTGATTCATCAAATACTTATACATATGAAATTTTGCATAGAAAAAAAAAAAAATTGGAATGTGAATTAGCTAAACAATAATATTGTATGTGTCTTGACCTTCCAGAGCTTCCTGATGGCAATATGTGCAATTGTCATGGCAACATTTTCAACTGGGATTGATTCACAATCATTTCAGGTGAGTTTCTATTTCCTACAAATTTTGTTTGATTGTTGATAGAAGGCTGGAAAACATGTATTTAGTTTTAGGAAGTTCAATCAATAAAGCAACTGAAAAAAAAAAAAAAAATTCATACAATTATATACTCAGGTTGTGTTAAGTCATTTTTTTGGATATGAATCTAACAAAATGAATCATGCAAAAGGTATATATATATTAAAAAAATATATTTATATATATTAAAATTTTTTTATATATAAATATATATATTAAAATTTTTATATATACATATATAGATGCTTTTTTTTTTTAATTCTTTTTTATCATTAGCGGCGACCCCCCTAGGGTCGCAGCTATTGATCGTTTTTAAAATTTTATTTTTTTTAATTTTTTAATTTTTTTTTAATTTTCTAATATCATTAGCGGTAACTTGCAGGTTGTTGCTATTGACTTTTTTTTTTTTTTTTTTATAAATCTTTCTTAAATCATTAGCGGTGACTCTAATTAAGTCTGCTCCTCAAATAGTGCTACCCTCTCCTGATTCTGCTCTTCTGCTCTATTGTACTCAGTTTCTCATCCAAAAAGCTTAAGTGCTTATGTTTTAATTGTAAGTTTGGAATTTTAATTCAAAATTTTAATTCTATTCTTTATATCTGCTACCACCTACTTGGCTGGTTTTACTGCTTTCTTTACATTACTTTCGTATATCTGCATTATTTTCTGAATTTTATATATTTTGCGCTTCCGATCGACTTGGTAAAGTCGCCGCTAATGATATACCATTAGCGGCAACTTGGTTGTCGCTGCTAATGATATACCAATAGCGGCGACTACAAGGTTATTTTGAAACTTTTTTCTGGCAAAAAAAATATTATTAGCGACGACTTAATAAGGGGTCATTAGCGGCGATCCAAAAAAGTCGCCGCTATTTGGCATTAGTGTCTGATTATTACCAACCATCAAATAGCGGCAACTCCATTTTTTTTTTTTTGTAGTGATGACTTATGTTGTTCAAGTGGGAGATTGTCATGTTTATTTCCTTTTTTTTTTTTTTGTTACTGGCATAGCCATTTTATTGTTGGGTTCATAATGAGAAGTGCTATTTAAGAAACCCTGTACTCTCATCCTAAGTAGGGGTGGCAATTTGGGTCGGCGTGTCGGGTTTGGGTCCGACTCGATTATGACCCGACACGATTATGTTTGACACGACACGACACGCTTCATAAACGGGTGACACGACACAAACCCGTTTGTATAAACGTGTCGTGTCACGACACGCGAACCCGAAACCAACACAACTCGAATATAAATTTATTTTTAGTTTTTTTTAAAAAAAAACTTTTTAATAGCAAAATTTTAGCAACCAAAGCAATAAAATGACAAATACAATGTTTTTTTTATCTAATAACACATTCTAATAAATGAAAGCAGTTACAAATATGATACAAAAAATATAAAAGATTTTGATCCATTTATTGTGGTTTAAAAATAAGAAGAGCTTGGTGGATATTTATTTACGAAAATGATTATATTCTTATCTCACTCTTAAAGATATTTGTGATGGATATGTGATAATTGTTTTCAATTTCGTCTATCAAATTGATATGTATTTAAAGTATATGTAATTCTCATTTATATTTTTAAAAAATATTTGGTACATGTTCTACTAAAAATACATATATAAATCATATCAATTTTAGACATTATCAACCACTTTAATATATTAAATCAGATGAAAAAATTTTAATTTAATTTGAAATAAAACTTTATACTTCAACAAAATAATTAATATTTACACAAATATTTGAGGAATTTACAAGTGGAGATGTATTTGGAGATTTCAAAGTGATATAATAAGTTAATAACCACTAGCATGGAGAAAAAACACGATTATAAACGTGTCGACCCGTTTATGGCCCGAACCTGATTATGCCCAACCCTAACCCTATTTTCGTGTGTCGTGTTTATGTCGGGTTTGCGTGTCATGGGTTAAATTGTTAGTCCTAAGTATAAAAATGGAGTTGGCCTATTATACCTTTTTACGACATTTGGGAAATTTTAAGATTTAGGTATTAGTCATCTTCACACAGTAGCAAGCAAGTAGATATCAGGCAGAGATGAAAAAACATGTCTAACTATATATGGGGGTTATGTTTATCTAGTCCACTTGTTCTTCCCATGTTATAGAGAAAGACAGATTTATCTAGATAAATTCTAACATTATTTATAATTCTTTTTTGTTGAAATAGAGAAGAACTTGAAAAGAAAATTCTTTTATTAGAGCATTACTACACGAATGCAATTCAAAATGGCACACAAAAAAACTCAATGCTTACGCGAAAACATTGATACAAGTTACGCAGTATTCAAAAGAAAACTTAAAAGACAAGTCACTAGACAAGACTTATTTTCTAAGACTATTCCAAGTACAAACACATTTTAGAAGACACAAAGAAAGGATGTCGCATTTGGAGGATTGGAACATCCAAAACATTTCAGATGGTACTTAGAAAAGATGTTGGACTTGGAGGGGTTGGAATATCAACAGTCCCTTCCAACATGAGTAGAACCTTTTTCATTGAAGGACGGAGTGAGGGCTCATCCAAAATGCACCAAAGCCCTACTTTGACCATTCTCTCCAATTGTTTCTTGTCAACCACTTCATTATGCACTAGTTTACCAAGCTCACCACTCTCAAAGCATTGGTATACCCATTCTTCAAGAATAGCTTCTTCCTCTGGAAGATCATGGTCCACACTCTTTCGATAACATATAATCTCCAACAGCACAATTCCAAAGCTGTACACATCTACTTTGACTGTCACAGGCAGCTTTCGATGCCACTCTGGAGCAACATATCCTTTTGTCCCTCTAATGTCGGTAAAAGTTTTGGTTTGATCAGCTTTCAACAACTTTGCCAATCCGAAGTCAGAGATTTTTGGGCATCTCTGTGCATCCATGAGTATGTTCTGCGGTTTTACATCACAATGAATGATTTGAGATTCACACTCTTCATGGAGATAAAGAATTCCTTTCGCTATGTTACGAGCAATTTCCATTCTTTCATTCCAAGAAAGTTGTTTTTGAGGTGTGAAGAGTACATCTGCAAGTGAACCATTGCTCATGTACTCGTACACCAAAAGCCTGTTGGGGCCATCATGGCAATATCCCAGTAGACGGACAAGGTTTTTATGATGCGTTCTCCCAATAATTTTCATCTCTGTTTGAAATTCTCTTTCCCGTTCAGCCAACAATTTGTCAAGCCTCTTGACGGCTACAGTCCTTTGGCCGATGCCGTTCCATATTGCCCCTTTGTATACTGTCCCAAAGGCTCCTCTGCCAAGCTCTTCCTTGAAACCACCTGTCACTTTCTCAAGTTGTGCGTAAGTAAATGATTTTGGAGCAATATCCTCTCCCAAGACAGTGTTTCCATGATTAGATATCGTTTTATATGACCAAACACGATATTTGTAAACTGCAATTCCAGAAATCGCCATGACAACTAATGCAAAAGCAAGTAATGAAACACCGACAATCAGGATGTCCAATCGATAATGCTCTTTCTTGCTTTCCTTCGGTAGAGATCCATCTATAGTGGGTGTAGAGTACTTACCAACCTTGATAAGGGCTACGGTTGAGTCGCTTTGAACTCTTCTCCCAAATCGCAAAGGAAGCCTTTGTTTTGTGCACTCCCCGTCTTTGAACAGCGCAGCTTCACAGTTGCAGTCCTGCAAACATGCTTCTTTGCAATTGTCTTGGGTCGTCGATATGATAATAGAATAATTATTATTTTCCCATACAGTATTAGGCACTGGTTCGATGGTATATCTGTCTTTTTCGCAACTTTCTGCACTGAAATTCCTTTGACAGCCTGAACTCTTATCCTCCACGTTGACTGGTTCAAATTGAGGAAGACAGTTGCAGCCAACTTGTAGATCAATTACAACACAATATCTATTAAACCCACATAGACCCTTTGGCTTACAGATGTCATCATTTGGATTAATCCATTTGACTGTCCAATCTCCATTCTGATTCATGTCGTGGGAGTATAATCGCAAGATCCCATCGAAGTCGATTGTTAATCGGTAGACGTCTTTTGCAGGATATCCGTTTGTCATATTCACTATAATATTGCCATCGCCATTGATCAAATAGAGATGACCATTGTCTTCAAGTTGCAGAACCACGTCATTTTTTTGCCCACTTATACCAACTCCCCCATAACCATATGCAAGCGTGTATGGAGTTCCAACTGGGTACATCGCCAGCCATCCATCTTCTTGCATCAACACCAGAAATATGCCGGTTGACTTGTTAGTATTTGAAACACTGGAATACAACACTTGCCCGTGGGAAAGATTCTGAGTTGGCAAAAAGGTGTCGGTTGGGAAGCTGAAACTCTGCCATACCATCTGATTAGCAGAATTATTGATAACAAAGTTGCCGGAGTTAAGCATCGATGCCGAGCTTGCACCACCTTCCGGAGCACTGGCGATGAGTGTCTCTGCGCCTTGTGCCGATTGAAGAACTAGGCGTCCATCACTTGTGAAATTCAGTTTAGAATCAGCGGGAACTGGAGGTTTGTCTCGGTTGGCTGTCCAAACGACTGTCTTCTGGGGAAGACCGGCAAGAAAAATGCCGACAGCATAACCGCTGCCTTGCTTGTAGAATCCAAAGGCATATAGACCGGAAGGTGATGGCCAAGAAGGGTTGGTGGTTGGCGTCAAGAAAGAGCCTGGCTTTACAAGGTATTGCCCCTGTTGAGCGAAAATAGCTGAGAGAAGAAGAAAAGGGAATAAGAGAATTGGCATCATCGGAGAATGGAGAATAGTTGTCTCTATTTCCTTTATCCCCTTTGGTCACAAACATACGACAGCAGAGTATTATGTTTATTAACGAAACCAATCCATGGGAACACGAGAAGTCAATAATAGAGTAACTGTTCTTAGTGGTCCGTGTTGAGGAGGGCCCCTTGATTTCAATTCTTCAAACCATTTCCAGGAGGTTGCAAATGTTGAAGGCGTCTCCTTATCTGTGGTCCCCTCTCGCATTTAATTTTCTACGGTGAAGATATTTAATATAAATATATTAAAATAATAATATAATATTATTAAAAAATGAGAGCTCGAGGAACTGTTTCCTCACGCCCTCCAGATGAATATCATGGACTCTGTTATTTTCTGTTAAAGTAATGGCCCTAAAATTAGGGATTTGATGAAGACTTAAGGGTTAATTATTTTATTAATATTTTTTAGTGCATTATTTTTGTGGAATATTCTTTTAAGAAGACTTAAATTTTTTTTTTCATGTAAGAAGACTTGAAAGTGTACGTTGAAAGCAATGGTCGTCGTTAGTTATTTTTCCATTCTTTGATGCGTTATTTTTCCAAGCGTTTCTTGACTAATTTGTTCCAACTCTCGACTCAATCAACTCCCATGGAGTCTAACTTATAAAAAAAAAAAAAAAAACTCCCATGGAGTCTAGATACTCTTCAAGAATCTTGCCACAATTTTGGGGTTGAAAGTAATTTGACGGTAATAATAAGTAGTGGCAACATTTATGAGTCGTTGCTATTGATCACTCAATAGCAACGGCATTTTTCGCCACTAATAAATTTTTTCGTCGATGCTAAAAATAGTTTGAAATGGCTGGGCCTTGCATTGTCGCTAATGACATACCATTAGCGGCAGCAACTCGGTGGTCGCTGTTAATGACATACCATCAGCCACAACTCGGTGGTCATCGCTAATGGTATGTCATTAGTAGCAACTTTGTGGTTGTGACTATTTAAAATATCATTAGTGGCGACATGGTTGTCACCGCTAATGATATGAGAAAAAAAAAAAAAAATAGCCATGTCGCCACTAAAAAAAAAAAAAAAATTGCTTATAATAGAGGGTGTTAGAGAGCAGTTTACCCATAGCGGGGCAATACATCTGCTTGTTGTGTTGTTGCTGATAGATTTGTATACAAGAAAGAATATCAGCAAGATTAAGCATGAGTTCAATTTCATGTCCCCAAATTTATATCCGATAAAACAATGTCTATAGAAACGAGAATCATAAACTTCAAGCCATACAAGACATACATGTGTTTATCATGATATACACCATATAATGCAAAACATTTAACAAAGTTCATCCTAAGATAGTAAGATAAGAATACTAAAGCATGCTTGGAATAAAGAAGTCCTTCTATCAAGATTTGTTGTTGCTACTGCTGCAAGAGGAAACAGAGTGTCTGCTATTCTCTAAAGGGCCTGTTTGTAACATCTGTGTGGGTCTAGTCTATATGCTTTGTTCTAATTGCCTTCTCTCTCAGAAACATCATTATTGGGAATGTCTTCTACTACACAAAATTTAAAGAGAGTTCATGTGTAATTTGAATTATGTTAATGCTTGAGCGTTATCATTGTATGATATTTATATGTATCATATTGGATTTGACATTGGAGTGTAATTTAACTGAGTTTGAAGTTGATTTGGAAAGGATCAATCGATACCAGACTGGAATGTTTCATTCAGTATTATAATTACAGTTACAGGACTTGAGTTTTTCTACAAACTCACCAATTAATAAATGAATTCCCAGGGAACTGTAGTCTGTTCCCAGGAAAAAGTTGGAAAAGGGTCAATACTGTTAGAAAGAGACATGCACGTTGATAGTCAAGTCTTCCCTGAAGTTTCAACATGCCCAGCCCTTTCGACACTCTCAACAATTAAAGCTTTCACTGGCAAGCACTACAATTTGTTTGACAAAAGATGAAGTTGGGAGTTTCTCAGAAACCACTCTGAGAAACTCCAAAAATACTGTTAGAAAGAGACATGCACGTTTATAGTCAAGTCTTCCCTGAAGTTTCTACATGCCCAGCCCTTTCGACACTCTCAACAATTAAAGCTTTCACTGGCAAGCACTACAATTTGTTTGACAAAAGATGAAGTTGGGAGTTTATCAGAAACCACTATGAGAAACTCCAAAAATATGTCACATAGTCGAGCACATATGTCACATAAGTGCAGACAAAGATGTGGAGATAAACACATGGCTAACATGCTAGGAATCGATTGCATTAATTGCTGAACATGTTCTCAGAAGCGGTCTTCCTTATTGCTTATACTTTAGCAATGGCAAATGCTGTTGCTGCATTGGTAAATGATATTTTGAATATCTGAGATGTTATGATTGATCTTTCAACTTTTTTATCACTAATATTCATTGAATTAGTCATATAAAAAAAATTCGAGTGCTAGATTCTACTCATAATATGTTTAGAGTCATTTTGATTTCTATTTAATATTACAATTTTGGCTTTTCGGATCCTGACATCTTTGAAAATACCTAATTTTGAGAATGCGCAGATCAATTAATACAGAGGGTGCCTTTCCACCTATTATACTGGTTTACACAAATTTCAAGAAAAGAAACAAAGAAGTTTTAGAAAATATGGACTTACCTTAAGAATCTCTTGGGCCTCTTTGTGTCCATATCCATTTACAAGCTGGTAATCCCCATGCAAATTATTTGCTACTATCGTCATCTCAAATGTGGCTGCATTATCATCCCATCCTGGAATCTCTGGATAGTCTCCTGTGAGCTGATTTCCTATTGTAACCTAAAAATGGAGTACATCCATTATGTTTTTATCATTAAGAAGTAACATCCTATGAAGAGGTAATTGAATAATGACGTAATTTCAAATGTCCCTCTTGGTGATCCTTAACAAAGTTTGTTTTGGAATAGTTGGTGCACATGACATGGTTGAGAAAGGATTTCATGGCTGTAGGCCAAGTAACGCCTATTATTCAAATGATGTTTCTCACTCTTTTTATGAGCAAAATCATGTGAATCTTCAAGAAGTACCATACCATGCCAAACATATTGATAGAGCTGATTCATGAATTTTAGAACTATCATGAAAAATAACTGCATCATGCTTCATTCAACAGAAGCAATATGAAAAGTTCCTCTTGACTCTTGTTTCAGCATTCAAAGGTATAAAAGGAAAAATATATTTGAATGACAGGGAATTATTACTTGTTCAGATATATTGTTGGTTGAAGTGTCTCTTCGTCTCTACTTATCCCTTTATTTGCAAAACAAAAAGAAAACCACCAAAGTAGTCAATAACATTGAAAACCTGGAGAGACATGAACTCTAGTCTTAAAGAACTCTTGATAGATAAAAGTTAACATCAGGTGGTTAAACTAAGTGAGTAAAAGAGCCAGCTATCATCGTTATAAGGGGACAACTTGAAAGCAGTAAGCTTAACAAAATTTCTAAACACCCTCATCCCCAAATTCCCACTACTTTGACGCCATGCATGAACCTTTACTGACCCAGATGGTATGTTTTTCTTGCTGCCAAGATTGAAGATTCGTGTTCTGCAAGAGCTAGACTAGCTCTTAGGATTGGAACTACCTGCAATAGGTAAAGGAATAATGCATAAGTTAATGCTCAGAAAGTAAAGGAAATTTCTGCCACAAAATACGGCACTTGAGCTTTCCCCTACAAAGAGAACATTGAACTGGATAATTTTGCCAACAAAACTGATCCCCTTTGGGCCAACTCTTGACACTAAAATCTAGAAAAGAAAAAATTAAATTGTCACTCAACAACAATGAAGAAATCAGTTCCTAACTTTAAACCTGTATACGTATGCTGCATCACTTCATAGATACTGCTTGATATATAACTTCTTTTAAAGGGAAAGAAAAGGAGCAAAGTATTAGGTTCTTAGAATTAAGACAAATGACATTGAGTTGAACATGCCATACAAAATGCTCTCCTTTTTATTGACTTACCCATTGTTATTTGAGTACTTTAGCGCTACAAGTCCTTGCATATCTTCCTATCGTGCCATCCTGTACACACTTAAAAAATGAAATATTGTTATATAATACTATATAATACTATTCTCTTGCATTGTTTACTCAACTTGATAAACATGTCAAGAGAGGTTCACTAACTCAAAGTTCTTAAACAAAAAACTATTTGCAGTTCTTACCTTCTTACACAAACCAAATTTGTTATAATCTTTATAATATTAAAACAACTTCTTCAACAACGTACACCCAAAGCTCCTTCCAAGTTCTTAAACAAAAAACTATTTGAAGTTCTTACCCTTTAATACAGCTAGTTTCTTTTCAGTTTCTAGTTGTTTAGCCATGCATTCATCATGGTTGTGAAGCTAGGTAGCGTAGCATGTTGATGAGGAATTTGACCGGGTAGGTATGGCACCACAACCCTTTCCTCTAACATGTCCTGAGCGGTGTCCACCTAGCACCTTTAAGACAATGTCTTCTTGGCTGGTATTCACGATGTTGGAGTTTGCTATTGATTCCATTTCATTCTGCAAAAGCCATATAAACCTCAACTAAATAAGTCATGCAAGTTCATTAGACATGTTCATCATGAGTAAACATTTCATTCACATACATATGCATTCTGAGTGTAGTCACTCACAAAAGACCTATTCTTTCTCATGTGGGTGTCGTCGTTGTAACGACTCAGGGAAAAGTACTAGCCACATTTGTGCTATCACCCCAAAATGATTAGTCAATTTGAAGCTTTCCTAGAATTAATTATAAAGCCCAGTTTCACCTAGTAACTAGGCAATGTGGGACTTAACACTTATGATTATCTTAATAAATCACCCACTTTATATGGGCTTTTTCTCATCTTCCCAATATGGGATTGGGGTGTTACAAACTCCCATTCTTGAATTCCTGACGTCCTCGTCAGGGTTACATCATGCAGTGTTCTATTACCACATGACCTGGCGTTACTAGGTGACTCTGATACCACTTCCATTATGGTTACGTGTGTTAACCATCTCTACAAATGAAGTCAACAAGTTAGGACTTTCTAACAAATACTTTCCTCATTTCCTAATACATAAGAAACAAACTAACTCCATTAAGCCGGAATGTGGTTTCGCATTTTTCCCCACTAAGTCTTAACTTAATGCTCTGGTTCCTATGAGTCTACAGAACCTTATAACTTTTGCTTTGATACCAACTGTAATGCGTTTGACCCTTAAGGGTTAGGTTTGCTAACTTGATCTCTCAAAGGCGCAAATTATTATAAGGCTTTCTAGAGCAATTAACTAAATGTGGAAATAAATGCATGATAAAAATTTATTTAATGCGGAAAAATTTGATCTAAACAAGAAAATTAACAACATAGTTCTAAAAATCCAAAAAATAAACTCTGTGTATGGGTGCGATCATATCAGCACTAATGCATGATGCGAACCTTAATGATATGCCGTTGAGACCTAACGACAATATTGGAATATAGACCCAAGAAAGCTAAAATTCAGATTTGATAGAAAACCCCGACCCAATGTTTATAATTGAAACGCGAACCAAAGGTATAAAGTTACAAACCTTGACCCAACGTTTATAATTAAAACGCGAACCAAAGGTATAAAGTAACAAAACCTCGACCCAACGTTTATAAATAAAACGCGAACCAAAGGTATAAAGTAACAACCCCGACCCAATGATTATAAGTAAATTATGAACCGAAGGTATAAAGTTTGAACGCCACAAGGAAGAATCCTTGATAAGTTCAGAGGTTCTTTGAAGAACCAATTGAAGAAGCAAACCTCACATTTTAAAATATTTCATTTCATTTCATATCCTTCAATACAATGAGTCCATGCTATTTATAATGCATGGTTGAAATAGGAATACAAATTACTAAAGGAAAAGAATAAAAAACTAAATAAAAGAATCCTAAAATTAAGGCTGATTTCGTCTTAAATTAGCAGCTGCTCCAAGAAAAGAAATCACTTATGGAATGTCTTCAATAGATATATCAATCAGCCAATCAATTGGTATGGAATTGGAAAGGTCTGAAATAGGGATGCCAATCAGTCATTTAATCCTTCTAATCAACCATCAATCAGCTAGCAATGGATCCTTTAATGATGCTTATTGATTCTCATCAATGCATCAGATCCCATCAGAACTCCACAGTTAAGCGTGCTTGGGCGAGAGTAGTACTAAGATGAGTGACCTTCTGGGAAGTCTGGTTTGGGGGAGCCAAAAGTGGACAATATTGTATGTCATTGGGGTGGGGTGTTACAAATGGTATCAGAGTTACCTAGTAACGTCAGGTTATGTAATACTGGAGTACCGCATGATGTGGCCCTGACAAGGACGTCAAGAATTTAAGAGGGGGAGTTTGTAACACCCCGGTCCCATATTGGGAAGATGAGAAAAAAACTCATATAGAGCGAATGGTTTATTAAGATAGTTATGAGTGCTAATTCTCAAATTGCCTAGTTACTAGATGAAACTAGGTTTTATAATAAATTATAGGGAAGCTCCAAATTGACTAGTCCTTTTGGGGTGATAGTGTAGATGTAGTTAGCACTTTTCCCTAGGTCATTACAAATGGTATCAGAGCCACTTAGTAATGTCAAGTCATGTAGTATTGGAGCACTGCATGACGTGGCCCTGATGAGGACGTCAGGAATTTAAGATGGGGCGTTTGTAACATCCCGGTCCCATATTGGGAAGATGAAAAGAAGCCTACATAGAGTGGATAGTTTATAAAGATAGTCATAAGTGCTAAGTCACACATTGCCTAGTTACTAGGTGAAACTGAGCTTTATAATGAATTCTAGGGAAGCTTCAAATTGACTAGTCCTTTTGGGGTGATAGCACAGATGTGGTTAGCACTTTTCCCTGAGTTGTTACACTTGTAAATTTCGATAGGATTGGGTATGGCCTTAGTAATCTTTGCATACACATAATACACATAATTAACGGTTACACTGAAGAACATTACTAAAAGCCTGAACACTATGTATTCTTATTTTCTTGTGAATAACATTGACGAACAGCGAGGTGCCAACGGTATGATTTGTTTTTATCTCTTCTTTATTTTCAGATATTGCTCATTTTTTTTTCTACAGAAATTCAACCAAAAAACATATTCATTTCATTTTTTATAGCTGAATACCAATCTTAGAAATAATAATTTACTATTTATTTGAATAAGATACATTTACCTTCCACGAGTTAGTTTCAAATAAATCACATATAGCATGCCATTGGTCCGGATAAATACTAATAAGCACTAAATATTGCACATTCAAGCCCCTTAACTCACATATGTTAATTCCTTAGCATTTTTATTTGTTTGATTTTGTTTTGTTTTCATGTTTTCAGGTTTTTAGGAAGAATACAAGAAAAACCATTGATTTTGGGCTTAAAATACACTTTGAGAAGACCTAGCATATATTTCAGTATTTTGTTCATAACTTTCTGCTAGAATATTGGATTGAGGTGAAACCAAGAGCATTAGAAAGAAAACTCAAAAAGCTACAAATTATTATGAAATACAATTTTCCCAATTCGGACGTTTGCTATGCCGAAATCGCCCCACAAGATAAGACGCAAAACAACCGCATGCATAGGTACAATCAAGTGCACCACAAGTGGGATCGAGCGCACTCGTGCTGAAAAGTCCAGAAAGTGCCAAAATCCACCCTAGAAAAGGTTTTCAGTCTCCCACTTGTACTGGGAGACTGACCTACGATTTTTTTTTGGTTTCTAGGGCTTTTAGGGTTTTCCTAGTCCCTATAAATATGCATCTTAACTTGTAAAAAAAGGAGACTGCTTCCTAAAGCTAAAAATCAGAAAATTGTCTTTAGAGCTTAGAAGATCATGAGTGGCTAAAACCCTTTGTGGGATATTGATGTAACCCTTTCCAAGTACAATGGTTTGATTGTATTTGATTTCTAGTTTTTCAATTTATACATGTTGATTTTATAACTATGAGAATTGCAACCATTGATTTCTGTTATTAATTTTAAATGCAATTGTTCTTAATTTCAAATCAATATTAGTGAAATTCTTATCTTGCTTTAGAAAGTTTTTTACTTTTATTGAACTCAAATCATTCTTATTTTCTGTGACTATAAGATTGATGGTTATGCAATGGTTTTTAATCAATATATGGTCAATAGGATTAGATAGGCCATGCTTAGGAAAGACGGATCGTACTACACCCTAATTTTGTGTAATTTAGGTAGATAATCCGTGGCAACCGAAGATGGGTTATGCTATACCAAAAATGAATTATTCTTATTCTTTAATAATCTGTTTTCTTGTTTATTTATAACATGCATAGAATGAATTTATGGAATTAAATACAGTTAACCATTGATGTGCGAATAGTGGTGAAGTCAATTTCATACTCTCTTTCTTTCTCTTATATATTCACTCTTTGTTTTACGTTTATTTTATGCACTTTAGTTACAAACCAAATCAATCTCCTTTTTATTAAGTTAATTTTAATTCTTGCTAATTTGATAACAAAACCCCTACAGTTCTTGAGGTTCGATACCTTCTCTATAGCCATATCCTACAAAGATTCGTCCTATTTCGTGTGGTTATTTTTATAATTGATATTTTTTGTCACAAAAATACCACATCAATTTTTGGCGCCGTTGCCGGGGACTACTTAACGGTTTTGTTATTAAGTTTTAAATAATTAATTTTAGCTTAATTTTTTTTTTTATGCTTTTCTTTATTTTTGGTTTCTAAGTTCAATTCTGCTTTTATGTTCTTTTTTTTTTTTAGTTTTTCTCACCAGGTCCATAGCTGCCATTCCCTGTGACTGTGATCGAGCGCATCTCGAATTGCGATCGAGCGCATGTATGCACTCCACCTTCTGCGCTCGAGCCCTCCACACCTGCGCTCACACCTATCTACAGCAGTAAACTCAAGCGTATCCTACTGTGCGATCGAGCGCATCAGCAGCTGTCGACATCCAAATTTCCAGTGCATGTGCGGGCCATTTGTGAGTTGTTATTTTTATTTTTGTTTTGTTATTTTATGTTATTTCTATTAGTTTAGTTCATGTGGGGAAGCATTCCAACACTCCATGGACCATGTTCATATTGTAATAGTCCTTATCATCACGTTAGAGATTGTCCTACTGTGGGACAATTTTCTAATTATTCTTATGAACATATGAACAAACCGTTCTCTAGACCGAGGAATGACCTTTATTTTGATTCCTATAACCCAGCATGGAGCAACCAGTCTAACCTCTCGTGGCAAGCTCAAGCTCCTAGAAAGTATGCTCCACAATGTCATGAATTGCACCATCAATCATATTCGCAGTTCAATGATCAATCATATTTCCCTCAATATCAAGCAACTCCACAGCAACCATACTAGGCCGCACCACCTCCTTGGTCAAATTATAACTTTGAGGATTAGTTGCTACAAATGTTGAGTGAGTTGACCAGCAAGGTGGACAAGATAACCGGCATGGTGGACAAGATGACTCAGACAATAAACTCTCACTATGAATCCATTGTCAAGATAGAAACTTACAAATAGGAGCCATCTCCCATCTATTGGCTTCCACGACAACATTAGGCCGAGCCAATTCTTCAGAAGAATTTCAACGTTGCAGAATCCATCGCCAATATAGAAGCTTACCTCGAACAAAGCATCAACCACCCCAATAGAGAGGTAGAAGAGCTTCAAAGCCAGCCAGTGGCTAATCCTGATAAACACTACATGGTGGATGAGAGTACTTCTTGTCATAAGCAAGCTATCACCACACTGAGGAGGGGAGAGGTGGTCGAAAACCACCTGGAAGAAAGGAAGGAGGAGCAAATTGAGGTCTCATAGGATCTACATCGGGAAAAAGGCAAGGAAGTGAGTACTGAGGCTTCTTCACCATCACCTCCTATTCCTGAGATGCCATATGAGCCTCGAGCCCTATTTCAGTTCATGATTCCTTACTGGATGAGAAATTGTTTGAGAATACTCAGGGGGATCTACCTCGATATGCGAAATTTGGAATTGCCTATCTATAGGTAAAATTCACTCTCTGTGGTCTAAAAGAACACTAAGCTCATCAAGGATATGGATTCCGTTGATATGGCGGATTCCATATATTTCGACTAGATGAGTCAGCTTCTTAGGTTCAAGCACAGTCCCTGTGCACTTGAAATTCACTCCACCAGGGTACATGATCTCCATCCAGGTTTATTTTATCTATTGTTATTTCATTCTTTGATTATATTTTTACAATAATGTGTGCACTTGATTGGTATTTGGTTGGAGTATCACTTTCTTTTTCAAGACATATGTTTTCGCCTACAAGTTTGGGGGTATGATATGCCCCACATCTGCTCATTCAGGTATTCCTATCCTCTTACTCTTGTTTTTCAGTTCTGTCCATACATTGGGGACAATGTATGATTCAAGTTTGGGGGTATGGAAAAACAAAACATTGTCTATCATTATGGTTGTTATATCATTCTTAAGAATACGGTTGAGCTTTGATTTTGGTTTGAATTTCATTGGTAGGCTTAAAGTTATGAAGACATGATCATATGACTTAGGAATTTTGAGTCTTGTTACTTACTTTTGGTAACATGAGATACTTCTTGTTTCAATTTAAATATATCTTGAGCACACTAGCACATGTCTGTGAGGTATGAAATTTTTGACCAATTGTGTTTGTTTTCATTATCTCGAATTTTGTTGGGTGAAGTATTGGATGAATAACCTTGACATGCAAGTAATAATAATAAAAAAATAAAAAATAATCAAGTTTGAATTTTTTATTGAGTAACCGTACCTCTTGCCTCATTAAGCAATGTGTTCGCGTCAAAAAGTGAGAAGTTTGGTTTGATTAATAATACGGCTAGCTTAGCTTTGTAGCCTTTTTTACTCGAGTTAGTAAGTCCTTAGGGGGTGCCTTTACACCTAGTGCTCTAAAGCCATTTGGTAAAAGAAGAAGAAGAAGAAGAAGAAGAAGAAGAAGAAGAAGAAGAAGAAAAATGAAAAAAAAAGTGTATGCCTTGGTTGTTTCATCTGATAGGAAGTCCAATAAATTCTGAGATGTTGATTCATTTATGTTGGGAAAGCCTCATGATTGTGTGTTAGTTTACTTTGCACTGTTGCATCTTAACCTGCTATTTGTAAGTGATTTGACTTGAGAATTTCTTGGAATTTTGAAGATGGAGTTTATCACTTTAAGGTTGCTAATGAATGAAAACCATTATTTTTGTGATACTTTATTCTTTTGAATGACATAATGATGACAATGTTTGTGAGTATTATTTATGGAAAACCCTCATGAGACTTCACTCGTTCTCTAGGGAATGCCTAGGGGTTTAAAAGGTTTGTTGCATACGCTAAATGCAATCATACATCCCATGAAAGACGAATTTATGTTTTTGTTTTTCAGTTTATTTTATGTTTTGTATTGATAAGGAACTAGCAATATGTAAGTTTGAGGGTGTGATAAGCACTAAATATTGCACATTTAAGCCCTTTAACTCACATATATTAATTCCTTAGCATTGTTATTTGTTTGATTTTGTTTTGTTTTCATGTTTTCAGGTTTTTAGGGAGAATACAAGAAAAACCATTGATTTTGGGCTTAAAATACACTTTGAGAAGACCTAGCATATATCTTAGTATTTTGGTCATAACTTTCTACTAGAGAATTGGATTGAGGTAAAACCAAGGGCATTAGAAAGCTGACTCAAAAAGCCACAAATCATTGTGAAATACAATTTTCCCAATTCGGCCGTTTGCTATACCGAAATCACTCCACAAGATAAGACACAAGACAGCCACATGCCTAGGTGCGCTCGAGCACACTGTAAGTGAGATTAAGCGCACCTCTGCCCACGTGCGTGGTAGGATCGAGCGCACTAGTGCTGAAAAGTCTGAAAAGTGCTAAAATCCAACCTAGAGAAGGTTTTTAGTCTCCCACTTAAACTGGGAGACTGGCCTACGATTATTTTTAGGGTTTCTAGGGCTTCTAGGGTCTTCCTAGTCCCTATGAATATGCCTTTTAACTTGTAAAAAAGGGAGACCGCTTCTTAGAGCTAAAAATCAGAAAACTGTCTTTGGAGCTTAGAAGATCATGAGCGGCTAAAACCCTTTGTGCGATATTGATGTAACCCTTTCCAAGCACAATGGTTTGATTGTATTTGATTACTAGTTTTTCAATTTATGCATGTTGATTGTATAACTATGAATATTGCAACCATTGATTTTTGTTCTTAATTTTAAATGAAATTGTTCTTAATTTCAAATCAATATTAGTGAAATTCTTATCTTGTCTTAGAAAGTCTTTTACTTTTATTGAACTCAAATCATTCTTATTTTCTATGATCATAAGATTGATGGTTATGTAATGGTTTTTAATCGACATATGATCAATAGGATTAGATAGGTCATGCCTAGGAAAGACGGATCGTACTACACCCTAGTTTAGTGTAATTTAGGTAGATAGTCCATGGCAACCTAAGATGGGTTATGTTATTCCATTGATTGTATGATACTTATTAAAGAATTAATAATTCATATTTAGGGAAGACGGGTCGTACCGCATCTTAGTGGTTAGGTGGACGATTCGTGCCAACCAAAGATGAATTATTTTTATTCTTTAATAATGTGTTTTCTTGTTTATTTCTTGTTTATTTATAACATTCATAGAATGATTTTCTAGAATTAAATACAGTTAACCATTGATGTACGGATAGTGGTGAAGTCAATTCCCTACTCTCTCTCTCATATATTCACTCTTTGTTTTACGTTTATGTTATGCACTTTAGTTACAAACAAAATCAATCTCATTTTTATTAAGTTAATTTTAATTCTTACAAATTTGATAACAAAACCCCTGCAATCCTTGAGGTTCAACACCCTCTCTATAGCCGTATCCTACAAAGATTCGTCCTATTGCAAGTGGTTATTTTTATAATTGATATTTTTTGTCACAAAAATACCACATCAAATACCATCTGGAACATTGGCCATTGCTTTGACTTTAGCATTGGCCACCGCTACCAAATCATCACTTTCCACACCTTCGAAATAAATTTTGTAGTCATCTATGTGCAAATCAGAGCGAATCCTCTCATAGCTAAGATGTAATTGATGCTTTAAGGCCTCTATGTGCTGCTCTAGCTCTATATCCGAAATGAACTTACCCTGACACATAGTAATTACAAAAGCAGTGGTCAAAAGTTTGTCACATTATGTAGTGACCCAACTAGAGGGGCATTCTGGAAATTTGGACTTTCAGACCGTATGTATGCCCTACAAACCATATGTACGCTCTATAGACCGTATGTACGCTCCATAGACCGTACGTACGCTATTGTCTTTAGTAGAGGACATACACAGGAGGACCACCATATGTATGCCTACAAATAGTACAAGGATGTACGCTTGGGGACCACTCGGACGTACGTTACTTTTTGGAAAATCCCTGGTTAATACCTGGACGTAAGCTACTGCCTTTGGACCACTAGGTAAACAGTATTGGACGTATGGCCCAATAGTACCGGACATATGCTACTTTTTAGAACAGCCAGCAACGCGCTCAACTTTTTCTCACCTATAAATGACCCCTACCCTTTACCCTTCCATGCCCATTCTTGCCCCTAGGCTCTCTGAAACTTTGTGTGAGTGTGTTCTTGTGAGTTTGAGTGGTTTGTGGAGAAAGGAGGTGATTCTTTGGCTTTGAGGAGTTAACCTTCTAAGCTTTACTCGTTTCTTAAGTCGTTATGCTCTTTTAATGCTTTTTAGACTAGCTTAGTTGTTGGTTTGAGTCTAGCTAGGTTATGCTTTAATCTTGGTGGGTTAGTGTTTTATCTTTATCAAACGTGTTTTCGTATGCATGGTTGCCTTATTTTGAGATAGAAGGTCTTAGAAATCCATTTAGATAGGCTTAGAACCAATTTGGGAGGAAAGAAGGATGCATGGACAAAATGAGGTTCCACTTGAAACCTTCTGGGCGGACGTAGGGCCTTGAGCCCGAACGTACAGTTAGAAGCATTCCAGGGAACACTATTTTGTTCAGCCATTCGATAGCTCATGTTTTCATGTTCTAGGGTTGTTTTATTCAGACTTAGGACTAATAGAAGGTTTTTCACATATTTGGAGAACCCGAACCGTTTGGAGGAATATTCAAAGATTTTGTACGACCTAGGTGAGTTTTAACCCACATAATGCTTATCATTATTTTCCCATGATTGCATGACTATTTTGTGTACCAAAACATGCATATTTACAACTCTCATGATATACACTTTGTTGCACATGAACTCTAACTTTTTGTGAAAAACGTTGTACTTAATATGTTAATGAAAGTGAGACTTGTAAAAGGATGCATCTAAAATACAGACAAGATAAATTGCATCGTATGACATGGTACACCAATACGTGCGGGATAACGGCCATGGGTTTACTATACATGTTAACTTTATGGTCAAATGTGTGTGTTCTATGGGCCTTGGATTTAATGGTTGTTTCGTGACTGGCAGCCTTAATAGTGGTCACTACAAGACGTACATTATTAGTGGTATGGGTCACCCAAGGTCGGACTTGGTTGTGCCGCTAGTGTTATGGACGGTAGCGTACAATATTCAAGGCATCAGTGTTAAATTATAGGTCTCTGGAGACAGCGCCAACCTTACTGAGAATGGGTAATATCTCAAGTACACCATACTATTAAACTATCACTGTTACTCTTAATCATAAGCATGTATTATATATCTATATCATGCTTATGGAAAACTATTATGGATAAACGGTTGCATACTTTATAAAGTAGAGTTTATTACTAAATTGGCATGAGTATTATGTGCATTAACATTCACTAAGTCTTTAGACTCACCCATTTATTTTATGTTTCCCCTTCCTTTATGAATAATTGCACAGTTTAGCTAGCTTAGACGAGGATGCCTTCAAATTAGACATAGGTGATTGCGTAGGACCTGATACGAGTAATTTTTTAGGATATGAACTTAGTTTGGTTGAAGTCCATGTGGGATGATGGATAAAAATACATAAAGACTCCAATAAAAACTAGATGGGGGGGTTGAATAGGTGTTGCAAGCAAATAGTACGGAATTAAAATTTACTTCTAGCAACAATGATAATTACCAAAATATGTAGAGCAATAAAGCAATGAACAAAAGATTTTGGTGACAAAGTGGAAACTAAGAACCTTTTAGAAAAACCACTCCGGGGCAGTGGACCCAGAAAATCATTCACTATAAAAGGAGGAGGAAATACAAGTTACTCACACTTACAAAACCTTTGTCAAGTTGACCCGAACTCGTCTAGACAAGCGACCCACTTGTCCAGCTACCATGGTAGTCCTCTTGGAACCTCCAGACTTCCTTTTATTGATTTCCCTTGTTAGAACCTCTAACAAGCTGCAACCAATCCAAGTAACAAATACAAACAAACAATACTTGTTGAAATCAAACTTCAACAATTACTCTAAGAGAGTATGGCTCAAAGGCACATAACAAATGAACTCTCAAGGCACACAACAAGTAAACATAAGCACTAAGGCTTTTCTCTCAAGTGAGTTGAGTATTCTCTGTATTTTTCTTGATCAAAACGAATGGGCAAGTCCTCTATGGTTAGGCTCAAGAGAACTTGCCATGTTAGCCCTAAAATCTCATTTCAGGAACTGAGCGTTCAAACGGTTGCCTACGGTGGTGGCGAACATTGAATCTCATAAAGTCAATTGAAACCTAGTTGACCATTGTTTGAATGGTGTGCGAACGGGAAGCGCACGGTTGCTTTTGTGAGAACAGTGAAATCCTTCTTTATTAGTTGAGTGTTCGAATGGCTTGCATACAGAAAGCGAACAGTCAATTTTGTGCAACCTTCATATCAGGCTGGGAGTTAGAATGGACTCTGAACGGGGAGCGCACGGTCAACACTGACCTCTTGGATTTGGCTTGTCGTTCGAACGGCTAGCGAATGGTCAACACTGACCTCTCTTTGAAAGCTTCTCAAATCACTTGAGCTTTCTTCATTCTTTGATCAACAGCTCTGATGGATGATCGTTTGTGGCCCGATTAAGCTGAAACTTGGCAGGAACGTCCACGACACGTAGATCTATGTAGTTGATGGTGGAGATCAAATTCTGAACAATCCTCTTCCTTGAGGAAGCACATTGAAAGTATATTTTGCTGTAAATTGCCTCAACAACAAAGATTGTCATACATGTTTTTAATCACTAAATTAAGCCAATCAAATACTTAGATATAAATATCTAACAAACTCCCCCTTTGGCAATTCAATGATAAAACATAAACAAACCAAAACCACCTCTTAAAACAATGCGAACATGAGAGCACAAGGTTGTGAGAGTTCTCCAATCCAATATTTACTCCCCCTTTTTGTCACAAATTGACAAGAGGGCTTTAATTTCTTGAAACACTTCACAAGAAACATAAAAAATAGTGGAAAAGAGAAGATTTAACAAGGCAAGGAATATAAGACCATACTTTTCTCCCCCTCAAGATAGGACTAATTTTATCAAAATAGGAAAAAGAGCAATAAGACGAGTGTCTCCAATCAATGAGCTTGAAAAATTTTAAACACAACATCATTTTTAGGGAATGAGCTAAAAATACCCAAAGCATGCAAGAGTATCAAAAGATGAATGAACAATGTCATTTTTACTCTCCATGCACATGTCAATATGTACCATCACAAAACATGCTAATGTGAGTATGTAGTAAACTTCAATTATGAGCCAATCAAAGGACAAAGACATATTGACAATGAAGCACATAAAGCTTCCAAACCAAAAGCAAGAAATTCATGTATTGTAATGGTGGTTAGAAGTCAAACCTTATATTTCTAGGGCCTAGTCACCTTCATCCAATACTCCCCCCCTAAGTCTTGGCATGAGGTTTTGAGGGCATCATTGGAATTTTTCTTTTTGAGGATGAGCCAAGCAAAAATAGACCTAGTGAAATTTCCTTTTAGGAATAATATTGCATTTTGCACATTTCACTTTTGAATTTCTCTTTGAGAAGTGTCTTTTCTTTTTAACAAAAATTTGCCCAAGACAAGGGATTGAGCGGAGTTTTTGGGCTCTAGGTTCAACTAGCTTTTGGTCAATCAAACCTACAAGACATTCCAATCTATGCAAATGATTTGTCCAACACACAACAACTTGTCATAGAATGACATTCTTCCTTGAAGCTTAAGTGCATAGAAATAGCATGAATGCGATGTGCCACAATAACATATGCTTGAGAATGCAAATAACAGTTCATTATAGAGATAATCAACTCAAGCATGATAAGTGTATTTCCAAGGCACATAAGTTAAGAGGATATCATACAAAATTTTAAGCTCATTCAAAGAAAATATCCGTCTTAACTACTCAATGCTTTCCCAAAGATTTTAAAACAAAACATACACAAAAGAAATTTCAGGAGAAAGAACACAAACAAGAGCACAACAGGTACTAGGATGGAAGAAACAAGATAATAAGGAGATCCAATCCTAGTCATGTTGAAAGAAGGATTACATTCCTTCGCAAATACCAATAGCCTTCCTAAGAAACTCAAAACCAAAGAGCATCGAGAGGTTTGGTAAAAAGGTAAGCTAACTGATTTTCAGAAGAGACAAAGTCAAGAGATATTACCTGTTTTTCAACCAAGTCTCAAATGAAGTGATGTCTAACATCAATGTACTTAGTCCGAGAGTGTTGGACTAGGTTTTTCGAAATATTTATGGCACTTGTATTCTCACAAAAGATAAACATCTTTTCTTGACTTACCCCATAATCTTCTAGCATTTGCTTCATCTAAAGGAGTTGAGTGCAGCAATTTCCAGCAGCAATATATTTGGCCTCATCAGTGGATAAAGAGATGGAGTTTTGTTTCTTACTAGACCAAGCAATCATGTTGGTACCAATATAGTAACATCCTCCAGAAGTGCTTTTACAGTCATCGGCATTGCCGTCCCAATCCTCATCAGAGTACCTTGCAATATCAAGATTTGTGTTTCGTGAATAAAAAATCCCATGATTAAGGGTAGAATTAACATACCTGATGATGCATTTCATAGCAGTCTAATGTGATTCCTTTGGATTTGACTGAAATCTAGCATAAACACCAACACTGAAACAAAGATCGGGACAGCTAGCAATGAGGTACAACAAACTCCCAATCATGCTTCGATAAAGTGTAGGATTGACACTTTTTCCATTGAGATCGACTCTCATCTTTGTACTAGTACTCATAGGAGTATGAGCACGACTCTTTCCTTCGAGCCCGAACTTCTTCACCAAGTCTTTTGTGTACTTGGTTTGAGAGATGAAGATACCTTCACTAGTTTGCTTGACTTGAAACCCAAGAAAATAGTTGAGTTCTCCAATCATACTCATCTCAAACTCTTACTTCATAGAATCAGCAAACTTGTGAGCAAGGGAGTCCAAGGTAGCACCAAAAATGATATCATCAACATAAATTTGAACAATTAAGTTATGTTGATCTACAGATCGAATGCACAAGGTTTTGTCCACATTTTCCCTAACAAACCCTTGACTTAGAAGAAAAGAAGTAAGTCTATCATACGATGCCCTTGGAGCATGCTTGAGACCGTACAAAGCCTTCTTGAGTTTGAACACATGATCCGGTAGAGAAGGATCTTGGAATCCTTTAGGCTGCTCAACATATACCTCTTCTTGAATAACACCATTCAAGAAAGCACTTTTTACATCCATTTGATATAATTTGAATTTGAAATGGCATGCAATGGAGAGTAAAATTGTAATGGATTCCAAACGAGCAACAAGAGCAAACGTTTCATCAAAATCTACTCCTTCTACTTGAGTATAACCTTGAGCAACCAATCTAGCTTTGTTTCAAACCACAATTCCATTTTCATCAGATTTATTCCTAAAAATCCATTTGGTGCCTATAACATTGTGATCAAGGGGTCGAGGGACAAGAGTCTATACTTCATTTCGAGAGAATTGATGAAGTTCTTCATGCATTGCTTCTACCCAACTTTCATCTTCCAAGGCTTCTTCAACTTTCTTAGGCTCAAGCATGGAAAGATGACAAGGGTAAGTGATGTGATTAACTACTCTATTTCTCAACCGAAGTCCTTCATTCATATTTCCAACAATGTTTTCTGAAGGATGATTCTTCTCCACATGAACAAATGGTTTTTGAGAAGGTGCCTTTGAGTAGGGGTTGAGACTTCTTCTTGATCACTGTTGACTTCAATGGTCTGAACCACTTCTTCTTTAGGCATCTCTTCTTTTGGAGAACTTGAATCATCATTTACCACCACATTTATGGACCCCATAACAATGTTTGTTCGGTGATTGAACACCCTATAAGCACGACTATTAGAAGAATAACCAAGGAATGTACCTTCATCACTTTTGGTGTCGAATTTCCCCAGATTTTCTCAATCTTGAAGAATGTAACAAGGACTTCCAAATACTCGAAAATATTTGTCAGTAGTCTTTTTTCCCTTTCAAATCTCATATGGTGACATAGTGGTCTCCGGTCTTAGATAAACCCAGTTGATGATGTGACATGCAGTGTTCACAGCTTCTCCCTAAAAATGTTAAGGAAGATCTTTTGAGTGAATCATGACACGAGCCATTTCTTGGATGACTCGGTTTTTCCTTTCTACAACACCATTTTGCTATGGAGTGATAGGAGATGAGAACTCTTGCATGATGCCAAACTGATTGCAAAATTCTTCGAAACTTGAGTTTTCAAACTCTCTTCCATGGTCACTTCTTATTCGTTGAATGGTGTTTCCTTGCTCATTTTGAATTCTTTTGAACAAGTTTTGAGCTTGGGCAAATGCATCTAATTTTTCTCTTAATAATAACACCCATGTGAATCGTGAGAAATCATCAACAATGACAAGAATGTATTTCTTACCACCCATGCTTTCAGTTCTTGTTGGTCCCATGAGATCCATGTGCAACAGCTCTGCATTTCTGGAAGTGTGGATTCCAAAAGTCTTCTTGTGAGCAGACCGAGTTTGCTTACCAATTTGGCATGGTCCAAAAATGACATGATCCAGTTTATCAATTTTTGGAAGATCTGCAATAGCTTCCCTTTTAGACAGTTTGCACAAATCATAGTTAAGATGGCCTAACCTTTGATGCCAAAGTGCACTTGCATCCGTGGAGGTCTTGTTGCATTTGAGATGAGGTTTGGCGGTGATCAATTGTCGTTAGTTCGCTTTCCTCCCATTATCCATGCACTGGATCTTTGGAAAACTGAACGACAAGATCATCATCACAAAATTGGCTAATGCTTAGAAGATTGGCTTTCAATCCATCTACAAACAGCATTTCTTCAAGAGTTGGTACACCAGGAATTTCCACTACTCCCTTTCCAATGACTTTGGATTTGCTTCCATCACCATAGGTGATATTTCCAACATTTATTCCTTCTTTGAGTTCCTTGAAGAAATCTGTGTTCCCTGTCATGTGTTTAGAACAAGCACTATCCAAATACCACAAGCAAGAATCAATGACATTTAGAGCAGTGTGAAAAACAAAACAAGAATTGTCTTCCTTCTTAGTAAACATTTGTTTCTCACTTTGAAAGCATTTTGAGGGCATTCTTGAACATCCTTTGCTATTATCATGTGAACACGAGGCAAGTTTTGCATTCACTTCTTTCATTTGTTTGAGAGATGCATCAAGTGTGACATGACACTAGAATCACTTAACATTAGAAGACACAATGTTTTTAGAGTTAAGTTGAAAACAGTTAGGTCGAATATGATCGATAACACCATAGTGATGACATGTGGGAATGAATTTAGAAGAATGCTTTCTAGGAAACATGCCATCAATATTCTTTTGAGAAGAGGAGGCATTTTGAACACAAGTCTCACGAGACTCTTCTAACATTTTAATCTTATCACCACACATGAGATTCTCAGTTTTTAAAGCATCAAAATCTTTGAGTTTGTCAAGTAGATTATTTCTATCATCTTCAACCATTCTAAGTTTCTTCAAGATTTTAGCATTGGTAATTCTTAGTTCTGAAAACTTAGAATACAATCTATTATAAGTGTCTTGAAGATCAATATCTCTACCGGAATCATAGTTAGAATAATATGAATTATCAAGAGCAATATTGTTCTCAACAACATCTAAAACGCAATCCGAAGAAGGAGACATATTGGGAATCCACAAGATCACACTCAGGAAATTAATCCTTCATGGAGTGAACCATCTCTGATACCAATTGAAAATACGTAAAGACTCCAATCAAACCTAGAAGGGGGGTTGAATAGGTGTTGCAAGCAAATAGTGCGGAATTAAAATTTACTTCTAGCAACAATGATAATCACCAAAATATGTAAAGCAATAAAGCAATGAACACAAGATTTTGGTGACGAAGTGGAAACCAAGAACCTCTTGGAAAAACCACTCCGGGGCAACAGACCCAGAAAATCGTTCACTATAAAAGGAGGAAATACAAGTTGCTCACACTTAAAAAACCTTTGTCAAGCTGACCCAAATTCATCTAGACAAGTGACCCACTTGCCCAGCTACCACGGTAGTCCTCCCAAAACCTCTGGACTTCCTTTTATCGATTTCCATTGTTAGAACCTCTAACAAGCTGCAACCAACCCAAGTAACAAATACAAACAAACTTCAACAATTACTCCAAGAGAGTATGGCTCAAAGGCACATAACAAATGAACTCTCAAGGCACACAACAAGCAAACATAAGCATTAAGGCTTTTCTCTCAAGTGAGCCGAGTATTCTCTATATTTTGCTTGATCAAAAGGAATGGGCAAGTCCTCTATTTATAGGCTAAAGAAAACTTGCCATGTCAGCCCAAAAATCTCATTTCAGGAGCTGAGCATTCAAATGGTTGCCTACGGTGGTGGTGAACAATGAATCTTATAAAGTCAACTGAAACCCTAGTTGACCATCGTTCGAACACCGTATGAATGGGAAGCGCACAGTCGCTTTTATGAGAATAGTGAAATCCTTCTTTATTAGTTGAGCATTCGAACGGCTTGCATACAGGAAGTGAACGGTCAACTTTGTGCAACCTTCACATCAGGTTGGGCGTTCGAACGGACTTCGAATGGGGAGTGCACGATCAACACTGACCTCTGTGATATGGCTTGTCGTTCGAACGGCTAGTGAACGGTCAATACTGACCTCTCTTACAAAGCTTCTCAAATAACTTAAACTTCCGTCAGTTTTCAATCAACAGCTCCGATGGATGTCGTTTGTGGTCCGATTGAACTAAAACTTGGCAAGGACGTCCATAACACGTAGATCTTCATTGTGAATGGTGGAGATCGAATTCTGAACAATCTTCTTTCTTGATGAATCATATTGAAAGTAGATTTTGCTATAAATTGCCTCAACAACAAAGATTGTCATACATGTTTTTAATCACTGAATTAAGCCAATCAAATACTTAGATATAAATATCTAACAATGGAGGAACCACCCGAACAGACATGATTGAGATTATTATCTCTCTAGTGTTACTTAAGCTTTGGATTCGATCTGTTGATCCTTTTGAGAAACAATTATGTTATGAGTGTGATATTTTATTTGGTAATGGTCTAATGACCAATTCATTGGGTGACTATTTTATATTTTGAGGAATTATGTTTATTCTGGTGTATGAATGTGTGATTGTTTTATTATTACTTTCTATTCCTATAGTTTAGAAAGTCTTCCGCTGAGGTCTCTCGCTTATGAGAGGTTGTGGTCCTTGAGTCTCAAAAATTTGATGTACAAATTTAATGTACTCGCAAGCGCACGAGTCATTTGCAGTAAAGTGTTGTGCAAGTGCAAGGTCGAATCCACAGGGAGTCGTGTTTGCAAAAATGAATTCTCTATCTAAACTAACTTTATCTTATCCTAGTTTCGCAATTCGTAGTTGTGTCGTGCAAAAACTATAAACTAAACTAAATAGATTTAAAACAAATGATAAAAGCACTAAGGTTTCAGAATTCACCTCACCAAATTAAAGCATATATTCTCATGTTATTGTTCATACATCCGACAAACAATTAAAAACAATGCATGTTCTATTGTTCCTATTGAAAGATTCAATGAATCCATCAACTTGACAAAAGACAGTGCATATCCAATTTAGTTTAAAAGATCCAATGTATCCATGCTTTGCACAAAAGACAATGGATATCCAAAGTAAATCAAAAGATGCAATGTAGCCATTGGACAAAACACAATGAATATCCAACTTCAGCACAATCAAACACAATTTTGTCACATAATTGAATTGAAACGAACACACATGACATTAAGGGCAGAATTGTATGAACAAAACATGAAAACATAAAACTAATCAATGGTGAGGCTTCATCTTCAACCTTACTTGAAGTTTCTAGCCTCTCATGATAACAAGAGGCAAGATAAAATCAAATGAAAGCATTATGAAATGAAAGCTTCCAAATAAATGATGTTTGAAAGGCTAAAGAATGAAAAATAGTAGAGTTTCTGCCCTCAAAGGTGCCTCCTAAAATGTAGGGTTTTACAAAATATAAAAGTCCTATTTATAGCAAAATAAACTAAGGTAGTGTGCTACCAGGTCATGCGCAAGTGCGCTCGATCGCACTTAGTGTGCTCAAGTGCACTTAACCGCTTCAATATTCCCACGGCACAGTCGAGTAAGCGATGGTGCTTGGGCTACGCGGATAACTTTGGTGTACATGTCATGCTTAGGCTCGATCGCAGCTCTGTGTGCTCGATCGCATTAACAAGGACCTCAAACCGCACTTTCTGTTAAATGACCTGCTACACACTAAAATACTAAAAATAACAAAAACATTAGAAAAATAACAAAGTTAAGAGCTTAACAAACATAAGATAAGGGGCCTAAATATACAATATTTGGCACTCATTAAATACCTCCAAACTTACATTTTGCTAGTCCCTTAACAAAACAAAAATGAAAAATACATTAAAAACAAGAAACATAAGTCTGCTTTCGTAGGAGAAACGGTTGCATTTAGCATATGCAACAAGCCTTTTAAACCCCTAGACATCTCTAGATGACGAATGAAGTCTCGTGAGGGTTTACCAGCAATGATACCCACAAACATTTTTTTTTTTTTGGGCACTATGTTATTGATAGACAAAATCTTTCACACAAACACATGGTTCATACATCATTAGCAAATTTAACAAGTTGAACATACAAACTACATCATCCAGGCATCCAAACATCATTCAACTCACGGCTAAAAAATTGAGACAACACATGCTCCAAAAAGTACAAAGTGGACTAACATAGGCTCATAGGGTTTCAATTATTCTCAAAACATGTGTACCCCAAAATTCATAGGAATGCAATATGATTAAAACAACCAAGGCTTGAATCGAAAAGTGCAATTTTTTTATTTTTTTTTTGCATAGGCTGTGCAATGTTTGACTCCATTAAACTTCTAATCGACTTATGTAACAAGTGTTGGGCCAATGACTTCTAAACCAAGTGGTTTTAAGGCACTAGATGTAGAGACATCTCTAAGGGCTTAATTACTCAAGTCAAAAAGAGCTTCGAAGCCTAACTAGCCATACAATCACTCAGCTGGAATTTCTCATCTTTTTTCACAAACACTCATTGCTTGGTGAGGCAAGAGGTCTGGTTACTCAATGAAAAGCTCAACTTATGATTTTTTTTTTTTTTTAACAACCAGGGATTTCATTATCACATCACATCAACCTAAAAATCTCAAGAAACACACTACTTAAGTCAAATCCCATACCTCACAGACCCTATGCTAGTGTGCATGTGAAAAAAAATTAAATAAGTAAAGTCTCTCTAATCCAACACATGAGTAAAACACTGGGATTTCTAATGATATGCAATGTTCATACAAGTTAAACACACCAATGGCAAGCAAACTATAGTTATGATGTAACTCATGCCCAATCACCAACATAGCAAGAATTTTTTAACAAAAACAAACAACACAAATAATCAAATAGAAAGACAGAAATGTCTACCCCACCCCCAAACTAAAACGACACATTGTCCCCAATGTGGCCAGAAATACAATACCGACTGGGTGGTACAAGTTTTGTGTGACGTAGGAGAGCCGTCCCCCAAACTTGAATGGTAGATAAATTTCCTGAAAACCACAACAAAAACAAAAACAAAATAGGAAAAACCAAATCAAATGACAATAGAAACTAAAAGGAACAACGAGTTGCCTCCTACAAGCACTAAGTTTACAGTCTTTAGCCAGACTATCTACAACAGGTGTAATGCAAAATCCAGCTGGCCTACGACAATAGGCAAACACATCAAATGCAACAGTGAGAATGGTATGCTCTGGCTTGCCAGGGTCAAAAAGGTAATGGTCGTAGCTGGAATAACTACCAAGCACACAGAAGTAAGGATATCCAACTAACCATTTCATAAATTGATCAAAGAATGGGGGAGGGAAATGATCTTTCCTTGTAAGGGCTTTCATCTTGTTGTAATCGATATACCCTTGCCATCCTATCTGAACTCGAGTGGATAACCACTCGTTATCTTTTTTCCTCCCCACGGTCACACTCGGCCACGTAGGCCACACATGAATGGGTCCAACCCATTTGCTCTTAGAAATCAAGTCGAGAGGCTCAACTGCTGATGAATAAGGTGTGGGGAATGATAACTTAGTGGTTTCCCCACACTCCAGCTACATCTCAGAAATGGGATCCAAAATGGCCTCAACTATCTCAACTAATTCATCAAAATCCACATCATATCCTAATTGAGCAAAGCTTTCTAGCACAGTGTACTCCATACTTGGCTCACCTACACCCCTAGCTGACACAAGTAACCTATCAAAGTCCATGTCTCCTCCACACTGAGCAAAACACTCTTTCTTAGGATCCTTCATACTCGGCTCATGCATAGTTTCAGCCTGTTGAAGTAACTTACTACAATCAAGATCATCTCCAGCTGGTGCAAAACACTCTATCTCAGGGTCCTCCAAGCTAACCTCATACAAAACACCATCTTGCCCAATTAGCCTGTCAAGGTCCAGGTCATCTTCATCTTGAGCAAAGTACTCCATCTCAGGATCCTTTAAGCTAAACTCACTTACAATCTCATCAGTGATCTCTTCAATTAAGCACACAGGGCGAACCTCATCATAATCGAGTGGCTGGTTGATGATGTTAAATATGTTGAACTCCATTGTCATATTCCCAAATGAGATTTTTCATTACCCCCATCCTACAGTTGATTAGGGCGTTAGCCGTAGCTAAGAAGGGTCACCCTAAAATCACTGGAATCAGGCTCCCAATATTATGCACCAGCTCCGTGTCTATCACTATGAAGTCCACAAGGAAATAAAACTTGTCAACCTTGATCAATATGTCCTCAATTATTCCCCTTGGTCTCTTCACTGACCTATCAGCCAATTGGAGTGTCATAGAAGTAGGATTCCAATCTCCCAACCCTAACTGTAGATAAACTGAATAGGGCAGGAGATTCACACTTGCTTCCAAATCCAACAATGTCCTTTCAATCTGATTGGCTCCTATCATGAAAGAAATGGTTGGACACCCAGGGTCCTTGTACTTGATTGGCAACTTACACTGGAGGATGGAGCTCACTTGCTCGGTCAGATATGCTTTCTTTGGGACATTTGTTTTTCTCTTGATCGTGACCAAATCCTTTAAGAATTTAGCATATGATGGTATTTGTTGAATTGCATCCAAAAATGGGATGTTTATCTGAATGCTTAAACACCTCTAAAATTTCAACAAACTGTGCATTCTTCTTTGGAGCTTTTAATCTCTCTAAATATGGATCTTTTGGTTTAAACGACCTTGGGGGATCCTCAACAGTGGGTATGGCTCTCGAAGGCTCAGCTTTTCCTTCCTTATCATTGCCACTCTTTTTACCTTGCAGCACAACCGGGTCTTCTTCTTCTTAAACTACTTTATTGTATTTGTCTCCCTGACCTAAGTGTGACAATAGATTGCACTTGTTCATGCTCGTGCACCTGACTTGCAGAATTTCCAATTGTAAATGCCTTAGGATTGGCCACGGGCTGGCTTGGGAGCTTTCTCTTATCTCTCTCACCTAAGTGATTGGCTAACTAACCCATCCACATCTCCAACTTGGAGATCGCTTGGGTGTTCACCATGGTGGTATTCCTCACGTCATTGATGGATTGACCAGTCATTTTCATAAAATTCCTGAGGGTCTCTTCCAATGATTATGACATTGACGTTGGGGCTTGAGTAGGGGCTTGGTAAGCAGATGTTGATGCTGGCTGAGCCGAGTGGCCATGATTAGGAAATGTCGAAGGGAATTCTGGAGGCTATTGATTGTGAGCATGATGCAAAGCTCCTCTTTGATCCGCTGATTGGTTCTACTTCCACGAAAATTTAGGGTGGTTACGTCACCCTGTGTTGTAGGTCTCTGAATAAGGTCCATTTGACTGCTTTTGATAATCATTGAAAGCATTCACTTGTTCCATCGGGTACTAAAAAAAGACCGACATAGATGGACAATTATGTGCTAAGTGCATAGGACTAGCACATATGGAACAACTATCAACAATGAAATTGTTGGCAGCATTGACGGATTGACCTACGTTGAGATTGTCAAACCTTTTGGTAATTGCATCTATCTTTATGTTCAATTCAGCTTCTCCTTTCAACTCATGGTTCCCTCCTTTCTTGGGGTTACGAGCAGACTTATCCCAACAACTCGAAAA
This sequence comes from Carpinus fangiana, assembly GCA_006937295.1. NCBI lineage: Eukaryota > Viridiplantae > Streptophyta > Magnoliopsida > Fagales > Betulaceae > Carpinus > Carpinus fangiana. The sequence goes on from CM017327.1 coordinate 23,773,679, forward strand.
ATCCAATTGTTGTGAGTTGTCAGATAGCTTGTCCAATGCCTTATATGCTAAATCTCCAGTCAAACATAAGAATGCCCCCCCTTCCCCCCGTTCATTGACTCGATCATGCTACGGTTGGGCTAAGTCAGCCCTTGGCAGAAAAATTAAATGAGTCTCCACTTCTCATATCCATGTGGAGGTCATTTGATTTGCAACTCTTTGAAATGCTCCCAACTCTCAGAAAACTTCTCATCCTCCTCTTAAGCGAAAGAACTAATCTCCTTTCGGGACTCATTCACTTTAGACATTGGGAAAAACTTATTGTAGAATTTACTCAACAAGCTTTCCCAAGATGTAATTGACCCGGACGTGTTGGAATCCAACCATGCCCTGGCTCTATCATGAAGAGAAAAAGGGAAAAGTCTAAGATGGACCGATTGCTCAGAGAAGTTCTGGAACTTGAATGTGGCACACATATCTTTGAACTTCTTCACATGGCCGTAGGGGTTTTCATGATCCATACCATAAAATGAAGGTAGGAGCTGGATGACATGTGGTTTTAAGTCAAAATGGGTGGCATTGGTTGGTGGCAACATTATACACGAGTGGGAACTAGTCGCAACAGGTGCGAACAAATCCCGAAGTGATGTAGTGAAGTCCACATTCCAAGCTCTGACTTGCAAATCATTCTTAGCTCTCGCATCCTGGTACTCTATATTCTCCTCTTGATTTGCATTTCTCAAATCGTCTCCCATCTCAACAGGTTCTTTACAAGTTCTCCTAAGATTTCTCTCTAGGTCAGGATTTAAAGATATCAAATCTAAGTTTTGGGATCTCCGACCAAGCATACACCAAAAATAAACTAACTAAACAAAAAGTAATTATTCACAAAAATTAATAACAACAGACTAAAGATAAAAGAAGGCACAAAAAAAAAAAATATATAAAGAAATAAAGAAAAATAAGAATAAACCAAAAAATCAAAAACTTTGTACTTAGTTGCTTCTGGTCTGTTGCTGCTAATTGCGGAGATGTGCTTGAGCGCAAGCACGGTGCTATCGAGAGTAAGCGTGCACGAATTTAGTAGTCTGCTAGTGTGCTCGATTGCCGTTGAGGTGCGATCGAGCATATAAGCGCTCTACTCTTGAGCATCTAATGATTGTGCTCGAGCGTTGGTCTGATGTGCACTCACGTGCAATTGATGAACCGTCGAGCGTAGGCGCGCAAACAGTGCAGCGAAAGGGGCAATGTTGATCGAGCACAAGTAATCTGTGCTTGATTGCTCAAACAGAGACCGAATTTCCCAAAATCATTCAACAAACTCAAAAACACCCAAACACCTCCTTTTTCTTTTTCTTTTATTTTTATTTTTATTTTTATTTTTATTTTTATTTTTTATTTTATTTTTTATTTTTTATTTTTAAAGAACAACACATAAACAAATAAAAATAAAGTAAAATTACATAAAGAAAATAACTAGTAGAAAAATAAAATCAATCTAGACAAAAAATCAATTTCCACAATAACAAACAACTCCCTGGCAACAACGCAAAAAATTTGACGTACAAATTTAATGTACTCACAAGCGCACGAGTTGTTTGCAGTAAAGTGTTGTGCATGTGCGAGGTCGAATCCACATGGAGTCATGTTTGCAAAAATGAGTTATCTATCTAAATTAACTTTATCTTAACATAGTTCCGAAATTCGTGTGCAAAAACTATAAACTAAACTAAATAGATTTAAAACAAATGATAAAAGTACTAAGGTTTCAGAATTCACCTCACCAAATTAAAGCATATATTCTTATGTTATTGTTCATACATCCGACAAACAATTAAAAAAAAAATGCATGTTCTATTGTTCCTATTGAAAGATTCAATGAATCCATTCACTTGACAAAAGAAAATGCATATCCAATTTAGTTCAAAAGATCCAATGTATCCATGCTTTGCACAAAAGACAATGGATATCCAAAGTAAATCAAAAGATGCAATGTATCCATCGGACAAAACACAATGAATATCCAACTTCGGCATAATCAAACACAATTTTGTCACACAATTGAATTGAAACGAATACATATGACATTAAGGGCGGAATTGTACGAACAAAACATGAAAACATAAAACTAATCAATGGCTAGGCTTCATCTTCAACCTTAGTTAAAGTTTCTAGCCTCTCATGATAACAAGAGGCAAGATAAAATCAAATGAAAGCATTATGAAATGAAAGCTTACAAATAAATGACGTTTGAAAGGCTAAAGAATGAAAAACAGTAGAGTTTCTGCCCTCAAAGGCGCCTCCCAAAACATAGGGTTTTACAAAATATAAGAGTCCTATTTATAACAAAATAAACTAGGGTAGTGTGCTGCCAGGTCATGCGCAAGTGCACTCGAGCGCACTCAACCGCTTCAATATTCCCACGGCGCAGTCGAGTAAGCGATGGTGCTAGGGCTACATGGATAACTTGGGTGTATGTGTCGTGCGCTCGATCGCGGCCTCTTGGGCTCGAGCATAGATGCGCTCGATCATGTCATGCTTAGGCTTAGTCTCAGCTCTGTGCGCTCGATCGCACTAACAGGGACCTCAAACCGCATTTTCTGTTAAATGACCTGTTGCACACTAAAATATTAAAACTAACAAAAACAGTAGAAAATAACAAAGCTAAGATTTTAACAAACATAAGCTAAGGGGCCCAAATATGCAATATTTGGCACTCATCAAGTCTTGTCCCGTGAGGAATAGGGCTGGGAGGCGAACCATGGGATCAATTACCAGTTAATTGATTTACCCATCAGAGTCGTTATGGTTGGTGTCCGAGCCTTATGCTTCGAAAGGACTATAGGATAAAAGGAAAAGAGAAACTAGGCTATGATCACACTAGAGTTTAAGTTAGATAAGTTGTAGGACTTAGCCTTTAAGATTGGTTGCTTAGTTCTAGACGAGTCGGTTCTAACTCTGCTCTTCATTGAAGAGAATGTCGTCTCAAAGGAACCCAGTAACTGGACCTAACACGCTAGAAATCGAAAACCCTAAGGATAATGTTCACCCTAAGCCTGTGGACATTTTGGTCTACGAAGTAGTACCCCTGGGAAGTCAGGTGATGGAAGTGATTGGCCAGTTAGTGTCAGCTTTAGATCGAGATAGGGTCGCAAGGCAACCAGTTGAAGGATCTGGTTGTTCTTTAAAGGACTTTTGTAGTCATCATTCGGAGAGCTTAGATGGGAGAGGTGATCATATCAAAGTGGATAACTGGCTCAATGATGTGGAGGAATTGCTAGCTACTACTGGGTGCACCAATTAGCAGAAGGTGGCTTACACTACTTATAAGCTAATTCGGGAGGTAAGCACTAATGGCAAGACAAGAAGGTTGTGCTTGTCACTGATTTGGGATCAGAGACTGCCATTACTTGGGACATCTTCAAGCATGAATTCAATTGGCACTTCTTTCCCAGAGTTGTGCGGGAGGCGAAGGTGCGAGAATTTCTGGACCTAGTTTAGGGAGGAATGTCGGTAACTGAATATGCTGCGAAGTTTCTACAGTTGTTATACTTCGGCATGTACCTCATTCCGAATGAGGAGAAGAAGGCAAAAAAGTTCGAACGAGGTCTGAACTCTCGTACTCAGATTATGATGAGTTGCTTCGACATTCGTGATTTCTCCTAGCTGGTGGATTGGACTTTGATCTATGAGGAGAGCCTGAAAATGAACACAATAGAGTACGCGAATCAGAAGAGGAGGGCTCAAGGAACTGATACTTCGACATGAGAAGTCGGGCTAGCTAAGATGATGGCGGTGGGGAGCTTTCCACCTTAGAGGTCACAAGGACGTGCCTCTAGCAACCCTCAAGATCCACCATAGAAGAGTCAGGTACAGGATATGTGTAGAAAATGTAATAGGGTTCACTAGGAACCATGTAGAATGTCGACTGGGAGTTGCTACTAGTGCGGCCAATTTGGTTAGTTTGGTAAGGATTATGTGGGCAAAGGAAGTGCTAAGAAGCCTTTGGCACCAGAACGAGTTTACGCGCTAGTTCCGGGAGAGTCGGAGGGAGGATCGAAAATGGTGACAGGTATTGTCCCCATACTTGGATTTGAAGCTTCAGTTTTGCTTATCTATCATGTTTGTAAGACTATCTAGACTTGCAGTACGAACTTTGGAAGCCAATCTTGCTGTAACTACCCCCATAGGCGAAACTGTAGTTTGTAAGCGTGTAGTTTGTGGATACCTTGTTAGCATTTGTGGAAGAGTACTTTTCACAAACTTAGTTGTTCTCCTTATGATTAGTTACGATGTTATTCTCAGGATGAATTGGCTGGTAAAGCATCTAGCGATTATCGACTGTGCTTGTAAGCATGTTATGCTCAGGCCGTGGGGAAAAGGAGAAGTGACGTATGTTGGATCGCGAGTAAGGTCTTTACCTCCAACTATCTCGGCCGTTTAGGCCATAAAGCTTATTCTTGGAGGAAGACAAGCGTTTTTGGCATTCATTATCACCCTAGCAAAGGAGGCAAAGAAGGACCTGCAAGATATCCTTATTGTGTGAGATTACCCAGATGTCTTTTTAACAGACTACTTTGGATCACCGTTGTAAAGAGAGGTGGAATTTGGAATCTAATGTGCGCCAGGCACTAATCTTATATCAAAGGCACCATATAGGATGCCACTGTCAGAGTTGAAAGAGCTAAAAGAGCAGTTCCAAGAGCTTTTGGATAGTGGATTTATCCACCCTACTTCACCACCATGGGGAGCGCCGATGTTGTTTGTGAAGAAAAAGGATGGGTCGATGAGGATGTGCATCGACTACTGTGAGCTGAATATGGTGACGATCAAGAATAGGTATCCTTTGCCAAGGATTGATGACTTGTTGGATCAGCTACAAGGAGCACGCGTGTTTTCCAAAATTGATTTGCGCTCAGGCTATCACCAAGTGAGGGTGAAGGAAGAGGACATTCCTAAGACGGCCTTCGGGACTTGTTAGGGACATTCTGAGTTTCTAATTATGTCTTTCGGACTAACTAATGCACCAGCTGTCTTCATGGACCCGAAGAACAGAGTCTTTCATGACTATTTGGATCAATTCACTATGGTTTTCATTGACGACATCCTAATCTACTCAAGGACGCCAGAGGAGCACGAGAAGTATCTACGAAAGGCAATAGAAGGGCTTCAAAGGGAGCAGCTCTACGCTAAACTCGAGAAGCGTGAGTTTTGATTAGACATCATGTCTTTCCTCAGACATATGATTTTCGTAGAAGTTGTAGCAGTTGACCCGAAGAAGGTAAAGGCAGTGGTGGAGTGGACTAGGCTGATCAGTGTGTTTGAGATTCGAAGTTTCTTAATACTCACTGGTTATTACCGACACTTCATCGAGGGTTTCTCGAAGCTATCGGGACCACTTACTGCTTGGACTAGGAAGAACGCTCGCTATGTTTGGAAGGACGAGTGTGAGAAGAGTTTTTAAGAGTTTAAAAAGAGCTTGATAACTGCTCTAGTGTTGGCATTACCTACGGGATCTGGCAATTTTGTAGTGTATAGCGACGCCTCTAAGAAGGGATTAGGGTGCGTGCTTATGCAAAATGCCAATGTTATTTCCTATGTTGTGAGTTTTAAAAGTATTCGCAAGTGCACGAGTTGTTTGTAATATAGCTTTTGCAAGTGCGAGGTCAAATCCACAAGGAATTGTGTCGTGAAAATTAATTTCTATCTAAACCAATTATGTTCTAACCTAGTTTCAAAAGTGATGTGATTTTTCTTGAGAAAATATAAACTAAACAAAATTGATTGAATTAAATGATAAAAGGCACTAAGGTTTTAGAACTCACCTCACCAAATTAATGTATACATTCTCATGTTTTGTTCATATAACCGACAAGCAATTAAAGCCCTATGCATTGTTCTATGTTTCATAAAAATAAATATTGAAACATTCAATGAATCCATCCATTAAACAAATCACAAAGAATACATAACTGAAATCAAATCATCCAATGTATCCATTTGATTTACGAAAGAAAATGGATATCCAATTTCAATTAAATGATTCGATGTATCTGTCGGATGAAATATATGGAATATCCAACGTTTACACACATGAAGATCACAACATTCAATTAAAAGAGTTTAATCAATTAACTGAATTGAAATAAAACAAAAATTATATTAAAAGTCGAAATTGTATGAACAATACAACGAGAATGTAATTGCTAATCAATGGTGAGGCTTCATCTTCAACCTTAGTTGAAGGTTTTAGCCTCTCGTGACACAAAAATCATCATCTTGATAAATGAATTCATGAAAACTAAAAACTTACGAAGGAAATTGAGTTAAGAGCAACAAAATGTCAAAAAACGTGAAAAATATATTGAACAACACCCCTTGGTGCGTTTCCCTAGAAAAATATCCTATTTATAACCCTAATTTAGAGTTTGGGCACTATTGGGAATCACAACTAATGTGTTCATCTGGACGAGCCTATTGGCCATCCAGGCGGGCACTACTTCCTTGGTGGCTTTCTCCCCCAAAACTGGTTTTCTCACATTAATTCCATGCTTTTCCCATAGCAACCTTCAAAAGTGTAAAAACATAAAACTAACAAAAAGATCATAAAATAATAAGGCTAAAGGATTAACAAATGCAAATCAAGGGGCCCAAACATGCAATATTTGGGACTTATCAAACATCTCCTAACTTACATTTTGCTAGTCTCTTATCAAAACAAAACTAAAAACAAGATTTAGCATGAAACATAAATCCTTTGTCATGGGAGAGACAATTGCATTTAGTATATACAACAAGCCTTTTAAACCCCTAAGCATCCCTAGTGGACAAGTGAAGTCTCATGAGGGTTTAACAGCAATGATATCCACAAACATTTTCCAACACTATGTTATTGACAAGCATGAATTTTGACACCAACACATAGTTCTTACACATGAGCTATAGTGACCCAAATAATTAACTAAGCCTAGGTAGCTTAGTTAGAGGGTAATTTGGGCTTTGGGTCACTAAGGACATTAAAGGGGTAATTTGGACTTTTGTACCAAACGTATGCAAGGGACCACCGTACGTACTCTCTAAAAAATAGTAAATGGACGTATGCTATTTTATGGTATAACCTTTGGTTAATACTTGGATGTACAATGCACGAACTACTATGTAAATAGTATCGAGCGTACGCTAGGGTTGGCGAACATCCGCTGCTTTTTTGGAGGGTTGGTAGAACCCCTCAACTATAAATACCCCTATCCCGCTTCACTATTCACGCTCTCTCGGGCCCCCAGGCTACAAAAATCCCCCTTGTGAGTATGTTTTGTGAGGTTTGTAAGTTATTCAGTGCTAGCAGAGAGGAGGTTCTTGAAGTTTCGCATCAAGGAAGTAACATCGCTAAACCTAGTTTGTTTCTACGCTGTTATGCTTCTTAAATGTTGTCTTGTGTTGTTAGTTGTAGCTTTTGCTTAAGTTATACTTTAATCTTGTTAGGACTAGCGTTGTTTTGGTTTAACATGATTTCAATTGCATGGAGGTTTCATTTTGAGTTAAGAGACCTTAAGGAACCTTTTGATAGCCTTAGGTTTGATTTGGGAGAATAGGAGGACGAGTGGGCAAAATGAGTTTCTCCCTGAAATCCTCGAAGTAGACGTACGGTCTCGAGACCTAACATACGGTCCAAAATATCACAGCGGATGTACGACCTCGAGCCCAGACGTACGGTCCGAAGTGTGGCAGAGGACTTTATTTTAATCAGCCATCTGAAAGCTCATGTTTTCTTATTATAGGGTTATTTTAGTAGAGTTATGACTAATAGAAAGCTTTCCACAGATTTGGAGAACCCAGATCATTTAGAATACTTAGAGACGTTATACGACTCAAGTGAGTTTTAACTCACATAATGCTTGTAGTTATTTTCTATGCTCAGAATGGTTGCTCTAGTCCGGGTTATAAAAATTTGAGTTTGATTCAAACCCCAGGCTGGAGAAAGAAGTATTCATTTGCTCATAAGCAAAATTGGAAAATTGCCCATAGGTTGGACAATTTCCAATCTGATGATGAGGATTGGAGCAATATGAACACAGTCCATGTAGTTGAAAATTCTGAAGGTAGTTGGTAGAATTTGGCATCCTACCACTATGAGAAGCATAAAAATTACCAAACCGAAAATTTATGCTCCCAAAGTTGATGAACTGCACCATCTTGAATATCCGCAATTCGACAACCAATTTTCTACCCCTTCATCCTGCAATTATCCTCCACAAGATTCATCATTGGAAGACACCCTCAAAGCATTCATATAGTCTAATAAACAAACCTTGCAAGAGATTAAAGATGCCACCATGTTCAGCTCCCAATCTATACAAGAAATCAAGGATGCAGCCATGGCCAACACTGAAGCAATTGCAAGGTTGGAAGGTCAGATTGATCATCTGGTTGTTGAGCTCAACATAATCGAGGAAGAGGAGCTTCAAAGTCAGAAGATGGCAAGAGAGCAATATATTATTGATGAGGACGACATCAGCAATCCTCATCATGAGCATGTCCAAGTTGCCACCACACGTGGGAGTGAGAAAATTGTTGATGAGACTGTAAGTGAGTTAGGCCTGGAAGACCCTGAGGTGGAGTGTTTTACTCAAGGTGGAGATGATCTAAACTTAGACAGGTTACTTGGGCAAGCTGGGATTTTGGGTGAGCCAAATATGGAGGATCCTTTGGAAGAGAGCTTTGCTCAATTTGAGTTTGATCTGGACCTTGATATGATATGTGAGCAAGCTCAGGCTTTATTGGATTCTACTCCTCAGATGCGGATTGAGAATAGGGAAACCACTAAGATATCTTTCCCTAACTCATTTTCAGCAGCAATTGAACCCTTTATTATTGAAAACAACAAGGTGGAAGAAAAAGAGGAACAAATTGATCCCCCGCCAACTCCCAATCTGTCCAATGACATGGAAGTGAGTACCGAAGCTCCTTCCTTCATCATTGTCCTTTCTGAGACACATCATGAAACCCAAGCTTCATTTCTTCAATGTCTCAAAGAGCCATCTTATGCCATAATCTTCAAGGATTTATGCAATGAAGGTCACCAATCTAGGAACAATCTTCCTAAGAAAATCCGGTTAAACAAGAAAGTTGGGTACATAAGATGGATGAACATTCTTCCAGAGGGCTATCAAGTGTTAAAGAAGAAAGGGTGAAAGGGATTGGTTGGACATACAAGTGATCGAGGAAAGTGCAATATTTTTTTCTTTTTTATTTTCCGCACTTTATTTTTTTAGTCTTTTTCCTTTTTGTCATTTTATTTTTGTTTCTAACAGCAATTGACCTTTTGATGTTTGTGCTTGTGAGAAAATATTGCTATAAGTTGTTGACAGGTGTTTTGGTGTTCAAGTTTGGGGGACGCCCTGGCCTTTGCACACTCTGGTTTCCTCATCCCACAGTATTGTATCTCTTGACACATTAGGGACAATGTGTCATTTAAGTTTAGGGGTGTGGAAAAATACACTGTATTTTTGTTTGTTTTTGTCTGTAAATAAAATAAAATCAAATAAAAAATTGTGCTATGTTGTTGTTAAGCATGAGTTACACTGTAACTATGGTTACAAGTCATGGGTTTGTTTAACATCTTGAACACATCACGTCATTAGGACTCATTTTGGCCTTAGAAAGACTTCACATATTTTGAGTTGATTATCACGAACACATTAGCATAGAGTGTGTGAGGTATGAAATTTGAATGGAATTTTGTGTTATCTTGAGATTTGTTGGATGACTTATTGATGAAATAACCTTGTCTTGAAAAAAAATAAAAATAAAATTCAAAAAATCATCACTTTGAATTTTTCACTGCGTAACCAGATCTTTTCTCTCATTAAGCATTGAGTGTTCACGTAAAAAGGTGTGAAATTCAGTTTGGTTGATTGTATGGCTAGTTTGGCTTCGTAGCCTTTTTGACTTGAGTCATTAAGCCCTTAGGGATGTTTTCACATCTAGTGCCCTAAAACCATCTGGTTTGAGAGTCACTGACCCAACACTCGTTACATAGGCCAATTAGAAAGCTTAAGGGAGCCGAGCATTACACAGCCTACACACAAAAAAATTAATTAATTAATTAAAGAAAAAAACTTACGCCTTGGTTGTCTTCATCTGATAAAACTCCTATGAATTTAGAGATACACAAACTTTGAGTAAATTGAGGCATCGTGATTATATGTTAATCTCACTTTGCACTTAATGAAACATCTGTTGTCTCGATTGCCCACTTATTCTCTTGGATGTCCTAATGATGTGATTATAGTGTTCAATTTGTTAAATATGTTTGTGAGGTAAAGACCATGTGTTTGTGTTGAAGTTCATGTTTGCCAATAACATAGTGTTGAAAAATGTTTGTGCATGTCATTGCTGGTAAACCCTTACAAAACTACACTCGTCCATTAGGGATGCCTAGTGGTTTAAAAGGCTTGTTAAATACTCTAAATACAATCGTCTCTCCCACGACAGCGAACTTATGTTTCTTGCTTTCATTTTGTTTTTTAATTTTTTTTTGCTAAGGGACTAGCAAAATGTAAGTTTGAGGATATTTGATGAGTGTCAAATATTGCATATTTGGGCCCCTTAACTCGTATTTGTTAAACCCTTAGTTTTGTTATTTTTTGATTTTTTGGTTAGTTTTGATGTTTTAGTGTTTTGCAGGTTGCTAAGGTACATCTATGGCTAATTCAATTAATTTTGGGGCTTAAGACAGTTCAGGGAGCATTGGCAGCAAATTTGAGTCGAGCGATGATTCGCACCCGATGAGTCCCACCAAAAAGGTCATATTTAGAGTTGTAGAACTCCGATTGGAGTGTTCTTGATGTCATTGGAAAGCTAACTCAAGGATCAACAAAATCATATTTCATAAAATTTGACTAATTCTGAAGGTAGTGTGCTCGAGCGCACTTGTGCCCATTGGAAGTGGAAATGCATGCTCAAGTGCGATCGAGTGCACTCAACTGACTTGGCAGTGCTGAAACCTTAAAATTAGCTTATAAATATCATATTTTGTCATTGTAAATGGACAGAGATGCGCCGTTCTTGGTCATTTTCGTGTTTTTCTAGGTTTTTGGAGATTTGAACTCTAATTCTTTTGTAAGTATTTTAATTTTAATGAAGTAATTTAGTCTCTTATTGATTTCTTTTGCGATCGAGCATACCTAGAGTGCGATTAAGTGCACTTGGCCAACTTGGCAGTTCTGAAACCCTAAAATTAGCTTATAAATATCATATTTTGTCATTGTAAATGGACATAGATGCGCCGGGGGCGCCGTTCTTGGTCATTTTCGCGTTTTCCTGGGTTTTTGGAGCTTTGAACTCCAATTATTTTGTAAGTATTTTAATTTTAATGAAGTTATTTAGTCTCTTATTGATTTCTTTTGTCATAAGAGACTAAATCTTCAACTAAGGTTGAAGATGAAGCCTTACCATTGATTAGTTTTATGTTTTCATGTTTGTTCGTATAATTCCGACCTTAAAGTAATGTATGTTCGTTTCAATTCAATTATGTAACAAAATTGAGTTTGATTGTGCTCCAACAGATACATTGCATCTTTTGATTTACTTTGGATATCCATTGTCTTTTGTACAAAGCATGGATACATTGGATCTTTTGAAATAAATTGGATATGCATTGTCTTTTGTCAAATGGATAGATTCATTGAATCTTTCAATAAAAGCAATAGAACATGCTTAGGATTTAATTGTTTGTCGAATTTATGAACTAAAACATGAGAATGTATGCTTTAATTCGGTAAGGTGGATTCTGAAAACTTTATTACCTTTTCATCATTCCATTTAACCAATTTTAATTTTAGTTTAATTTACCATTGCACGACACAATTCAGAACTAGGTTAAGATAAAATTGATTTAGATAGAAATTAATTTTCATGACGCAATTTCCTGTGGATTCGACCTCGCACTTGACACACATTATATTGCAAATGACTCGTGTGCTTGCGAGTAATTTAAAACTCACAACAACTTTTTGGCGTCGTTGCTAAGGCAAATGATTCTTTTCCCCGAAGTGGTTCAGCGCTGCTGGTAGAGAGATAAAATAGGAAGGATAAATTAAAGGAAAATGACAAAGGCACAACTTAAACCCAACTTTGGTCCAACTTTCCTTTTAAGTTTTTTAAAAAAACCGCATGTGGAGGAGGGAGAGAGCCTTAAACTAGAGAGAGAAAGTGAAATTTGATTTAAAAGTTAGGCTAAAGTTGGGTTTAAATAGTACCTATGTCATACCTCTATAAGAAAAGGGGGTGAGTTTTTGCTTTTTTCATATTTTCATCCATCGTCTAACTAGAGTCTATCATTCACACCCCATTACAGTACTGGTGTTCAATCATACCTCACTGGTGTTGTGTGTCACTCTATATATATTTTAACTTGGGTCAAAGGGTGCCAGAGATTGTCTAACGGAGAGGCAGGATCGGAAGAGGTCGGAGATCTTCTAGAGGTGCTTATGCGACTCTTGCATCTTGACTGCCGCATTTTAGAGAGTAATTTTTATAATTTCCTGGTGAATGATTGTTAAAAAAATAATTTATTTATTTTTTCCTTAAAAAAGATTTGGGTTTTGGGTTTTGGGTTTGGACGGTTGTTTTTTTATATGGTTTTCCAAAGGGAGAGATAATACAATTTTATTTTACAAAATCGTTGTGTTTCTAGCTAGGCATATATATGACGATTGGTTTTCCTAGCTAGTGTTACCAAGGGAAACATAAATCAAAGAAGAAGACAACAAAATCATGTGTTTCTAGTATCAGAATTCCCTGACAGTCCCACTGCAGCACACAGGTGCTGTATTAATATTGGAGGCCTCAGATTTAATCAAATTTCTTTTAACCCAAACTTGTCGTTTTTAACTAAAAGTCTTCTTCTTCTTTTCCCATTACTTGTCCAGCTGAAAAATTAAGCTTCGGGGAGCGGTGAAATTTCAAGAGGAAACTTTAGAGCGAGAAATCCACTTTGTGTGCTTATGGGATCTGGAAGGAGGATTGAGGGTTTGTGTGCTTTTGCTTTGTCTTGGAGCAAAAGGATATATATGTGTAATTAAAGAAGATAATTATAAAGAACCATTTTCCTCAATGAGAAAGAGAAGTACCTCAAATCCATTCGGTCCCTTCAAATTTCTTGCTCTCAAGTTTCCTCTTGAAATTTCACATAAAGCATTATTATTATTATTATTATTTTTCGCGTGAGAAGGAATGGGAAGTGGCTTCTTGTTTCAGGAGAGAAGGACGTTTGACAGGGCAAGAGGGAGAGATGCAGAAAGGAGAATGTGTGTATAATTAAATTGGCAAAATTTTGATTTAATTGGCAAAATTTTGCGTTTGTATAATTAAATTATCTCATTATAAGGTTTTTGATTTACAAGGCGAGTAAGGAGAAAACAAATAAAAAATCCACTGTTTTTAGAAGAGCAAAAAAAATAGTGATGACAATGTGAACAATGATGTTAATTTCCATGAGAACCCATGGTTACGTTGGTATGATTTGTTTTCATATAGAATTTGAACTTAAAAGAGTTTTAGATCCATGCTTAAATTTTTATGAAATTTTAAAGTAACTATTTTTCTTGACCCTTTTAAGAAAAAAAATATAATATTAATTTTAAAATTGATTACTATCATTTATACTTTAGCTTAAATATCTCATTAAAACGTGATATAAAATTTGTGCACTAAGAAGTAGTACCTAAGTTAATTACTCATATAAAAAATAATAATAATAATAAATAAAAAATAATAGAAAGAAAAGGAACGCTTTTAGTTCTTTGGTCTCCAACTCAAGCAATCTCCTAAAGAAAAAGTTATTCTTATCCAAGAGGGAAATATAATGGCTCCCTTTTATTTTCCTTTTATACTCTATATTTATTAATTTTCTTCTGCCTCGGAATCTGAGTTAAACTTAAAAAAGGAAGAACGAAATATATAAGAAATATGTCTTTTTATGTAACAGTTTGAAGTTGGTATTTCCCAACAAATATTTTATCATCAATCTTCCTCTTATTCTCTTTCATTAGATCCTAATACCATTTGGATATACGTATTGATAGAATAAACATGGAAGTAAAGGATGCATTGGGTGTAGCTCTTCTTGGAGTTCTTTACGGATCGGATAATTATGCGGATTGGAGCATTCGAGTACAAACCTATTTGATGGCTAAAGATCTTTGGGATACAATTGAAGCAACCGCCCAACCTCCTAAGCAAGAAGATGATGAAGCTACTTTCAAGGCTTGGAGCAACAAGAATTCCATGGCTTTACATGTGATCAAGAATTCATGCTCGCCGAACACATTATTTGAGATTTGGGAGATTAGTTTCGCTAAAGTTGCATGGAATACTTTGGCAGAAAAATACCTCCCTAAAGGTACTAGCTCAGGTTTCTCTCTATCTTAAATGCACATGCACGCTCAAACAAAGACGGCTTTGGGTGCGGTTGTTCCGCAAGTTCTTGACAAAGACAATCATGTGGAGTGGAGTGTTCAAGTAAAAGACCATTTTATGGCCCATGATCTTTGGGACATAGTTGAGCAAGCAACCATCCACCCTCTTTACCAAGAAGATACTTACGCTAGCGTCCATGCTTGGAGAAATTCTATGGCTTTACATGTGATCAAGAATTCATGCAATCCGGACACATTATTTGAGATTAGGGATATTAGCTCCGCTAAAGTTGTGACGATCCCGATGGAAAAATCAATTAACTAGTAATTGATTTACGGCGCGCCAGCCTTGTCACTCTCAAAACATGACCTCTGGGAATTCACTTTCCTCGTCGTAATGAGAAAACTACAGTTAAAGACTTTACTAAGACTACGGGATTTAGAGACAGTAAGTGAAGCATCACACAGCAAATATTAAAGATAAAGTACTACGTTACCATAATATCATAAATAGTCATCAAATATACTAGTCGTCAGACCATCATCAGGAAAATAGATACAACCCAGAATAACAAAACATCAACATAGTTCACAAAAGATCAACAGATCAAAGCTTAGACTTAAGCTTAAGAAGAGCTAATAAAATCAAAATCTCTATCATGTCATCACGAGCAGGGCCTCCATCTTCCCACATAGTCCTAAGCCAAACGGGATCCATATCCTCAAAGATCACCCGTATCAGGTCCTGAGCGATCACCCAAGTAATCTCCGACGGCATCTTCGTCTAGTGCAGGTAAACCGCGCAATTATTCATAATGATGGGAGAAAGACATAAATAAAAAGGGTAAGTCTAAGACTTAGTGATTTTTAACGCAGATAATACTCATACTAGTTTAGTAATGAACTCGGATGTTTAATAAGTAAAAGTAGTTCCATCATGACAGCTTATATTATATGTGATGCATATATATAATAGATGGTATATGCATATGATGTAAGAGTGCGTCTTCTATACAGTTGTGGCAAAAATAGGGATGTTTTTGCCCACCGATAAATGAGTGCCAACTCAAATTATCACAAATTAGGAAATAAGATTGACTGCACCAAATAATATTGCAAACATCAAACAAAAACAACAAAGACGCTGGCTCTAGAGACGCTGCCCAATTTCACCTCCCAGGCAGAGATGTTGCCCCGCCCATCCCACACGCCGGCTACAACTATTCACTCAAAGTCATTGCGGCCGGAATTGTGACCTGGTTTGGAGGAAAGGAGAATGGAATCGAAGGCTCTCTCAACTCAAATTCCACAACCCTGGCTACAATTCCAAGTGGATACAACTCAGATGCCTCATCCTCATGACCCCTGTTCTTGTTTCTTTTTTCTTGAAAGTTTTTTTAATTTTTTTTTTTTAATTTTTTAATTTTTTAATTTTTTTTTTAAATTTTGGATTCATCAAGTAGCCAAATTTATATTCGAGAGAGAGAAAGAGACTTTGGTTGGATTTAATGGGAAATTGAATTTGGGGGTCTGAAAGTTTGGAAAGTATAAATTAAGAGGATGATTTGTATGGAGCATTTATGGTGTTTGCCATCTCTGTCTCTCCCTTTACAGAAGCAGACAACCTTAATCCTGATTTCTGGCTATACGTGGCTATGTTCAGATATCCCCAGGAGTTGGGCGGCGTGGGTGGCAGCTGGCTGGACGAGGGATAGGCCTGGGGCGTGGGTGGCGGCCTGTTCCGACAGGCTGGGCAGCGAAAATCTGGATTTTTTTTTTTTTTTTGTTTTGTTTTGAAGGAGAGAAAGAATTGAGTTTGAATCGTTTTAACTTCTAAGAGAAGGTGGAATAATATTAGGGGATAATCTAGTGCAACTAAGCTCATTTTGTAATTTGTAATAAGCTGATTTGTCCTTTATTGATTAGTGGGCAACATTGGGGGCTTTCAAGCAATGACCGAATAGAAGATATCCTCTATATATATATATATATATATATATATATATATATATATATATCAGGCTGCACTAAGCGTACAACCATGCTTCTAAAAAATATTTATTATTTTATTAATAAATAGTAGCCCACTTGTGCAACTAGTTTAAGGAGGTTCAATAGTTGGAAAGAGTATATATATATAGTATGTGTTCATTATTAAAGAATTCATTATATATTATTCTAATACAATAAGTGTAATACTTTTAGAGAACAATTTAATAAAATCCCTTAATATATTTAAAAAAAAAATCCCAAGTTTGACAATTTTACTATGGCTCTGTTTATTTCAACGTAAAATGATTTTAGTTAAAAAATATTTTTAAGAAAACTATTTTCAATGAAATATTTTTTGCCGAAAATATTTTATAGCATTTACTGCATGCATGAAAAATAAAAATAAAAAATAAAAATTTATATACATATTTTTGCCGTTTAAAGTGTGATAGGCCAATCCTAAGTTTTACAAATTTGAAGTTTTTAATCTCCAAGTCACACCGAGAAAAATAGAAAAAGGAAAAGAGGAAAGAACAGTTGGAGGCGTGAAAGAAAAGCCCAAAAAAAAAGAAAAAGAAGGGAAATTAGCTTTATCCCTATGAACTATCATTTTCTCTTCATTTACTTCTATGAACTATCAAGTTCACTTAAGACCCCTCCCATAAACTGCTATTTCGCAAGAGACGTCAAACGTAACGGTCAACGGGTCAAAAATCATGGTCAATGGGTCTTAGTAAATTGTTTCCCTTTTTGCCCTCACGTGCGGATTGGAGATCATGGTCAATGGGCGAGCAGAGGTGCCAGCTGGTAGANAAAAAGAAGGGAAATTAGCTTTATCCCTATGAACTATCATTTTCTCTTCATTTACTTCTATGAACTATCAAGTTCACTTAAGACCCCTCCCATAAACTGCTATTTCGCAGAGACGTCAAACGTAACGGTCAACGGGTCAAAAATCATGGTCAATGGGTCTTAGTAAATTGTTTCCCTTTTTGCCCTCACGTGCGGATTGGAGATCATGGTCAATGGGCGAGCAGAGGTGCCAGCTGGTAGAGAGGACCCATTTTTGGACCAGCTTTGGCCCGTTGAGCCCCAGCTTGGTCTCAGCCGGGTTCGCGCCTAAGAGATCGCGAGCCAGGAAGTTGAAAGCGGCTTGATCGCCGGCGTCTCCGAAAGCGGCTTTTCTAGGATGGCCACAAATTATCTTGCCCAAATAACATAAGTGGCCAAGATTCAAGCTTGCCCAGAACCATCTCATCTTCTCTTATTGTGGAATGGTTCCGGGTCTGTGCAAGAAACAAAGAAAGAGAAGGTGGCTCTGTGAACGGTGCTTCAAGAGATAGAAAGAAAGCACGTGAGAGGAAGAAAAGAGAAAAAAAAAAAAGGTTAAAAAATGAGAGAAATGGTGGAAACTATTAAAATAAATATGCGTTTGTGAACAGAGTTATGCCACGCGGTGTGAAAGCTGTTCACGAAGCGCATTTATTTATTTTTGTGGATAATTTGACAGGAAATCAAACGAGCAGGACCTAAACACAGCCATCGTTGAACTTGAAATGCATGTGGAGCTCAAGAAAGAAGCGTGATCTTGATTCCGCCAATGGTGGCGATTCCGTTCCCATACCGGGGAACCAAAGTAACCACCACGCTGTCATCATCATTAACTCCCAAGTCATCCAACAAATCAGTGATTCCCAGCTTGAGGCAGGTTTTCTTCTGCTTCGAATGCGTATGCAAATGGGGCACGTTCACAAAGCTTCCTGCAAACTGTCTTGTCCGGCCCGCTAGGCGACCCGTCTTCATCGTTAATGTAAACGTCGAACTTCACCGCCGCATCTTTCGCAAACTCGATTCCGTCAATCACCAACACTTCCTCCTCGTCTTCCTTCTCTTTCTGGCTCCTCGATTTCCTGTCCCTGGGGACCACAGTGCTTATCACCTTATCCAGAACAACCGGAAACGCAACAACGCCGGCAGATTTTTCAGCCGCAAGCGCTACACCCCCACGTCCTGGAGGAAAAAGCGTCGCTACGTTCTCGAGGCCCCCGAAGAGCTCCGCTTAGCTGGAATGGAACTCCGGTATGACGTGGTCGCTACGGGACTTGAGGAGGAAGAACATGAGCCGCTTGAGCTTGCCGTGGCTCGACTCCGACGGGTCGAGATACGACAAGACTCTGTAACCCCCGTTGAACTCCGTCGATGGCATGTAAGTCCCCGTGAAAACGTCTTTCTTTTCGACCTTCGTGACGTCGAAGAGCACCGGAAAGCTCTTGCCGTCGAGTAAACCGACCACCCGCGGGTCAGACGCTATGAAAGGGCCAGGTGGCATGTTGACTCTGAACACTGTTGACTGGTACTTTTGGATGCGTGATTTGAAGAACTCTTCACGACCCTGCTTGTAAAAGTAGTCGAGCCGGTCGTTGATCGGTCCGATGAAAGGTAAGCCATAGCTTCCGGGGACTTTCCGGATCGGGAGCTTGGTGGGTTCAGGCGGCACCACCGGTTGGACAGACACAGACGGCGTTTCGGGCCTCGAGAACGAACTCGCAACCAACGGAAAAGCCGCTTTCGGAGACGCCGGCGATCAAGCCGCTTTCAACTTCCTGGCTCGCGCTCTCTAAGGCGCGAATCCGGCTGAGACCAAGCTGGGGCTCAACGGGCCAAAGCTGGTCCAAAAATGGGTCCTCTTCCAGCTGGCGTACCTCTGATCTCTAATCCGCCACGGGATCGTCCCTTACTTCGCCGATAGCTTCATCCGCCGGTTTAACTTAATTTGTGTTTTTAGTTTTGTATATAATTTTTTTTTTTTAAACCAAGTAAGGGCAAAATGGGAAAAAAATTACTAAGACCCATTGACCATGATTTTTGACCCATTAACCGTCATGTTTGACCTCTCTGATTAACGGTAGGGGGTCGTTGATAGCAAAATGACAGTTTATAAGGGGTTTGAGATGAATTTAGTAATTCATAAAGACAAATGAAGAGAGAATGATAATTCATGGGGTAAATTTAATTTCCTAAAAAAAAAAAAAAAAAAGACAAAGACAGACAGAAAGGCTTTTAAATGCTGATTGATAGCTTCATGGAGGGGTTTGAAATTAATTTTTGAAGAAAAAAGTCATCAAAGTCAAGTTTAAAAAAACACAACACTAGTTGACGCGTCAGCGATTAACAATCACAAAACCAACCAAATCGATCAGTTAGCTATCATATGATTTGATTTCGAAATTCTAAGATTGTTTCAGGGAGAAATAATTTAAAAAAAATTCAATTTTTAAGAAAAATAGCTTTACAAGTCTCGGGCAGGTTCTGGCGAGGTCCCGGTCAAGTCTCGGCGAGGTCTTGGGCGGTTAGGGTTCGTCGATTTGAGAATAAAATGCTCAAAATCGGAAAATAGTTTACGATTTTGAAAACCATAAACCATTTTCTAAAAACTAAAGAAGAATTTTCAATCAAACGGAAAATATTTTCTATTGACTATTATTTTATGTCGCAGTAAATACCGTAAAATGCAAAAATCATTTTCTGAAAACCATTTTACGGAACCTAAAACTTTATTAAAGTACTCCTAGTTTGGACTGTACTATTGTGCTGCTACTCCATTTTCAACTGAGAACATTAAATTAGATATCAAATATATTATTTGATCTAATTTAAATTCAATATTTATATCAAAGTATTCTTAGTCATCATAATAAATTCATTAGGCGTTACAAATACGCACATTAGGTTCAATGATTCATTATCTCTTTGGTGTTTCAAAAGAGTTTCTATTATTTTTGTTCACAATAATCAAATAAAATTTTGATAAGTTTTTCACATCTTCTTTCTTCACTCTTTCACTAAATATGTTATTACGTGACTGTGTAACAGATCGAGTAACTCGAGCTTCTAAAAGATAAAAAGCAGGATCTTGCTTCTTATTCTTACCTATTATCCTTACTTTGAAAAATGAGCAGTAGGAGATTGGAATTTCCTAGGCCTCTTTCAAACAAAGAGTTTGATAATATAATTTGCATGCCATTTTTATTAAACGTTCCCTTCTTTAAATAGAGAAACTAAACATACTTGGAGTTGAGTTATATGACTTGGTATTCAACTCCTACAAATCAATTCCAGCAGTGAGGATTGATTATTAATAAACTCACAAGGCTTACATTTGCAGTGTACCTTTCTTTCTCAATTGGGCATAATCCAAGCTCAATTAAAGCTTGGTAGATGTACCAACCTTGATAAGGGCTACGGTTGAGTCTTTTTGATCTCTTCTCCCAAACCGCAGAGGAAGCTTTTGTTTTGTGCACACCCCGTCTTTGAACAACGCAGCTTCACAGTTGCACTCCCGCAAACATGCTTCTCCGCAATTGTCTTGGGTTGTGGATGTGAAAACAGAATAACTATTATTTTCCCATACCGTATTCACCACTGCTTTCATGGCATATCTGTCGCTTTTGCAACTCTCCATGGTGAAATTCCTTTGACACCCTGAACTCCTATCCTCCTTGTTGACCGGCTCAAATTGGGGAAGACATTTGCAACCAACTTGCAGATCAACTAAAACACAATATCCATTAAGCCCACATAGACCCTTTGGCTTACACGCGTCATCATTTGGACCAAACCATTTGACCGTCCAATTTTGATTCTGATTCATATCGTGGGAGTATAGCCGCAAGATCCCATCTGGGTCAATTGTCAACCGGTATACCACATCTTTTGCAGGATATCCGCCTGTCATATTCACTATAATATTGCCCGCGCCATTGATCAAATAGAGATGACCATTGACTTCAAGACGCAAAACCACGTCATTTCTTTGCCCACCTATACCGGCTCCCCAATAACCATATTCAAGCGTGTATGGAGTTCCAACTGGGTACATCGCCAGCCATCCATCTTCTTGCATCAACACCCGAAATATGCCGGTTGACTTGTTAGTGTCTGAAATACTGGAATACAACGCTTGCCCATGGAAAAGCTTCTGAGTTGGCAAAAAAGTGTCCGTTGGAAAGTCGAAACTCTGCCATATCATCTGATTAGCAGAATTAAGGAGAACAAAGTTGCCCGTGTCAAGCATCGACGCTGAACTTCCATCTTCCGGGAAACTAGCGAGGGGTGTCTCTGCACCTTGTGCCGATTGAAGAACTAGGCGTCCATCACTTGTGAAATTCAGTTTAGAATCAGCGGGAACTGGAGGTTTGTCTCGGTTGGCTGTCCAAACGACTGTCTTCTGGGGAAGACCGGCAAGAAAAATGCCGACAGCATAACCGTTGCCTTGCTTGTAGAATCCAAAGGCATATAGACCGGAAGGTGATGGCCAAGAAGGGTTGGTGGTTGGCGTCAAGAAAGAGCCTGGCTTTACAATGGATTGCCCCTGTTGAGCGAAAATAGCTGAGAGAAGAAGAAAAGGGAAGAAGAGAATTGGCATTATTGGAGAATGGAGAATAGTTGTTTGTGCCCTTTGATTCAGCCCAGTGGGTTGTGTGTGTTAAGATACATACGGTCAAGCCTAGTATATAATAGCCCCTGATTTTGGACATTAAAAAAACCGCACTCGATCGTCCAATTTCGAAATTTTAAATTTTAAGTAATTGGACGGGATGCATTAACTTGGTGGCCGCAAATGCTGAAGGCGGCGCCCTGTCTGTGGACTGTGGCCTCTCTCGCATTTAATTTTCAAACTATGATTGGCGGACGACTGACGCTGTTTTCTTCATCCAGATCGATTCTCCATCTTCCTAGTTACTATTGGTTAATTATTTAATTAATATTTTGTAGTGCCATATTTTTCCAAGCGTTTCGTGGCCACACACTTTGCTTCAACTTTGACTCCCCATGGATTCTTTCTGGATACTCTACCCAACTGGCATTTTAATTTTCTATAAGAGAATTGACGCCACAGCACAATATTTATCTTTCTTTTTCTTTTTCTTTTTTTTTTTTTTCTTTTTTTTAATGATTAAATGATTATATTTATATCTTTTTTTTTCGCTTAAGCTTTTAGGTAGGGGTGGGCAAAACCCGCTCAAATCCGCCCAAGCCGCCCCACCCTGCAAAGACCAGATTTTAGTGTAAAATTTGTGAATACGGGTTGAAATTTTAACTACCTATACGGTGCGGGTTGGGTTGCGGGTAAGATATTTTAAAATTATCGGGTACCCGTCCCGAAGAAGAAGAGATGTAGCTAAAAGTGCCCCAAAATCTACCTATCCTGACCCATGCCCACCCCTACTTTTAGGACAAATAATTTAACACGAGATCAGAGATAAAAGTCTTGAGTTCAAAGAAGAGGAAGAAGAAGAAGCTAAAAGTATCCCCCAAAACCGACTTGTCTCGACCCACGCCCACCTCTACTTTTAGGACAAATAATTTAACATATGATCAGATCTAAAAGTCTTGAGTTCTAACAACCTTGGTAGAGAAGAAGAAAAAGACAAAGAAGAGGAGGAGGAAGAAGAGAGAGGGAGAGAAAAGACACAGCTAGAAGTTCCCCAAAACCAACCTGTCCCGACCCATGCCCATCCTTACTTTTAGGACAAATAATTTAACATGAGATCAAAGTTAAAAGTATTGAGTTCTAACCTTAACTCTGCCATTTACCTTCCACCCCAATTAAATATTACACGTATCAAGCTTCACCTATTAAAAAGGATTTTAAGCTCAAACCTTAGATAGAATATTATAGTAATGATTATAAGTTATTAAATTTATATCTTCATATTGACTTAAACTTTTGGGACAAGTAGTAATTTAACAGTTTTCTCCCCCATATCAAGTCTCCACATTTCTTTTTTTTTTTTTCTTTAAAAATTTTTTACAAAGCATATGTTTAAACACTTGTTTGTCTCATTTCCTATTGTTTGTTCTTATTTTTGCACTATAGTGTTTGTTTTGGGTCTATTGTTGGAGAGTCTTACCCCTTTTCCGGTTTTTGTTTATTTTTTTTAAGATCCCTTATTCTCTCTTTTATTTAGATCAAGAATAGTAAGGATTCTCCCTTGTAAACCTTTTTCCCAATCTATTAGGAAAAAAAAAAAAAAGACTTTAGCAATAGAGAAGAGATTGTGTGCGTTCATGTTGATAACCTTGTGCTCAACACCATTGGTGTTGTATGCCAATCACTAATTTTCTCACATTGCAGATCATTCTATCACCCCTCAATGATTATTTATTGTGTTTTCCCATGGTTTCAGGTGTTCTATAGCTGCCCACATTTTGGCAGCAAACTAGCATATGTCTTGCTGAATGGGCCTTGTGTTTCACCCTGCCCTCACAGTCAGTATATGTTCTTTATAAACATAGCTCTTTTTTTTTTTTTTTTTTTTCTTTAAACACTTGATTGTTGGTTTCTACACTTATAACTTAGTTTTTGGGAAACTTTACCAATTAACTATGTATCTTGAATCCCTTTTGTAATTACCCTTTTAAAATTTAAAAAAATTATCAATTTAGTATATATATTGAACTTTAAACTTTTTGCAATGTCACCCCTTTCGTTAGTGGTTGTTAAATCAGATGGCAAATGAGTGAAATGACCTTTATACCTTTGAAAATTTTTATAAAATTTCAAATTTACCCGTAATTAAATGTTAAAATTAATTTTTTTAGGAAAAAATAAATTTCAAACTTGACCCATGAATTTTTTTTTTTTTTTCTTTAGCATTTTTTTTTTTTTGCAAATAAAATAAAAATAAAAAATTCAAGAGTATTTTGGTAATTTTTGAAAGAATACGAGAATTGTGTTTTACCACTAATCACCAAATAATCGGTATGGAACTAAGTCATTGAGTAAAATAAAACATGCACATTGGAATTAAAAAATTAATCACAAACACAACACAAAGTTTGTTAACAAAGTGGAAAACCCTTTGAATCAATCAAAGGTAAAAACCACTCTAGGGTAACTAAACCCGGGAAATCATTATATGAAGATTCAATCTACAGACTAGACAATACTCACAACCTTGGAGGACCTCTAGACTCTGTAAGAACAACAAGCACCTAACTTGTCTCTAACCTAACCATCTTCATGAAGTGCATCTCCTTACCGACCCTTTGGTAGACTTTTTCACCAAGTAGTAAAAATAGAGCCTTTGTGTAATGGCACGAGTAACAGTCAAGAGCAAAGGTCAGCTCAAAGCTTTATCACGTTCTCTCTTGTAAAAAAAAACAACTCTCGAGACACAAAGCTTGAAGAGAAGTTTTGAGACTGAACAAAGGAAATTCTCCCAAAAAGTCTACAATGAACAGTGATAGGAAAATCTTTTTATATGAAAGATATTTTACTCTTCACGTCCTAACGTGACTCATTTCTTGTAAAGAGGGGATGAACAAAACTTCTCAGATTTGAAAAATCTATGTCTTGATAGGAAATGAGTGCTGTAATGACGGGAAGAACAAATGACATATCATCGTCACATTCCCGTCCTAACGCTCCATCTGATGAGAAAACAGGGAGTCCTACATTGGTCCTGTCACATGCCTATCCTAACGAGGCTTCTAACGAGAAAACTGTAGCTTCAGCTTTAGTCTCTTTACATGCCCCTCTAGACGCGATGAAGAGAAAACAGTAGTTTTAGCTTCAATCTCGTTACATGCCCGTCCTGACACGACTTCTGACGAGAAAATAGTAGCTACAGCTTCAGACCTATTACATGCCCGTCCTGACGAGGTTTGTGACAGGAAACTAGAGAAAACTTTGTCAAGTGTCATCATGAGCCTATCCTGACGAGGCTTCTGATGGGAAAATAGGGAACACTTCCCAACCCTTGAAATCCTAACTTTTACTTTCCAGAGTTTTAAACAACAAATATATTACAAGATTTTTCATTGGGTTAGGCCAAACCTAAACCTAACAATCTCCCCATTTGGTCATTCAATGACAAAACCCTAAATACAATGTTTAAAACTTACACAAACAAACACAATGCAGACCATCCAAACCAAAGTGCTAGGTCATAGAATACTTCACCAATGACCATTGTTGCACTAATCCAAGAAGGAGTACCAACAAATCAATCACACAACTTGGATCACCCAACCCATAAACAAAATATCAAGACCACACACTGTCCTGATTTCGAAACATTTCACATAAGAGGCATTACTTGCATCATATTCAACATGAAAACCATAACATCCAGACTTGAATATAACTTAAACCAAATTGTCACAAGATAAAGTAAAGAACAAATACATTAAAAAAAAAAAAAAAAGTTGATAAACATTAACCATTTTCCCCTTTTTGTCACAATGGACAAAGGCGAAGAAAACAAGAACATAAATAAAACAGGATTACTCAGAATCCTCAGTTTCATCATCATCATGCAACATGGGATCAACCGGGGCAGTGTGAGGAACTGGAGCTATGGCATCAGCAGGGGCCTCAAAAGGGTTCTGACCATCTTTAAAAAGGTCAGTTAACATCTGATCATTCCCTAGATCCAAGAAGTCCATGCCGATCAGCCCAAAAGTGTTGGGTCTCTCACAAGGTATTACATCCTCTTACTCTGCATCTTCACCCTCTTCATCCAAGACAACATCACCCACATGTGCCTCAAGCTCAACTCCTGGATGGCTCTTCTCCTTTGTCCTCTTAAGTAGAGTTGTAAATGCTACCTCTACCTTTGATGTTAGCAACTTCCTTGGGTGTAGGTCCTTCATCTGGGCTTAGGACCAATTCCCTTGTCTCCAAAACCATCTTCTCTAGACAACTAAACACGTCTGAAGGAATAAAAGGTGGGAGATTAGGGATAGTAGTGTAAGAGGAAGGAGCATTGTCAAGAGCACTTGACCTTTTTCTTTTTACAAAGTCTGATTTAGCAACAGTAGTTTGATCACAAGGACCAGAGTGTGGAGCTATGTGATCAGAGGTGCAAGAAAAGATGGAAAAATGGGTTGAGATTTTGTTCATAGTACCACCATATAAAAGGGCCAAAATCTTTGATTTTGAAGTCTTGATTAAGACAATAAGGTCAATGATGCATGCTGCTAGATTAGTGTGATGATATTTTGTAGTGACCCAAATAATCAATTAGTCATAAGACAACTTAATTAGAAGGTTAATTGGGATTTAGGTCACTAGGGAAACCTGAAGCACCATTTTTAGAATTTTGGATCTTAGAGCTACAATAAACGAATGCTCGTGTGGAGGACCACACATGAGCGCTCACCTGGCAACCGTACAGGAATGCTCGTGTGGGGACCAGGTCGAGCGCTCGTTGACCTTTTTTTGACTGCTGATTTTTATCTGTGCGTGTCACTTGCCACCTGACCCCTCTAAGCAAGAGTACACGAGTGCTCACTCCCTGTAGTACCACGATCGTTCGCCCTTTTCTTGTTATTCACCCTTTTGCCCCTAGGCTCATCCCCTATAACCATCCAACCCCATTCGATTTTTCAGTTGTAGAAACCTTTGGAAGCCTCTGTCAAATTGTTTTGTGAGTGTTGTGAGGTTGTATGAGCCTTTGGTGAGGAGGAAGACATTACTTGCGTGCGAAGGTAACCTCTACTCTTTCATTAAGTTGTTAGTCAGTTCTTCTTTAGTAGTTTATTGTAGGCTTTGAAATGTTTAGTTGTTATTTCCATTAGATGTAATCATGTTATTAGAAGGCTTTGGAAGAAAATGGGTTAAATGAGGTTCTACCAAAACCTCACTAGATGAATGCTTGTCTCTAGGTCAAGCGCTCACCTAGGGTTTTTTAGAAGATGGCCTTTTGGCCGAGCACCCAATGACCCTTGTTTTTGAGTCTAGGGCTTGAACTTAGGACTAATGGGAGGATTTTTCACATATTTGGAGAACCCAAACTTGTTGGAGGATTACTCAAAGGATTTAATAGACCCGGGTGAGTTTTAACTCACATAATGCTCACCATTTATTTTTCCACATTTGCACGTCTATTTTGCGTACCAAAACATGCATATTTGCAACTCTCACATAAACATATTTTCTATTGCATATGAGCTCTAGCATTTGTGAACAACGTTGTACTTAACATGTTAACAAATGTGAGACTTGTAAAAGCATGCATGTAAAATATGGACAAGATAAATTGCATCGTATGACATGGTACACTGGTACATGTGGGGTAGCGGATTGGCTTACTATACATGTTAACTTTATGGTCAAATATATATGTTGATATATGGGCCTTGGATCCAAAGGTTGTTTCATGACCAGCGTAACCTTAACGGGCGGTCACTACAAGACGGACATCATTAGTGGTGTGGGCCATCCGAGGTTAGACTCGATTGTGTCACTGATGTTATGGATGGTAGTGTACAACATCTAGCGTACCGGTGTTATATTATAGGTCCCTCGAGACAACGCTAACCCTATTGAGAAGATGTAATATCTCGGGTAGACCATACTGTTGAACTATCACTATTATTTATGATTATAAGCATATAACTTATATTTATATCACACCTATGAAAAACCTTCATGATTAAACTGTTGGATAGAGTTCACCATTGAACTGGCATGGGTATTATGTGCATTAACATTCACCAAGTCTTTAGACTTACCCATTCGTTTTATGTATTTTCCCCTCGGTTTAGCTAGCTTAGACAAAGATGCCTTCAGATCAGACATGGGTGATTGTGCAGGACTTCATCCGAGTCATTTTTGAGGAAATAGACTTTGAGTGGTTGAAGTCCATGTGGGATGATGGGGAACCACTCGAGGGGACATGATCAAGATTATTATCTCTTTAGCCCTACTTAAGCTTAAGATTCGATTTGTGGATCTTTTGTGTGAGAAATTTGATTTGGGAATGTAATATTTCATTTTGATGATGGTCTAATGACCGATACATCTGGTCATTTATCTTTCTATTATGAGGTATTATATTTACTCTGGTGTATGAATTTGTGGTTGTTTTAGTTATTACTCCCTATTCCTATAACTTAAAAGTCTTCCGTTGAGGTCTCTCGTATAGGAGAGGTTGTGATCCTTGAGTCTTGTCTTGTGACAAATAGGGTTAGGAAATAAACTGTGGGTCAATTACTAGTTAATTGATTTTCCCATTGAGGTTGTTACATTTGGTATCAGAGCCTTATGCTCTGAAAAGACGATAGGATAAAGGGAAAGAGGACCTAGGGTATGATCACACCACAACATATGCCAGATAAGTTGTTAGGACTTCGCCTCTAGGTTGGTTGCTTAGTTCTAGTCGAGTCGATTCTAACTCTGCTCTTCGTTGTAGAGAATGCCACCTCAAAGGAACCCATCAACTAGACCTGATGCCTTAGAAATCAAGAATGCCGAGGATGACGTTCATCCCGAGATCGTGGACATTCCAGTCTACGAGGCAGCCCCCCCGGGAAGAGACAAACAACATAAGTGATTAGGCAACTAGTGACGGCTTTGAATCAAGATAGGATGGCAAGGCAGCTAGTTGCAGAATTTTGTTGTTCTTTGAAGGACTTCTGCTGTCATACCTCAGATAATTTTGATGGAAGAGGTGATCACATCAGTGCGTAGGATTGGCTAAATGACATGGAGGAGTTGCTAACTACCACGGGATGTACATACGAGCAGAAGGTGATGTACGCTGCTTATAGGTTGACTTGGGAAGCCAAAAGCTGATGGCAAGACAAGAAGCTCATGCTTGTTGTTGACTTGGGATCATAGGCTGCTATTGTTGTGAGTTTTAAAATGATACGCACAAGCGCACGAGTCGTTTGCAATACAGTGTGTGGAAATGCGAGGTCGATCCACAAGGAATTGCATTGGAAAAATCAATTTCTATTTAAATCAACTCTATCTTAACCTAGTTTTGAAATGGCGTGATTTTTTCATGCAAAAAAATGAAATATAAACTAAATTAAAAATGTTGATTGTAAATCAAATGAATTAAAACGCTAAGGTTTTAGAATTCACTTTGCCAAATCTAAACAATATATCCTTGTATTTGCTCATACAACCGAAGAACTATAAGGTTCAAAATGTTGTTCGATGTTTTACAAAAATCTACATTAAGTCTTTTAATGAATCCACCCACTTAACAAATCACAACAAATACCCGATCGAAATTAAATCATCCTATGTATTTGTTTGATTAATGAATCACAACGGATATCCGATTTCAATCAAATGATTTGATGTATCCATAGGATGAAACACATTGAATATCTAACTTAAACACATAATCAATCATAACATTCAACTAAAAGAGATAAATCAATAAATTGAATTGAAAAACTACAACATTATTATTCAAAGTCTGAATCGTACAAACAAATAACGAGAATATACGTGTTTGTCAATGACGAAACTTCATCTTCAACTTTAGTTGAAGATTTTAGCCTCTCATGACTAAAACCAACATGAT
Organism: Carpinus fangiana; assembly: GCA_006937295.1. NCBI lineage: Eukaryota > Viridiplantae > Streptophyta > Magnoliopsida > Fagales > Betulaceae > Carpinus > Carpinus fangiana. The sequence continues at coordinate 23,803,401 of CM017327.1, forward strand.
TAAATCAAATGAAAACATGAACTTACAAAGGAAAACGTTCGAAGAGCTCAAGAACAACTCTAGGTTGAAATCAAGCTCTAAACAGTGCCTCCCAATGTATGTTTACAAAAGAAAATAATGCTATAAATAATAGAAAACTAGGGCTTGGGTGCTACCAGGTCAGCCAGAGTGCACTCGACCGCACACTAGTTGTACTCGAGCATACTCGGGACTTCATCAGTGTTTTTGCGGCGCAGCGCTTGGGCCTTGCTTGGGTAGATGCAAGAGTGTGCTCGAGCATGCCTTGCATGGGCTCGAGCGTAGACACCCTCAATTGTGGCTCTGTGTGCTCGATCGCTCTTCTAGAGGACTTCAACTTCTTTGCAATTTCTACCTTCAAACCACAGTTTTCTCTCAATGACCTGCAAAATACTAAAACACCAAAACTGACCAAAAACATCAGAAAATAACAATATTAAGAGCTTAATAAATACAAGTTAAGGGGCCCAAATATACAATATTTGGCACTCATCAACTATCACTTGGGATATCTTTATGCACAAATCTAATACACTTCTTTCTCTGAGTTGTGTAGGAGGCAATAGTGAGAGAATTTCAGGATTTGGTTCAGGGAAGGATGTCAGTAATCGAATATACTGCGAAGTTTCTATAGTTGTCACGATTCAGCATGTACATCAATCCGAATAAGGAGAAGAAGGCAAAGAATTTTGAACGAGGTCCGAACTCTCGTATTCAAATTATGATGAGTTGCGTCGACATCCATGATTTCTTCCAATTGGTTGATTGGGCTTTAATAAATGAGGAAAGTTTGAAGGAGAACGTAGCAAAGTACACATACCATAAAAGAAGGGCCCAAGGACCTGGTACTTCGACAGGAGGATGCTAGCTAAGTGGATGGTAGTGGGGAGCTTTCCACTCCAGAGGTCACAAGGATGCACCTCCAACATCACTCAAGCCCCTCAATAAAAGAATCGGACGCCAGAGTTGTGCCGAAAATGTAATAAGGTTCATTGGGGACCTTGTAGGATGGCAACCGAGACTTGCTACCAGTGCAACCAGTTTGGCCACTTCAGTAAGGACAGCATGGGCAAAGGAAATGTTTAGAAGCTTTTGGCGCTAGCACGAGTTTACATGCTTGTTTTAGGAGAATAGGAAGGTGGATCGAAAGTAGTGATAGATATTGTCCCCATACTTGGATTTGAAGCTTCAGTTTTGTTTGATTTAGGGTCTACCCACTCTTTTGTATCTTTCATATTTGTAAGACTGGCTAGACTGGTTGTATGAACATTGGAAACCGGTCATGAGGTAACCATCCCCGTAGGCAAAATTGTAGTTTGTAAGCGTGCAATTTGTCGATGCCCTGTGAGCATCTGTGGAAGGATACTTCCCGCAAACTTAGTTGTTCTCCCTATGAATAGTTATGACATTATTCTCAGGATGGATTAGTTGGAAAAGCATCAGGCGGTTATCGACTGTGCTCAAAAGCAAGTTACATTCAGGTCGTGGGGAGAAAGAGAAGTTACATACGTTGGATCATGGGTGAAGTTCTTACCTTCAACCATTTTGGCCATTTGGGCCAGGAAGCTTATCTTGGAAAGAAGTCAAGCATTTTTAGCATTTGTCATCGCCCCGACAAGAGAGGTGAAGAAGGACATGCAAGATATCCCTATGGTACGGGATTATCCAGACGTCTTTTCAACATACTATTTTGGATTGCTGCCATAAAGAGATGTGGAGTTTGGAATCAAGTGCGTGCCAGACACTAATCCTATATTGTAGGCGCCATATAGGATGACACCGTCTGAATTGAAGGAGCTAAAGGAGCAGATCCAAGAGCTAGTGCATAAGGGGTTTATCCGCCTGATAAGTGCCAAATGTTGCACATTCAAGCCCTTTAACTTGCATATGTTAATTCCTTAGCATTGTTATTTGTTTGATTTTGTGTTGTTTTATTGTTTTCAGGTTTTAAATAAAGATACAATTGATTCCATTGAATTTGGGCTTAAAATACACTTTGAGAAGACCTAGAAGATATGGTTAAGCTTAAACAATCATAATAGACCCCAATTCATCACCATAGAGAGCACCATTGTTGTTCGTGAAGAAGAAGGACAGGTTGATGAGGATGTACATCGACTATTGTGAGTTGAACAATGTTACGATCAAGAACAAGTATCATTTGCCAAGGATTGATGACCTACTGGATCAGTTGCAAGGAGTGCAAGCGTTCTCTAAGATTGACTTGCGCCCAGGTTATTGCCAAGTGTGGGTAAAGGAAGAGGACATTTCTAAGATAGCCTTCAGAACTCATTATGGACATTACGAGTTTTTAGTTGTGTCTTTTAGATTGACTAATGTGCTAGCTGTCTTCATGGACACAATGAACATAGTCTTTCATGACTATCTAAATCATTTCATCGTAGTCTACATTGACAACATCCTGATCTACTCAAGGACGACGGAGGAGCACGGGGAGCATCTACTAAAAGCATTAGAAAGGCTTCGAAGAGAGTAACTCTATGCTAAACTCGAGAAGTGTGAGTTTTGACTGGATAGCATGTCTTTTCCTCGGACACGTAATTTCTGAAGAAGGTGTAGCGATTGACCTAGAAAAGGTCAAGGCAGTGGTGTAAAGGACTAGGCCAATCAGCGTGTTTGAGATTTGGAGTTTCTTAGGACTCACTGGTTATTACCGATGCTTTATTGAGTGTTTCTCAAGAGTTGTCAGGACCACTGACTGTACTGACTAGAAGAGTGCCCACTATCTTTGAATGGATGAGTGCAAGAAGAGTTTTCAAGAGCTAAAGAAGCGCTTGATAATTGTTCCTATGTTGGCATTACCTACAGGATCTGACAATTTCTTAGTATATAGCGACACCTCTAAGAAAGGGTTAGGATGTGTGCTTATGCAGAACGACAATGTTATTGCCTATGCTTCACACCAACTAAAGTTGTACGAGCAAAACTACCCTACGCACGACTTGGAGTTGACAGCAGTTGTGTTTGCCTTGAAGATCTGGAGGCGCTGCTTGTATGGCGAGAAGTGAGAAATCTACATGGACCACAAAATCTTGAAATACTTCTTTACCTAGAAGGAGCTTAACATGAGGCAAATGAGGTGGTTGGAGCTGATCAAGGATTACGAATGCGAGATCAACTATCATCCATGCAAGGCTAATATAGTGGTAGACACATTTAGTAGGAAATCAACAATGGAGCTTGTCGTTCTTAGAATTTCTCAACCTTAGTTGATTAGGGAATTTGCCAGAATAGGACTGGAAGTAGTAGACGAGGGTGTGCTTGCATACTTGTCTAACCCGACAATTCAATCAAATCTGCTTGCAAGGATTCAGACCGCTAAGCTGAAGGACCCTGAGTGTGCTAAGATCAAGCAATTATTGGAAGAAGGAAAGGTACAAAAATTTTGCCTTAAGGAAGATGGATTACTCACCCATTTTAAGCAAGTATGTGTATTGGAAGGAGGAGGGTTAAGAAAGGAGATAATGAGCAAAGCTCATCATTCTTTGTATACTATGCATCCTGAAAGTACAAAGATGTACAAGGACGTGAAAGGGTCATATTGGTGGAACAATATGAAGCGGGACATCGCAAGGTTTGTGGAGTAGTGCCTAACCTACCAGCAGGTGAAGGAGGAGCATCAAAGACTAGCAGGAACGCTCAAGCCGTTGCTTATACCAAAGTTGAAGTGGGACAAGATCGCCATGGATTTTATTTTGGGGTTACCCAAGGCACCTACTAGAGAAGATTCCATTTGGGTAGTAGTCAATCGTCTTACGAAGAGTGCTCACTTCATTCCTGTGAAGGTCAAGGTTCGCATGGACAAGCTTGCTAGACTATATTTCCAGAATATAGTCCGATTACATGGAGTACCATCGGCAATCATTCTGAATAGAGACTTTCGCTTTACTTCAAGATTTTGTAAAAGCTTGAAAACGAAATGGGAACGATGTTGAAGTTGATGAGTGCAAAATGTTGTACATTTGAGCCCCCTAATTTATGTTTGTTAAGCTCTTAGTTTAGTTGTTTTCTAACGTTTTTGTGTTTGTTTTAGTGTGTTGTAGGTCCTTGGTTTAAATGTGGTTTAAAGAAGGTGGAATTGAGTAAAGAAGGAATCATAGACCCTAGCAGTGCACTCGTTCGCATAAAAGCTGCGATCAAGTGCAACTACGATCGAGCGTACACCGATGCGTTCTAGCGCGCTTGCGCTCAAGCATGCCACGTACTCTCGTGTTTTTTGCGTCACCCTAGCTACCATCGCTAACTTGCCTACGTTGTGGGATTTTGGAGCAGTTACATGCGATTGAGCGCACGCCCTGCGATCGAGCGCACCTTCTCTTTCCAGAGAGCATACATTTTTTATAAATAGAGCCACTTGTGTAAATTTTAAGACCTACGTTTTATGGGTGCTTTTTGAGGGCACCAGCCTTTGTTTGGCACTGCTCTACCTATTTAATTGTCAAACTTTACTTGTTTAATTTTTAATGCTTTGTTTTAGCTTTCTTGTGTCTCTCTTTAGCATGGGAGGCTAAGTCTTCAACTAAGGTTGAAGATGAAGCCTCACCATTGATTTAATGCTTGTTTTTATATTAATTTATTTAATTTAGTCATTTAATATCGTTTACTCGTTTCAACTCGGTTTAGTGACAAGACCGACATTGATTGTGCCGTAGTTTATTCATTGTCTTTCGTCCGATGGATACATTTCATCTTTCGATTTAAGTCTATTTATCCATTGTCGTTTGTGTTAATCACATTCACTTTGGATCCTTTGGACTAAATTGGATATGTTTTGTCTTTCGTAAAAAGGATGGATTCTTTCAATCCTTCAATAAGCATAATAGAGTATGTTTTGATTTAATCGATAGACGGATTATTTAACTTAGTGTATTTAACTTGTGTTTTTTATTTGGTGAGGCAGTGTCTTAAGCCTTAGCATTTCCTTTGTTTATTTTACTGCACTTTAATTAGCTTATGTTTTCTTTCTTTCAAAAACACCCAACTTGGAACTAGGTTAAGATAATATTAGTCTAGACTTAGAGTTAATTTTAAACGAACACAATTCCCTGAGGTTTGACCTCGCACTTTCACACTACTACACAATAAAGGGTTCTTGCTATTGCGAGTACAAGTAAATTTGTACACCAAATTTTGGCGCCGTTGCTGGGGAATCGGTTGTTTTGTTGAGATTGATTTTATTTTTAGATTAGTTTTATTTTTCTACTAGTATTTAATTTCTGCAATTTCAATCCTGTTCTTAGTTTATTTTTGTGTTTTTGTTAATTTATTTTAAGTTTTTAGGATAGTGTTTGGCTGTTTTTGTTAGTTTGTATAGTTTTTGGAAAATCAGTTTGTGATAGTGTGATTGATTGCACCTCTGTTGTGATCGAGCGCACTTGAGCCTATTCCACTCTGTTTGTGTGCCTGTGCTCACTTAGTACGTAGCTGCACGCGAGAGCGCCTTCACTGATAAACAGCAGTGCAGTGCTATGCTTGATCTCACCTTTACTGTGATCGAGCGCACTTGCAGAGACTGCTACATTGAGTTGCTTGCGATCGATCGCACCAACCTGCGCTCGAGCACACCTCTGTTGGCTGCATCAACAGACCCGAGGCAGTATGTGTTCAGTCGTTAATTTTTGGTTTAATAATTAGTTTTTCCTGAAATTGTTGATATATTATGCTTGCTTTTATTTGTTATTTGCTATTGATTAGTTGTGGTTAGTTTATTTTTGTTTTTAATTGTTTAATTAGTTTGTATTTGTTTAATTAGTAGTTTAGTTGTTTAAATAGTTATTTGTTTAATTATTATATTTTGTTAATTTTTAATTGTCTAAGCTAGTTTGTTTATTTTTCTGTTTATGTTTCTGTGTTTTCTACATTTATCAATATTTGTTTAAATTGCTTAGTTTTTAATTCATTAATTGTTTATATAGGTTATTGTGTAGTTAGTTTATTATTTATTTATTTATTTTTATTTAGTATTTTAATTTCATTTAGTTTATTCTTTTTGTTCTTTATTTGTTATTTTGTTGTCCCTCTTTTCTTCTTCTTCTTCTTCTTCTTCTTCTTCTTCTTCTTCTTCTTCTTCTTCTTCTTCTGTTTTTGTTCATATTTGCTTAGTTAGTTTGCTGTTTTTATAGTTGTTTAGTTTAATTTCTTAATTGGTATATGAATGGTCGGAGATCCCTAAACTTAGAGTTAACACCTTTAGATCCTGACTTAGAGAGAAACCTTAGGAGAGCGCATAGAGCACACGTTGAGATGGAGGACAATCCGAGGAACGCAAATCCAGAGGAGCATGAAGAGTACCAAGATGCAAGGGCTGGGAACGCGGAGCAAATCCGAGCTTATGACGTGGATTTCACTACTTCAATTAAGGAGCTATTCGCACCAGTTGCGACTAGTTCCCATTCGTGTATAGTGTTGCCACCGACTAATGCAACTCATTTCGATCTAAAGCCACACATCATCCAACTTTTACCATCATTTAATGGCTTGGCTCATGAAAGTCCTTACGGCCATGTTAAAACTTTCAAGGACATTTGTGCCATGTTCAAATTTCAAAATTTCTCAGAAGAGTCAGTTAATCTCAGACTTTTCCCATTTTCCCTTCAAAGTAGAGCCAGGGCGTGGTTGGATTCTAACACGCCCACGTCTATTACATCGTGGGAAAGCTTATTGACCAAATTCTATTGTAAGTTTTTCCCGATGTCTGCTGGAATGAGTGCCGAAAGGAAATCAATTCGTTCACGCAAGAAGAGGATGAGAAGTTCTCTGAGAGTTGAGAGCGGTTTAAGGATCTGCTTATTAAATGCCCTCCACATGGTTATGAAAAGTGAAGACTCGTGTAATTTTTCTACCAAGGGCTATCTTAGCCCAACTGTAGTATGATCGAGTCAATGAATAACGGGGCATTTTTGAGTTTGACAGGAGATCGTGCATACAAGGCATTGGATAAAATAGCCGACAACTCACAACAGTGGGACTTCTCGAGTTGTCGTGATAAATCAGCGCAAATCACCAAGAAAGGAGGCATCTATGAGCTGAGCGGAGAAGCGGAGATGAATTTAAATATAGATGCGCTCACCAAGAGACTTGACACTCTCAACATTAGTCGGCCCATCAGTGCTGCAACACATTCACTGTCGAGAGTTGTTCTATTTGTGCTAGTTCGATGCACAAAGCACAGAATTGTCCATCTATGGTGGTATTTTTTGAGATGGAACAAGTGAACACTTTCAACGATTATAGAAAGCAGTCCAATGGATCGTACTCTGAGACGTACAACCCAGGGTGGAGGAACCACCCTAATTTCTCGTGGAAGTAGAATCAATTAGGGGATCAGGGAGGAGCTTCACATTAATCTCACAATCAATACCTTTCAGGATTCCCTCTGACATATCAAAATCATGGTCGCTCAGTTCAGCCAGCGTCAACATTTGCTCACCAAGCCCCTGCATCTTCACCATTGTCAGCTTTGGAAGACACACTGAATACATTCATCCAAGCAAATGGTCAGGTGGTGCAAGAGCTCAGGAATTCCACAGTGATGAATGGCCAGGCCATACAAGAGGTAAAGAAAGCAACCCTAGAGGTAAAGAATGCAACCATGGTGAACACCCAGGCAATCTACAAGTTGGAGATGCAAATGGGGCAGTTAACCAATCACCTTGGTGAGAGGGATAAAAGGAAGTTTCCTAGCCGGCCCATGACCAATCCTAAGGCGCATGGGCAGGAGCATGCACATGCGATTGTCACACTGAGGTCTAGGAGACAAGTGGACAATCAGGTAGTAGAGCCAAAAGCAGACCTTGCTGGGCAAAAAGAGAAAGAGAGTGACAACAAGGAGGATGTAGGTGCTGAGCCATCTACAGTCACTCCCATTGTTAATGACTCTCCGAGGTCATTTATCCCGAAAGCTCCATATCCTGAGAGATTGAAAGCTCCAAAGAACAATGCACGGTTTGCTGAAATTTTAGAGGTGTTTAAGCAAGTTCAGATAAACATCCCGTTTTTTGATGCAATTCAGCAAGTGCCATCATATGCTAAATTCTTGAAGGATTTGGTCACTATCAAGAGGAAAACATATGTCCCAAAGAAGGCATATCTGACCGAGCAAGTGAGCTCCATCCTCTAGTGCAGGTTTCCAATCAAGTATAAGGACCCTAGGTGTCTAACCATTTCTTGCATGATAGTAGTAAATCAAATTAAAAGGGTATTGTTAGATCTGGGAGCAAGTGTGAATCTTCTGCCCTATTCAGTGTACCTACAGCTGGGATTGGGAGAATTGAAGCCTACTATTGTAACGCTCCAATTGTCTGACAAGTCAATGAAGAGACCAAAGGAAATAATTGAGGACGTATTGATCAAGGTTTACAAGTTTTATTTCCTTGTGGATTTCATAGTGATAGACACGGAGCCAATGCATGATGTTGTGAACCAGATTCCAGTGATTTTAGGGCGACCTTTTCTTAGCTACGGCTAACGCCCTAATCAACTGTAGGACGGGAGTGATGAAAATATCATTTGGAAATATGACAATGGAGCTCAACATATTTAACATCAATAACCAGCCACTTGATTATGATGAGATTCGCCCTGTGTGCTTAATTGAAGAGATCACTGATGAGTTTAGCTCAGAGGGTCTTGAGATTGAGTACTTTACTCAAGATGAAGATGACCTGGACCTTGACAGGCTAATTGGGCAAGATGATGTTTTATATGAGCCTAGCTTGGAGGACCCTGAAATGGAGTGTTTTGCACCATTTGGAGGTGATCTTGATTTGAGTAAGCTACTTCAACAGGCTGAGACTATGCATGAGCCAAGTCTGGAGGATCTTGAGATGGAATGTTTCGATCAGTGTGGAGGAGACATGGACTTTTATAGGTTACTTGAGCCAGCTAGGGCTGTAGTTGAGCGAAGTATGAAGGACATTGAGCTAGAAAGTTTTGCTCAATTGGGAGATGATGAGTACTTTGATGAAGTAGTTGAGCTGGTTAAGGCCATTTTCGATCCCATTTCTGAGATGTAGCTGGAGTGTGGGGAAACCACTGAGTTATCATTCCCCACCACTTATTCATCAGCATTTGAACCTCCCGATTTGATTTCTGAGAGCAAATGGGGTTGGACCCATTCATAGGTGGCCTAGGTGGCCGAGTTTGACCATGGGAAGGAAAAAGGATAACTAGTGGTTCTACACTCGTGTTCAAACAAGATGGAAATGGTGTAACGATTACATCAAGATGAAAGCCCTTGCAAGGAACGATCATTTTTCTCCTCCATTCTTTGATCATTTGATGAAATGGTTAGCTGGATATTTCTTTGTGCTTATCGATTATCCCAGCTACGACCATTACCCTTTTCACCCTGGCAAGCTAGAGCATACCATTCTCTCTCATGCAAGTGATGTGTTTACCTATTGTCATAGGTAGTTTGGTCCTCCTGTCATGAGTCTGGCTGAAGACGTTAAACTTAGCACTTATGGGAGGCACCCCTCATTATTTTTCTTGTCATTTTGTTTTGTTTTATTTTATTTTTCTAACAGCAATTAACCTTTTGATCTTTGTGCTTGTGAGAAAAGATTACTATTAGTTTTTGACAGGTGTTTTGATGTTCAAGTTCGGGGGACACCTTGGGCTTTGTACATTTCGGTTCCTCATCCCATTGTATTATATTTCTTGCCACATTATGGACAATGTGTCATTTAAGTTTGTGGGTGTGGACAAACACTCTATTTGTTTGTTTTTATCTATATATATTTGTTTTTTATCTGTATATATTTGTTTAGTGTCTGTTTATAAAATTTTTTGTTTTTGTTGCTATGTTGTTGATTGGACATGACTTACATTATATTTGTGGATTGCATGTGATTGGTGTGTTTAACTTGTTTGAACACTGCATATCATTAGAAATCCCAGTTTTCAATTTATGTCTTGGATTAAAGAGACTTCACATGTTTGATTCATTTTTCACATGCACACTAGCATAGGGTCTGTGAGGTATGAGATTTGACTTGAGAAGTGTTTTTCTTAAGATTTTTAGGTTTTTGTGATGTGTGATGATAAACCTTGGTTGTTAGAAAAGAAAAAAAAAATCATCATAAGTTGAGCTTTTCATTGAGTAACCGAACCTCTTACCTCACCAAGCATTGATTGTTCGCGTAAAAAGATGAGAAATTCCAGCTAAGTGATTGTATGGCTAATTAGGCTTCGTAGCTCTTTTTGACTTGAGTAATTAAGCCCTTAGGGATGTCTCTACATCTAGTGCTCTAAAACCTCCTGGTTTGGGAGTCACTAGCCCAACACAGTTAGTTAGAAGCTTAAGAGAGTCAAGCATTGCACAACCTACACAAAATAAAAATTGCACTTTTCAATTCAAGCCTTGGTTGTTATCATGTTGCACTCCTATGAATTTTGGGATACACATCTTTTGAAAAATTTAAACCCCAAGAGTTTGTGTTAGTTCACTTTGCATTTTTTGGAGCATATGTTGTCTCAATTTTTCAACCGTGGGTTGATTGATATTTGGATGCCTGGATGATGTGGTTTGTATGTTCAAATTGTTAAAATTGCTAATGATGTATGAATCATGTGTTTGTGTGAAATGCTTTGTTTGTCAATAACATATTGCCAAATAAATGTTTATGGGTATCATTCCTGGAAAACCCTCACGAGACTTCACTCGTCCTCTAGGGAACTCCTAGGGGTTTAAAAGGCTTGTTGCATATGCTAAATACAATCGTTTCTCCCACAAAAGAGGATATATGTTTGTTGTGTTAAATTGTGTTTTTCATTTTGTTTTGCTAAGGGACTAGCAAAATGTAAGTTTGAGGGTATTTGATAAGTACAAAATGTTGTACATTTGAGCCCCATAATTTATGTTTGTTAAGCTCTTAGTTTAGTTGTTTTCTAACGTTTTCGTGTTGTTTTAGCGTGTTGTAGGTCCTTGGTGTAAATGTGGTTTAAAGGGGGTGGAATTGAGCAAAGAAGGAATCATAGTCCCTGGTAGTGTGCTTGATCGGCACAAGAACTACGATTGTGCGTACACCGATGCGTTCGAGCGCGCCTGCGCTCAAGCACAAGAACGACGATCGAGTGCATGCCACGTACTCCCGTGTTTTTCGCATCGCCCTAGCCGCCATCGCTAACTTGCCTGCACCGTGGGATTTTGGAGCAGTTACGTGCGATTGAGCGCACCTTCTCTTTCCAGTCAGCATACATTTTCTATAAATAGAGTCACTTGTGTAAATTTTAAGACCTACATTTTATGGGCACTTTTTGAGAGTACTAGCCTCTGTTTGGCACTGCTCTGCCTATTTAATTGTCAAACTTTACTCGTTTAATTTTTAATGCTTTGTTTTAGCTTTCTTGTGTCTCTCTTTAGCATGGGAGGCTAAGTCTTCAACTAAGGTTGAAGATGAAGCCTCACCATTAATTTAATGCTTGTTTTTACATTAAGTTTATTTAATTCAGTCATTTAATATGGTTTACTCGTTTCAACTCGGTTTAGTGACAAGACCGAGATTGATTGTGCCGTAGTTGTTTATTCATTGTCTTTCGTCTGATGGATACATTTCATCTTTCGATTTAAGTCTATTTATCCATTGTCGTTTGTGTTAGTCACATTCACTTTGGATCCTTTGGACTAAATTGGATATGTTTTGTCTTTCATCAAAATGATGGATTATTTGAATCCTTCAATAGGCACAATAGAGTATGCTTTGATTTAATCGATAGACGGATTATTTAACTTAGTGTATTTAACTTGTGTTTTTGATTTGGTGAGGCGGAGTCTTAAGCCTTAGTATTTCCTTTGTTTAGAGCATTCCAGTAGCTTTCTCGTCCCGTTCCCTACATTTAAGGATTCAAACTACTTTTTGCTTTCCTATGTCAAAATGCACTCCAATAGCTTCCCATAATCGTTCCATATATCATTAAAATATTATTATTAATTTTATATTTACCTTTTGTATTTTATTCTTTTAATTTATTAAACAAACTTTCTCTCTCCCTCATCATCTTCTTCCTGTAGCCATCTTTCCCATACCGACACAAGACTTTGGACACTGAGTCGCTGTCCACGCATCCAGGGCCTCCACTGACCCGTCCTCGAGTCGTTCTTCCCTCGATCCCTCCTTGGCTCTCGGTCTTGTACCCGCTCACGACCCAAAACGCGGACCCGATCACGACCCCTTCGCACTCGTCTCTCTCCTGAGTCATCGGGGCCAACTTGGCCCACTCGTCCCTCCTCAAGTGGTAAACCCAAGCTGACTGCAACACATTCTTGCTACCATTGTGCCTACCGGCGATGATAATTTGCGCACCCAACTCACCAACGGCGAAGAACGATCGAGTCTCTAGCATGTCCTTGCCCCTCCTCCACCGCCAAAACGTGAACACGAGTATGCGAAGATGTCCTTCACTGGCTCGATTTGGTGGTGCGAGAGAGAGAACAGTGGAGACCCAAAATCAGAGACCCAAAACCCCAATCGATCATCTCCTCCTCCTTGGTGCTCATTTGGTGGAGCAAGAGAGACAAACAGTGGAGAGAGTCAGAGAGATGTGTGTGAGAGGAGAGAGAGTGTTTCTTTTTATGATTATAAAATTCATTAGGATTGCTACAGTGGAGCCTTATATAGAAGGCTCCACTGTAGCATATTATTGTTTAGAAACCATATAGAGAATCTACTGTAGGACCTTTTTTGCAATTTTTTGGACCTATTCCCTATGTATAGGGAACAGACTCCCTTATAGGGAGTTTGCTGGGAATGCTTTTATTTTACTGCACTTTAATTAGCTTATGTTTTTTATCTTTCAAAAACACTCAACTTGGAACTAGGTTCAGATAATATTAGTCTAGACTTAGAGTTAATTTTAAATGAACACGATTCCCTAAGGTTCGACCTCGCACTTTCACACTACTAATCTATAAATGGTTCGTGCTATTGCGAGTATAAGTAAATTTGTACACCAGAAGTTTAGCACCGCTTTTCACCCATAGACGGATGGTCAGTCTGAGTGGACTAATCAAATCTTGGAGGATATGTTACGAGCTTGCATATTAAACTTTAAGGGAAGTTGGATTCAGTATTTTCCTTTGATTGAGTTTGCCTACAACAATAGTTATTAGGCGACTACTAGAATACCGCCTTATGAAGCACTTTATGGACATAAGTGTCAGCCACCCTTATATTGGGACAACGTCAGTGAGACATATGTTAGGGCTGGAACTAATTTAGGATACTCGAGACAAGGTGCTTATCCTTAGAGAGAGGATGAGTGTAGCCCAGAGTCGGCAGAAGAGCTATGCCGATAATCGGTGGCTACCGTTGGAGTTTGAAGTAGGGGATCATGTATTCCTCAAGATATCGCCCATGAGGGGAGTGATGTGGTTTGGGAAGAAGGGAAAGCTAAGTCCCCAATTTATCGGGCCATTTTAGATCACCCAGAGAGTGGGGAGCAGGACATGTGGAGTTGTTCTCCGTATTTGTTTGAGGATTGATTGTCTACGACTCTTTTTTTTAAAGTGAGTACTTGGATAGTATACCTATTTCTGTTTGAATAATGGAATAGTCGACTAAGAAATAGTTTGTTTTTCTCTACAAGATCATGGCACCTATACTAGTCTACCCAGATTGCATGTGGAACTACTCATTCTGTGAGCTGATAGATTTAGGAGTTGAGATTGATGACAACTTGTATAGTGTGGGCAATATTGCGTACGATGTGCTAGATGACTTGCAAGGTATTTTTCTATAGTTATTTGAGGACGAAGTAGTGCCAGTCAACCGATGGGAGGAGATAGCCCAGGAACCTATTAAGATGATGTTGATGATGCAGCAGACGAATAATAAGGCCCCAATTAATAAGCCCCCAATTAATGAATCCTAATCAAATGAGAAAACTAAATAAATAAATAAATTATAGAAGATGGAAAGTTTCCAAAAAAATTATTTAAGGGGTAATTACCTTTTACCCTATGAACTATAGTGCCTTGGCACTTTCCCCCCATGAACTACCAACTATAACACTTGACACCATCAAACTACCATCTTATGACACTTTCCCTCTTTCCGTCAGTTAAAGGAGTTAAAATTAACGGTCAACGGTCATGTGACTTGCATATGCCATTTTAAATTTTTTTTCCTTCCATTTTTGCTCTCACTTCAAATTAATAAAATAACGCTTGGTCGTAGCAAAAATAAGTACTCGCCAATTACACGAATCGTTTGCAATAAAGTGGTTGTGCAAGTGTGAGTATCGAACCCACACTAATCCTATCTTAACCTAGTCCCAACATCAAACATGTGGCGTGTAGAAAATAAAACCTAATTAAAATGCAATAAAATAAATAAATAAAAATCCTAAGGTCTAGATTCCACTTCACCACAATTAAAAACACAATTAATTAAACATCCATCTATCGATTAAAAGCGATGCATGTTCTAGTGTCACATTAGTTCATGCATCCTTATGCCCTATGCATGTCCTATCATGTCTATTGAAATAATCAAAACGTCCGCCCATCTGACAAAAGACAAAATATAAACGGTTTAGGTCCAAAGGATCCAAAGTGAAAGTGATTTAACACTAACTACAATGGATAAATGAACGTAACCCGAACGATAAAATGTATCCATCGGACTAAACGCAAAGACTAAATAACTACGGCACAATGGATAAATAACTTTGTCACGAAATTAAACCGAAACGAACACACATGGCAAATAATAAACGGATTAACGTAAAACTAACTATGAAAGCATTTTAAATAATTTCATGGTGAGGCTTCATCTTCAACCTTAGTTAAAGATTAGCCTCTCATGCTAAAGGGAGACACAATTAACAAGAAAAATAAAAGCATTAATTAAAAATGACAATTTATGAGGTCTTTACAGTGAAAAACAGAGGGTTTGAGGCCCTAGAGGCGCCTCCCAAACGTAAATTGAAATGAAAACAATGAGGTCCTATTTATAGACAAAACTAATGTGCTGCCAGGTCACTTGTGTGTGCTCGATCGCAGGTGGTACGATTAATCGCAGTCCCGAATGCATTCGATCGTTGGCGTTGCATTCGATCTTAGGTCCGTCTACAGTCGATCGTGTGCTGTGCGTTCGACCGCACTGCTTTCAATCGCAAAGTGTGCGATCGATCGCAAATAACTGCCTTAGAATTCTCATGGCGCAAGTGTTGAAGTGATGGAGCATAGGGCCGGCTAGGGCAACGCGAGCTTCACAGGCTGATATGGCATGCGCTCGATCGCACCAAGTGCGCTCAATCGCATTGGTAGGGGCCAAGATTCCAACTTTGCTTAATTTCTCCTATTTGAGCCACAATTTGCACCAAGGACCTACAACACACTAAAACACTAAAATAACACAAAACATCAAATATTAACACAGCTAAGAGCCTAACAAACTTAAGTTAAGGGGGGTCCAATATACAATATTTGACATTGATCAACGCTTATACCCTCCTAAACCCTAATCCAACACATGAAAAGTGAGGGAAAAAGTGGAAGAAAAAAAATTTTAAATGGCACATGCAAGTCATATGACCGTTGACCATTAATTTTAACCCCTTTGACTGACTAAACATTATATCTACTAAGGAATAAGTTAGGCTTTAGAATATTACCTCCGTGAAGTGAAAACATCCAAAAATCACCTCTCCTTCTCCAAGAACTCACAATGACACTCACACATGGTGATTTAGAGAGCCTGGGGCAAAAATGGACACAAGGGATGCGTGGGGGATGGGGTATTTATAGATGAGAAAAGTAGCGTAAGTTCGGTACTATAGGGGCATAAGTACGGTACTATAGGAGTGTACGTACGGTACTATTTACCCAATGGTCTGAAGGTTGCATTGTACGTTTGGGCATTATCCAGGGGTTATCCAAAAGTCAACCTACGTTCGGCGGTTCCCATGCATAAGTTCTCGTACTATTTGCAGACGTACGTATGTCCCCCTGCGTATGTCCAGTTAGAAAGTCTAAAATTTCCAAAATGCTTATTCTAGCTATTCCTAGTGACAAAAAACCCAAATTAACCTTTTAACTAAGCTACTTATGCTTAGTTAATTATTTTGGTCACTATAGCGCACCACCTCCAGCCACCTTTAGGAGGTTGGGGGTGACGCGTGGCCAACTCCCAACTAGATCAAGGGTGGCCTTAAGGCCACCCCAAGATGGCTGGAGGTGGCCACACGCCACCGCCGTAGGCCGAAAAGTGGCAGCAAGCCATCGGCCACTTTTGGGGGTGGCTCGTTGGCCACCCTCCCCTAATGGGGTGACTTCCAGTTACCCCTCAATTTTTGTTTAAAAAAATATTTTATATATTTAATATATTTATTTACTTTTAATTAAGAATGACACGTATCATCATTCTATTGGTGATGACATGATACACTAATGGAATCTGTCAAGTATTTTGACGAAATTAGATTACATGGACTAAATTGTTATTTTGGCATATTCCAATAATCTCTGAATTATTATTATTTTTTTATATCACACACATGGATTTTTAATTTAGACAACCACATTGATTGATTTTGCATATATATATATATTAATTTTAATATATTTATATTTTTGTTTTAAATTTTATTTAGTTTTTTTAATTTTGATTTTTGATTTTTTTTATTGAAATTGGTATGGATACATTAATAATATATATTTTTTAATTTGTTTAATTTTAAGGGTATTATATGTAATTTTTGTTTATGGAGTTAAGGAATTTAGGTCATTTCAAATTTTTTAATGAGTTTGACTAACAGAATGGGGGTTTTGGGAAGAAAATGGTAATCTGATAGGGTCGGAAAGTAAGGTTGGCAGTTAATGAGGAAAATCGACTACGCGTAGTAGTGGATCAGAGGAAAAGGTAATTACCCCGCATTATAGCATAACTAGGTCTCAAAATGTATCGGTCAGAGACTAGTCATCAAAATAGTATACATTCTAGGATAATTGTTCTAAAATACTAAGTCATACATTTAACTAAATAAAGATGAAAACAATCTCCAGTAACTCCCCACAAACGAACCCATCTGCATCCCACATTAACTTTAGCCAAACAAGTTCCAAGTCTTCAAAAATTATCCAGAGCAAGTTTTTCATAATCACTATTTGTTTCCCCGAGTCCATCCTTAGCAAGGCTAGCTAAACCGCATAATTATACATAATGGATGGAAAAGAATACAAGGATAAGTCTAACGACTTAGTGAGTAAAAATGCACACGATGCTTATGTCATTTGATTGATGAACTCAATTGTTGATGAACTTATGCAGCATTGTGACATGACAGTTATTCATGGATGCAATATAGATACAATATATGCTGTAATTATGGGAATTATGGGATGGTTCAAACATTATTTATCTACCCAAGATATTATCCCTTCTTAATAGGGTTAACGCGTTCCCGAGGGACCTGTAATACAATGTCGATGCCCTGACCATTGTATGCTACCATTCATAACATTAGCAGCCCGATCGAGTCTGATTTCGAGTAGCCCATGCTACTAATGATGTACGTCCTCTAATGACCCACCAATCATGGGTAAGCCGGTCATGAAATAACAATTGGATCCAAGGCCCATATAACATGCCCACACTTTTGACCATAGAGTTAACATGTATAATAAGCTCATGGTTGTTATCTCGCACATACCGATATATCATATCATATGATGCAATTAGTTTGATCTATCTTTTACATGCACGCTCTTACAAATCTCATCATAATATCTTGTTTAAGCAACATCTTTTCACAAAAGCAGAGTTCATAGTATATCAAAATGTGTTTCATAAGAGTTGTAAAAATGCATATTTGGTACGCAAAATAATCGTGCAATGCAGAAAAAATAACAGCAAGTATCATGTTAGTTTGTACTCACCAAAGTCGTATTTTTCCTCCAAAAACTACTCTGATTGGCCCACACTTCTCAAATTTATGAAAATGCCTATTATTAGTTCTACATTCAAGCTAAAATGAACCATAGCCCTAAAACTTCAAAAACAGAGTTTCTGCCTGGCCAGCAAACATTCAGTCAAACTGGGTGAACATTCAGGCTCGAGGCCGAATGTTTAGCCAGAACATTCTCTCACAGGCAAAAATCTCATCTTCGACCCAAATGACTTCTAAACAATTCCAAACAAGTTCTAAGGTTACAAAAAAGGTTTCTAACATACTCTAGCTCAAAACAACATGATCACGATGCAAAATAACATACGCTAAAGAATAACAAAACACTAAATCATGCTAGAATCGAGATTAAAACCTAAAATGACAGTATACCTTAAAACTACAACCAAGCTCATGGAATACCGTCTAAATAAGAATATTAAACAAGTAACACAAGAGTTAGGACAAGAATGTTACTGTTAGGGATTATGCCCCGAATCTTAGCGATCTTATACGCAAAATGAAACCACGTTTTTATTTTGTACATATATATATCCCATAGTAAAAATAAAAATGTGCTCACATATAGTTTTGGGGGGACATATATACTGGCCCGATGGGTTAATACGTCACATTGTTACCTAAACCCTAGCAACGTACGATAACAATTACTACTAGCTATTGCACATAGTGTTTTTAACAATTAATATATATTAACTTCGCTAGCTAGTTTAATTATTTTACAATTGTACAAATTAAATTAACTTAGTTAGGGCAAAATATTTCATTAAATTTTGTTCTACAACTTATGTATGGGCTGCATGGATGCATTAAATGCATGCAGGGTTATATATATGAAATATTGTTACGTAACTTATGCATGGGCTGCATGCATGCAATAAATGCAAGGTCTTGTAGGTTGCATCCAGTCTTTTAAATATTTGTCGGTTATAAAAACCAGGCTGCATCCAATCTTTTAAATATTTATTGATTATAAAAACCCTTATATCTTTTATTATCGGAAAGAGATATGATACAACCACAACTTAAACTCAACTTTGGTCTAACTTTTGAACCAATTTTTTTTTTTTTTCTCTCTAGTTTATGGCTCTCTCTGTGGGCAGTTTATTTTATAAAAAAAAACTTAAGAGAAAAGTGGGGTTTAAGTTATGTCTTTATAATATTGCCTATCGGAAAATGTTAGGTATATATTATTAATTTAGTATTTTTATGGTGTTTTTCTAGTCTTAGGTATATATTATTTTCTAAAAATTAAATGAAAAAAGTAAGAGTTTTTTATTTTTATTTTATAAAATAATATCCACCTATAATTAAAAACTTCAAAGACCACACAGTCTTATCAGAATCCACAATTTTAAAAGGATCTTAACAACAATTGCAACAAAAACTAAAAATCAAATGAAAACAATGGTAAAAAATCTTACCACTTCAAATTCTCTCTCTATTTATATAAATATATATATATTTGGACAAAGGAAAAGTCAAAGGAAATTCTCCCTATTTATTTTTCATGCAATGATCGGAGTCATTGATATTCACTTACTACTCTTGCGCGTAATGACACGTGGAGATACCATTATTGTTCGAATGACGTCACTCAAAATTTAGTATCAACCATCAATTTCTTTTACCACGAGTGCTACATATTTGGTCAATAAAAAGATTATGACCTTCATTTTCCCTCGTAATAGAATGACATAAACAATAAATATGCATTTTGAGCATGAAACAGAATCGGTTCCCAGTTTTGGCCAATTTCCAAGAAACAGGACCGGATTGACCCTAAGTTTAAATATATTTAAAATAAATATTTAATATTTAATGCTTTATTAAAATATTAAAATTTTAATATTTTTTATTAAAAATGTCACTATGGTAACGTGTCAAATTGACACGTCACCAAATGGTGATGTGGCAGAGTTGCCACGTCACCAAATGGTAACGTGTCATGTTTGACACGTTACTAATTATTTTAGTAACATGTTGATTTTTGCGATGTCACCACGTCACCAAATGGTGACATGGCAAATTTCAATGAACAGTACCCACGTTAGTAATCATCAGTTTTTTTGTAGTGCTAATTGCCCTTTTACTAGAATCCAAGTCCAAGAATATCGTACCTTAACATACTTCTAATGGGCAATGAAACAAATTAGGAATCTTATCATCAACACATCAACAAAGCGTAGCAAACATCATGCATTAACAAAACTCTTAGTTAATGTTACACTTTTAGGTTCAAAACCCCAAATTAAGTGCAAGTACGAAACAAAATACAACTGGTTGATGTATGAGCAAACATCCAGTAACCCAGCCCTTAACTACAAAATAAGGCGAACCCATATGCCTTAACAACTCTGGTGGTTACACTTAACCCTTGTCCTATCATCATTCCTTCCAGGTGGATCAATACCATTCCTTTTGGCTCGGTTGCAGTTATGAATGAAGTGACCCACCTTGCCACATCTGTAGCACAAATTCTTCCTCTGTTTGCATTTCCTAAAATGTAGCTTGCCACACCTATGGCACCAACGACTCTGTTTCTTGCTGGAACGCAACTCTCGGGGTGTCCTCCTCCTTAAGCTCCTCGAGTATTCCCGATAGAACTCTTCCTTGAATTGAATCCACGTAATGGCCTCCTAATTCCATCACCAGCGAGTTCCTCTTAGCGTACCACCATTTCCTTGCTTCTCTAGAGAACTTGTAAGCTGCATATTTGACTCTTTGCTCCTTAGTGTAGTTCATAACTCGTAGCAGCTCCTTCAAGTTTGTAAGCCGCTCCCTCGCTTTTCCAAAGTTCAGGTTCCCCTTAAACATAGGGAAATGATGCCCATAGAAATCCTTGAAAGAGCAACCCTTCTTTCCACTTGGAGCCCCTTCTCCTCCTACATTGACCAATGCCTCCACAAGACGACTTGCCACAGTTTTCAATGCTTGGGTGGCATCCATAACACTCCTCGTCTTTTCATCGAGTTGGGATGGTCTCCTACCATCGGTGCTCCTAGTGACGTCGTGTCTTGATCATGTTGACATCTCTGCAGTCACAACGACCATTAGCCCTTACTTCAAAGCGCTACACCGAGTCTCGCTCAAGACGTCAAACCTAGTTGCGAACCTATATGTACTAAGCGCCTAAACTACTACCACCTTATTCAAAGTCCAAATGTAAATCTAAGCTTAAGACCTTATATAACTATCTTAGTGCTGATCAATCCTAATCTTCAAGGTTGCATCATCAAAGCAGTCCTAGTCTTGACTTCAATACCTT
This sequence comes from Carpinus fangiana, assembly GCA_006937295.1. NCBI lineage: Eukaryota > Viridiplantae > Streptophyta > Magnoliopsida > Fagales > Betulaceae > Carpinus > Carpinus fangiana. The sequence continues at coordinate 23,824,618 of CM017327.1, forward strand.
ATAAAATCCCTAAAAACCTCAAGTCCAACATCCTCAAGATCATAAGTATCAAAATTTTGTACCCCTTGTATACATATAATTAATTTTATGATTTGTGCTAAGTGCTTAAATATTCATATTTAAACCCCTTAATTTATATTTATTAATCTCTTAGTTTATTTAGTTTGTGCTATTTTACTTTCTTTTTGTATTTTCCGTATTTTATAGGTTTTTGGAAGAAAATGAAGCATTTTTGGAAGTATCGGACTTAAAGAGCAAATTTGGGAAAAAGCTAGAGATTCTGTTACTGCGATCGAGCGCACCAAACCTGAGATCAGGCGCCCAAGCCAAGGAATGAGCGCATCTGTGCTCACGCACGCAAGAAGAAGGATCGAGCCCACAACACCTGCGATCAAGCGCATTCGTGCGCCAGTGAACAGTATGGCGGCTGGTCCTATTTTGGAAATAGGCTTAGGGTTTGTTCTACAATTTCTAGGGTTTCTAGGTGCTTCTAGGGTTTCTTTAAACTCTATAAATAAGCCTGTAAACAAGGAATTATACACGTGATTTTGGAGAAGAATTAATGGCTCTTCAATGAAGCGTTTTTCGGGTTTATTATTTTCCTTTCTATTTTATTTTATGAAGATGTTTAACGTCAAACTCATGTATAACTAAACTCCTTAGTATGTCTAGATTGAAACCCTAATCATGTTTATTTAATATTTCAATATTGGCGCCTTTGTGATAATCATATTGTGTTGCTTAACTTGATTAATTCTTGCTTAATTGAATTCCTTATATGTATGTGATTAGCCATTATATGCATGTGGTATGGATTAGTTAATTAAATCAATTTGGATGACCAAGTCCTGGGTTTAATAAAAGTAACAAAAGAAATCCACACCAGGTTATTTGGTTAATCAACATGGGGAACCGGGGGTAGACACCCATGCCCTAGGCCTAATGTATTTGTCGATTTCCATAGTATGCTTTCTTAAAGAACAACTTAATAAACACCCATGCTAAATCCTTTAAGAAAGAAAAGAATTAGAGTAGACACCCATGCCTAATTCGTTGCTTAGGGAAATCAATAGCTTAAGGAGTAGACACCCATACAACACTAGCATATTGATTTATTAATTGAGTGTGATTAGTGATGGATATCACAGCCTTACCTTTTATCATTATCAAATCAAACTCAAATTTTTCTCTTGTTTTACATTGCGAAATTAATTCTAATCAAAATTTACCAATCCTCGTGCAAATGATCTCACACTTGCACACTATACTACTATTTTGATCTTGTGCACTTACAAGTAAAACATATCAAATATTATCTATTAATTTAGGTAGTATTTGTCACAACAAGTTTTTGGCACCATTGCTGGGGATTGTGTTAAATTCTGTTTAGAATTATTTTCGTTTAGTTTTGTTATTTTCATTTTAATTTCAATTCTGTTTTTTTATGTTTTTATTAGGGGTGTAAAGGCGGTTACGGTTAGCGGTTATTGGCAAAAATCACTAACCGTAACCGCCTTAGCAGTTATTAAATTTCACTAACCGCATCCGCTAGGCGGTTAGCGGATAGTGGTTAGCGGTTAGTCGACGGTTAGCAGTTAGTAAAACAGTTAACTGCCCGCTATAACCGCTTTTTTAAAATTGAGCTTTTTGAGCGTTTTTGGGATTTTTTTAAGCACTATAGCATTTTTCACTCTCTTTTTTTTTTTTTTTTTTNAAGAAAAAAAAAAAAAAAACAACAACAACATATAAAAACAAAGTTCAACACAACATATAAAAAAAATATAAAAAAATGTTCAAATAAAACATTAAATGATACAAATAAAACATTAAAACTGCGAGATAGAGAGAGTCAGAAAGAAAGAGGTGACGAGAGAGGGACGGTCCAGAGGTAGAGTCTGTAGAGAGGGACGGTCGACGAAGTGAGTGAGATAGGGAAGGAGAAGAGAATAAGATGAAAATCCCTACCCTAACCTTTAATGCGTTTTTCTCTCAAAATTGACGTCGTTTTGATGTAAAATTCATTCTTATTATTATTAATATAAAATAGACAATATATATGGAAAAACTAAATAAATAAATGTTAGAAGATATAAATATATACAGTTTCAAAAATATTTTATTTAATTACAAACTTATGTCTTTGGTATTATATAATCATATGATCTCATTAAATTAGATCATATGATTAATGATTTAAATTATTATCATATTTACTTATAGTCTTTTTTCTTTTTTTTAATTGAACTTATTATCTAATGATAATACTCAAACTCCTAAGTCCTAAATTCCTAATGATTTAATGGTCATACACTTATACTTAAATTATATAATCATATTATCTCACAAATCATAATTCATATTAATATAATAAAATTATCTTAGATCTAAAAATCTAAGATAATGTGATATATGTTTTCTAAGTATAAAGTATCTAATAATGCTTTGATTCAATTGTGGTTATAAGTAATACATTATTTAATTTAATTGTAAGTATCATACTATCATTATACATGAATAATATGAATCATATGATTAACTTATAAACTTACGACTTATGAATTATGTCATATTATATATATAATTTGTTATTATATAATCAAATGATTTAATGATCAATTGATCATATGATATAATCATATAAATTATAGTAATAATATATTAATACTCAATTTGTGATTTAATTATTGAAAACAAAAATGTGATTGAATCATTAATGATCAATTGATTAAGTTATATCTATAAATATTATTATAATTATAATTATCAAAATATATTATATAAAAAGCAGTTAGCGGTTACGGTTATTAAACCCAATAACCGCTAAACACTAGGCAGTTATAACGGTTAGCGGTTAAGACGGTTAGCGGTTAAACGGTTAGCGGTTAAGCGGTTAAACGGTTAGCGGTTATTACGGTTAACGATTAGCGGGCGGTTATTTAACCGCCCGCCTTTACACCCCTAGTTTTTAGTTTTATTTTTATAAAAAATCTAAAATTTTTAGTTTTCTGTTTTTCTATTTGGTTCCAGTTTTGCAGCATTGTAGTTTCTGTTACTGCGATCGAGCATAGGCCTAGAGTGATCGAGTGCACATCTTGGGACGATCAAGCATAGTTCTAGAAACCATCCAAACAACAATACAGAGGCTACTGTACTACAAAACCTCATCTACTTCATGCAAGGGCTTAGATCCAAAAATTCAACCATCCTTCCGATCGATACAGAGATTGAGCGGTCCATTCAACAAAAGCCTAGAGACAACTTTGAGGAGGAAGAAGAAGAATTCAAGGTAGAGGAACCGATGGCAGAACAACTTGTCAACCAACCGCCACCAGCACGAAGACACATGAAACAATCTTTCATCCCGCAAAACCTCTGATGTGGTATTTTTGTGACCAAAAATATCAATTATAAAAATAACCACTCGCAATAGGACGAATCTTTATAGGATATGGCTATAAAGAGGGTGTCGAACCTCAAGAACTGCAGGGGTTTTGTTATCAAATTTATGAAAATTAAATATAACTTAATGTAAAGAAGAATGTTTTGATCTTGTTTTCTAAAAGTAAATGCATAAAATAAAAGACATAAAGATAAAAAGTGATGAAACATAAAATAAGGGGCTGATTTCACCACTAACTGCATAACAATGGGCAATCATAAATTAATAAAGAAATTCATATTATGCATGATATAGGGCTCGTGTCACTCGAGTTGTCCAGAAAATACCATCATTAAGGAATTAGTATAATCCATCTTCGATTGACACGAACCGTCCACTTAACTACTAAGATACGATACAACTCGTCTTCCCTATGTATGGATTATCTAATTCATTAATAGGCTACACACAATCAATGAATAGGCATAACCCATCTTCGGTTGGCACGAACTATCTAAATTACACTAAACTAGGGTGTAGTACAATCCATCTTACCTAGGCATAGCTTATCAAATCCTATTGATCATGTATCAGTTAAAACCGTTGTATAACAATCATTCACAGTCACAAAAAATATGAATGATTGAGTTCAATCAATATAAAAGACTTTCTAAGACAAGATAAGAAATTTATAATGATAGAATATAAGCATTAAGATCAATTTTCACAGTTATACAACCATCATGCATATAGAAAAACCCAATTAAAATATAATTAAACCATTGTTACTTGGAAAGGGCTACATCAACGCCCTATTACAGAATTTAGCTACTCATCGGGGTGCTGAGATGGCCTCTGGGCATGATCTTCTCCTCTTCAACTTGTCAGGCCTCCAAGGAGATAATTTATGTCTAAAATTGAATACACTTTCTCTTAAAGCTTAAGGGTCTATTTATAGGGATCAAATAAGTCCTAGAAGCCCTATGAAACCTAAAAAATTTGGACTTCAATCTCCTAGTCAAATTAGGAAGCAATCCAAGTAAAAATTAGAATAGGATTTGTCCAATTTGCATTCTTCTCTTCCCGGACGATTTTGGCATAGCAGGAGTACGATTTAGGAGTATTTCAACATAATTTTTAGAACTTTGAGTTAGCTTTCCAATGCCACTAGAATCGCCTTAATCCGATATTTGAGCTGAAAGTTATAGCCAAAATACTGAGACATGTGCAGAATCTGAAATTTTATCCAATCCGATTTTGACTCCAATTGGAGAAATTCCGATTTTATCATTTCCTTGATTTGATTAAACTTAACCACATCATAAATGTCCTCTATTATGATTGGTTAAGGTTAATCATATCTTCTAGGTCTTCTCAAATTGCGCTTTAATCCTAAAATCAATGGTTTTTCTTGTATCTTTATTAAGTACCTGAAAACACAAAAACAACACAAAATCAAACAAATAACAATGTTAAGGAATTAACATATGCAAGATAAGTGGCTTGAATGTGCAACATTCGGCGCTTATCACACCTTAACCAGCCATCATCCATCGCCTATCAACTGGAGGCAGAAGGCAATTACTACATATCCCTACAAAATACTCAATGCTTTGACTCACTTCAGGGGCACAGCTACTGAGGTTCCACACTTGAACCTTAGGGAATTCTTTTATCTCTGCAAGCATCAGCACATCTAGGGCCTAGATCTAGAGGGAATCAGGTTAGTCCTTTTTCCTTGAAAGATAATGCTAAGTTGTGGTACAATTCATTGCCTGCAATTTCTATCCATATGTGGGAAGAGTTGTCTAGTAGGTTCCTAAAAAAGTTTTTCCCTGCTTAAAAGACAAGGCAGTTGAGAAGGGAGATTCAATCTTTTCAACAAAGAGATGGAGACCTCTTTTTCGAAGTGTGGGGATACTTCAATGAGCTGCTTCTCAAGTGTCCATATCACAACCTACCTCAAGATGAGTAGGTACAAGCTTTTTATGAAAGTTTAAATGACATTAACAAGGGTATTGTTGATTCAGCTTGTGAAGGTGTGCTAATGGAAAAGAGCAGTGAACAAACCATAGAGCTTTTTGAGACATTAAGTGAGCACTCCCAACAATTCTCATCCAGAGGGAGGCAATGAGTAAAGAGCAAAGGCATGTATGAAGTAAACACAAATAGTGAAGTGCAAAATCAAATGGATGTCCTGCAGAAGACATTAAATATGCTTGTAAACACTATGACTACTCAAAACATCTCTCTCATTTAGCAAGCTGCCCAGCTCAGGAGCAAGCAAACTATATGGGATAGAACAAATATCCTCCCAATAACAATCCATACTCCAACACCTACAATCTAGGGTGGTGAAACCACCCCAACTTCTCATGGAATAACAATTAGAATGCTCTGAATCCTCAAGGGCAACAGAGGAACTCCCATCAAGCAGCCCAACCAGTTCAGGAGTCAAAGAAGAGTGACCTAGAGAGTATTGTAATGCAATTGGCAACTTCACAACAACAAATGATGACTTCACAAGATCAGTTTATGGCGGAGGAAAGACAATTCTGGACGGATCAAAGACAAGTCAATGCAAAAAACAGCCAAGCTATTCAAAAATTGGAAGCACAAATGGGGCAAATAGCCAAGGAGCTAAGTGAAAGAAAGAAAGGTGAATTTTTAGCCCAAACAATACCCAATCCAAGAGGTCATCAACAACTAAAAGCGGTGACAACTCTCAGAAATGGTAAGATCATAGAAGCTGATGAGCCAACACAAGTATCTCTAGATGAAGCATCTACATCCAAGGTACGTGAAATGGAGAAGGTGAATGCATCACCCTTCCCTCAGAGGTTAGTAAAGCCAAACAAAGAAAAGAAATTGCTTGACATTTTTGAAACTTTGAGAAAAGTAAAGATTAGCATTCCTTTATTAGATGCAATTCAACAAATTCCTACATATGCCAAATTTTTTAAAGATTGTTACACTCATAAAAGGAAGTTCCAGGAGCATAAAACAGTGGCTTTAACTGAAGAAGTAAGTACAGTGTTGTTAAGAAAACTACCCCTAAAGCTAAAAGATCCAGGTAGATTTACCATTCCTTGTAGGGTAGGTGATCAACTTTTTGAGTGTGCATTACTGGATCTAGGAGTTGGTGTCAATTTGTTGAATTGCCATAGCATCTAACATATGCTTATCTGGGAGAGAATCAAATACTACCTGTGATAGTTGCTGCCAATCTAAATTTTGGGGAAGAAGAGAAGCTATTAAGAGTTCTTAGAGAGCATAAACTTGCTATAGGATGGACCATTGCTGACATCAAGGGGATAAGTCCAGCCAAGTGCATTCATCAAATCTACCTTGAAGACGAAGCAAAGTCGACCAAGGATGAACAAAAAAGACTCAACCCACATATGAAGGAGGTAGTCAAGGAGGAGGTATTGAAACTGTTGGATGTTGGCATTATCTACCGCATCTCAGATAGTAAATGGGTAAGTCCAGTTCAAGTCGTTCCAAAGAAGAATGGGATCACAGTGGTGAAGAATGAAGATGAGGAGCTAATACCTACAAGAATAACCACTGGTTGGAGGGTATGCATCGACTACCCAAGGCTAAACAAGGTGACCAGAAAAGATCATTTTCCCCTACCCTTCATTGATCAGATGCTAGAATGGTTAGATGGCCATAAATACTATTGCTTCTTGGATGGGAACAGTGGTTACAACCAAATTGCAATAGCACTAGAGGACCAAGACAAGACCACCTTCACATGTCCTTTTGGCTCATTTGACTACAAAAGGATGCCATTTGGATTATGCAATGCACCAGCCACCTTTCAAAGATGCATGATGAGCATTTTCTCTGACATGGTGGGGAAATTCATTGAGGTTTTTATGGATGATTTTAGTGTTTTCAGTTCTAATTTTGATGAATGCCTTAATCATCTGAAAAGTGTCCTCAAGAGATGTGAAGAATGCAACTGAGTGCTAAACTAGGAAAAGTGTCACTCCATGGTACAACAAGGCCTTGTATTGGGTCATTCCATTTCCAGCAAGGGTATTGAGGTGGACAAGGCCAAGATTGACATCATTTCAAAACTTCGCCCTTCTATGATGGCCAAAGGTGTCAAAAGTTTCCTTGGGCATGTTGGATTCTACAGAAGATTTATCAAGAATTTTTCCAAGATCTCTAGACCCCTCTGTGCATTGCTAGCTAAGGATACCAAGTTTGAATGGACTGACAAATGTATGGAAGCTTTTAACACATTGAAGAAATTGCTCACATATGCACCAATAATGATGGCACCTGATTGTAGCCTTCCATTTGAATTGATGTGTGATGCTAGTGACTTCACCTTGGGAGCTGTCTTGGGCTAGAGAATCAATAAGGTACCTCATGCTATTTATTATGCTTCTAGAACTTTAAATGATGCTCAGCTAAATTATTCTACTACTGAGAAAGAATTGTTAGCTGTCATTTTTGCTTTGGAGAAGTTCAGATCATACCTGATTGGCTCTAAGGTTATTGTATTCACTGAGCATGTTGCTTTGAGATATTTGTTTGCTAAGAAAGATGCAAAGCCTAGATTGATCAGATGGGTACTCTTACTGCAAGAGTTCGACCTGGAGATTAGAGACAAGAAGGACAGTGAGAATGTGGTGGTAGATCACCTATCCAGGCTACTTCAAGAAGAAGAAGAGGAGCTTCCTTTGAATGAAAATTACCAGAAGAACAGTTGTTTGCAGTAAAGGTCCAACTTCCATGGTAGGTAGATATTGTTAATTATATAACTGCTAAGGTTTTTCCTCTAGGTATGTTTGATAAAAGCCAAATATTACATATTTGGACCCCTTAATTTATATTAGTTAATCCTTTAGCTGTGTCGTTATCTAATGTTTTGTATTAGATTTGTGTTTTAGTATTTTGTAAGTTGCTGAAGAGAAACTGCATCTTAAAAAGGAAAAATTGAAAAGTCTTGGAATAAAGCATACTTTGAGAAGACCTAGAAGATATGGTTAAGTTTAACCAAATCAAGAAAAGGATAAATTTGGAATTTTCCTAATTGGAGATAATTTCGGATTGGATTCAAATTCAGATTCTGCACATGTCTCAGTATTGTGACTATAACATTTTACTCAAATATCTGATTAAGGTGATTCAAACGGCAGTGGAAAGCTAACTCAAAATTATACAATATATTGTGAAATAGTATTCTCCTAATTCGGACTTTTACTATGACAAAATTGTCCTATAATATGAGAACTCAAATCTGGACGAATATTGTCCCGATTTCAGACTTCTATTTGGACTGGGAGACTAACCTCCAAATTATCTAGGTTTACTAGGGCTTTTAGGACTTCTCTATGCCTATAAATAGACCTCTTTGCATTCAAGAAAGATAGTAAAGCCTGGAAACAAAAATTCACAGCTTTTCTCTTTAGTTTAGTTTTTTGTTAGGTTTAGGTTTAGGTTTCAGTTTTCATAGTCATGTGGAGCTAAATCCCCAACTAAGGTTAGGAATGAAGCTTCACTGTTGAAGAACGGCATTGCTGTTATGTAAGTTTTTATTGATCTGATTTTATTGAGTTTATTATTTCAATTGTTTTACTCCTAATCAATTATGTGGAGCGATTCTTGGATATCTCTTGTGATTCAAGGATACATGTGATGATTTGAGATAATTTTATATGATTGATTGCTTGGTTTTTAACTCATAAAAAATGGATATCCTTTTTTATTTGTTCTATGGATACATCTAGTGTTTCAATTGAATTTGGATAACTTTTGTGATTTGATCAATTAATGGATACATGAGATGGTTTTGATTGATTCTTTGAAGTGTAGTAAAACATATTTAAAATTTTAATTGTGAGAACTTTGGATTGATATTGATAAGCATAGAGTACGTTGTTATGATGCGGTGAGTGTGAATTTCCAAACCTTAGTACCTTTATGTATTGAGTTATTTATTTTATGTTTAGTCTTTTAATTTTAAAAACCCAATTCAAAACCCCTTTTGGAACTAGATTAGGATTAAATTAGCTAAGATATAAATATGTTCTTAAAAAATACAATTCTCCGTGGGTTCGACCTCACACTTGCAATCCATTACACTATAAATGATTTGTGCACTTGGGAGTTAGAAATTTGCACAACAAGGTTTTGGCGCCATTGCCTGGGAATTGTTTGTTTTTTAAAACCAATTTATGTCTAAATTGATTTTATCTTTCTACTAGTTATAAGTAGGATTTTATTTTTCTACAATTTATTTTTATTTTATCCCTATTTCTATTAAATTAAAAAAAAAAATTCTTTTGTTTTTTTTGTTTTGTTGGCTTGTTTTACAGTTCTGCCATAGCCCCTACTAGTGCGATCGATCACAACCCCGCTACAATCGAGCGCACTCACAGCCAAGACAGCAAGTCAAGCACACCTGCGCTCGTCAACTCGCGCATCTTCATTCGTCTACTAACTTGAGAGCGATCGAGCACACTGCAATACGCTCGAGCACACTCACAGCAAAGGCCGCAATTGCAGTAGTTCCGTAGATTTTTGCCAAAAATTTATTTTGGTCCTTTCTGTGAATTTTTAAATTTTAGTTTTATTTTCTTTTAGTTAGTTAGTTGTTTTTTTAAAAATAATTAATTAATTAATTTTAAAAAAAAAAGAAAGAGAGAGAGAGAGAGAGAGAGAGAGAGAGAGAGAGAGAGAGAGAGAGAGAGATGGTCAATGTTATGTGGGATATTTGCATGTTAAAGAGTGAGGGTGAAGTATGGATTTTTCGTTTGATAATTTTAATCAATTTTTTGTACAACATGCTTCCCCAAGTTGTAGGACACCCGTTCCTACCAACTATCCACGAAATTTTTACCCACATAAACCAGATCTACAAGCTAAGTCAATGACTTACATGACAAATTCTACCAAATCAAAGCAGCCAGATCTACCCCGACCCATTTTTCTCACACATACACATCACATAAAACATGTTCATATTACTTCAATCCTTATCGTAGTGATATAATTGTCCATCTTGGAGACGATTTTCTAATTTTTCGTATGAGCAAATGAACACCAGTTTCTCCAATCTGGGATGTGATTCAAATTCTAATTTTTACAACCTGGATTGGAGCAAACAATCTGATTTCTCATGGTCAGCTCAGGCTACCGAAAATTATGCTCATCAATTTGATGAAGTGCACCATTCAGACTATCTGCAGTTCGATCATCAAGCTCAACCACCTGCTTATCAAGTGTCACAGCCTGCACCTCAGTCTTCACTGGAAGACACACTCAAAGCATTCATGCAATCAACCAGCAAAGACATGCAAGAGCTGAAAAGGTTCAACTCCCAAGGAATAGAAGAGCTAAAGAATGTCACAATGGCCAATAGCAGAGACATACAAGAACTAAAAAGTTATACCACTCAAGCTATGTCAAGGTTTGAAGGACAAATCGGTTATCTAGTTACTGAATTAAATAGAATAGAGGAAGAAGAGTTTCAAAGTCAATTGATGATTGAAAGGCACTACATGATTGATGAGGATGATTCCGAAAATTCTTATCATGAGCATGTCCAAGTCACCACCACACTTGAGAGTGAGGAAATCGTAGATAACAATGAAGAGCAAGTTGAGCACCATGAGCAAATTGAGCACATTGAGCAAGTTGAGCACCATGAGAAAAGTGAACACCCAGTGGATCCTAATCTACCTAGTAACATGGAAGTGAGTACTAAAGCTCATGCCTGCATCACTGTCCCTCTTGAGACACATCAAGAACCCAAAGCTTCATCTCTAGAATGTCTCCAAGAACCATCCTATGTCAAGATACTCAAGGATCTATGCACACAATCTCGAAAATCTAGGATCCACTTTCCGAAGAAGATCCTTCGAAGCAAGCAATTCTACATAAGATGGCGAAATATCCTTCCAGATGGGTATGAAGTTTTGAAGAAGAAGGGGTGGAAGGGATTAGTTGGACATCAGTATGATAGGGGAAAGCGTTGTAAAGTTTTCTCCTCCAGTTTGTTTTCTACACTTCACTCCACAAATTCTTTCTTTCCTTTTCATTACATGTTTTTACTTTTGTTTTTGTTTCTAACATCAATTAATCTTTTGATGTTTTGTTTCTATAAAAAAAAATGTTGCTGTTAGTTTTGTTGATAGGTGTTTTGGTGTTTAAGTTTGGGGGACTCCCTGGCTATTTCACATCTTGACGTTTCCTTACTTCCGGTAATGTATTTCTATACTACACATTGAGGGCAATGTGTAATTTAAGTTTGGGGTATAGAAAAACACTTTGTCTATTTATTTTTGTTTTTATTTGTTTATTTTTATTTGTCTTTTTGTGCTAACAAATTTGAAAAAAAAAATAAAAATTGTGCTATGTTTTTGTCAAGTTTGAGTTAAACTATGACAGCGATTTACATTTCATTGACTTGCTTAAAGGGTTGAACACATTATTATGTCAGTAGGAGTCTGAGTCCTTTGACTTATTTTTGGGTAAAAGAGATTTCATTTGTTTTGAGAAAAAAGTTTTATGTGCACATTAGCATGTTTTCTGTGAGGTATGATATTTGAGCTTAAGCTTGTTCTTTTTAAGATTTGTTGGATGACCTATTGATAAATAACCTTGGCTTGTAAAAAATAAAAAATAAAAACATAAAAAAGGATCATTTTGACTTTTTCACTTAGTAACCAGACATTTTGCTTCATTAAGCATTGAGTGTTCACGTCAAAAGGTATGAAGTTTAAAGTTGATTGATGGTATGGCTAGCTTGGCTTCGTAGCCTTTTTTACTTGAGTTAATAAGCCCTTAGGGATGTTTACATCTAGTGCCCTAAAGCCAACTAGCTTGGGAGCCATTGGCTTAACACTCGATACCAAGATCAATTAGAAAGCTTAAGGGAGCTAAGCATTCACAATCTATATAAAAAAAATAAAATAAAATAATAATAATAAAATATATGTTTATCTTGCCTTGGTTGTTTCATCTGTTTGGGATTCTTACAAATTTTGTGGAACTTGCTTTGAGTTTAAACTGAAAGCTTCATGATTATATGCTATTTTCACTTTGCACTTTTCAGAACATATGATGTCTTGATTATCCATATATGAGTTATTTGATTTTGGATGCTCGTTGATTGTGATGATGGTGTTTGTCTTTTTAAGCTTGCTTATAAACAAGAACCATGGTTTATGTGAAACTTATTTCTTATTAACAACATAGTGCAACAATGTTTATGGGTATCATTCCTATTAAACCCTCACAAGACTTCACTCGTCCACTAGGGATGCCTAGGGATTTAAAAGGCTTGTTGCATATGCTAAATGCAAACGTCTTTCCCACGAAAGAGGGTTTATGCTATTGCTTTCATTTTATTTTTTGTTTTGTTTTACTAAGGGACTAGCAAAATGTAAGTTTGGGGGTGATTGATAAGAGTCAAATATTACATATTTGGACCCCTTAATTTACATTAGTTAATCCTTTAGCTGTGTTGTTATCTAATGTTTTGTGTTAGATTTATGTTTTAGTATTTTGTAGATTGCTGAAGAGAAACTGCATCTTAAAAGGTGAAAATTGCGAAGTCTTGGAATAAAGCATACTTTGAGAAGACCTATAAGATATGGTAAGTTTAACTAAATCAAGAAAATGATAAATTCATAATTTCCCTAATTGGAGATAATTTCGAATTGGATTCAAATTCAGATTCTGCACATGTGTCAGTATTTTTTTTTTTTGTTGACATGTCCGCACAAGAGGGGGGAGGGGGGATTCGAACTAGTGACCTCCGCTTCATTAGGCGTGGTCCCAGCCGATTGAGCTACTTCTTGGGGACATGTGTCAGTATTTTGATCATAACTTTTTTTTCAAATATCGGATTAAGGTGAATCAAATGGCAAAGGAAAGTTAACTCAAAATTATACAATTTATTGTGAAATATTATTTTCCAAATTCGGAGTTTTACTATGCTAAAATCATGCCACAATATGAGAACGCATATCTGGACGAATCTTGTCTTGATTTCAAACTTCTATTTGGACTGGGAGACTAACCTCCGAATTATCTAGGTTTAATAGGGCTTCTAGGACTTCTCTAAGCCTATAAATAGATCTCTTTGCAATCAAGAAAGATAGCGAAGCCTGGAGACAGTTTTTCTCTTTAGTTTAGTTTTTTGTTAGGTTTAGGTTTAGGTTTCAGTTTTCATAGTCATGTGGAGCTAAATCCCCAACTGACAAAGTCTCACCGTTGAAGAACAACAACATTGCTGTTATGTAATTTTTTATTGATCTGATTTTATTGAGTTTATTATTTCAATTGTTTTACACCTAATCAATTATGTGGAGTGATTCTTGGATATCTATTGTGATTCAAGGATACATGTGATGATTTGAGATAATTTCATATGATTGATTACTTGGTTTTTAACTCATAAAAATTGGATATCTTTTGTGATTTGTTCTACAGATACATCTGGTGTTTCAATTGAATTTGGATTCCCTTTGTGATTTGATCAATGAATGGATACATAGGATGATTTTGATTAATTCTTTGAAGCGTAGGTAAAACATATCTAAGATTTTAATTGTGAGAACTTCAGATTGATATTGATGAGCATAGAGTATGTTGTTATGATGAGGTGAGTATGAATTCCCAAACCTTAGTACCTTTGTCTATTGAGTTATTTATTTTATGTTTAGTCTTTTAATTTAAAAAACCCAATTCAAAACCCCTTTTTGGAACTAGATTAGGATTAAATTAGCTTAGATATAAATCTGTTCTTAAAAAATATAATTCACTGTGGGTTCGACCTTGCACTTGCAATCCATTACACTATAAACGATTTGTGCATTTGCGAGTTGAATAAATTTGCACAAGTTTTTGATTTAGACATAAATTGTTTTAAAAAATAAACAATTTCCTGGCAACGGCGCGAAAAACTTGTTGTGCAAATATATTTAACTTGCAAGTGCATGAATCGTTTGTAGTGTAATGGATTGCAAGTGCGAGGTCGAACCCACAGAAAATTGTATTTTTTTAGAACAAATTTATATCTAAGCTAATTTAATCATAATCTAGTTCCAAAATGGGTTTTGAATTGGGTATTTTAAATTAAAAGACTAAACATAAAATAAATTACTCAATACATAAAGGTACTAAGGTTTGGGAATCCACACTCACCACATCATAACAACATACTCTATGCTCATCAATATCAATCCAAAGTTCTCACAATTAAAATCTTAGATATGTTTTACTACGCTTCAAAGAATTAATCAAAACCATCACATGTATCCATTCATTGATTAAATCACAAAAGAAATCTAAATTCAATTGAAACACCAGATGTATCCATTAAACAAATCACAGGGGATATCCAATTTTTATGAGTTAAAAACCAAGCAATGAATCATATGAAGTTATCTCAAATCATCACATGTATCCTTGAATCACAAGAGATATCCAAGAATCACTCCACATAATTGATTAGGTGTAAAACAATTGAAATAATAAACTCAATAAAAAATTATATAACAGCAATGCCGTTCTTCAATGGTGAGGCTTCATCCCAACTTTAGTTGGGGATTTAGCTCCACATAACTATGAAAACTGAAACATAAACCTAAACCTAACAAAAAAACTAAACTAAAGAAAAAAGCTGTGAATTTTTGCCTCCAGGCTTCGCTATCTTTCTTGAATGCAAAGAAGTCTATTTATAGGCTTAGAGAAGTCCTAGAAGCCCTAGTAGACCTAGATAATTCGGAGGCCAGTCTCCCAGTCTAAATAGAAGTTTGAAATCGGGACAAGATTCGTCTAGATTTGCGTTCTCATATTGTAGAATGATTTTTGCGTAGTAAAATTCCGAACTAGGAAAATCCTATTTAACAATAAATTTTATAATTTTGAGTTAGCTTTCCACTGCCATTTGAATCACCTCAATCTGATATTTGAGCAAAAAGTTATGGTCAAAATATTAAGACATGTGCAGAATCTGAATTTGAATCCAATTCGAGATTATCTCCAATTAGGGAAATTCCGAATTTATCATTTTCTTGATTTGATTAAACTTAACCATATCTTCTAGGTCTTCTCAAAATATGCTTTATTCCAAGACTTTGCAATTTTCACCCCTTTTAAGATGCAGTTTCTCTTCAACAACCTACAAAATACTAAAACACAAATCTAACACAAAACATTAGATAATGACACAGCTAAATGATTAACTAATATAAATTAAGGGGTCCAAATATGTAATATTTGGCTCTTATCATATGTCTTGTCAAGAATGGAAGAGGTTGATGTCTATATCAAGACATTACCATTGGAATGACCCTTATCTTTTCAAATTCAGCCTTGATCAAATCATCAGAAGGTGTGTCTTAGAGGATGAGCACTTGAGCATATTGCAGCATTGCCATCAGTTTGCCTATGGAGGACACTTTGGGGCCAAGAGAATAGCTTTTAAGGTATTACAATATGGTTTTTATTGGCCTAATTTGTTTAAATATGCCTCTTTGTTTTGCAGCTCGTGTGATAGATGCCAGAGGACAAGTAGCATCTCATCCAGAAATTAGATGCCATTGCAAAATATTCAAGTGGCAGAGCTTTTTGATGTATGGGGTATTGACTTCATAGGTCCTTTTCCTAACTCTTATGGTTATTTGTATATTCTTGTGGGTGTGGATTTTGCATCTAAATGGGTCGAGGATGTCCCCTCAAAGACTAATGATCACAAAGTGGTTGTAAAATTTTTGCAGGATAACATTTTTGCTAGGTTTGTGACTCCAAGGGCAATAATCAATGATTGAGGTAGCCATTTCAACAATTAGGCTTTTGCTTCTTTGATAAAGAAGTATGGGATCACCCATAAATTTGGCACTCCATATCATCCTCAAACCAGTGGCCAAGTGGAAATAAGCAATCGAGAGATCAAAGGTATCCTAAAGAAGACAGTGAATACCAGTACGAAGGATTGGTCTCTGTGCTTGAATGATGTACTATGGACATATAAGACTGCATACAAGACCCCAATCGGTATGTCTCCATATCGATTAGTCTTTGGGAAAGTGTGTCATCTACCGATGGAGTTAGAGCATAGAGCGTGTTGGGCCATCAAGAAGTTCAACTTTGACATGAAACAAGCGGGTGATAAGAGGAAGTTGCAATGAAATGAACTTGAAGAATTGAGGCATGATGCATATGAGAATGCCAAGCTCTACAAGGAAAGAATCAAAGCATATCATTAAAACAGCTGGTTAGAAAGGAGTTTCATGTGAGACAAAAGGTGTTGATCAACAATTCACGATTAAGACTGTTCCCTAGTAAGCTCAAGTCCAGATGGTCTGGTCCTTGAGTTGTCACTAAAGTGTTCCCTCATGGCGCGTTGGAGGTTCATAATTCAGAGAGCAATCAGTCATTCAAGGTGAACGGACATAGAGTGAAGCCATACATTGAAATAAACTCTACACCAAGAGAAGAAGATTTGGCACCACATGATTTGGCATTCTAGTCTATCCAATATGCAGTAGCACCGAGAGCACTTAAGCCACATTTGGTGAAATTCAAGTGCATCTCCCCAACACAGAAGCATCGACACTACTGTCAAACGCGTTTCAATAGTATAGGAGCTCAAGTGCATCTATTGCCACTGAATGCGGTACATGTCTTTATCCTTTTAAATTTTGCGTCCCTTTTAAATTGTGTTTTTCTTTCTTCCCCATAGTTATTTTAGTGGTTTAAGTCTATTTTTGTTGATTTGTTTAAATTTTGGTTTTGTTTCTTCAAAAAAAAAAAGTGTGGCATTATGTTTGTGCAAACGAGCGCATATCTCTCTTCGTTATGCCATTCTATTCTATTAGAGCGATTGATCGCATTGTGAAGTACGATCGATCGCACTATTGCCGTGCACCCGTAGATGCGCGAGCACATCCACACACGCACACACCTATGCACAAGTACAATCGATCGCACTTCATAGTGCGATCGAGCACATTCAAGATAGAGGGTCACATGACCTATTTTATGTTTCTTTTCCCCCTTTCCCCATCAATTTTCCCTGCGACCATGCACAATCCTTCACCACTCATAGCACTCCCCATGCACTCACAGCACTTTCACCCACTGCCAACCACCACCCACGGTCATTCGCCGGCCACCACAAACTGCTGCAGGCCACCTATTACGCAGCCACCTTCACCACATTTCCTCCATTCCCCAGTTTTCTCCTTTTTCTCCCTTTTGCAGACTTTGTCAATCACTCCCCATTTCCCCAAAGTTTTTTCTATTTTTGACAACTACAATTTGTGTATACAGATTGTATTTGTCTTTTGTTGTTGGATTTCTATTGTTTTGCAGGGGGTTGGGCAGTTTTAGAAGTGGTTCTGCACCACTTGAGTTTAGGGGTGCGCACCACCTGTTCGATAAAATTCCTGACCGACATTCAAAGATGCCAAAGTCCTTTGTTTTCACATCTCAAGCTTCAGGATCCAGAGCCCAGTCCTCCCAGCCCACATGTGAGCAGCGGGAGCTCCTTTTTGAGACAACATTTGACATAGATGGAAATTTCAAGAATTTTGAAGCAACTTCATGGGCAATTCAAGAATTTAAATGCCGTGGGTTGAAAAAACTATTCAAGCCTGTCACCTCCACCGCCTACACGAAGTTGATTGCTCAGTTTTATGAGAGCCTCTCTTGTGACTGCACTAGGTCGAGTGTCTTGTTCTTGTCCATTCAAGACAAGAATATTGAGGTGACTTCATCCGATATTGAAGCTGCTCTTAAGTGCAATGATGTACACCCCTCAAGAGATGCACAGTTGGATGAGCAGCCACCATCTTTCTACATTTCAGAAATTATTGAAGATATGTGTGTGGGGTAGTACGCGGATGGTCACAATAATGCTGGTAGCCGGTCCATGTTGCCTTCACAACTCTGGCTTGTAGACTCTATTATGTAGCGCAAGGTTTGCCCATTGGGGCACAAGACTCAATAGCATGACCAGTTCCTTCAAGCGTTGTATGCCTTTCATAAAGGCCACTGGTATTCCATCTCTTCGATCATCTGGAACCAAATTCACAAGTTTTGGGACTAGGTACATGCACGTTGAGCCAACTCTACCAATTCATGGGGGCTACCATTCCCATTTTCACTCACCCATATCTTGAGGAAAAGGGGCATCAAGGGCACCTCCGAAGATGGACCTGTCAAGGAGAACCCATATCTTGGCCAAATCTAGTGGAACCAAAGCCAGTCACACATGCCAAAAGGACTTAGGGTGCCAGCACTTGCTGCTGATAGGGTGGAGGAAGAACCTATGAAAACAGAGGAACCTGCAGCTCAGCAGGGTAGGGAGGAAGGACCCGTTGCCATGGGCCATTCAGAGTATCAATTCTTATGTGATGAGATGTCCTTCTCCCAATATGAGATAGCTGACATTAAACGGAAGGATATGGAGGATCAGTACCTAGCAAACTAGCGCTTAGGTAGGCTGGAGTTGTGCTTTGATAGGCAAGAAGAGATGTTCAAGGCCATTTTAGAACAATTGCCACCAGCTTTGGGGGCATCGTCTTCTACACCACATGGAGGGCAGCAGTGAGCGGTCGCACAGTCTGGCTGAAGATGTAAAACTTAACACTCATGGGAGGTACCCTACAGCTTATCCTTTATGTTTTCTATTGTTTTTCAATTTCTTGTTGTTGTTTATTTTTAGTTTCTTTTTGTTTTCCAATGTTACTTTAGTATTGTGTTTTTCCGGGACAAAGGTTACTTCAATTCAAGTTTAGGGGTGTGCTATGAGCCATGCCAATCCAAACAGTTCTCCATCTCCTAAGTAAGCTCTTTCCATGTTTCTGCACATTGGGGACAATGTGTACTTTAAGTTTGGGGGTATGGGTGACACATTACACACATTTTACACTTTCTCCTTATTTTTGTTATTTTTCCTTTGAAAAAAAAAAATTGCATGTCATGTTTGTTTTGAGAATTCACCTGTTTGATCTAATTTGACACAAGTAGAGTAGCACATAGTATGTGGGGTAAGACATGTGAATCTGATTGTGTATGTTTCTATGTCTTAGGTGAAACTGGATGGCTTGTTAGATGGATACTTTGGCATATTATTCTTTTTTTTAAAAAAAAAAAAAAAAAATCATTGATAAAATTTGCGTTGAGTAACTGGACCTCTTGCCTCATTAAGCAATAAGTGTTCATGTCAAAAGGTGAGAATTTTGATTTGGTTAAATTATAGCTAGTTTAGTTTCGTAACCTTTTTTACTTGAGTTAGTAAGTCCTTATGGGTGTTTTTACACCTAATACCCTAAAACCGTCTAGTTTGAGAGTCATTGGCTCAACACTTGCTACATGGGTCAATTAGAAAGCTTAAAGAAATTAAACATTGCAGAGCCTAAAAATAAAAAAATAAAATAAAAGAAAAGTATGCCATTGTTGTTCATTTCGATGAGAATTTCAGTGAACCTTGAGATATTGAGACATTGTACATTAGAATTATTTGGAAGCTTCATATTTAAGTGCTTAAATATTCATATTTAGACCCCTTAATTTATATTTATTAATCTCTTAGTTTTGTTAGTTTGTGCTATTTTACTTTCTTTTTATATTTTTCTTGTTTTATAGGTTTTTGGAAGAAAATGAAGCATTTCTAGAAGTATCTGGCTAAAAGAGCAAATTTGGGAAAAATTTGGAGATTCTGTCACTGCGATCGAGCACACCAAACCTGAGATGCGCTCGAGCGCCAAAGCCAAGGAACGAGTGCATCTGCGCTCGTGCGCACAAGAAGAAGGATAGAGCGCACAATATCTACGATCGAGCGCATTTGTGAGCCAGTGAACAGTATGGCGGCTGGTCCTATTTTGGAAATAGGCTTAGGGTTTGTTCTACGATTTCTAGGGTTTCTAGGTGCTTCTAAGGTTTCCTTAAACTCTATAAATAGGCCTATAAATAGGGAACTAGACACACATGATTTTGGAGAAGAATTAATGGCTCTTCAAGGAAGCGTTTTTCGGGTTTATTCTTTTCCTTCCTATTTTATTTTATGAAGATGTTTAACATCAAACTCATGTGTAACTAAACTCCTTAGTAGGGCTAGATTGAAGCTCTAATAATGTTTATTTAATATTTCAATATTGGCGCCTTTGTGATAATCATATTGTGTTGCTTAACTTGATTAATTCCTGCTCAATTGAATTCTTTATATGTATGTGATTGGTCATTATATGCATGTGGTATGGATTAGTTAATTAAATCAATTTAGATGACCGAGTCTTGGATTTAATAAGAGTAACAAAAAAAATCCACACTGGGTTCTTGGGTTAATCAACATGGGGAACCGGGAGTAAACACCCATGCCTTAGGCCTCATGTGTTTGTCGATTTCCATAAATTTATGCTTTCTTAAAGAATAACTTAGTAGACACCCATGCTAAATCCTTTAAGAAAAAGAAGAATTAGAGTAGACACTCATGCTTAATTCGTTGCTTAGGGAAATCAATAGCTTAAGGAGTAGACACCTATACCCTTCGGTTGGGAAACATTAAGTATTCATAATATAATTAGAACACTAGCATATTGATTTATTAATTGAGCGTGATTAGTGGTGGATATCACAGCCCTACCTTTTATCATTATCGAATGAAACTCTATTTTTTTTTCTTTTGTTTTACATTGCGAAATTAATTTTAATCAAAATTTATCAATCCTCGTGGGAATGATCTCTCACTTGCACACTATGCTACTATTTTGATCTTGTGCACTTGGAAGTAAAACGTAGCAAATATTATCTATTAATTTAGGTAGTATTTGTCACAACACTCTGGTAGATCATCTCCTAACACCTAATAGATTCCTATAGTCTAATGAGCAAAAAGCTCTGATAAATTAAGAACTAATACCTAACAGATCAATTCCTATGGTCCAAAGAGCAACTGCTCTAATACCAACTGTAACGCCCCGAGAATTAATTAACTGGTAATTAATTTCACGGTTCGTCTCCCAACCTTATTCCACTGCAAACAAGGCTCAGAGACCTCTACTCCTCGAAAACAGAGGATACTATGCAGCGGAAAGTAATTAAGTTCTTTAACGTTAATTATTACCACCAGAGCATCTAGCTAAAGATCATCAAAGGAACAGAAATTACACTATACATATCATCATTACAATGAATCTATGCTAGATCCTAATATACAAGCATACATCAAGTCCTAAGTCTACAACATAACTCAAAAGTACTAATTACCATAAGCACGCTTAAGCTTGCAATAAGTCCTCAAGCATCTTCCGAATCGAATCCTCCTACATAACCGGATGCTTCGTGGCATCCACTATTTATAATAGCATAGTTGTACATATGAAAAAAAAAAAAAAGAAATAATATAAAGGTAAGTCCAACGACTTAGTGAGTAGAAATGAACATGACGTACCCATCATTAAATGGTGAACTTGGTTGTTTATAAAGCACATGCAACATTATGAGATAACAGTTTATTATGGATGTGATATAGATATAATATAATATATGCTTATAATCATGAGTAATAGTAATAGTTCAACAGTGTGGTCTACCTGAGATATTACCCCTTCTTAGTAGGTTTGACATTGTCCCAAGGGACCTGTAGTACAATATTGGTGCCTTGGATATTGCACGGCTACCATGCATAACCCTAGCGGCACAACCGAGTCCGACCTCAGGTGGCCCACACCGCTAATGATGTCCATCCTATAGTAATCATCCATTGGGAATGGTTGCGCCTTAGTCACTAAACCATTGGATCCAAAGCCTATACACATACATTTGACCATAAAGTTCCGCATAATAAGCCCATAACCATTGACTTTTCCTTCTAAGTGAAGGGTAGGAAAAAGAATCTTGCATCTATCTTGGGAAGAGTTTGCTCTATTCTCTTAGCTCAGGCTCCTATGAAGCTTCGCTTCGCGCATGATAGTGGCATTATTGGGAAGGAAGTCGCTCGCTAGTGCACCTCACCCAAGGTTCACGTCGCTAGGTCAATTCATGCTTCGACGCACTCCTGCCTTGTGTTTTCGACAGAGTGTTATGCCATACTTCGAGAATGACACGGTTTGAAGGAACTCTAACTCATTTGGGCAAAAGCCCCTTCTTCCAATTGTGTGGAAAAATTACACTTAAAAATTTAATAGAGTAAGTTTATTAATTTAATTTTTAGTGAAAGTATATTATGGAGTTTATGTGGTAAAATAATATAAGATGTCATTTTCTTATATTATAGGTCATAGTGTAAAGTGCAATTAATGAGAGAACTAAACTACCCATTTTGAGCCCAAGCATAAATGTTAAGTTTTTGGCCCTTCTCTCTCAAATTTATTTAAGCTAGAGGGGCATTTCTGTAATTTCCGCTTCACACCATTATCCACTCCCTTGGCTCACATGAACTATACACTATGCTTACCTTCTTCCACATTTTTTAGCTTCTCCTCACTTGAGAAGAACCAGCCCATCCGAACTCTCCCCCATTTGTTCCGCTCTTCTCTCATTTCTTCCTCTCCCATGTGAAGCATGAAGGTTTGCCATGGATTTTGAGCTTCTAATAGTAAAGGCATAGCAAATAATTAACTAAATAGTAAGTTCATTTCTCTCACTCTTTCTCATTTTCTCTTGCTATTCCATATGAGTTTGAGATTGTTGGAGTTGGGTTTTGAACTCAATCACCCTTAAGAGGGCTGTACACATTTTCCTTCATGGCTTCAAATCCATTGTTTTCACTCAAGCAACTTCACTCTCTTGCATGTATGAACTAGGTTTGAGCTTGGGCCTCGGTTCAAATCCACTTTTCTACTATTTCCATGTACCAAGTTACGTTTGTTGAGATTCAAACATCCGATTTACCGATTGGATTAAGATAATTTCATAATCCCTAATTTTCCTCTAAGTTAGGTCAATTTTGGGGTTGTGGCTAAATTACTAAAATAGGCTTAGGGCTTTTGTGTGTAGTGAATTGCTACACATTATTTAAGTATTGGGTTGTTAAATTAATGAAATGAAACTTCAATTTTGCCAATGGTTGAAGTAAGGGTGTAAACCCTAATTTTATATAGTTTGAATTAATTTGTGGCTTTTGGTATGTGAACAATATGAATGCTATTTGAATGGAATTTAAAGTGTTAATTAATCTAGGTTTTCATTAGGGGTGTCAAAAAAAATCAGGAAACAGGAACTGGTACTGAAAAACCGAGAAACCGATTCCAGTTCCAGTTGCAAAAAAATAAAAAACCAGGGACCCTGGTTCCGGTCACGGTTTTTGGCACCCGGTAAAAATCGGGAAACCAGAACTGAGTGCATATATATAATAATAATTTTTTTAATATTTTATATATATTAAATTAATATATATAAATATATATATATATATATCATTACTTAGAGTAATATACAAAAGAGCCAATGCCTCTATAACAGTGATGTGTATTTGGCAATTTACCTATTTGGTTTGTTTGTTAATAAAGCTGTTTAATGCTTATTCATAAGAAAATAAAAAAATTAGGAAAAGGAAACCTTCGTTGATTACAGGGTGATTATTAAACAATTAAAGGAGATAAATGATAGTAAAAATAGACAAAAATAATATATATACATATATATATATATATTGGACAAAAAAGCTATTATATATATATTTTTTAAAAAGGCCCAATTGTGTGCAAAAAATGGGCTTATTTTAGGCCCAATACCTAAAATAAGCCAAAAAAAAAAAAAAAAAAAACAATTTTTTTAAAAATCGGTTACCGGACCAGGTACAAACCGGAACCGACCGGTAACTGGGACCCCAGTTAACTTGGACCTGATTCCCTGTTCCAGTTTCCCAAAACCAAGAACCTAGGTACCCCGGTTTCGGTCCTTGATTTTGGCCAAAAACTAGGAAACCGACTTGGGTTGACACCTTTAGTTTTCATGGGTTTCATGGAAATTGATACCTATAGGGTTTAGGTTCTAATATGTCATATTAGAATCATAATGATTATTATAAATATTATGAGTATTATAAAATTGGGGGTCAATTGCTAGATTAAATGGCTTAGGAAGAGAATGTTAATTATTGGGTTAACTGATGGAGCGGGATACTCGTAGTGCTCAAGTATTTTAAAATAGTGAGAGTTAAGCTAACTATAGAGCTTAATTATGTGTTTATTATGTAAATGCTTAGGTGCATTGTGGTTGAGTCTCAAGTTTACCGGAAGGTACTCAACTGAACAAGGTAAGTATTTTACTTACTGGGCAAAAATATACTATTTTTAAAGTATAAAAGATGTTTTGGATGAATAATTGATGAAAGGTGTTTTGTGATACTACGACTATGCATTGATGTTTCATGTTAGGTGAATGTTTGATGTAATGTTTCTATGAGCTTTTATGGGTTTGCAAGATAATGTGATGATTATGTGGCTATGAGCATTTTGATGGTTTGCATGGTATATGACATGATTTTATGAGTTTTATGATATGAGTTATGATAGTATATGAGTTCAAAGTTCTGATAACATGAGCATGATCACAACATGAGCAATGTAATCGAAATGAGGTTCAACTTTGGTAGTAATGACAAGTCTCCTACCATAGAGTTGGCCCATGCATAACGAGAAATAGGGTGACAGCTCCCGATAGTGATGACAAGTCTCCTACCGTAGGATTGGCCTCATATGTAAAGAGAAATGGGGTAATGGTTCTTGGTAGTGATGACAAGTCTACTACCGCAAAGCTGGTCTCACAATGGAAATGGCACAAGATGATGAGCATGAGCATGAGCATGCATAACATATGATTACATGCTGATTTTTATGCTAGACATATCAGTATGCATATGTGACTAATATGGGACGGACGCATATGCATACCGTTATGGCTAGATGATGCATGATGACTTTCTTAATGTTTTATGGTTAAGCAA
Source organism: Carpinus fangiana (assembly GCA_006937295.1). Taxonomy (NCBI): domain Eukaryota; kingdom Viridiplantae; phylum Streptophyta; class Magnoliopsida; order Fagales; family Betulaceae; genus Carpinus; species Carpinus fangiana. The sequence goes on from CM017327.1 coordinate 23,849,922, forward strand.
TATAACTTGTAAGTGTGATTAAAGTTAGATAGTCTATTTTGGATAAAACTAGTGTGTTTTATACTACTGAGTGTCTCTATTTTATGGAGACGGCAGGCTCACAATTCCGCCTGTATCATGGGTGGTGGTGATTCCCATCGTGCAAACGATGGGATTAATGATGATGCAGGTGCAGGGATTTTTGATGATGACCTAGTGGCTATGTATTTGGGTTACTATGATGTTTGAGGTATAAATGCATCGAATGCTTATTTTGTTGGGCTAGAAGATAGTCATCTTTTGTATAAGCTTTCATGGATATGCATTGATGCTAATCTTTTGTATATAGCTCGTGTTGCATGAGACACTTTTGTACAACCATTCTTTTGTATGTAAGCTTTAATCACTTAGATATATTAGTCAACTCTAACATGTTAGATATGTCTAACGTTATTTATATTTCATTGCAAAGATATGAACTTTGATGAATCACTGATGATGCATGTAGCTCTGTGTGTCATATTATTCTATCAATTAGGTTAATGCATGGGTTCATGGCATACTGTGGTATCGCCATGCCACTGTGACAATCTGCTTTGTTAATACTTTCTAAAAAGAAAAAAAAATAGTCATGTTTTATTAGGAGGGTCGTCACAAAGCCCATAGCCGTTATCCTATACGTACCGGTGTAACATGTCATACAATGCAATTAATCGTATCAGTCTTTTACATGCATAGTTTTACAAGCTTCATTGTTATCTTATTAATCAATACACGTTTTCACAAAAGAGAGTTTATAGTGGTTCCAAAATGTATTTTATAAAAGTTGCAAAATATACATGTTTGATATATATAAAATAGATGTGCAATGCAGGAAATGTAACAACAAGCATCCATGTGAGTTTATACTCACTTGAGTCGTAAGGCTCCTCCATAAAATTCCCTTGAGGCTCCATAACTTTGAATATTAAGAAAAGACCCATCATTAATTCTAAATCCAAATAAAACGAACCTAGAACAAGAAGACAGAGGCTATTGGATGACTGGCCAAAGTGAAAAAAACGTTCCGTGGAACACTTCTGACCCTACTTCAGGTCTCATGGCCGTACGTCTGCTCAAAGGATTTTAGGTAGAACCTCATTTGGTTCAACCATCCTTCTATCCTCCCAAACTGGTTCTAAGGCTACCAAAAGCCTTTCCTAAGACCTCCTATCTCAAAACAACATCTCTATGCAAGAGGAAATATGCCCAACAATAATTAAACGCTAACCATGCTTAAACGAAGATTAAGGGCAACAACATAACTAAAAGCTACAAGCTACTGACTAAGCTAACTATGAAAAACATTTAAGCAGCATAACGACTAAGAAATCAAGCTAAACTTAGAAGATTACCTCCTTGAAGCGAAACCTCCAAGAAATCTCTCTTCCTCCTCCAAAAACACATACAACTCACAAAATCTTCACAAAGACACTCACACAAGGGTTCCACAAGGTTTAAGGGCGGAATGAGTGTGAAATGGCGAGGGGGTGAGGGGGTATTTATAGGTAACAAAAGGAGCGTACGTCCGGTCCTAGGGGCGTATGTTCACATACTATTCACCAGCGGTCCAAAGGCTGCATCGTACGTATGTGTATTATCCAAGGGGTATTCCAAAAGTAGCATACGTCCGGTACTTTGGAGCATACGTCTGTGTACTATTCACAAAGTATGATGTATTATTGTTAGCATACGTACGGTGGTCCTCCCGCGTACGTCTGCACTAAAAGAAAAGAGTGTACGTCCACCAACCCTAGCATATGTCCACACTAAAAGATAAGAGCGTATGTTCGCCAACCCTAGCGTATGTCCACACTAAAAGACAAGAGCGTACGTCCGTCAACCCTAGCGTACGTTTGCACTAAAAGGCAAGAGCGTACGTTTGCCAACTCTAGGGTAAGTCTACACTAAAAGACAAGAGTGTACATTCGACAACTATAGCGTACGCCTAGTCCACAAGTCCAATTTCCCCAAAATGCTCTTCTAGCTAATTCTAGTGACCCAAAGTCTAAATGAACTCTCTAACTAAGTTAGCTACGCTTAGTTAATTATTTGGGTCTCTACTATTGTGAACTATCTTTTGTGAAAACGTATGTTGATTAATAAGATGATGATGATGCTTGTAAAACTATGCATGTAAAAGACAAATAAGATTAATTGCATAGTATGACATAGTATACCGGTACATACGGGACAATGGCCATGGGCTTTTATATAGTTTAACTTTATGGTCAAATGTGTGAGTTTGTGGGTTTTGGATATAATGGTTTCATGACCAACATAGCCATTCTAGTTGTTTGGCTATGTTGGTCATTACAGGACGAACATTAATAATATTGTGGGCCATTCGAGGTTGGACTCGGTCGGGCTGCTAATGGTGAACGGTAGCCTACAATGGTCGGGGCACCGACATTGTATTACAAGTTTCTTGGGATAGTGTCAATCCTGTTGAGAATGGGTAATATCTCGGGTAAACCATACTGTTGAGCTATGATATGATTTTTATATTATAAGCATATATTATATCTATATTGATTCTTGATAAACTATTATCTCATATTGTTGCATGTGCTTTATAAACTACTGAGTTTACTATTTAATGATGAGTACGCCATGTGTATTTATATTTACTAAGTCGTCGGATTTACCCTTGTATTATTCCCCTTTCTCTCCATATGTAAAACTATGCTTATATAGATAGTTTAGCAGAAGATGGATAGCACGAAGCATCTAGTTATTGTGTAGGATTCGATCTGGAAGATGCTTGAGGATCTGTGGTAATTAGTACTTTTGAGTTATGTTGTAGATTTAGAAGCCTTGATGTATGCTTGCATATTAAGGTATAATATAGATCCCCTGTAACGATGATGTGTATTGTATGATTTTAATTACTTTGATGTTCTTTGGTAAATACTCTGATTGTAATGATTAATGTTTATAGAATTTTAATATTTCCCACTGCCTAGTATCCTCTGTTTTCGAGGAATAGATGTCTCTAAGTCTTGTCCAATGAAAGATAAGGCTGGGAGACGAGCTGTGAAATTAATTACTAGTTAATTAATTTTCAAAATGTTACACTTGTTTAAATCCCTATCTCCTTCTTCCTTTGTATGGACATGTCAAAAAAAAAAAAAAAAAAAAAAAAATTTATGATTCATTCTTTTATCTTCGTCCGAACTACACTCATAATTTATGAGTAGAGGACAACGATCAAAAACACCTAGTTGCCAGTACAAATACATCAATCTTACCACAAAATTCACACCAATCAGAGTTAGCTGCCGCACGATCAAGCCTTTCTTCCATAAAATATTCATCCTCTCCGTTATTATACCATGTAAATTTTGTATAAAATATTAGTGTGTTAACACATAAGTGTCGCACATGTGGATTGAATTATAATTGTATTAGTATCATGTTAAGGATTAAGTATATCTATTTTCACAGAATTTGAGCAACAAATCATGTCTAACAAAACATGTTTGGTTATCTAATTTCGAGTATTAAAGGAATCACTCTATAAACATGATTGGCTATAAATAGAACTAAACAGTTAATATCACGTGCCAATTGCACGTGCCCCCATTCTGAGCATTTAGTGTTAAGCTTGGTACTCTCCCCCTTTACGCCTTATAGTTTCATTTCAAACGTCATCGCCTCATTTCTCTCCCTCATCAAAAATTAATTTAAGGAAAATCAAAAGCAAGAGAGCGAGAGAGAGGAAAGGGAGGGGGACGAAGCGCCAAGGAAGAAACCCCTCAAACCCTCTTCGCGCCCTAACCTATACATACACTCACACATATATCTACCTGTCTGTCTAGTGAGCATTAGTGAGCGAGCGAGTGATCGAGAAAATAATGAGTCAGCCATCGGTGCCTCCGCCGACGCAGGCCGCGAGCGGTGGTGGAGGGGTTCAGGTGCGGTGCGCCGGTTGCAAACTGATCTTGACGGTGGCGGGGGGTGTGACGGAGTTCGTGTGCCCCACCTGCCAATTGCCTCAGATGCTGCCGCCGGAGCTTATGAGAGTGCAATTGAAGGTGGCTACCCCTCCGCCTCCGCCTCCGCTAGCGTCGTCGCAGCTGAACGTGCCGGCCCATGGAATCGATCCCACGAAGATCCAGGTCCCCTGCGCGCACTGCAAGGCCATCCTCAATGTGCCCCATGGTCTGGCAAGGTTCGCCTGCCCTCAGTGCGGCGTTGACCTCGCCGTCGATTTATCCAAGCTCAAGCAGTTGTTCCCTCCCCGCCCGCCTCCCGAGGAAGAAAACGAGGTTTGCTTTTCGATCCATTTCCCAACCGTGCCTTTTCTTTCTCATTCGTTTTAATGTAATTTAATTTGATTTTATTGCTTGGGAATTGGGTTTTTTATTTGGAGACTGTCTTTAGTTACTAACAAACCACAAGTATAATTGTGGAGCTACCGTGCCTAGTGCCATCAATGTTATTGCTAAATGATTGGTATTACATTCATGGTTCTCGGGCACGTCCTTAGAGTGTTGATAATGCTGAGTCATATTGATGGATAAGAGGCAGCTGCAGCGTGGAATCGTTTAGATTTTTATTTGATATGCAAATGAATTGGCGTTTATTGATACGTAGCTGATATGCGATATGGGAATTATATATATATATTTTTTTTGCATTTATTTGCAATAGCAATCAATACAGGAGGAAGATAACCAATACAACTTTGAACTTTTTAAGCTTTTCAATTTATACATCTATGGTCACCACTTGAAAAAAAATGAGCAGCAATACAAATTCGACTGAGGCAATCTTTGGTATGCGGAATAGACTCTTGAAATAGAATGACTATTCCTATCTTTGTTTGGATGTACACTATTTCTGATAATAGCCATTTCCATGGGAATGTCTAATCTCCTAAATAGAGGAATATGTATTCTTCTAAAAAATGAAAGGAGTAGCTATTCCTAAAGCAACATAATGTGTTTTTCGAAAAACCCACATTATTATTATTTTTTTTCAAACCCAAAATTTATATAATATTCTAGGGGTGTCCAAGAGCACCACTGAAGCTCATCGGGGTGGTTATGGCCACCCCCAAAGCATTGTCGAGGGTGGACCCATTCCTAGTAATACCCATTCCTATTCCTAAAGGGGTAACCATTCCGTGTACCAAACGTGCTCTTAGTATACGAATGGCTTTCAGGGCACTCTTCCAATCATGATCTCTGTTCATATACGTCTTCGTTGATAAGCTGGATGCCCTTACGAGAAAATGCAAGAAGTCTCCCCAAAAATAGAAAGCTATTAGCAGTTTGGTGGCTCTCTTAACAATTTTATTTTCTTGATTAGTAATCGAGAAATTATTAAAAGTGTAAGGTGCTCCTTGGTAGACATGAGAAAACATCTAGAAGAAGAAAATCATGATAATTAATCACTATAGGATAAACAAAAGCAACTATCCAAAGATACAAATTATAGAAAAATGAAGCGCTCAAATTGTATCATTCAATGGAGCATCCAATTCTCCAGGTTGTTTCATGACTGGGAGGTGGAGGTGGTGGCTTCATTTTATAAGTGGCTTATATGATCATAATCTGAGAGGAGGTGGGGTTGACAAGTTATGGTGGCTGCACTCTCACAAGGGCTTGTTCGAGGTCAAGACCTTTTATCGAGCTCTTTCGCCCTCGGGGTCTTCCTCATTCCCTTGGAAGAGCATTTGGAGATCTTGTCCTTTTATAAGGTGGCGTATTCGGTATGTGCGTCTTATCCTTTTATGCTTTGAGGCTGTTTCGTGGCTGAAAGTGAATCTTGGAAAATCAGAATTGGTGGCTGTAGGAGAAGTGGGAAATGTTGGGACCTTGGCTGCATATCTTGGGTGTAGAGTGGCAAGTTTGCCCATGAAATATTTGGGGTTGCCGCTAGGGGCTACATATAAGGCTGCTTCTATATGGAACGAGGTGACGGAGCAGATGGAACGGAGGCTGGCAGGTTGGAAAAAATTGTACTTATCTAAGGGAGGCCGGGTAACATTAATAAGGAGTACGTTGTCTAATCTTCCAACTTATTACTTATCCTTATTTCCGGTCCCTGTGAGTGTGGCTAATAGGATTGAGAAGATACAAAGAGATTTTTTATGGGGAGGAATGTGAGATGAACCGAAAATGCATCTTGTTAATTGGAACCAAGTTTGCCGTCCTTTAAGGGCTGGTGGTCTTAGTATTCGAAATGTTATCGAGTTTAACAAGGCCTTGTTGGGAAAGTGGCTATGGAGATATACGACAGAAAGCGAGGCACTGTGGTATAAGATAATCAAAGAGAAGTACGAAGAACAGGATGGTGGGTGGTGTTCAAAGGAGGTTTCTGGGCCTTTTGGTGTAGGTTTGTGGAAGCACATAAGACGAGGGTGGGATGTGTTTGTACAAAATGTGAGGTTTGAAGTTGGGATTGGTTCAAAAATAAGATTTTGGCATGACACATGGTGTGGAAATCAGTCATTGAAACAAACATTCCCTTCTTTGTTTCGTATTGCAAGATATAAGGAAGCGTGGGTGAATGATAATTTTATATGGAGAAATGGGGTTGTTGAGTGGAATGTCATCTTTGTTCGTGCTATTCAAGATTGGGAGATGGATGTGATATCATCTTTTTTTGAAGTGTTGTACTCGTGCAAGATTTCACAGGGTAATGTAGATCGTATTCGGTGGTCCCCTTCTAAAAAAGGGATATTTGAGGTGAAATCATTCTATAAGATCTTGTCCAACCCAGCTAGCGGGGTGTTTCCTTGGAAAAGTATTTGGCGTTGCAAGGTGCCGTCGCGGGTGTCTTTCTTTGGGTGGAACGCAGCACTTGGGAAAATTTTGACACATGACAACTTGCGTAAGAGGCGGATTATAGTGGTGGAATGGTGTTGTATGTGTAAGAAGAATGGGGAATCCGTAGATCATTTATTGATTCATTGTGAAGTGGCAACTTGTTTATGGCATTATGTATTCACTTTGTTCGGTGTGGAGTGGGTGATGCCGCGAAAGGTCATAGATTTGTTTGCTTGTTGGAGTCAGGTGGGGGGGAGGGATCTATCTAGAGTTATTTGGAGGATGGCTCCGTTGTGTGTCATTTGGTGTATATGGAGGGAGAGGAATGCACGAATCTTTGAGGATAAGGAGTGTTTGGTGGATGGGGTGAGGAAGAATATGATTGCTTTGTTACATGAGTGGACGATGGCTCATTACCGTAATGAGATACCGACGTTAGAAGATTTCTTGCATATGTGTCATTTGTATATTTCATAGGAGTTTTTGTATATATATTTTTTTAGGGTTGCGCCCCTCTACGCGTTTTAATAAAATTTCACATTACCTATCAAAAAAAAAAAAAAAAAAAGATGTTTCGAGGACTCCTCGAGGTCTATTGAGGAACTTCTCCACTTTTTTCTTTTTATCCTTTTCTCCTGGACAGTGGGCTGGCTGGCCCCGCGGGTGATCAGTTTTTCTCTCTATTTTCCTATTCCCCCTAGCCTCCCTTTGTATACCTCCTGTGTACTAAGGGGTTGCGCCCCTCTGCGCCTTTAATATATTCTTCTGACTTATCAAAAAAAAAAAAGAAAAGAAAAATGAAGCTTTAATTTCCTCCAAAGGCCTGTCATAGTCCTCAAAACTTTCGTCATTTCTTTCCCTCTATAGACATCACAACATGCATGAAGGTACCATCTTGCACACGGAATCACTCCGAGCCCTACCGGAAGTTCACCAACATGCATATAAGTTGACAACTTGTCTAGGCATAACCTAAGACAGCTTGAATCGACTGAAGAAAATGTCCCACAAAGCCCCGATAACCTCACAATGGAGAAGAAGATGGTTCACTGACTCTCCATTCCTTTTACACATATAATACCTATCCACTACGATGACATGCCATTTTCTCAGGTTGTCCATGGTAAGAATCTTATCTAGGGTCACCGACCAAGCAAAAAAAGCCACTCTCAAAGGAACTTTTGTCCGCCAAGCACTCTTCAAAGGGAAATGAGATCCATAAATTAAGACACTGTAAAAGGATCTAACAACGAACAAACCTCTTTTGGAGGGAACCCACCCACCAAACCTTGTCTTCACCTTCCTGTCTCACTCTAGCTGAATACACTACCCTGAATAAATAACTCTTTGAACAATTGATCCTCTCCTTTGTTCAGAAATTTTAAACCTCCTTCCCATGCACTTCTCTTAATATGTTTTTCTATTTATACCATTTTTTTATACTAATCTTCACCGCCCCATGCTTGCTTATGGGACATTAAAAAATTAAAGAAATTGATTATCAATGAAGTCCCACTCTCCTTAGGCTACTTTTGGTTGCTTTCTGGTACAAAATAGGGTGCTGTTACCAGTTGTGAAATATAGGAAAGGGGATGTCTATCAGAGGATGTTATTTGCTAGGACAGGGCACTCATGCTATATATATATTTGGGGAAACTTCACTTAACCTCCTTGAAATTTCTTCACTTTTACAATGTCTCTTCAAAAAGTTTAAAAAATCTCAATTTAGTGCATTGAATTTTCAATTTTTTGCCTCTGATGTTCTCTCTTTTCTCTCTCCTAAATAAACGCTCTGTTCTCTCTCCTCTTTTTCTTCTCTCAACCCTAGCGGTGGCACGGCAAGTGCTGTGCGCTAGGGTTCGGCGTGCTTGTTATGGAATGCAGCTTCTCTTTTGATGCTAAAATCTTCTATCTTTCGGCAAAGGATGGGTGTCCTAACCTTCGTATGGAGGAAAGGAGAAAAGGATTCGTGGGGTATATTTTTGCTAGCATTTAGTGCTCATTGTGGTTGGTGGATACGGTGGAAGCAGCGATTCAGATTCAGGTGAAGGAAGAAATCGCCAAATCTTATCGTGAGGGTGATAAGGCCACGATGGTCCATGGGGGAGGTAATAAGGCCGGAAGGTTTTTGGAGGTGTCGATGTTGGCTGAGGGTGGTCGCAAGGGAGTCATTTGGTTTCTGGAGGGACACTTTGGGAGGGGCTAGCGGCGTTTTGCGGGAAAGCTTCAACATCTGTTGGTGGCTCAGTCAAAGTTGTCCGGTACGGCGGAGCATGGGGTTCCTTCTTTGGTGGGGCTTCTCTTGGATGCTCCTTTTTCGGTGGTCACCTCCGGGAGGTCTTTCGTGGATATCTTTCGATCTACTACGAGCGTCGAGGCGAGAACAATAGACTTCAAGGTGTGTTACTTGAGGTCTCTCGATTTGTTTCTGGTGTCGTCTTGCTTTGAATTGGAGCCTGACGGTCTTGGGTTGCGTTCTGCTGTGGATTGCTCTGCGTTGGAGAGCTTGCCTACTCCTTTGGTGGCAGCGGCTAGGTCTGTGAGTTCGAGAAAGAAGAAGAAGGGTAAGATTGGTATTAGTGGGTTGTTGAGGCTTGTAGGGCAAATCCAATGTAAGTTGGACCAGGTCCATGTTGGGTTGCCTCGAAGCCCAATCGCAGGAGGAAAAGGGTCTGTATTTTGGGCTTACCCAATTCTATTTTGGGTTGGGTTTCCGGGTTGGTCTTTGAAATGGGGTCGGATAAAAACTCAGATCCGGGTCTTTACTCGGATCCGGGTCATTACTCGAATCTGGGTCAATACTCGGATTCGGGTCAAAACTCGGATCCAGGTTCGAAGTTGGGTTCAAATCTCGAATTTGTCTTGAATTCTTTGCCTTTGGAGCCTGTTTCTGCTGTTGTGTTGCTTTTGGTGCCTTCTTCGGGGCTTTCTTTGGTCTTTGAAACTATTTTGGAGCCTCTGGCTAGGTCTTCTTTGATGGGTTTGGATTCCGGCCATGGGCCTTCCCCGGTGAAGTTCTCTCTCTCTGGTGTGAGTTCTAGGCGAGAATGTTGGGTCTGCCAGTGATGGGTCTACTCTGTTGTCGGATCCTGGTTTTTTTGTCCCCTTTGTGCAGGGACTGGGAGGATTATGTTTCTTCGGTGCCTAAAGCCTGCCTGGGTGTGCCCGTGTCTTCGGAGCTTACAAATTCGGTGCGTCTTTCTGTTCTCAAAGAGGCTTTCTTTGTTCCTTGGGAGGTGGACTCTCCGGCGAGCCCTCTTTGCAGGGATAGGGAGGTTCCTTTTTCTGGGGTGGAGGAAATTGTTTATCCTTCTTCTCTGGCGAAAGGTTTGATTCGACATGGGTTCTTTGGTCTGAGAGCTGTCTCTCCCTCGCCAGTAGTGTTGAAGGCGGCTTCCTTGTCTTCTAAGGGAAAGGACCCTATTCCGGAGATTGGATTGATCCGTTGGGGGTTTCTAGGGTCGATTTCTGTCTCTCCCACTTTGCCGGTGGTCTCGCCTGCCATTGGGGTGGTTGAGCTGGGTCTTCATTCCCCTGCTACTGCCTCTTAGCTTTCGTCTTAGGTCTACACTTCTCTCTTCACTATTTCCCTTTCCGATGGGGCAGCTGAGATGGGTAGGAGTCTTAGCCGTCATTTTTCTCGCATGACAGAGAGGGGTACTCTCATTAATTCCTTTGTGTCCACGTCCCAACTGTGGTATACTTGGAGGGTTAAGGAAAAGGTCGCAAAGCAGCTGAATAAGGACAAAGTCTTGCTTGCCGAGGTTGTGGTTGATATTTCGGTGGTAGGGGAGGATAGGGTGCTTGATGTGTTGAACCTCGCTCCTGTTGTGGAGTTGTCTTGGGGAGGTGGAGACAAAAAACTTCGGGACCTTTTTTCCATCATTGATAAGAGGGAACCCATGGTTGAAGCTCCTGCTCCTTAGGTTAAGGGGATGAGGGAGCTCAAAAATCTGGATTGCTCCATCTCTCTTCACCAGTGTCGGCAGGGTTTTTGGGGGTAAAAAAATGCATTTTCTTTTCCCCCCTGAGGTGCACTAGGGTTCTCCCTAAATTGCATTAGGGTTTTTTTTGGTGTTTGGTTGGGTTCCTTGTATTCTTTTTGGTATTTTTTTTTGGGTTTTTTTTGTTTTTGGGTTTTTGATAGGGTGATTGGTTGGGTCCCTTTCTATACTTTCTTGTGTACTTAGAGGTGCATTGCGCTTTTTTGATATATACTATATTACTTATCAAAAAAAAAAAAAAAATTGCAATGTCAAGAGGGCTAGGGATTTTGGTTCGAGCTGGGGCAAAGGCAAGGGCTCTTGCTGTGACGTAGTATAGCCTAGGGTTTTGTGGGCTGGCTTTTGTTTGGGCGTTTGGGGTTCCTTCTGTTTTTGGGTTTTTCCTTCTTTCTTTTGTTTTTTCCTATTTTGGTTTCCTTTTTGTATGCTTAGGGACGCCTTACACTTTTTAAAAAGACTGGTTATTACTAGTCAAATTATTATTATTATTATTTTTTTGCAATGTCGGCCATTTGTTACCTACAAATTTTATAAAATTTCAAATTTACCCTTAATTAACTATTATTATTTTTTTTTTAAAAAAGAGATTTGTGTTGGTTCACCTCGTGATCCACAGGTCACAAGACCATTCTTTCTTTCTTTCTTTCTTTTTTTTTTTATTTATTTTTTATTTTTTTAATTTAATTTTTATTTTTAAATGTGGGTATTTTGGAAATTTTACACCTCCTCTCTATTAGGATTTTACAGAAGGGTGACATTACACAAAATTAAAATTTTGATATATTAAATTGAGAGTTTTTGAACTTTGGGGGAACATTGCAAAAGTGATAAAAGCTTAGGGGGGTTAAGTGAAGTTTTTTCTATATATTTTCTTGTTTATTTATTTGTATTCAAAACTCAACATGGTGAGAGGCAAAGAGAAGAACCAAGATTAATAACAAAGGGGTGACATTGCGAAAAGTTAAAAGTTCGATACATTAAATTGAGAGTTTTTGAACTTTGGGGGGACATTGCATAAGTGATAAAAGTTCAATGGGTTAAGTGAAATTTTTTCTATATATATTTTTTGTTTATTTATTTGTATTCAAAACTCAACATAGTGTGAGGCAAAGAGAAGAACCAAGATTAATAATAAAGGGCGAAGGAAAAATAATAGCTTTGATACCTTGTGAATTGTTGTCTCTCTCCAAACCACTGGCATCTAATTGAGAAGTGAAGAAGAATAAATGTGGGTTCAGAAACCTAGCGCTGGATGCAAACATCCCAAATCTTGAGCTGTCCGTGAATAAAAGTTCTTCTTTATTGAGGAAATCATTAGCGAATTCTAGTGGTTTGTTTTTGGGATTTGGTTAAGTTAGAAGTCATGACAAAAGTTTGGGGAGCACTTTGTAGACCCCATAATGGCTTATCCATAAACTTGTTCTTATATGCGGGTTATAGTTAAGTGATTTATGTGTCCTACAAAGTTAGCAATATGCACCTTAATATTTTAGTAATAAATTCTACATACCAGCCTAACCTATATGTTATCGGATATGTCCTCAATGTACAGATTAACACTATGAGTGGACATTCTTGCCAGAAATACAAATGCACGATGTATTAGGACATTGAGATATGGCTGAAGACTTTTGTTTTGAACTGTACTTCTTGTTCTGTGCTTTCAGCAGGCTAGAATATAAAGTAAAATACATATATGATGGATGCTTTACTCCTTTTGAAATACTTCTCAATAAGGGAATGTATCAAGAATGTATTCTAAGGAACATCATCTTTTAAGATTATGTTCCTCTCTTTCTTTTATGAACTAATGTATCCGAAGGTAGGCTTGCCCTTCTTGTGGTCAAAATAAACAATATTTTAAATTTCATTTTCACAAATTTCATCTTTCATGGCTTAAGGGCTTCGGGCTATTGATTTGAGGCCCCTGTCTTTGCTGACCTGTAAACTTGTGCAGCGCTACAATTGTAAATTTTTTGAAAATGGACAACAGCATGATCGCTGAATAGTGTCACCGTTCCGTGCCCTGCCTGGCTTCTGGTGCGGTGACAGGTTTGGTTAGTTCCTTTTGGGGTTGGGGGATAGCGAAGAGGAGGACGGAGACTTTTGGGGTGGGGAAGACGAAGATTGTTGGGGTGGGGAAGACAGATTTCTGGGGTGAGGAAGACGGAATTTTTCCTTACTCTTTGGGTGATTTCCCCCCTGCCTCCTGTTTGGATTGGGGTTTGATGGAGGATCTGAGGGGATCAATGCCTCTTTAGAGATTACTCCTAGGAAGGTGAAGGGTAGAAGGGAGTTTTCTAAATCTAGAATGCGCCATCAACTATGATGCTAAGGGAGGATCCTCTAGGCAGGGAAAAGGCAAGATACCTTTCTAGTGTTGAGTGCCTTAGGGGGCTTTAGGTTTTGTTGTTTTGTGAGTTTTGGGTTTAGGTTTGTGGGCTCCGGGTTGAGGGCTTGGGTTTCTTGCTCATTTGGAGCCTCTTGTGTATATTGCGTGTGTACTTAGGGGTGCTTTATGCTTTTTAATAAAATGCATTACTTATAAAAAAAAAAGGGGTAATTACATTTTCCTCTCATGAATTACAACGCATTTTCACTTTTCCCTCATGAATTATCATCCTTATTGCCCGACCCCCATGAACTACCATTTTGTGCCCAAAACAATCAAAGCCCATTTCGTCAGTCAAATGCGTTAACTTAGACGGTCTACCCGTCACTTTGCCTCCATGAACTACAACGCATTGTCACTTTGCCCCCATGAATTACAATGCATTGTTACTTTTACCGTCTGAGTTAACGCCTTTGACTGATGAAAGAGGGGCTTTGGGCACAAAATGGTAGTTCATGGGGTCGGGTAGTAGGGTTGGTAGTTCATGGGGGAAAAGATAATTACCAAAAAATAAAAAATAAAAAATTGCATCTTCTTTGAAAAGTGTGCATGGGAACTTTTTTGGTGGATTTTAGTGTTGGTTATTATTTGTTGACTAGATTAACAAATGAATAGGAATGATGTGTCTCTCAGTTTCTCTGATAAATAACATTGATCATTTTCAGGATATATTTTTCATTTATTTATTTATTTATTGTCTTTGGGCTGGGACAAGGGATGGAGAGAATAGTAAGGTGGGGGTTGAGTGTTTTTCAGTGTTTGTGCTTAGTGCGATGAGAGCTATTCCCATTATGGGGTTGCCTTTTGGGGGTGATGAGAAAAGACTTGTGGATCTATTTTTTGTCATTGAAGAGGGTTGGTTTCTAGAAGATGGGGTCTTTGCTTCTAAACCTAAGAGCAAGAGGAAGCTTAAAAATTTGGAATGCTCCCTTAATTTTGACGCTAGAGGCAGTGGCTCTAGTTGGCGTAAAGGGAGGACTGCTTTGCGGGTTTAGGACTTCTTTGGGGTGTAGGGGTTTATTCTGTGGGTTTAGGGCTTCATTGGGTTTTAGGGTTCTTTATTGGGGGTCTTTTTTTTTTTTATTTTTTTTATTTTTCTCTTGTATATTTCCTGTGTACTAGGGTTGCGCCCCTTTGCGCTTTTGATATGCAACTTTACTTATTAGGAAAAAAAAAAAAATAGAATCCATCTGATAGGTGTTTTCACCACTTGCCTTTTTTGGTTGTTCATGAGGAGTCCTTAAAAGTTCCATGTTTGCAACGAACACTTCTGCTGATTTTTGTTTTTTTTTTGTGAAACTCAAGTACATTGCTTGGCTGATATATTTTTTCTGATTGTATTTTAGTCTAAATTCCTATTAGTTTCCTCACATCTATACTTCTATGCTCCAAAAAACATTGTACTTTTTCAGGTAGCTATTGAAGTAGAGCGAGAAGAAGATGAAGGTGGCATGGTGGGAGAGACATTTACAGACTATGTGAGCATTTTGCTTTTCAAGACTTCATGATTTTAAGTGCTATTTTGGGATTTTCTCTCTTTTCTTCTGGTGCCTTATGAATTTTTATTTTAAGCTTTGGAACCAGGATTTCAGATGATTTTTATGTGGTTCTTTTTGCAGCGCCCTCCAAAACTATCTATTGGACCTCTCCATCCAGATCCCATTGTGGAGACATCCTCCTTATCTGCAGTGCAGCCACCTGAACCAACATATGATCTAAAAATCAAGGATGACTTGGAAAGTTCCAATGCCTTGTCATGTTTGCAAATTGAGACATTGGTTTATGCCTGTCAGGTTGCTTTTATGACCGAACTTGTGGTTGATAATTCTTCCTTTGCTACTTTTCTTGTAAGATAATGCGAATTTTCATGACAGAGACACCTCCATCACCTTCCCAATGGTGCTAGGGCAGGATTTTTTGTTGGAGATGGAGCCGGTGTGGGTAAAGGTCGAACAATTGCAGGATTGATATGGGAAAATTGGCACCATGGTAGGAGGAAAGCCTTGTAAGTTTTCCGTTACAATCTGTCTGCATGTTTTTTTGCTTATCAACTTTTATTTTGATTGTTTTGGGGGAATGTCTACTTGCTTTTAATTGTTCCTTTAAAAATATGATAACTGCATATACGTCTGGCAGTACTTGTTATGTATTTTAACTCGTGTTTTGTAATTCTTTTTCTTCCATTTTTAATGATCTTACACAGGTGGATTTCTGTTGGTTCAGACTTGAAGTTTGATGCAAGAAGAGACTTGGATGATGTGGGAGCAACTTGTATTGAAGGTTAAAAAGCCTTAAATTATAGTTATCATAGAAAATAAATTATATGACAATAATTTGGTTATTTTTAGACGGTAAAAGATTCTCGCTGGAGTATTATAATTCTGAAAAATGCTTTACTCTAGATTTGTGTTGCACTATATAATTTTGAAGGATGGAGGGTGGGGATTGAAAAGACTAAAAAAAACAGATGTGATGTGATGTGACGTTCAAAAATTAGTTGTTAGTGTTAAATTATTAGCTATCTCAAAAGCTTAAATTGATAGGAATGAGTAAATTTAATCGTATAATCAATATTTTACACTTCCCCGCATGCGTGGGCTCAAACTCCCCCTTTAATAAGTGAGGCTTAACATGTGAAATATTTAGTTGAAATGAGAGGTAAATTGTAGAGTTAGGGTTCAAACTCAAGACCTCTAGCTTTGATACCATGTTAAACCAGCACTTATCCCAATAGTTTAAATTGATAAGAATAGGTAAATTTAATCATTTAATCAATATTCTAACAATTAGAATATTTGTCTATTTGTTTTACAAAAGAAAAGAAAAGAAAAGAAAGAGAACCCCTTTCTTGCATGATTTCTTGGTGGGATTTTAAGTTTTTCCCTTATGTACTTTGTATATGGTTACCTCCTTATTTGTAGATGTGACGTTGCATGGTTTAACTCTTCATGTGTATGTATGGTTCAATTTGTTAAAACAACACGAAGAAGAATATTAGAGAAGCACTTGTAGGGCACAATGCCACACTAGCTGCTTAAATATAGCTTTGGGTTTTTCCTCTCCCCCTTAGGCTCCCCCTTGTATACTTCCTGTGTACTTTGGGTTGCGCTCCTCTGTGCCTTTTATATATATTTTGACTTATATAAAAAAATATAGCTTTGGGTTGCCAATTGTGAGGATTTTAGAAATGTTAATGGGATTGTTGCCATTATTCCTTGAGTAAACTAGTCTAAGGTTTGCATGACAACAGATGCGGGGGGATTTGGGGTAAGGAATTTGATTTAGTTCAATTGAGCATTGTTAGGTAAATGGTTGTGGAGGTTTACCAGTGAGGGAGAGGCTTGGTAGTGGAAATTGGTGGAAGTGAAATATGATATGATAAGGGGTGGTTGGTGTTCCAAGGAGGTAGGGGGACCTTATGGGGTGGGAGTGTGGAAATGTATTAGAAGGGGGTGGGATAATTTTAAACAACATGTGTGGTTTGTGGTAGGAAATGGTTCTCGAGTATTATTTTGGCAGGATGTGTGGTGTGGGGAGCTACCATTGAAGACTGTGTTTCTTGCTTTGTTTAATATAGCATGTGCAAAGGAGGCATGGGTGGAGGAGAATATGGATATAGTAAATGGTGCTATTCATTGGAATGCTATGTTTATTTGACCTGTTCATGATTGGGAATTGGAAGAGGTTTTGTGATTTTTCAAATTGTTGTATTCTCAACAGATTAGGTATGGTGGGGTGGATAGAATTTGTTGGATTCCTTCAAAGAGAAAGAATTCTGAGGTGAAGTCATACTATAAGGTGAAGGTTAATGCAGAACCGGTGGATGGCCCTTGGAAGATTATTTGGAAGAGTAAAGCTCCTCCGAGAGTGGTTTTTTCGTGTGGATGGCGGTGTTAGGGAAAATATTAACGGTCGACAACTTACATAAGAAGAATATTATAGTGACGGAGTGATGTTGCATGTGCAAGAAGAGTGGGGATTCTATTGATCACTTATTATTGCATTGTGAAGTTATAGAGGTTTAGAATATGGTTTATCAGCTGTTTGGTGTTACGTGGGTGATTCCGGGTAGGATGAAACAATGCTTGGGAAGTTGGAGAGGACAAAGGGGTAATCGTACAGTTTTGCAAATATGGAGAATGGCTCCTTTGTGTGTAATGTGGTGCTTATGGAAAGAAAGGAATGCATGGAGCTTTGAGGACCGTGAACTTGGACTTATAGAGTTGAAGAGAAAGGTGCTTCAATCTCTTTTCTTATGGAGAGTATTGTGGCATGGCATTCTTTACAAGTTTCAACGCTTATGGAATTCTTAGATTTATGTGCGTCATTTTAAAATTAAAAGTTTGTATATGTGGGCTCTTTTTGTATACTTCCTGTGTACATGGGTTGCGCCCTTTGCACTTTTAATAAATTGATATTACCTATAAAAAAAAAATGTTTCTAAAAATGTATATATTATTGTGTACAGTGCATGCTTTGAACAAGCTGCCTTATTCTAAGCTTGATTCAAAGTCCGTTGGGGTCAGGGAGGGAGTTGTGTTCTTAACATACAGCAGCCTAATAGCATCTTCTGAGAAAGGTCGGTCTCGTATGCAGCAGCTTGTGCAGTGGTGTGGATCAGGATTTGATTCTCTTGTCATATTTGATGAGGTACTAGACTTCAATTCGGAAGAGTTTTCTAATGGGACTCGATACTTCTAGTGTAATTTTTTGTTTATTTTTTAATTTGTATAACTGATGCAATTAAGTGTTCCAAGGTTTCAATATTTTCTTCCATCTTTCATTGCTAAGGTTCAATGGCTTCATTGTAGTGCCACAAAGCCAAGAATTTGGTACCTGAAGCTGGAAGTCAGCCAACACGAACGGGTGAAGCTGTTCTTGATATACAGGTTTGTCCTTAAAAACTGGACATGTAAACACATGTTTGCCTGAAAGGTTCTTCTCTCTCTCTCTTTCTGAGATTGTTAACTTTTATTTTACAGCCTTTGGTATTCTTATACTTGTCTCGTATGGTATTTGGCATGGGTGTTGCAGTGGAGTGATTCTAAAGATATATACACACACAGACATATATATATATGTATTAAGTTTGGGGAGTTTCTACTCTTTTGTTAAGTTAGCTATTATCTTTCGTTGGCTCAAGCTAGTGACAGAAAAAATAACAATTAAAAAATTAAAAAACCTTAGTTTGTGTTAGATAATGCTCCATAGAAAAGATATCAACCAAAGATGATAGAATATTCTACTATTGTTGTAGAAGGGAAGATAATTGTTTAATTAGGTTTTCCCTAACTCTTAATGTTCAAAATTTTTGAAAATCACAGGCTCGACTTTCCGAAGCTCGTGTTGTTTATTGCTCAGCGACTGGTGCATCTGAACCACGCAATATGGGTTATATGGTCCGCCTTGGTCTTTGGGGAGCTGGTACCTGTTTCCTAGATTTTCGTGATTTTCTAGGTGAGTCTTCTTTTTTCTGGTTTCACTAAATGCTATTTTTTCCTTGTTACAGTTGTGCAATTTTTTTATTTTTATTTTTTAATTTTTCTCTAATATGTCTTATGTCAATGAAACTAGTTTTTTTTTATTAGTACTTGACAAATATCGTTGAAAGCGTAAGGCTCCTCTGAGTACATAGGAAGTATACAAACGGAAAAACCTAACTAGAAGTAGCAAAAATAAGAAGGAAATAACTATAACTAATCATCAAAGGAGAATTTAGTTTTTTCTACTCTATTGACTTATCAAAAAAAAAAGGAGGAGAATTTAGTTGATTACTTATATTAAAAGTGAACAGGAAAAGTAAAGAGTACTACATTATGATGATGCTTTAGTTCAGTTATCTTACATCCATAATTAATTGTTGGCATATTGCATCTGTTATCTTGTTTTGAAGGATTGAGCCTGTTGCCACTCACAGTTTGGTCCTCTTTGCATATTCCCTCACCATTTTAAAAAATGCAGGAAAATTTGCATTGAGGCTTTTATTCCCTCACCATTTTATGCCTTTTCGAGCATAAAATTAAATTGATTCCTTTTATAATATGTAATGATGATTTGTATAGAGATTAGTGCATGTACTTTAATCCACAACATAGACATGGACTCCGTATGTTAAATTCTTGTCTTCTATCTTTTGTTTTCTATTCTCAAAACAAAAACATTAACAGACTACCAAAACATAAAACACTTCTGAAAACAAAAAATACCCCTCCCAAAACACATTAACAATAAGAGCCATGGTTTTCTTACGATACATATGGCTTTTAGCTCTGTCCTTCTTAAGTTGGCTTTTCCATAGGTCTCCTTGATTTTGCATCAATTCTATTTGAGTCTTGAACTCTCTTTTATTGCTTTCCTCTTCACAAATGCCCATTGATGTTTGCCAAGGAGAAAGGCTATAAATTTCAGGCGTCAATTTGAGCTTCCACAAATCAACCACTACTTGTGTGGCCTGCTGATTGCTTCACCAGTTTACCTTATGAAGCATTTGATAGGTTATCACCGTTATCAGAGCTACTTGCCTAAAGTGCTTTGTGTAATTGTCCTTCCCATTTGTCCTATCATTTCTCTTTATAGCCCCCCCCCTCCCCAAACTCTCTCTCTCTCTCTCTTCCCTTTTATTTTCTTTTGTTTCCCTATACACCTTCTTTCTTTAGGTTTCTCAACCAAATTGAATTCTCAACTTGTTCCAACCTCCCAGGCATGCTTTGAGCTTGAAGCTTAGTGAGGCTCAGATAAAGAATTTAATGGTGTCAGCGACATACCTTCAACATGGCCAACTCTTAAAGCGTGAATAAGGATATAGCATATGGCTAGAATATGATGGTGATATGACATATTTGGGATACTAAATGATCTGAAATATGTGTGCTGCATGCTTGTGGGTTAAATTATCAACTATACTGTAGTTTTTGCTAATGCTTTTTTTTTTTTTTTTTTGATAAGTAATGTTAATTCTATTTAATCATGCAAGCTTCTTGAATTTCTACTTTGTCTCATCTCTTGTGCTAACTGCAGCGACACTCTTTCCTTTTCTACAGTTTCATATTTTTAATTGCCAGAAAATTAATTGCTCAAGTGAAAATTGTGATTGCAGTGTAATTTTGAAATTCATGTCTTTAGTTGAAATAGTTGTTCATTGCATGTAGATAAATGTATGCATGCATGCACAACCATAAACTCACTGACACTCATGCATTAATTCATATAAGTTGAAGGTAGGTCATATTTGATTCTTGGTCCATTCCCCTTTCAAGTTATTTTTACATCACTTTGTTAATTTCCTTTTTAAATTGCTTATCAAAAAACTTTCCTTCCTAAATTATTAAAATTTTCGCTGAGCAACTTCTAACAAAAAATTATTTGCAGGTGCTCTTGAAAAAGGGGGTGTTGGAGCGCTGGAACTTGTTGCCATGGACATGAAAGCAAGGTTAATATTTGTGTAAAATTCATTTAAGTAAGATATTTTATTTTTCTAAATCATGTTCTCCACATGCCAGGGGAATGTATGTATGTCGTACACTTAGCTACAAAGGTGCGGAATTTGAAGTTGTTGAAGCACCATTAGAAGCTGAAATGATGGTATGAGGCACTTGCTTTGCTATATTGACACTGCATTTAAACCAAATCCTTTCTAGTTATTATAGTAGGTATGTATGAATTGCCACAACAAGCAATGGTAATAATTTGACGTGCTTCATAATCTCTGTTTTCTGCTTTTTCCTAATGAAAATTAAGTTGGTCATGCTCAATAAAATTGCTCAGATTGTTTTGTTGCTCCTGGGTGGGGTTATTTTGGTAATTGTCCATGACGTTTTCCCCCCCCCCCCCCCCTCCTCTCTCTTCTCAAATAATTGTAAATTTTGGACATTGTTTATTTGTTAGACCATACCTGGAAGCCACGCTATTTAAATAACTGCTGGAGGATCAGAAAGTTGGCCAGCCGAACTTATGAGCCAGAATTCATGCAGATACAAGTTTATATAACACATGCTCACACTGTTTGTATGTGTGTGTGTGTATATATATATATAGAGAGAGAGAGAGAGAGAGAGATTATTACAGTGTAACAGAGATTGTGCTAAATGTCCTGTTTTGGCTTAAGGGCTAAGAACTGCTGGTTCCTATATGGATGTGCCTGTGTTATTTGAATGCTTTTTTGTGGCTTAGCGGCTGGCTTTGCTTCATTTTTAGTGAACGATGGCTATGTCACTGATCATTGTTAACAACTGCAGTCAATATCTCCTAGAAATGTACTTTAAACCCCATAAAGCATCATCTCTCATTTATTTGTTTTTCAAATTTGCAGTTAAATTTTTATTTTTTAGTCTTGATTTTTCTGAAGATCGGTTGTGGTATCTTATCCTAAATTATTTTTCCTTAGGAAATGTACAAAAAAGCTGCAGAGTTTTGGGCAGAGTTACGCGTGGAGTTGCTGTCAGCAAGTGCATTTCTATCAAATGAGAGACCTAATAGCAGTCAGCTGTGGCGATTATATTGGGCAAGCCATCAGGTATATGGGCCTCTGTGTCATTGGTACTGGTGTAACATGGTTAACATTTTTGGCATTCATTTTTTTTTTTGTTTTCTTTCTTCAATCATTTAGTTGCTATTTGTTTTCTCGATGTGCTGTTGTAGCGTTTCTTTAGACATATGTGTATGTCAGCTAAGGTGCCTGCTACTGTAAGACTAGCTAAGCAAGCATTGATGAAAGATAAATGTGTGGTGATTGGCCTTCAGAGTACTGGAGAGGCCCGGACTGAGGAAGCTGTGACAAAATATGTGCGTTTAAATGGTTTTGTATCTGGTCTATGCATATACTATATTTTCTATGTTGTTTGGATGGTTTAATATTCATTTTTGAATTCTTTTTAATTCCTCATCTTGAATAGGGTCTTGAACTTGATGATTTTATTTCTGGGCCTCGAGAACTCTTGCTAAAGTTTGTGGAGGAAAATTATCCTCTGCCAGAAAAGCCTGAACCACTGCCAGGCATGTAGTCTGTTTATATACTGGATTGTATGTTCCTTTGTCATACACCTTCTGTAACTGAGGTTTGGTTCTGATTTTAAAGGAGAGGAAAGTGTTAAGGAGCTTCAACGGAAAAGGCACTCAGCAACTCCTGGTGTCTCTTTAAAAGGGAGGGTTAGAAAAGTTGCAAAATGGAAACCTGCAAGTGATGGTGAAAGTGATGAAGAATCTGAAAGTGAGTTTCTTCAAACTGGACACTGAAGAATCTGGTGCATTTATCTTTTTCAACTACCTTCTCTTCTGTGGTATAAGGGCTTTGCAAAATCAGATTTTATTTACTTATATTTTATATGAAAATTCAGTGCATCATTACCTTTTCTTCACCTTAATAAATCTGATGTCTTTTTTTTTTTTTTTGTCTTGTTATGAGTGCAGCTTCCTCTATCATAGCCTCATAGGGTGCATCACTTTTAGACTATTTACTAGCAATTGTTGGCTTTATCAATATTATTGTTCATATTGCTCTCGCTTTTCTCTACACTTTTTAGGTTAGTAAGATAGTTTCTGCCCTAGCGGCGGTGCTGTTAGGCGCTGTGCGCTAGGCTCTAGTGAGCCGTAATGGAACGGCGCTTCTCCATAGAAGCGAAATCCTTTTGCCTGTCAGCGAAGAAAGGGTGTCCTGATCTTCGTTTGGAGGAAAAGAGAAAGGGGTTCATAGGGGTTATTTTTGTGAGTCAACCTTGTGCTTCATGGTTGGTGGATACGGTTGAGGAGGCGAGTCAATCTCAGGTGAAGGTTGATATTGCCAAATCATACCATGAGGGTGATAAGGCTTTGATGGTACATAGGGGAGGTAATAAGGCAGGAAGTTTTCTGGAGGTGGCTGTGTTCGTTGAGGGAGGTCGTAAAGGAATTATTTGGCTACCTGAGGGCCGTGGTGGGAGGGGATGGCGTCGGTTTGCAAATGAGTTGCGGAGGATGTTGGTTCCACAGGCTTCTATGCACCCTGTTTTGGGGACGCAGCTCAAGTTAGGTTTGGGAGAATCCACTTATGGATGTCATTCTGGGCGTTCCTTTGCGGAGGTTCTTCGAAGGGTGCCTGGTTCTAAGGTGATTCCCGTTGGGAGGAGGGTTAGATCTTCGCAATCTCTTGATCTTTTCCTGGTGAAGGACTTTTTTGAGTTGGGGTGCGGAGATTATGAGTCACGGGTGGTGGTGGATTGCTTTGAGTTGGAAACGCCGGAGCCTGCTAATACTATGGCATGTTTGATCCCAGGGGCTGACCATACGAAGAAGAAGATGAAGACGACTAAGACGCTGCTAGGTTTTTTTCGAATTGAATTGGGCCAGATCCTAGCTGGGCTAGTTAAGGGACTTTTAGTTGGGCTGGGTGCATTACCTCTGAGGAAAAAAACGATGGGCTCTTTCTATTTTCTTAAAAGGCTTACAAGGCCTCGGGTTTGGGTCTTTCCGTAAGCCCAATCACGTTGGGTATCTCAGGTCCGGGTGGCGAAGGGGTAGGAAGAGTCATTTTAAGAGTAGACCAAAGTCTCCTCAGTGCGTGTCTGCATCGCCGGGAGATGTTGATTTTCCGGCCGCTCGTAGGGAGGCTTGTATTTCGAAGTCATGTGCGCCGGTCGCTGGTGGTCGCGCTGTGGTTTCCAGTGATGATTTCGAGCTTGCGTTGGTGGGGCTATCGTTGGCGGAGGTGCATCTGGAGTTACCTCAGCAGGGTTGTGTGTCAGGGTCTGTGCATGCTACGGGGGAGGCCCCTGTCTCTGCGACGGAGGCTGTTCAGATGCCGGAGAATACTCAGACTTGATTTTCCACTCCGGTGAGTACCATGCCCAGGATTGGGGATTTGATTCTTTCCTCTGTTGATATGGCGGAGGCCTCTGTCCCTCCGGCGCAGACCCTGGTCTCTCCGGCAGATGCTTCTCTGGCAGTGGTCTCTGTTCATCCGATGGGAGTTGGTGCTGTTCCGGTGAAGGAGGGTGAGCCTGTCAAGACTGCATCGGCGAAAGGGTTGCTACGTCGGGGGTTTTTAGGGTCTAGAAATGCTTCTTCTTCTCTGCCTGGGATGAAGGAGGCTTCTTCGTCGGCAAAGGGTTCTAAGGTTGTAGTCGAGGATTCATAGGTCTGCTCTTCTTCAAAGAAGTAGTCGAGGATTCATAGGTCTGCTCTTCTTCAAAGAAGCACACGGCTGAGTTGAGTTTGAGACTAAGCGAACCTTTTCCTCGCATATCGGAGAGTGGTGCTCCAAGTTACTCCTCTGTCTCCAAATCTCAAATAGGGTATGCTTGGAGGGTGAAGGAGAAGCTTGCTAAGCAGTTGCATAAGAACAAGGAGTTGTTTTGCCGAAGTTGTGGTGGACACTTCAGAGAAGGGGGAGGAGAACTATTTGGAGGTGGTGCTAGATAAGGTGAAATTCGCCTCTAGCATGGGATTGTCTTGTGGTAAAGGAGATGACGAGAAAAGTCTTTTAAATCTCTTTTCGAATATCGAAGAGGAGCGGAAGGCCTATACCTCTAAGGTAAAAGGGAAGAGGGAACTCAAGAATTTAGAATGCTCCATCAATTATAAGGCTAGAGAGAGACCTTCTCCGGAGAGGTGTCATCGCCAGCGGGGTTGTGTTGGTACAAAGAATGCATTTTCCTTTCCTCCAGAGGTGCATTAGGGGCTTTGTGTCATTTTGGGCTGGTGGTGGGTTGTTGTGGGTTGTAGTCTTGGTTTTCCTTCTTTGGTTTACCGTTTGGTTGTGGTTACTAGTTGGGCTTTTGGGTTGGGTCTTCTTGGGTTTTGACGTTGGGTTTAAATTGGGCTACCTATGTATACTCTCTTATATACTAAGAGGCGCATTGCGCTTTTTTTTTATATATGTATAACATTACTTATCCAAAAAAAAAAAAATGTTTACATGACTTTTTGATCCTTTTTCAGTTGTTGGTTAAGTATATCTTTTTGTTAGTTATATATATATAAAGTTTTCTTTAGGCGTTTCTGCTTTTGATGATGCATATTATCTGATGAGACAAAAGTTCTGAGCTTGTTAAACTACCTTCTTTCTTATCACTAAGTTTCTGTTTTATTAATGCAGCTGATTCTGCTCATACTGAATCTGATGATGAGTTTCAGATCTGCGAGATTTGCAATACTGAAGAGGTAATTTTGTTTGAAGTGTGCAGCTTGTTTGTCTGCAATATGTGACTAAATTATCATATTCTTCTGTGCAGGAAAGTAAGAAATTGCTCCGATGTTCCTGTTGTGGCCAACTGTTCCATCCTGCTTGTTTAGTCCCACCTGTCATAGACCTAGTAACCGGAGATTGGTCATGTCATTCTTGCAAGGAAAAAACAGATGAATATCTTCAAGCAAGAGATGCCTATCTAGCTGAGCTTTTGAAGAGGTTTTTCCATTCCAACAGTTCATCTTTGGGGAATTTAGGGGGGGTCTGGGGTGGTGGTGGTAGTAGTTTTTTAAATTACTACTTGCTAAAAGCAATTGTACGTGTTATAACCTTAAATAGGTATGAAGCGGCTCTGGAGCGTAAGACCAAAATTTTGGAGATAATTCGTTCTTTGGATCTTCCAAACAATCCTTTAGATGACATTATCGATCAGGTGGTGATCATGTGCTATGTTATCATTTTCATGACTTGTTTATAGTGTATGGTATGTATTTACATACCTCAGGGCTTTTTAAAAGTTTCCCAATATTTTGCTGGAGGGTCGATCTAAGAACTTTTTGCATTTGAGTTGAACATATGGTGATGAATAGTTGTAGGCTTGACATAAAGACCTACTGGCTCATGACCTCTGCAGTGAACCTCAATGTTTGCGGTTTGGAAACCTGTGAAAACTGAAGATAGTTACATGCTTCTGTCTGTCAGATGTAGTTAGTTTGACTTCCATCAGTAGCACTAAAACTGTTATCAGCTGGAGTTATTGAATATGCAGAATGACCTACTGTTTATAAATCAAATAAAACTTTGCTAACTAGAGTATAGTGTCTCTTAAGTTGGACTATGAAGTGGGATTTGAATCGGCAAACCTAGTAACAATAAATAATTGATCTTCCAATTTTATGCCCTTGAGCATCATATTTGTCATGGGAGAGATTAATAGAATTAATAATGTAAGTATAAATTAAATGATTAAATCCATCTCTTCCTATAAGCTTAAGTTTTTTAGATAAGTGGTGATTTAGCATATAGGTCCTTAAATTCCCTATGACTTCAACATCATGGCAACACAATAGCAGGTCCAAAATCCAAGCATGACCATGAGCACCAGCTGGGTGACTATAACTGGCTAGAAATCTCCACCTATGCTCTTGACTGCCCTTTCTAAAGAGTTTTTGTGTAGTGGTGGAAAGTAAAGCAACGTTTTCCTACATGTGGCTGTTGACTAGGACAGAACTCAGAATACTGTGGCTCTGAGCAAATGAGAGCATGCATGCTGAGTGAAAGCGTTTCTGATCACTTTCTAGGATCTTTTTTTTTTTTTTTTTTTTGGTTGACAGTGGATTCAGTTCAGAAAGACTAAGAAGCCTTGAACTCTCTATGTGGAGTTTTCTGAATCTAATTCACAAATTGAGAGATGATGCTGTCACAACTCATATCTGAGTCTTTTTTTTCATGACAGACGCCAGTCTTTTAAAAGCTCAAATTTAGTTTTTATGTTACTGCAATTTGTCGCCTCTCATTCTTATATGTACTGTTCAACTTATCTGGTTTTTATTCTGGTACAACATTGGGTATCTGGTTAATTTATAGTCAAAAGATGGCTGCCTCCTACTGCATCTGATGTTATTGTCCTTGTTGACCATGCATGTAACTTTAATGCAGCTTGGAGGGCCTGATAAAGTGGCAGAAATGACAGGGAGGCGAGGCATGCTTGTAAGGGCCTCTAGTGGAAAAGGTGTTACTTATCAGGCACGGAACACGTGAGTTTGGGTATCTTTCATGCTATCATGGTTGATTTCTTTTTTTCTTTTTTATGCTTGCTAAATTGCTATTTTGAATATTGCTTTAGAAAAGATGTTACCATGGAGATGGTCAACATGCATGAGAAACAGCTCTTTATGGATGGTAAGAAGTTTGTTGCCATCATCTCTGAAGCAGGGTCAGCTGGCGTTTCTTTGCAGGCAGATAGAAGAGCTGTAAATCAGGTATGTTTCGTTTTGTGAAACTTTTCTCACATGCAGGTCATGGTTCTTTTCATGGCATACTGTCTTCTTTGTGAGAACTGAATATATTATTATCCACCATGTCTCAATTTTTATCTGTATGTTCCTCTTTTTGCCTTTAGTAGGGCATTTCTTTGTATACTTCCTGTGTACTAGGGTTGTGTACCTCAGCGCTTTTCAATGAATCACTCACTTATTTATAAAAAAAAAGGAAAAAAAAAAAACTGAATATATTATTATCCCAGTAGGCTTTCAGATATGTAATTTTATTTACTGTTTTCTTTTCAAGTTGTTCCCTTTTCTCATTCTTTTCATTTGACATATTTTGTGACAGAAAAGAAGGGTTCATTTAACACTAGAACTTCCATGGAGTGCTGACCGAGCAATTCAACAGTTTGGAAGAACTCATCGGTCAAATCAAGCTTCTGCACCTGAATACAGGTTGAAAAGTATTATATGTTTAACGGGCTCTAATATAAGTTTTGTAGTTGCATTGTTTTATTGTTGTTTGATAGATGGGTCAACAGATAGCTACAATAACTTGTTTTGCAGGCTACTCTTCACTAATCTTGGTGGAGAACGCCGATTTGCATCAATTGTTGCCAAGAGATTAGAATCTCTTGGTGCCTTAACACAGGGAGACCGCAGGCAAGTTGGACTTGTTTTTGGTTATAAGATCTGGGAGAAATGGATTGCAACGTTATGCTTGAATGAATCCTGTGTCTTAGTGTATTTGGTTGAATGAATTGCAGGGCAGGGCCAACTTTGAGTGCTTATAATTACGATAGTGCTTACGGAAAGAGGGCCCTTGTGGTGATGTATAAAGGGATCATGGAGCAGGTTCTTTTTATCTTAATTTATAAGATTTTCTGATAATATATTTTCTTCTATTGGTGTGTAGTGGAAAAAGATAAAACTGAATGTTGTTGGAAATAACTAAGTTTCATTTTTTCAGGATTCTCTGCCAGTTGTACCTCCTGGATGTTCATCAGAAAAACCAGATACAGTCCAAGATTTTATTGTGAAGGCAAAAGCTGCTCTTGTGTCTGTAGGAATAGTTAGGGACACAGTTATTGGTAATTTTTACTAAAATTATCTTCTCACATTGAGTGGAATAGAAGTGTCACAATTTAATAGTTATAAAAAAAACAATTTAATTTATAGGCACAGTGCACAATCTTGTGACATCACTTTTTACTTGGTTTGTAATTTCTGACTTTTATACTTGATCTAGCTAATGGAAAAGATTCTGGAAAGTTGTCTGGCCGTATTGTTGATTCAGACATGCATGACGTTGGACGTTTCCTCAATCGGATTTTAGGACTGCCACCTGATATTCAGAATAGGTTTGTGGTTTGTTGATTAAAAAAGTGATATGTTCATCGCAGTTAGATTTGGGCTTGTTATCTGAACACGTCCATCAAAACACAGGCTGTTTGAGTTATTTATCAGCATCTTGGATCTCCTTATTCAGAATGCACGCATTGAAGGAAATCTTGACTCGGGCATTGTTGATATGAAAGCTAATGTCATTGAATTACAAGGAACTCCGAAGGTTAATACTTCCGCTGGATCTCTTGCTGGCTTTACAAATTTGATTGTACTAATTTCTTTTTTCTTGCAGACTGTTCATATGGATCAAATGTCTGGGGCATCAACAGTGCTGTTTACTTTCACTCTTGATCGTGGAATCACATGGGAGGTAAATTTTCCATTTCAAATTACTTGCTAAATGGTATATTGGCTTTGGGCAAAAACAACAAATGTGCAATTCATTTGCCTGTCAGTCTGCAAGTACCATGCTTGATGAGAAGCGAAAGGATGGGCTTAGTTCAGCACATGATGGATTCTATGAATCTAAAAGGGAGTGGTTGGGTAGACGTCACTTCACTTTAGCATTTGAAAGGTATCATACTTGGATCTTCTTCTATCCATGTTTTTCTTGTATATCTGTGGAATCACAATTTTATATAGATAAATCAAAGAAGAAAGCTAAAGCAAACTACTAATGTCCTGACTTCTTCCTTTTTAATGGCATATGTATAAATTTATTTTTATATTTTTTGGGTTCCACTTGCTAACTTGTTGGCTCGTCTTCATAAGTATTATACTATTTCTTAAATCTCAAGTTGATCAATAATAACATTAATTTCTTATCTTGAAAACAATCAAGGAATATTGCATGTAGTTTTTTTGTGCAAATTCCATGTGTATTGCTTGTATGTATAATGTATAGCTTTCCTCCGTTTCTATCCTCTATTTCTATAAAAAAAAAATTTGATAAGTAATGTTGTATATATCAAAAAAGCGCAAAGCGCCTCCAAGTACACAAGAAAGTATACCTAGGTAACCCAACCAAAAGCCCAGAAAACACCCTAGAACCCAAAGAAAACCCAATCCACACAGCCCAAAAAGAGCCACAGCCAAACGGAAACCCAAAAAGAACCCAAAAAACCCAAACAAGGCAAAAATAAGACATCCTGCCATTGACCCTACTAGAGCCACAACCTCTAGTCTCAAAATGTAAGGAGCATTCTAAATTTTTAAGCTCTCTCTTCCCCTTACTATTGGAGATAGACACCCCCGAATCACGGTTTCTATCCGCTTCAATGACAGAAAAAAGACTCGAGAGTTTTTTCTCGTCATTCTCAACAGTTAAACCCAAGGTGGGGGCTAGTTCCATAGCATCTAGCACCCCTTGGGAAAAGCCTTCCTCCTCAACCACCGGAGTATCCTCCACAAAAACCAGCAGGTTCTTCTTGTTCTTAATCAATTGCTTGCCTATATTATTCTTCACCCTTCGAGAATACCCCTTCTGAGACTTGGAGACAGAAGAATAGATAGGTGTTCCACTATCCCCACAGGAAGAAACACCATAACCAACCGTCAAGAAAGGAGGGGTAACCAGTTGCTGGGGAGAAGCAGAACAGACTTCCTTGGCATCTAGAACCGAAAGAGAAGAAGCGGGACTCGAACCTAAAAAACCCCGCCGGAGCAAGCCCTTCGCCGAAGAAGACTTCTAAACAGTCTTACCAGAAGCTTCACCGGAACCCGTAGAAGCCACCAGCACCTCAACGACAAAGTCCGCCAGTGACCTAGGATCCATTGCATCAGCTTTGGCCCACTCCGAGGTCATCGGAATAGTCACTAGAGTTGCAGAGACGTCCAACGTCGTAGCAGAAACCTCGGCGAAAACAACCACCGGCAACCCAAGGTTAGAATATGGCACCGCATCAGCTTCAGACGTCACTGGCGGTGTAGAACGCGTCTGTGCCGATAGAGCACACCGAGAACCCCATCACAGTACCCAAAACCAAACCAGCACGCTCCTAGGGGACTATTTGACCCGAAAAACTACCAACACCTGAAGAAAGCCCTAAGCAAGGCTCTAAAGCTGCGCCCAAAAATTTGGGTCTGGATCCCAAACAAGGCCCACTAAAAGAGGACCAGCATCTAGCTCGCAGCCTGAAACCAAGTGGAACTTTGGGCCTCAAGGCCAATCTGGAAACCCGATCCACATCCAACCTAATCTTCTCTAGCATAAACTTCCACGCTCGAGAAACCCTGAACATCTTCAATCATGACAAGCCACCGCCACTGAGACCAGAACGATCGCCGCCACCTCTGAGACTAGAATGGCCACCATTACCCATCCCAGTGTTGATCTTCTTAAGCGGCGCACCAGTCTCAAGCTCGAAGCAATTCACCGGTGATCTCGCCACCTCACCGCCTTTCGCCAGCTCGTGCCAAGACACCACAGGGCACAAGTTGAGATGAAAATCAGACTGCAACTTCAAACCACTAGTCGACGAGGAGAGCACAGCCACATAGGAACACTCTCGTATGAAAAAAGCCCTGCCGGAGTTGACACTAGAGACCAGCGGCCTCTCCTCTGCTGCGAGAAACCCCAAACATTTCTGCAGCTCTCCCACGATGCGTCGCTAACCCCAACCTTCATGACCCTCAGGGAACCAAATACCCCCTCTCCGACCACCCTCAGCAAAGACAGCGGCCACTAAAAATTGACTGGACTTGTTCCAACCCTTATGGGCCTTCAAAGCCTTTCAATTTTTGCTAAAGGATTAGGCCAAATCCTCCTCCCTTTTTTTTTTTTTTGATAAGTCAGAAGAATATATTAAAAAGTGCAGAGGGGCGCAACCCTTAGTATACAGAGAGTATACAAAGGGGGGCTAAGGGGAGGGGGAGAATAAGGAGAGAAAATCAGAAAAACTAATCACCCGCGGGGCCAACCAGCCCGCTGTCCAGGAGAAAAGGGTAAAAAGAAAAAAGTGGATAAGTTCCTCAGTAGATCTCGAGGAGTCGTCGAAACATCTATCATTTCGCTCTCTCCAAATACACCACATAATACAAAGAGGGACCATTTTCCACAGCACAGCACTCCTGGTGCGACCACTTGACCATCAGCTAGCAAGTAACTCCTTGACCGAGTAAGGCATGACCCAACACAGACCAAACCAAGCAAAGAAGGCATTCCACAGAGCTCTCACTGCCCCACAATGGAGAAGAAGATGATCAACCGACTCCCCATCCACTTCGCATAACCAACATCTATTCACCAACACCATACCCCTCCTCCTAAGGTTATCCACAATAGGAATCTTGCCACAAGCAGCTGTCCAAGTGAAAAACGCCACTCTAGGGGGAGCTTTAGGTCTCCAAATGCTCTTCCAAGGGAACAAAGAAGACCCTGAAGGCGAAAGAGCTCTATAAAAAGTCTTGACCTCGAACAATCCCTTGCGTGAGTGCAACCACTACAACTTGTCAACCCCAACCCCTCGCAACTTACTATCATACAAGCACTTATAAAACGAGACTAACACCTCCACCTCCCAGTCATGCATCAACCTGGAAAACTGGATATTCCATTGGATGATTCCATTTGAGTGCTCCATATTGTCTGCAATAGACGCCCCCTTAAAGCTGGCAATGGTATACAAGTTAGGGTAAACCTCCTTAAGAGCTCTATCTCCACACCAAATATCCTCCCAAAAGCGAATCCTAGAGCCGTCGCCCGGATCAAATCTGAAATGGCTCCTAAAAACTTGCCAACCTTTACAAATGTATTTCCAGAGACCCACCCCATGAGAACCAGGGATATCCCCTGAGCACCAACCGCGCCAATCCGACCCATATTTTGCAACCAAGACCGATCTCCACCAAGCACCCTCCTCATGGGCAAACCGCCAAAGCCACTTCTCCAACAGAGCTTGATTTTAAACCTTCTGATGTTTCGGATTCCTAACCCACCCTCATCTAAAGGGGAGCACACCTTGTCCCACTCTACCAAATGCGTCTTAGCCTCATCATTTAACCCCCCCCCCCCCTCCCCCAAAGAAAGTCCCGTTGAATCTTTTCAATACGCTTAGCCACAAGAGCGGGGATGGGATACAAAGACATCATATAAGTAGGCAAGTTTGATAAAGTGTTTTTGATCAACGTTACCCTACCACCCTTGGAAAGATACGTCCTTTTCCAAGGAGCCAACCGTCGTGCCATTAGCTCTTCCAACTCCGCCCACATCGTTTTAAGCTTGAAAGAAGCCCCCAGCTGCAGCCCCAAATACTTTAAGGGCAACGAACTGATACCACAACCCAATAACCCTGCAAGCTGCTCGACATCATCCAAAGAACCAACCGGAATCAAAGTAGACTTGGACAAATTCACCTTAAGGCCTGAGATTGCTTCAAAGCAGACAAGTAACGCCCCAATATGCCTGATTTGGCTATCATTTGCCCCACAGAATACCAAAGTGTCATCTACAAATAGGAGGTGAGAGACAACAACCCGAGTCTGTTCACTAGAACCCACGGCAAACCCCGAGATCAGACCCCTAAAGGAAATAGCGCCAATCATCCTGCTAAATGCTTCCATAACCAAGACAAATAAGAAAGGAGAAAGAGGATCTCCTTGGCGCACCCCCTGCGAGCTACCGAAATAACCGAAAGGGGTATCATTTGATCAAAACAGAGAACCGGGCTGTCGAGATGCATTGCTTGATCCACATACATCATTTCTCCCCAAACCCACACCTCCTCAATAAATAAAGAAGAAAGTTCCAGTTAATATGATCATACACTTTCTCCATATCCAATTTGCACAACACCCCAAGATCCCCAGCCTTAAGCCTACTATCCAAGCAATCATTCGCAATAAGAACTGAATCTAGAATCTGTCTCCCTTTCACAAAAGCATTTTGGGGCTTGGAGATGATCTTATCCATAACTCTCCTCATCCTATTGGCCAACACCTTAGCTATAATCTTGTAAACACCACCCACAAGACTAATAGGACGGAAGTCTTTGATCTCCTTGGCCCCATGAAACTTAGGAATGAGCGAAATGAATGTGGAATTAATGATCTTCACGAATTTACCATGAGTATGGAAATCCGCAAAGACTGCCATGATATCCCCCTTCACCATCTCCCAACAATCCTGAAAAAAAGCCAAAGAGAAACCATCCGGGCCCGGAGCCTTATCCCTATCCATACCGTTGATCACCTCTCTCACCTCCCGTTCCTCAAATGGAGCTTCCAAATTGGCCGCCTCATCCACACTCAACACTTAAAACTCTAGGTTGTCCACCCTTGGTCTCCGACTAATGGCCAAATCCTCCTCCCTTGGAGACAGTGATGCGGCCTCCACCATGTCCGCCAGCCAATTGGAGCATTGGAGACTCAGAAATAAGGAACCAACGAACCCTTTTCTCCTTTCCTCCAAATGCAGCTCTGTCTTGCTTGCAATCACCGAAAAGGAGAAAGATTTAGCCTCCACAGCAAATTGTCTCTCCACGTAAACGAAGCCAATCACAACCCAAAGGTTGAAACCAGGTTCTAGCGGAAACACACCTGCATGCGCCTCCGCTAGAGACTAGAACTGAACGTCTGAGTAAATCTAGAGAGGGAGAGTCTCAGCTAGGAGGCTCGAAAAATCTATAAAATTTTATTTACTTACCAGAAAGAAAAAGCAAGGCATGTTCCACCACCATGATTATATACTGGGTTATGATTCTAAAGTTATCCTAAGTTGTAAGGAACCAACGAACCCTTTTCTCCTTTCCTCCAAGTGCAGCTCTGTCTTGCTTGCAATCACCGAAAAGGAGAAAGATTTAGCCTCCACTGCAAATTGTCTCTCCATGTAAACAAAGCCAATCACAACCCAAAGGTTGAAACCAGGTTCTAGCGGAAATACACCTGCATGCGCCTCCGCTAGAGACTAGAACTGAACGTCTGAGTAAATCTAGAGAAGGAGAGTCTCAACTAGGAGGCTCGAAAAATCTATAAAATTTTATTTACTTATCAGAAAGAAAAAGCAAGGCATGTTCCACCACCATGATTATATACTGGGTTATGATTCTAAAGTTATCCTAAGTTGTACATATTGTATTTTAGAGTAGAGGTCCCAGATGTTTGGCAGTGTTAGGATGAAGAGGAACTGATCTTGAATGTTATAATATCTTAATTGAGCATATTATTTAATTCAGTTCAATAAATATTATTTCATTATAACAAAACTGGACTGTATTTTGATCATTTTAAGTGATTGCCTGATTTTCTATTTCATTTGGTCTTATTTAGTTTTGTTTCCCGTTGCGTATCTTGCCATTGTACTAACAAGTAGTTACCTACTTTGGTTGCTCATCGCTAGAGTGAAAGTTTCGGCATCTTCCTTTTAAAGCGTTCTTATCTCTGTTGCTTATAGTGTGGAATAAGATGCAAATGGACTAGTATTATTGCATTTTTTGAACGTTGCATTTGTAGATTCTGTAATATGTACTTTCACCGTCATGCATGCATGTACGCATATTTACTTGTATATAATTCAAATCAGTAAAGCCATGTGCCTGATTTTTTTTTTTTTTCTTTCTTTATTGTTTTGCTTTGAGTTGTGATTCAGTTCTGCATCTGGAATGTTTAAGATAGTCCGTCCAGCTGTTGGGGAGTCACTAAGGTATAAAAAACAACAGTTAAAAGATTCATTCAACTTTGCACTTAAATGTCTAATGTTTAACCACCTCATTTTTACCTTCTCCAGGGAAATGGCTCTGGCAGAGCTTAAAAACAAGTACCGTAAAATGTCATCTTTAGAGAAGGCTCGTAGTGGTTGGGAAGATGAATATGAAGTATCATCTAAACAGGTTGAGATTGTTGATGAAGCTATTCTCTATGGTTGTAGCGATTTCTGTTTAGAATAAAATCTGATATTCTTAAATCACCACTTCTTCTGAAAACTTAAGCTCATAGGAAATGGTGAATGTTATCATTTAATTAATGCACTGGTAAAAGTTTCTCATTGTCATCCTTTAAGTGTTTGACTCAGGGCGACGCCATTATTGCTACTCTTTCAACTTATAAAAAAAAAAGTGTTTGACTCGATTCTTTGGAACAGCCACTTAACAGAAAAATGCTTAGGGTGGCTGTGTATGTGTATTTCTGTGTATGAGAATCCTGGAGTAAGATTTTTCATTTTTGTTAGTTGTTTTATTCGTTGTATTACCTGCTTGACTTCTTGAATCTTTTTCACAAAATTAAAGATGTTTGTAGCATCAATTAAACTCAGTCCGTCTATCCTGTGCTAACCCTAGAATATGTACTGTAGTTTCTAATCTTCTTCTTCTTCTTCTTTATTATTATTATTATTATTATTATTCAGCATTGCTTATTATTATCTTTACCTGCAGTGCATGCATGGCCCCAATTGTAAGCTTGGCAACTTCTGTACAGTTGGCAGAAGAATACAGGAAGTAAATGTATTGGGTGGGCTTATCCTTCCTGTTTGGGGCACCATTGAGAAGGCCCTTTCTAAGCAGGTAACCTGGCCTCACCTGTTGCTTAATTGATAGAGTAGAGCCATGTGATTTTGTAATTTACAAAAACACAAAGGTATAGGATGGAAGCCTTGTTTACCAATTTGGTATTTTCTTTAATCTTTTATTTTGGAATGTGAAATAAGTATTCAAGATTCTTGTTAGTTTTGTATTTATTTACTGGCCCCTTGGGTGTGTCAGTAGATGTACAAACCAAAGGGGGAAAAAAGGAAGAAAAGAGACATTTTTATGTTGGGCAAAGGTAAGCAACATCTAGAGTTGGATTATGATCATGCATCAAGTGTTGTACAGCTGACATTAGAATGTCAACTATCTCCTTGCTTTTGGGGGTCCTCTGCTTGAGTTAGCTAGTCAATCATCTTTTTTTTGAAAAAAAAAATAATAAAAAAAATTCAATGATATTTTTAATTCCCTTGTACTTCCTCTTTCCAAGGATCACCCTTTGGAGCTGCTTCCTTAGACCTTTCATTTATCCTAATCACTTTTATGGTTTCAAGTCAAGTAACAGTAATTGAATGCTAGCTATTTTCATTTTATGATTACTATCTTTTTTGGACAGAAATTAGCTACAATTCATACAAATTAGTCTTAAAGTGATGTGTGTTGTTCGCACGTGCTTTCTTATTAATGCTATTAAAAAAATGTGAGAAGCACAAACTATTAAAAAAAAAAATGTGCTTCTCACATACAAAGGGACACATGTTACTTTATTACACTGCTTTGTAAATTTTTTATTATTTCTCACCTTGTCAAAGCTACAGCTTCCAACTGATCCTATCCAGAAAGGGTAGTTGAAAATAAGGTGGTGATTTACCCCAATTGCTGAGTCATTAATTTTTTTTATATTATTTCCTGCCTTGAAAATAAGGTGGTGATTTACCTTAATTGCTGAGTCATTAACCAACTTTTTGAATGTGATCGAGTTTATGGTGGACTAATGGACTAGTAAATCTTTTAGGATAAAATTTGGTACGAAGTAAAATTATCAAAGTTCAATTCTCAGCCTCCAAGCCATTTCTGACCATTGAAGAGGCACCAGTTGGGGGCCTCCAAGAGTAGTGTTTGATAAAAGGATATTAATATTATTAATATGGACTGTTTTCTGCTTCAACTATATGTGATGTAAGTTTGAGGTGGATAGGCTAGGTTGCTATCTTTTAGTGCGAGGAAGGAGGGGGTCTCTTTTTGTTTACAGGTTCCTTGACTGCCAAGTGTGTTTTTTTTTTTTTAAAAAAAAAAAAAAAAAAGAAAAAAAAAGTCCCACTGGCCAAGTTTTCTTATTCCTAGCATAGGGAATTTGGGGAGCTTGAGTTTCATAAAAGATTGCTTTATGGCAATTTGTCCTGTTTTAGAATAATATGGGTCTTTTCAAGGTCAATGAAGAGGTGTATTGAACTTTTGCTACATGAATTCTCTGTCATTCTGCCCTGTTTAAAGCCATACTCTATTAACTTCTTGGCCCTTCTTTGTCCTGTCACCTCTTCAACTTTAATCTTCTGCACTCTTGCGTCTTTATGTCTTCAACGTGGGCCTATCATCCTTTACACGACTTTCTGCATCCTTTTTAAAGATTTCATATTTCTTATGTTAACATGCATCTATCTTACCATAATCATATAGGTGGCACACTTTCTTAACTTGCTATATTGGTGATTTGTGATACTACAATATAGCCTTTTATACTGCTTGGGGGATCATGCGAAATTTGGATGAGTTCTAGTGCTCTTAGTATTTGCACCTTTTTGCAATATCTGGTGTCTTCCTTCTGTTCCACTCTCTCTCTCTCTCTCTCTCACACGCACTTTTTTGTTTATTGTTGGGCATTTTTGTTCCATTAGTTATTTTTTTGTCAACGATATGAATTGATCCCTAATGACACCCTAGTCCTTAAAGTCTGTAGCCCTTTCCTTCCATTCCAGGACATCAATAGCTTTCTCAGGTGTCTTTGGAAGCAAGAAATAGCAGAACTTTTGAGGGGAAGAGTTTGATGGTAGAATGCGAAGAGAGGAATGTGCTCGAGTCTTTCTAAGTACTTTGTATGCTTGGTACTGCCTTTTCTGACTACAATATCTTAGGGTCATGTTAAAATGCAAAGATGTTACGAAGAGAGTTCACTTTTGTGTGGACCAAGTCACTAATTCCATTTTAGTTGTGCATGCTTTCGGATGATCACATACTTCATTATTGTCATGTAGTGATGTATATTTTGGCTTGCTAAAGACTGATAACTTTTTGCTTTGGTCCTCCAAGTGGGGGCCACTCATGTATATCTTGTTCTATACAAGTAATTGCTGATCAATGACAACTGAAATGTTATGTAGGCCCGCCATAGCCACAAGCGGCTCCGTGTGGTGCGTATAGAAACTACTACAGACAATCGGCGAATAGTTGGGCTTCTTGTCCCCAATGCAGCAGTTGAATCTGTGCTTCAAGGTTGCCCCCTCTTTCATGGGTGCTTGCATGCACACAAACACACACAAACTCGATGTTTGGTTATTTTTTTCTTCTTGTTGCATTACTTGCACAGATAGTTTTATTTACACAGCATTCATTTGTGTAATCTGGTAATTTAGGGGCCACAAAAATTTCTGGCACTATTGTTAATGCAATTACAATCCCCAAACTCAAAACTTCAGAGAGCTTATGAATCATATTCTTGGATTGCATGTTTGTTGGTTCTGATCTCAAAACATTTCGTGGAAGTTATTCATAGGGTAGCTAATATAGTTGACTTTTACACTGGTTGCAGATCTAGCATGGGTACAAGATATCGACGATTGAGATGTGCCAGTCTTTTTGCTCAAACAGATAGCTGTTTGTATCAGATGCAACAGTTTTGAAGCGGGGAACATAATTTACGTTTCAAGGAGCCCGTCCGGGCCGCACACTAGAGAAGAAAAGAGGGAGATGAAGAAATAGAAAAGAGGATATCTCTGCACCATCTAACAGCATTGTGCAGTCTCATTCATTTTGATTTTTTTGATTCAGGCTTCAATTTTTTTCGTCATAATTTTGTATATTATCAACATTGTCACGAAAGGTGAAAGACAACAGTTGAGTAGGCTGTAATGATGATAGTTCTGCTTGAACTAATTTGTATCAGTGAACATACTGTTTTATTCAAAGAACAGATCAAATGGAAATTCCTCTCGTTAAAGATTTTATTTACCAAATCCCAAAAGCAAAGCAGTATAAGGAAACACTCTCACCTCATCAAAAATCCCACACAGTTATTTATTCCCATTGTAATAGATATATATATATATATATATTTGTATCGAATGGCTTGTAGATCAGCACACAAAAGGAGCATCAACATTCTGGTCACTGCAATAGAGGCCAGGTCGCTGAGCAAAACCCTGACTCTTCAGCAACTCTCTGGCCCTCAAAACAAGCTCCTGATTAGTTACTTGACCATCTGTCTCAGCGATGATGGTCTGAATTGCATTGCTGAGAGCTCCATAAGCTTCATGAGAACCGCCGCCCGGTGGACTTGCATCCGCCGATGTTTGGTCGGTCTGGCAGCCACTGATGAGGATTCCATTATCAGGAAGGGCACGCTTGGCTGATCCTGCGTAGACCTCTTCCTTGCTCCCTACTTGTGTATCAATGGCTGGTTTTGCATACCCCTCATCATTCTCCTCCAGCTTATGTTTGAGAAACTCTTGAGCCAGATTTCCAACCATCCCCAACAACCCACTGCCTCCTTCTCCACCTTCACTTTCCCCATGTTGAAGCTTGTTGAACACAACCTTCATGAACTTCTTCACCTTAGGGCTCGCATCTTCCCCGAAGGCATCGAAAAGCGTCGGCCTCAGCTTCCCGACATCAATGTCATCCTTGCCGGTTTTCTGCTTGAGTATTTCAATGAGGGTCGAGAGAGGCAGAGACCTGCTCTTAACATACCCTCGCTCGCCATATGCAATTTCAACCTCTCTGTCAGTATCCTCATCATCTTCTTCCCGGTGACGACGGTGATGTGGGATTTTAATTCCACGAGACTCCAAAGCATCTCCCACCGTCGATTTCAAAAAGCTTTTGAATCCAAAGCCGGAGGAGCCTGAGCTGTCTTCTTCACCCTTTGTACTCTCCCCAATCTGCTCCTTGCTCTCATCAATGAGGCCGCCGCTGTGACACGAATCGGATACAATGGTGATCCGGCAACCTTGTGGGACACGGTCCACAAACTCCCTGAAATCATCATCTGTTTACAACAACATTATATCACCGCTCACTGTTAGCATGACATCCCCTTTTTTCTTTTGCGATCAGGAAACATGAGATTCACCCATTCAAATAGCTATGATCTATTTATAATAAATCCTCCGAAATTCCAAAATGCAATGCATGAATTTGGATAAAACAACTTTTTTGGGAAAATTTCACCCAAGAAACAAAGGGAATGTTCAGGAGCTCCATCTATCCATTTTCATGTTCGGCTTTGAAAAAATAAAAATAAAAGATCAGACATTGTATAAAAATGAAAAAGTAAGGATCAGATCCAGATATTCGAGAAAATCAAGAAAGATTCTTTCCACAGAGAACCTATGGATCGCTCAAGAATATACCGAAATGCTTTTTTTTTTTCTTTTTTCTAGAATTCCACAAACAGGCACACGGAGATCTGAAATCACAGTCATGGAATGATAATAATTTAAAAGAAAAAAGAAATCCCAATGGAGTAAAAGAATTAAAAGCAATAAAAAAAAAGGGAAAGAAAGAACGACCAGTGATGAGATTCATATCAGCAGGAACAATGCACTCATCATATCCAGTGTCATCATCTTCACCGGTCTCGGCGGGGAGACGAGTGCCGTGGCCGCTGTAGTGCACAAACAGAAAATCCCCCGGCTCAGCGGATCGCAGCAGATCGGCCAGAGCCCTGCGGATGTTCTTGCCCGTGGGCTGGGTGTAGGAGTCATCGGTGTCGATCAGCACCGTGATGTCGTCCTCGGAGAATCCGTAGCGGTCTACGAGGCACCGGTAAGTCTTCTTGACATCGTTAATGCAACCCTTGAGCTCCGCCTTCGTTCCTGGGTAGTTGCATCCTATCAGCACCGCCTTCTTTGCCATGATTTGATCGAAAACACAAATGACTTTTTCTTCTTCTTTTCGTTTTTGATGGCCTTTCCCTTTAACGACAAAGCACAACGGATCACACGGTGGCAGACGAGACGGATACTCTTTGTTATTTATCCCTTCGCTGATGTGCACCGATCAGTTTTTTTAAGTATTTATTTCATTTTTTTTAAAAAAAAAATCAATAATTGATTCACTTTACCACATCTACAAAATAAAGATATTAAATAAAAAATAAAAAGAATTTGGTATTGAGGGCCTCCTTATCCAACTGCTATTCAAACCTTTTATTGATGGATTTCGTTTTACTTTTTCGGTGAGTGGTGGGGTGAAGGCCCGCTGCGTGTCGGCAAAAGGAGTTTTGTTGGGAGAAAAAAGATGACTTTCTTTTTTGTTTTCTTTTAAATAAAATATAACCTAAGTTTATATGATAAAGCCGTAAATGCTACATTTTTCTCTTATTCACTTGAATTAAGACAAGGAAT
The DNA here is from genome assembly GCA_006937295.1 of Carpinus fangiana. Taxonomy (NCBI): domain Eukaryota; kingdom Viridiplantae; phylum Streptophyta; class Magnoliopsida; order Fagales; family Betulaceae; genus Carpinus; species Carpinus fangiana. The sequence goes on from CM017327.1 coordinate 23,891,682, forward strand.
ACAATAATTACACAATTAATATGTAACGTATGAGAATTATAATAGTAATTTATGAGAGTTACATAATCAATATGTAACATATAAGAATTACAAGAATAATGTATGAAAGTTACATAATCAAAATGTAACATATGAGAATTGTGAGAGTAAATAATATATTAACAAATTAGCTATATCATGTCATGGTGGGATAATAGTGGGGTATATAATATCACTCAATTTGATTTATATTTTCTGGTCAAGTAACACTATATACAACTTTTTTTTTTCTCAATTATTTCACTTGAGTGTACCAATCAATTGTTATATATATAATTTTTAACAAATACTGATCTAAAAGTTGGTTAAACTATCACTTCAACATTATAAAATAGTTGAACTTTCTAGCATTACTCTGGGTTGTTTTTAAGTGTAAATGTTAGGGGTGAAAATATAATACCCCAATAAAAACAACTATTTTATTTCTAAGAGAATTTCTACAAAAAACGATTGAGGGAGTTCTTAACAAAATTGGTTTTAAACCCAAGCCCTTAATAGTAGCATAACAAGCCTTAAACCCCTTAAAAATTTAGAGCCTAAACACTAATCCTTTGGAGTGGACGTACGCTCTTGAATCTAGTGCGAATGTACGTGGGGAGACCATCGGACATACGCTATGCAAATAATACACAGACGTACGATATTTTTTCAGAAAAACCCTTGGTTAATACCTAGACGTATACTACACCCTTTTATTCACTGTGTAAATAGTACTGGACGTACGCTAGGGTTAGCGGACGTCTGCTGCTTTTCTGGAGAGTTGGTAGCACCCCTCCCCTATAAATACCCTCTCAACCCTTCTTCCCCTCACACCATTTCCCATTGGTCAGCACGCCCCCAGGCTGCCAGAAACTTGTGAGGTTGGGTTCTTAAGAGTTTTGAGTGAAAGAGTGTTTTGTGAGAAAGGAGCTCACGTCCCTGCCTAACTTTGAGGTAATCTTTTGCCCGTTTTACATTTCCAGTACTGCTTTAATGATTGTCGAAATGGAGGGTTTTCCAAAAGTAGATTTTGCTAAACTTTCTTGTAAAAGATAATGTTTTCAAAAGCTTCTTTAAATTTCATAGTGTTAAGTTCTCCTACGTTGCATGTGTTTATTTATTACCTTAGAAGTGATATAGTAGCCTAGAAATATAGTAGGAACCCTAAAGCACTGTTTGAGTCTGGGTAGATTGCTTAACTCACTGAGCAGACATACGCCCTCGGGTCTGGATGTACGGTCAAGGAACAAAGCATTGTCTTGAGCCTCATTCTCATGCACATTAGAGTCTAGCCATCTTTTAACTAAATAAGGCTTAGTGTAACAGTGTGTTGTATTCCATTATAGCAGGAAAGATTCACACGAATGTGCGAGGTAAGTGAATACTGATGTTGTGCAAATATCTACCTAAATTAATAGGTAAATAATTGCAGTTTTACTTGCAAGTGCACAAGGTCAAAAGAGTAGTATAATGTGCAAGTGCGGGATCATTCCCACAGAGATTGATAAATTTTGATTAAAATTAATTTCGCAATGTACAACAAGATAAAGAAAATTTGATTTTGATTCGATAATGAAAAAGTGTAGGGCTTTGATATCCACCACTAATCATGCTTACAATATGTCAATGTTTTAATCACATTATAAATACCTACTGTTTGCCAACCTAAGGGCATGGTATATACTCCTTAAGCTATTGACTTCCTTAAGCTATTGATTTCCCTAAGCAACAAGTTAGGCATGGTGTATACTCTAACTCTTTTCTTTCTTAAAAGATTTAGCATGGTATATACTAAGTTGTTCATTAAGAAAACATAAATCTGTGGAAATCGGCAAACACATGGAACCTAGGGCATGGTATATACTCCCGGTTTTCCATGTTGATTAACCCAAGAACCTGGCGTGGATTTCTTTTGTTACTCGTACTAAACCCAGGACTTGGCCATCCAAATTGATTTAATTAACATGTCTATACCATCTGCATATGTTGATCAGGCAAACACATATGAGGAATTCAAGAAAATAGGAATTAATCAAATTAAGCATCATAGTAAACATGACTAGGGCTTCAATCTAGCCCTACTAAGAGGTTTAGTTACACATGAGTTTAATGTTAAACATTTTCATAAAATAAAAGAGAAAGGAAAAGAATAAACCCGAAAAACGCTTCCTTGAAGAACCGTCAATTCTTCTCCAAAATTCCATGTGTGTTTTTCTGTGTTTACAAGCCTATTTATAAAGTATAAGGAAACCCTAAAAATCATAGGGTTTAGTCCTTGTGCAACTAGGACAAACAAAAACCCTAATAAAATAAAACTTTCCAAAATAGGGTTGTGGCTTAGTTGATCTTGTAGTGACCCAAATTATTACCTAGGCGTAAGTAGCTTAGTTGGGAGAGTTAATTTGGGCTTTGGGTCACTAAGGACACTAGAGGGGTAATTTGGAATTTTGGGTGGAAGTACTCTGTTGTCTGTAGTGCAGACATACGGGGGGGACCACTGGACGTACGCTCTACAAACCGTACAGGCGGACATACGTGGCACCATCGAACATACGCTACTTTTTGAAATACCCTATGGTTAATTCCTGAACGTATGAGGCATCCATTGAACCGCTGAGCAAGAACCACTGGACGTACGCCCCTTGGTCGGCCTATAAATACCACCCTGCCCCCTTCGTGTTTTGCACAAGTTTCAGATGCCCCCAGGTTGCCAGAGTGTTCCTAGAGTGTTTTCAGGGTGTTTTAAGTGTGTTTTGTGTAATATCCCGATAAAAACCAACCTTTTTATTAGACAAAATCTTTTCCATAGGAGCAATCAACCAAGGTTTTCAATAAAGGTGTTTAACGAGACCCAAAACTCTTAGTGTTAACCTAATCACGCTTTAAACCTTTAGAAAATAAAAGCCAAACACTAACCCTCAGGAGGCGGATATATGCTAGGTCTGGCTGACATACGCTGTTGTCTGTAGTACGGACGTACAGGGGAGACCACCGAACGTACGGTCTGCAAATAATACAACGGACATACGTGGGACCACAGGATGTATGCTACTTTTTTGGGTACCCTTTGGGTAATACCTGGACGTACAAGACACCCTTTGGACCACTATGCAAAGACCATCAGATGTACACTAGGGTTGCCGGATGTCCGCTGCTCTGTCAGAGAGTTGGTGGTGAACTTTCTCTATAAATAGCCCGTCCCACCTCTCATTTCTCACGCCTGTTTCCTTCCCCTAGTATGCCCCTAGGCTGCCAAAATCCTTCCCTTGAGTTTTGAGTGAGAAATTGGTGAAAGTGAGCTTCAATGAGGAGTTTCTGAGAAGGGAAGACCATGTCCATGCTTAGCTTCTGGGTAAGCTCTCTTTCCTTTGTGTTTAGCACTATTTTATCTTGTATTTCTGCCTTGATGAGATTTTCCAAGTGTTCATTAAACGTTCTTTAAAGATAATGATGTTTTCAAAGGGTTTTCCCAAAGAATCGTTGTGTTGTGATTTCTTACATTGCATGTGCTGTTTTGTTAGCTTAGAAGAGGTTTAGAGGTCTAAAAATGCCATTAGAAACATGCACTGTTCGAATCTTAAAACAGTGTGCTTAACACATTAAGTGGACATATGCCATCGAGGCTAGACGTATGGTCAGTGGGCAGAGCACCGGTTCTTAAGTTTCACACATGTATGCTTAGGCTTAGCTATATTTTTAGGTTTCGTAAGGCTTAGAATGACGATGTCTTGTATTTCTTATAACAGGAATTAGCTTGGTTGGAGGATTCGCTCGAGTGCGCGAGGTAAGTAGACACTTACACCATTTTTACGTAAAACATGGGATATGTCAGTTGACTGACTACAAGTATAATATGAGCATGCCTTCTTTCTATAATTACTTGGTAACTGTGTTATTAATTAACTGTTAAGTTGCATCGTAAGACATGGTACGCCAGTACGTGCAGTATAAACGGCCATAGGCTTACTATATAAACTGCGAATTATGGTCAAATGTATGTGTTATATGAGGGCTTTGGATCCATTGGTTTTGTGACCCTGGTGCAACCATTCCCAATAGTTCGGTCACTATAGAACGAACGTCATTAGTTAGTGTGGGCCACTCGAGGTCGGACTCTATCGTGATACTAATGTTACGTACGATATGTTGTGCAATGGCTGGGGTACTGACATTGTATTATAGGTCCCTCGGGACAGCACCAACCTTGCTAAGAAAGGGTAACATCTCGGGTAGACCATGTATGGGAGTTATGACTTGTAATGCATTAGCCTTTTCTTGCATTAAAACAATTAGGTAATTATCGCTAATTCTACACTATAAGCTTTGAAAACCCTAAAACCTATCAAATGGTGTATTAACGAAGGTAATGCCCTCTTTTTGGTTATTACTCAAATTGCACGTTTACTTCCAATTAATTGAGCTCATGTCATACCTAAGTGTGAGGTTTACTTACTAAGTCATTAGACTTACGCGGTTATTATTCTTTAGGTAACTTGGTTTACTGCTATGGAAGTGGCAAGAGATGCTACTACTTAACTGGTTGTGCTTTACTTATAATTACAGGTTTGTCTTCACTATTTAGTAGCTCCATGTTCTTACTTGATGAATTATAGTGACTCAGAGTTATTCGCCTTCCCTTGCATTTACTCTGACAGTCTTATAAGGGTGATTACCTATTTGGTCACAAGTTGGCTTGAATGGGTGAATTGCCAGTGACCCTATCGGATTAGCTGAGGCTAATTTTGGGGGAGTTACATTTTGTGAGCGTGTGTGAGGCGTTTGGGTGTCTCGGAATGTTCATGAGACAGAACTCTTGCGGTTTTGTTTCAATGAGGTAACATTCGACCCTTAGCTTTTTAAATACGTCGTTATGCTGCTTGATTTCTGTTTAGTTGTAGTTGTTAGCTTAGATACGCTTTGAACCTTGTTTGGGTTAGCATTTTTGTTAGCTTAGTGTTGTTACGTTGCATAGAGGTTGTAAACTAGACTAGAAGGCTTTAAGGTGTTTCTAGTAGCCCTAGGAGTCGGAGAATAGGCGGACAGTGGAGAGAAAATGAGGTTTTCCCTAAGGACCCATATAGCGGAGTACAGTATTGTGACCGGATGTACGACCCGTTGTGACACGGTGGAGGTATGGCCCCGAGCCCGGATGTACGATCAATGTGTGACAGGGAAACCCCATTTTCACCAGTCGTCCTATAGGTCCTATTTTCCTTACTTTAGAGTTGTTTTAGTTGAATTAGGACTAATAGAAGGTTTTCCAGAGATTTGGAGAACCTGGATCTTTCGGAGTATTCAGAGACACTTTTCGATCCAGGTGAGTTTTAACTCACATAATGCTCATTGCTATTTTCCATGCATTGCACATTTATTTTGTGTATGGAGAAAACATGCATATCTTACAACTCTCACAGTTTATACTTGCACATGAATTATGACATTTTGAGAAAAACATTGTGCTGAACATATTAACCAAGTGAGACTTGTAAAATGATGTGCATGTAAAATAGAGATAAGATAATTTGCATCGTATGACATGGTACACCGGTACGTGCGGTAGTAATGACCATGGGCTTACAATACATGTTAGATTTCCCGGGACAAACTCACAACCCTCGAAATCCTTGAAGGACTCCGCTTCGACAGATAAAGATCACAATTGTATCGATTAAGAAAAATAAAGAGTACTGACCCTATAGAAACCTTTTTCTTCTGTTACACGTTAAAAACTGTATATCCAAAAGTTTTATGTATTATTTCATTAGCCGTTTAGATTATATCTCAATTAACTTTCTTTGGGGGGGGGACCTCAGAGCATAAGTAAAGACGACAAAAGTTCAAAAAGTATTTTCATCACAGTTTAAAGTAGAAGAATCATCGGTGATGGTCTCCTATGTGCCGAGGATCCGAAGCTGAGGATACCTCCATTCTAAAAGATTCTTGGCAGATTCATAAACGTTGGTCACCAAATTTGGGCCCAATCACCTCTGCATCCTAGTCAAAATATCGGCCCGTCATCAATCAAACACTATGTCCTTTTCGGACAGAAGAATCCTCGGCGTGGCCGAGGACTTGGTAATGTTCTATCGTCGAGCCCTCTACAATCATCAAACGGAATCAAAAAACCGTCGAACCAAAGGGAGATTTGATTAGACCATTCCTAATGTTCTCGGGTTATGTAGTCCACAGTTAGAAATATTGAGAAAGCGGTAAAGGGAAAGTAACGTGACAGAGGATGCATGTTAATCAAAGGTAAACAGTGGCCATTTCATTTCAATATCGAGATAAACTCTTACAATCGACTGTGAAAAGGCCAATTACAAAGAAGAGGCAATTACAAAGAAGAATAACTCTGAGTACAAATCTTCATCAACTACTCCTGAAGAGAAACACCTTCTAAGCCCACAGCTGGTGACATTGTACAAGCACTCGGGAACATGATAAACAAGAGAAGCCACCACAAACAAGAAGGGTATCCCATCAGGCCAGCAGAGGACTATCCTCGCTGGAAAGCAGCTAGTGAAGCTGTACAGAGAGGGGCAATCATGTTTAGCTCAAATGCTCACCTTGAGAAGCCCCACTCGGTGGAACAGGTTTGGATAAAGCCTGAGACGTCTAAAATCGGCACCTCCTCCGAAGCCGTCAGCACTCCTTCTCGCTATCCAAGAAGAGACCAAGAAGGGTATCCCATCAGGCCAGCAAAGGACTATCCTCACTGGAAAGCAGCTAGTGAAGCTGTACAGAGAGGGGCAATCACGTTTAGCTCAAATGCTCACCTCGAGAAGCCCCACTCGGTGGAACAGGTTTGGCTAAAGCTTAAGACCTCTAAAATTGGCACCTCCTCCGAAGCTGTCAGCACTTCTTCTCTATATCCAAGAAGAGACGAACTCTAGAATGTACGCCCCTAGCGTCCTTCATTCGGCCCTTATGGGCATCGATTAGTTACACCTCTAACTCCACGATCCGACGATCCCACGATTCCAACTGCCGGTCCTTTAGTATCAATTGATGATCTTTCGATTCAAGCTTACCCATCATCCTCGACAGCTGATTTGAACGCTCGACGAGGGTATACTCGTGAGATTCTAGTACCAATTTTAGCTTGGAGAGTTCCTCCCGAATATCTAGAGGAGCAGGGGAACTGACTTCATCCGCTGACACGTCTGCGCCATCATTAGCAAGCTCCACGGGATGAGCAACGGAGGTGGCAAACGACGAAGTATCTCCTGAGCTATCAGAAGACAAGCTAACACGAGACCAAATATCCATGAAAGCTAAAAAGGAAATTTTAAGGAAGAAGCCAAGGATTTATGCGAAATAAGAACACAAGGGCGATATTTTTTTTTAAAAAAAAGACGCATGGGAAATCGAGCCTCTGAGTAAATGCGAAGCGACAAAGCAAGCAAACCCACAGGGAAGTCCAACAGACGTCATATCGCAGGATTAAAGTGGACATACCCATGGGGAAGCTCAACAGGCGTTGTATCAAAGGATTGCACGTAATGATGGTCCTAGAAATATGAAACAACAGAAGTTGAACAGACAGTTTGACCAAAGAGTCTCAGCTTCGGATCCTCGGTAAAAGAGCCAAAGTGCCATACAACCCTAAACCAAAGATCCTCGGCTTCGATTCCTCGGCCACGGGGGGTAAACATATAGACATTGTCTATTACTCGTTCCATTTTCATTTTATTACGGTTTGAATGTCTAACCTTATTATCTGATTAGCTCTATTATTCGAAGGTATACACTTGTTTGGTATATCTTATTCGATAAGGAGAATACCTATTATTATGCTACAAATGCTATCATTCAGACAGTCAGCTCGTCATCATACAAAAAGTTTTGTGTTTTATTATAGACCACATTTGGGGGTGTGATAAGTGCCAAAATATTCATATTTTAGCCCTTAATTTACATTTGTTAATTTCTTAGTTTTTGTTATTTTGTTTCATTTTATTTTCTTTTTGTGTTTTCTGTGTTTTTGTAGGTCATGGAAGAAAAGGAAGCGTTTATAGAAAATTTACAAGCTTAAAGAGAAAATTGGGAAGACCTAGAAGATGTGGAAAGGAGTAAATCGGAATTTATCAAATTGGAGTCAAAATCGGATTAGATTCAAATTTGGATTCTGCACATGTCTCGGTATTTTGGCTATAACTTCCTGTAACAACATCTGATTGAGGTTATTTTAGTGGCATTGGAAAGCTAACTCAATAGTCTACAAATCATTGTGAAATAGCGTTTTCCAAATTCGGACCTCCGCAATGCCAAAATTACCCTGCAAGATAGGAGACAAATTTTGGACGAATCCTATTCCGATTTGTAATAGGATTGTCTCCTAATTTGACTAGGAGATGGAATTCTGAATGTCTTAGGTTTACTAGTGTTTCTAGGACTCTCCTAAGGCCTATAAATAGACCTCTAAGCCACATAATTTCACACACAATTATATATACAATTTCAGAGAGGAGAATTGGAGGCTACTTTTAGGAGCGGTTTTCGGTTCTTTCTTTTCCTTTTCTTTTTAGTTTTATTTTAATTATGTGTAACTAAATATTTTAGTAGGGCTGGATTGAAACCCTAATTATGTTTATTTAATATTTCAATATTGGCGCCTTTGTGATAATCATATTGTGTTGCTTAACTTGATTAATGCCTGTTTTATTGAATTCCTCATATGTATGTGATTGGCCATTATATGCATGTGGTATGGATTAGTTAATTAAATCAATTTGGATGATCGAGTCCTGGGTTTAATAAAAGTAAAAAAAGATATCCACGCCGGGTTCTTGGGTTAATCAACATGGGGAATTGGGAGTAGACACCCATACCCTAGGCCTTATGTGTTTGTCGGTTTTCATAGTTTTTATGCTTTCTTAAAGAACAACTTAGTAGACACCCATGCTAAATCCTTTAAGAAAAAAAAGAATTAGAGTAGACATCCATACCTAATTCGTTGCTTAAGGAAACCAGTAGCTTGAGGAGTAGACACCTATACCCTTAGGTTAGCAAACATTGAGTATTCATAATGTGATTAAAACATTGGCATATTGTTATATTATTTAAATATGATTAGTGGTGGATATCAAAGCCCTATACTTTTATTTATCTTTATTTTTATTTCTTTTCTTCATATCAATTTTGTGACAGATTGATATTTTAATATAGTTATTTAATTCTAATCAAAATTAACAATCCTCGTGGGAATGATCTCGTATTTGCTTGCTATACTATCGTTTTGATCTTGTGCACTTGCGAGTAAAACGTACTAAATATTATCTATTAATTTAGGTATTATTTGGCACAACAAGATCCTCGACCACGGAGGTTCGGGGAAATTATTATTCTAGCTTCAATCATAGCCTCATACAACTGAACCCCCAGCTTTTCAAGCAAGTAGTTGGGAAAAACAGACAAGATACTCTCCTGATTTATGCTCGTTAAGATACTTTCTTAAGATCCTCTACGAGGACAGAGATAGCAAGTTACAACTACGAAAAATATTTTCGGAAATTGACTTCTTAAGAACGCACAGCCTCTGAAGTAGGATTGTTCTAAAGAACCTAAAAAATTTCTTATGAATGTACAGCCTCTGAAGAGGGAGTGTTCTAAGAAACCTAAAGCCCGTTAAGAACGTAAAGCCTCTGAAGTAGGAGTTTTCTAAGCTCAAAAGTCCTCGGGAATATAGCTGAACTAAGCACCTTCCCGAGGCAAGGCATCATGCCGACTTAAAATAAGTCCTCGGGAATACAGTTGAACTAAGCACCTTCTTGAGGCAGAGCATTATGCCAACTTAAAGTACAGCCGAAGCATTCTCCCAGAGGATAACTCAGTGAGATGCAACGGCAACACCATATGGCATCAAAAGAGCTTAGAAAAGAGTGGTTAATAAACACTCGCATGAAACAGCACTTCTTCGAAAGCCAAGCAGAATAACCAGAAGAACAAGGTTTTATGATTCTATTACCAAAGGACGTTTAGGGAAAGGTCATTCGGATCATTTATACATCCAAAGCCCTCCCCAAAGGAAAAAATTGAGGAGGTTAGCCCAAACCATTCGTTATGAGCGATATAAAACAAATATAATCTCTACCAGCACAAAAGAAAAAAGAAGACTTGGACAAAAGTCAGAGAAATTCGCTATTCTCATTTAAAAAGAAAGAAAGAAAGAAAGAAAGAGATTACATTCTCAAAAGTGGAATACATCAGGGGAGTTCATCAAGAAGATTCCTTAGACACTACAAGTATTGACGATCAGGATCCTCTGTAGGGACACAATCCCATGACTCGGCAGAAGAGCCCACTGATCCTGTGGAGTCGATATCCAAGTTTGCTTTACACTCGGCTGTGGGAGGAAGTTTTGCTTTTGCCTGAGCTTTAGGCTCGTATATCAGATGTGGCTTGAATCCCATGTATTTAATTCCCCTACAGTCGAGCATCTCCTCTTGCCTGATGGTCTACGCATCCTCAGCAATATGTTTAAAGGGTAGAAGCTCTTTAGTAGAAATTGTCTTAACCTTGGAAAAGTTTCCAGGGTTCCTAACCCATGTCCGGAAAGTTTCAATACCCCCCAAATAGCCCGTGCTAAAACCCATATCTCGTCCCCATGAAGTAAAAGTAAGTTGCCCATAAAAGCTCCGAGCCTTCCCCTTATACTTGTGCAATCACTCCTTTGCTAGGCGAAATTTGCCCTTACATCCAGATTGGACTTCAACAGATCCTTGGACCTAGTATATTGCGCCTCTGCTTCCTCTACTGAGTGTAAAAGCCTCACGTTTAGTGCTTTCAGCTCAAGTTCAGTTTTGATCTTCACAGAAGAAAGCTCTTTTTGGATATCCGAGTGATCTTTAATCGCCTTCTTGGATAGGGCATTGGTTGAAGCAAGTTTAGCCTCCAAATCATTGATTTTGGCCTAAGCTGTTGAATTATCCTCAGCAAGCTTGGCCTCTAGTGTGACGATTCGCTCTCTTGAGAGAGCTTTCTCTCTCTCTTTTTGAACCTAGAGCAGGGCGAGAACCGCCTCAAAATCTCCCAGTTTCTTCCTCAGAGACTCGATCTCTGTAGCAATATCATCTTGAGATCTCCGGAATCTGAGGAAGTAATCCATACCATTCATAAAGCCCTGCAAGAGAGTGATAAGTCTTTGGGAAGATAAGTAACACATCTAGATCAATGTGTAAAGACACTTACGTCCGTAAAATGGTATAACATGTGGTCCATGGTTTCTTGTGGAGGCGTCGCCCAAACATCTGCCATGGAAGGCGTTGGGATTAAGCTAGTGAAAGTAGTGAAAGGGTTGCTGAGCCACTTCTCGCCCAGCCGAGTCAAAGGCTCCCCAAAGGACCAAAAAATACCTTCAGGGGTCCGATCACCTGCAGAGCCAGCAACTGACGGTGTATCAGCCGCGACCTGACTAGCAATCAAAATTTCCCTTCTAAGTTTTGTTTCGTCGACAATTACGAATTCAAGTTGGGCATCCCCTCTCCCCACTTCAGTTACCGGAATACCCTCGGCAATTGGAGCCTCCACTTCCGTTGGCTCGCCCAGTTCGGACTCTAAAGGCTCCTCTACTCCCGTGGACTCGGGGGGTACCACCATAAGAGGCTCATCCAAAACCACATCCGTCAGAAAGTGGTGTTATTACTAAAGAACCATGCTCTTCAACAGTAGCTATTTCCCTAGAAAGCCCAGCCGCAGAAGATTCTTGAGGAACTATCCACTCCTTTCTTAAAAGCTTTCTCATGCTAGTCAAAGAGCTTAGGATTCCTCTCTTTAGAGCCTCAGGCAGATCATCGGTACGATTTTCAATAATCTTCCCAGTCTGCTCAGCTTCAACATTTTCCCCCAAGAAAACCGTCACAACCTCAGACTCAGTCCTCTTAGACACAACACCAGATAAAGGGCTCTCTATGGATTCATTCGCCACCTCTGGGACAGCCGAAAGACTGGCTATGATAGGAACTGTTTGCAAACTATCGCCCACCTTGCCTTTTCCCTTCTCCTCCCTCATTTTTTGAAGACATGAGGTTTGTTTGGCAGGAGAAGGATGAGCAGTAGTGCGCCTATGAAGTTCAGGGATCTCTTTCCGAGGATCCTCGACAGTTTGCTTCCGCTTTTTTGGGGAAGGTCAATCTGTAGATTCCCTGGGCGATTCAAGAATTTCCTCCTGAAAGATCTCGGATGTTCTCTCCTCCTCAATCTCACTGGTCGACCTGTCTGTTGGAAGAGCCGAAGATTTTTTCCTTTTTGCCTCCAGTGGCTGAGACTCTAAAGTCTGAGGCGCTGCAACCTTCCGCTTCCTCTTCAGCTGCACTTCTGCTTCAACAAGCACCCCTGTTTCCGCTAGCACCCCTCCTTCAACCGTACTTTCAGCTGGAGGGTACCTCAAACAAGCAACCAGTGCCACTTGAGAAAAGATGGCTTTGAATTCCATCTTTGAAGTATGCTCCCGGCTGTATTTTAACAAATCCTACACATGAGCATCTTCACTCTCATTTAATATCGGTTCCTCTTGCTCTGAAGTCGAAGGAAGACAAGTCTCTTGTGGAACTCTCAGGTCTGCAACAGTCTCTGTGGAAGAATACTCCCAATCACCTTGGGTGAAGAAGAATTTTTTTTTCCAGAGTTTATTGCTGGAATATCCGGTCAGCAAAACAAACTTAGCTTTCTGTTGACCCTGGAAATTAAAAGTGAACTGGGAATTAAGGTTCCTTGTTAGTTTGTATATCTTCAGAAACTCTCGAACCGAGAGAGTGTGGTCCTCTCCAAGAACCTTCGGCCAAAGAATCACACAAGCAAAGAAGGTCCGCCAAGCGTTGGGAGCCAATTGATGAGGAACTATCCAAAGACAATGAAGCATCTCCCTCACCACTCTCAGAAACAGGAACCTAAAGCTTGCCTCAAACATATCCTCGTACACACAAACTTCATGCTTGTCTTCGCGGACCACTACGCCTTTGTCCTTCGTGTCAAAACATAGCTTTATAGAGGGTGAAATGGAGTATGCCCTACAAAGTTGGGGTTCGTCAGCACCAGTTATTTCGGTCTTCCAAAACTCTGGGTAGGAGGTGTAGGATCCGAATTTGTCTATATGGTCTCCTAGACCCTCCCCAAGATTAGGCCCAAGAAAGAGGCCCATTAAGTACTAAACAAGCCTGGTCTATCCAAGACTTATGTCTACTATTGGATCCTTGATCTATCTGAGGATTAGGCCCATTATTGAATCCTCGAGAATATCCGAGGATTGTGTCTACTGTTGGATCCTCGGGAATATCCAAGGATCAGTTCTGCTAACTACACATCTATTACCAAATCCTCGGCTATGCCAAGGATTCCTCTACCAGCCAGGTAGACGTCTCCAGGTGCCTATAAAAGGAGAGCTCGACTTCCACTTCCAAGGTATCCAATACTTCTCCCAGTTCATTATCTCTCTAAGTTTTAATCTCTTTGGAGTTTACATCACTGACTTAGGCATCAGAACTTTCCCCGCCAGGACACCACTGGCTGCTCTTATCCTACTTCTCTCTTTTGCAGCAAAGCTAATATATACACAAGCATCCAACCAATAGAAGACTGCTACATCATCCACGGAAAATTGTGCTCTAACAGTTTGGCGCCGTCTGTGGGAATGTTTTTTTTTCTAAAATCTGTTCTTACTCTCAATTTATTCCGAAGGATGGCTATCCCATCACCATCGCGAGTCGCCTAGCCAGAAGCCCAAGGAAGACCCAAGGATCCAAATGCTCAGATAACCTCACTAGAGGAAGTTATCAAACGTATTACTGAGTCGATGGAAGCAATGAAGAAAACAAACGAAGATATTGCTTCTCGGCTACCTCCCCGGAAAGAGCCAAGACATGAAGAAAGGCGTAAGACGAAAGGAAAAGAGAAGGTGCAAGGCAGGTAAGAAGGAGAGGAAAGTTCTGTTCATGCCATTCACCATGCTGCAGCCCAGAGCGAGAAGAGCTCTTCCAACAAAGGATTCCACCGGGCAAAGACGCCAACGCAGCAATATGACGGGGATGAGTCCTCTTACCAACCATCCCGCCACAGTCGACCTCACCATAGCCGATCCCATCATAGTCAGGCTAGCAATGCGGAGGACCGAAAGATCAAGGTCGACAAAGATGTTCAAGATCTTAAGGAAAAATACAACAAAATGGCTTTCTTCATGGAGAATGGAGAGGGCCAATCAACGGCTGAACATCTCATGATGAAAACCACCCTACCTTTTACTGATCGAGTAATGAAGTTCCCACTTCCCGATAAGTTTAAAGATCCTCATGTAGAAAAATACAACGGAAGTGAAGACCCTTCCAACCATGTGGAGGGTTTTCGTGCTCATCTTGCACTCCACGGCACCCCTGATGAGATTGCTTGCCGAGCCTTTCCCTTGACCCTGAAGGGAGTGGCGAAGGAGTGGTTCGGCAACCTAAAACCCTAGTCCATCGATAACTTCAATATACTAGGACGTCAATTTCTAAATCAATTCCTGGCGGTTCAGAGGAGGAAGAAAAATCCCGCTTATCTTCTATCCCTGGTCCAAGGGAAGGCAGAATCCTTAAAGGACTATATGCAAAGATTTAACCAAGAGAAGCTTACGGTCGAAAGTCCAGACGAGCAGACAATACTTTCAGCCTTGATGAATGGAATAAAAGCAGAAGGACCTTTAATGGCTCAGATGCCAATGTTAGGAACTCTCCAGCAGTTCATGAGGAAAGCCGAGGAGTTCGTTAACCAAGAAGAAACCATCAGCTCATTAACCAAATCTAAAATAGGAAATTTCCACGATCGATCTGATGATGTGAAAGAAGAAGAGTCTTCAACCAAAAAGAAAAGGAAGGGCGGAAGGAGCCCTAAGGTGTCTAAGAGAAGAGTTGCATTTCTCCGCTCCATAATAAAATTCATACAGCCAATTTGGAAATTCTATTCTCATTTGCATTTGCATTTTAATTTCTTTGTTTTCATTCTCTATTTTTGCAATTTTGTTTGAGTAGGTTGGATTCGGAGGACCATTCCCTCTGGGATGGAAGGGAAAGACAGAGTTGCAGAGAGAGCTTGGTGCTGAGCAATCCCCAGAGAATGATCGTCTGAAGGGATTAGAGCTCATCCAAAGAGCATCATGGCCGTTCTGGCTCACTACAAGCTAAAGGCTGATCTGATTTCTCACAGTCTCTGGCAGTTTTTGCTTTCTGATTGTCCTTCTAGTTTACCACTGTTTAATCTGTTTGGATTCATTGTCACTGCGTATTGATTGAATATGCGAAAGGATATGCTTGAATTTGATTTTTTGAACTATGGTGTTTTCAATTACTGTTTGGTTGTTTTTTACATGAACCGATGCTATTAGCTTTGAAATTTTGCTATTTGATTTTCAATATTTGTTTGAATTGCCTTTTTTCTTTTCTTTTTTTAAACGTCATTCTTAGTTTTGGGTTTTTTGTGCTCGGAGTCTTCTATTTTTCGCTCATATTTCATTTGAATTTGCTTGCTCTTACTTGCATTCTTTTGGATGCAAATTTTGAAAAATTTGTTGCAAATTGGATAGTGCGTCTTTTAAATCAAGGAAGAATTAAAATCTGTTTTGTACTGGCCAGCACTACTTACATGATTATTACCACTCAAAGGAAGAAAAAAAAAATGACAAATAAGTTGAGTGAAGTTTTCCCGAGATTTATAGACACTAGCTTAGCGCTGAGGTTTTTATTAACAGAAAGTGACTCATCTTTGATTGACTGTCAGGAATAATAGATGAGCGGATTAATCAGAAACATTAACTGTCCCTAAACCTACATTATTTAGACAACTCAATTTCGTTGTCCATTTATATTTAGAGGACAAGGGATTGTGACCTTCACATCCAAAAGTCATTTGTGATTGAGTTGTGCTTTTTAAGCAGGCTCATTTTAGTTTTTGTTTCCAAAAGCCCAATTAGCCATTGGAATTTTATTTCAAAACTCCAAGCCTTTTATCCGTGTCACCCTTAATTTCATTTTCCTCTGCTTACAACAAATAGAAACAGAGCATTCATTACTGTCAAACGATAGCATTCCCTTGAACCAAACAAAGCCTTCATCAATCAACCATGGACAACCTTCCAAAAGACATTATCCAAGACATAGCCAATAGGCTAATCACTTATAGTGACTACAAACGAGCCAGAGAGGTATGTAGACATTTGAGGTCCTCCATTAAAAAAATCCCACCCCACCTCCCTCCATAGCCATGAATGATGATTATGACCTCACAATTCCAATTAGGAAATCAATCATTTTTTGACCTATCTATGGGAAGGTTAGTAGTTTTCGAGCTCCCAGAGAATTGTGAGAGGAATGTTAATGTCAAATTCAGCCATGGGCAATTCATAATTTTCTAGAAAAATTTGGACATTGATGTACTTGTCTTCGACCCAAAAGATAAGAAAGAATACACACTCCCTTCACTCTCCAAGTTACCTACGGTGGTCACCTATGACCTTGAGAGGAAGGACAATGAGTACCAGGTCCTAAGGTGGCCCGATTGGGATAGACCATCTGACCTTAGCCTATTGAGAATGGGCAAATCTTATATCAAAAAAATTGTGGTTGCTACAAGCGAAGGCTGTCTGGCTATTCTTAATTCTGCCACTGGCTTGGCAGTCTCTAGATTTGAAGAAAAGTGTTGGTCTTTCTTCAGTGAGGTAGTTTTTTGTTGGGATGCTATTCACTATAAGGGCAAATTCTATGTACTGGATCGTGATTTGTCGATTTTCATATACAATATACATTCTGGAATTTCGTCTAGCCGAAGTATCACAAAACCATGGAATGGTCTGATTGACGTTTAGGCTCGCAAAGATTTGGTCAACTCAAGGGAAGATTTATTCCTTGTTGTATGCCATATTTGTCCCTAGAGTTTTGATATTTTCAGAATAAATCGAGCCATTTGGAGTTAGGAGAAAAGTCAAGATTTGGGTGAGCTGTCCATATTCATTGGGAGCAAACCATGTGACTCATTCTGTTTCTCACATGTTAAAGGTTTAGAGAATTGCATAATTTACTCTCCTGATTCTATTCACAATGCGCGTATCTTCAACTTGAAGAATAAGCGTATTACTAGATGGTACAAGTGGATTAAATTGAGCAATTTTGGCATGCAATATTTTGTTATTTTTAGGAGATAAAACTATAAAACTCCTCGGATATTGGTGTTGGTCAATACATTAGCTTTGCTGCGATTTGAAGTTGTTGGTCTTATTTTGGTATTTTTGATATATGTGGTCTAATTCAGTGGCGGAGCCACATGTTGACCAGGGGGAGCCACGGCTCCCCCAAGAAGTTTAATTTTTTTTTTTTTTCTATGAACCGTCAAAAATTTTAGATGGACGTGGCTCCCCCAATAAGTTAAAAATAAAAAAAATAAAAATAAAATTATATGAAGGCTCCCACAATAACTTCCCAATTTTATATGGACCAGGGGGAGCCATGCTCCCCCATGACCCACGTGCTGCTACGCCTACAGCTGGCCCCATTAAAAATAAAATAAAATTTGATAAGTGCATTAAAAAAAAAAAAAAACAAAAATTATTGGGTATTCTCTGTTTCTCAAATAGAGAATACTGTAACTCACTTTCTCCCTTTGGACCCTTTCTGAGCTTTCTCTATTTCTTAATCGTACTTCCCTCATTCCCCGGTCTTTCTTTCTGTCCAAACAATCCATAGAGGCAGAGCTAAGATTCTTTTGTGACTTCCACCTGCAAACGCAACGCCTAGGCCTGACGTAGTGACATGCATGAACGCCGGACATCCACAGACTAGATCACCGACCACCGTGTAAGCCGTTCAAGCATCAGCAGCAGCAATGCATCGTGATTCGTGAGTTTCATTGCTCTTTCTATAAACTCTAATCTGATTTATGCTTTGAGATTTGTTGACTTGGGGCTTTTTCTAAATGTAAAGGGGATTTGTTGATTTGGGGCTTTTCTAAATGTAAAGGGGAAGGGGAAAAATGAGAAAATGTTGGTTTGCTTTTGAGATTGAGGAGTGAGGAAGAGAAGAGAAACACCTGAGGAGTGAGGGTGAGGAGTGAGGAAAGTTTGAACGCTGCTGGTGACCCCCTCTTGTTCAATGCCCTATGGGACCAAGACAACGTACCCCATATTCCTGATTACTCCCTTAATTTCTTCATTCTATCTTTTACTCTTTTCATTTAATTTTTTTTTTTTTTTTGTTTGAAACCCTAAGATTGTTGCTTATGAAGTTATGAATCCATATTTTTTTTTCTTTCAAGGAATAGCTGTTGTTGCACTTTTGAGGCACTTTGGATGCCCTTGCTGGTAATTGTGGATTGCATTAGTATCATTCTCATTTGTTATCAGAAAACGAGAAAAAGCTGGATTTTGTTTTGATTTGTCATTTGGTTTGCTTCTTCTTCTTCTTCTTCTTTCAAAGTTGGGAACTTGCTTCTACTTTGAAAGAATCCAAACCGAGATTTGATGCAGCGGGTGTGAAATTAGTTGTTGTTGGTGTTGGCACTCTTGATAAAGCTCGGATTCTCGCTGATCGGGTGGGTCTCTTTCTCTTCATCTGTTTTCAGCACTAGAAACTTTATACTCCTCCATTCACACTATTTGTTAAAAGAATTCATTTTATTTTTCTTGTTCAGCACATCTCACCTTAACGTATTTACACATTGCCCTGTTTTTCACTCCTTGCCTTTTTTTTAACACCTTACCAATGTAATACAATAAAGTAATGTAAACCAAATGTAGCCGCATTCTCTTTTTATATTTTATATTTAACAATATTCTACATGAATCTGTTTCTATTAGGAAAATTGAAAGTTTGTACTCCAATTCACCCTATTTTACTTTAATATGTTTCTATTGGGAAAATTGGAAGCTTTGCCGACATACCCATGAACTCATGTCTGAAAAGTGAGTTCATAGTAAATGGTCCCATAGTCTGAAAAGTGAGTTCATACGTTGTCTTGGTCCCATAGTCTAAAATTTATTCTATTAAAATAATAAATGTCGTTAAAATAAGTAATTAATTTAGAAAATAATTTGGAAGATAAGTTTATTTTATTTTATTTTTATTTTTTTTTTGTATTGTGTTCCATTATTTCTTTTTCTAATTAATTATTTGTTTTTATTGGTTTGCAGTTATTCGGCTAACTCCTTCTAGTTATTGTGGTTGGTTTGTTTTCAAGAAACCTTTCAAGATAACTAATTCACCGAAAGGTACTCATTTTTCTTAAACACAATGAAGTGTGCTTAGTTCATTTTGATAGTTTTTTGGTAATTTGATGAGTCTGATTTGATTAATTTATTTGTTACTATTTTGGTTGTTAATGCTAATAAGAATTATTTTGAGTTGATGCTAATTATTGATCCATAAATTTTTCTTATAGCAAAATGTAATACTTTTGTATTCAGAAGAGAAGTTCTTTTTAAAGATGATTTTATAGAAATGTAACTCTTGTAAATCTATTTTGTTATTGTTATTTCATTTGCTGAAACTTATTAATATTTGGGTTTGAAAATTGTGATTTCTTAGGTTTTCTTATTGTGTGGAATGGGAGCAATGGAGATCCGGTTTTTTTAAAGTGCAGTTTTAGACTTTTTTTTTTCTTTTTTTTTTTTTTTTTTTTTTTTGTATTTCTGTCTTTTTGATGTAGTGCCGACATGTTATATTTCTAATATATCAATTTGAGCACATATTTATCAATTTTATAGATTTTATTTTATTTTATTTTATTTTATTTTATTTTATTTTATTTTATTTTTTTTGTGATGCATATATTCTATGAATTATCAAATTTTTAAGAAAATTTTGTAAGATGTCAAAAAAAAAAAAAAAAAAATGAGAGCGGCTCCTCCAATATTAAATCTCTGGCTCCGCCACCGCTCTGATTGACTCTAGAGTGTGCTATCAAAACAATATTATCAGACCATGTGACATCAAAGTGCTTTGGCCCTTTCTCGACAAAGGTAAATTCAGGTACTTCAAACCAGATTGATACTACTCTTTCAACACAGCTTTGAGCTTATGAAATACACTGGTTTTAAAAAAATTGTGCCTATCACATGGAGTTTTGTTAACAAAACATCTTGAGTACATGCTAACAATTTTCTTTGTACTTTGGACTGGGAGTTAATCGTTTTTAAATAACCTCTCAAATACTTTTAGTGGTATTCAGAACTATAAATCAAATTTCTGGGCACTACGAGGATACTTTTAGTGGTATCCTCTCAATACTCAAAGTTTCAAGTGCTGGCTGTCGAGGATTTAATCCAAACTCTTGGCTATCCCTCAACCCCAAGACCAACTTATTTTGAAATTTCTTCTCCATCTTCGGAAAGAACTTGCCTTTACTAAAGCACTTTACAAATTTTGTACATATCGTGCCATGTAAGTAAATATTAAGCTAGAGCTTTGCATCTTCTTCGATGTATATCAACGTGGTTCAGAATGAAAAAGTGTTCTCAAGTGCGTAGTGTTTGGTTGATCTAATTATTAGAACTATCTAATTTGTGAACCATATTGGCATGCTATATTAGTTGTAATGAAGGCCGGAGTTTGTTTCTAGTAGTTGTGCTATGATGTTAATATTAACACTATCAAATTTTCAGCCAAATGCAGTTGTTTCATTCGTGGTATAGTTTATTACATATACTATACTTTAAATGAGTTAAGAAAAAGTAGGTTTTATTCCACACATATTTGACAGACAACCCAACAAAGAAAAAAAAAAAAAAAAAAGGTTACACACTGTCTGAAAATACCTCATTCATTATAACAATAATTATACAAGTACAACTTGAGCAGATTGATGCAATTTACAACCATTTGGCAACATTATAAAATAAATTGGACTTTGCTCCTTTGTCAAATCTACACTTGCTGAACAAATTACAACTTACCAAACACACAAGTAGGCCGACTATGCCTAAACAACATTACATCCAAGCAACAAAAAATGGCCAACAAACAGACCTCTGGGGAGTAATGATATAAGGAATACTAAAGTCCTCCTAGAATCATCCCAATTGTGATGTGGTATTTAAAATCACTAATATATTAAAATTCAATAATGATCATCTAAAATTGAATGGTAATTTTAAATGCCACATCACAATTGAGATGACTCTAAGTGGACTCTAATCTTTCTTATATCATTACTCGACCTTTGGCTAAACACACTAGCTTAGGTCAACCAAACAGTGAAAGTAGTACTAGGAGAAGAACCAAACACCTCACTATGAATGAGTCAAAATGACTATGATTCTTCTTTTATGGGCTTTTTTCTTTTTAGATTTCCTTTATGGGCTTTATTCTCATCAATTTAGACCTCTCTCCCTTCTCCCTTCCTGGAAAGATATGTGACAACAATTATTATTATTATTATTATAAGTATTATTTGACATTTACACACAAGGAAAAAGGGAATTCGAACTAGTGACCTCTACTTCATGAATCGTGATCTACAGTCGATTAAACTATCCCTTATGAACATGACAACAGTTATTATTAAGACCAAAGCGAAGTCAAAATAAACTTCTCTCTGTCTTTTATTAGCACTAGAAGAGTAATTAAAATGATTCAATATTATAAATAAAGAAAACAAACACATTGACAGAATTACTTTAAATCAAAGCAAACCAAGCATACCCTAATGAGTTCTTGGGCAAAAGACTTTAATAGTCGGATATTATTTATTTATTTTTTTTAAAATGAATTTTATAATATTTTTATTTTTTATATTATCTCAATAACTTTTTATTTATTGTTAAGATAATAAAAAAAATTATAATAAAACAAAAATTTTTTATTAATTTTTTTTTCTTCGAATCAAAAGGCTTTTTGGCCGACCATGCCCATCGTTCCGTATTAATCAATTCTTTATAAATTTAATGGCCAAAATTTTTTATCATTTCCTTTCTTAATTTCTCTGGCTCTCTGACTTCTTCCGGCGATCTAGGAAGACAAAAGAAACAAGTGGCGGCTGCACTTGTCGGAGTGGGCTCCTCTTTTACCAAACAAAATACTAACGGCCAGGTTAGCTGCTGAAATGAAGGAAGCGGAGGAGAAGCCCGTTAAGGCCGGTGGTCGCCTGTGCTGCATCTGTAACAAGAGAAGGGCCGCCCTCAAAAGACCCAAAACCCTCGAGCAGGTGACTCTGCTACCTTCTCTTTCTTTTATTGAATTCACTGTTCATGGAAAGCTTTTGAATCAATTCACCAAAAACTGTTGAAGCTAAGTGTGAAGGCTGACCAGATTGCACGCGTTTTTTCTTCTTCTGTATTTGATTTAAAATCGTTGCGAATTACCATCAAAGGTTTATCAACTAAAGAATTTTGAAAATTAGAGTTATAATTCTAATTCAGCTGCCTTTATTTATTCTTCATTGATAATAATTATCTAATTGGAGGAAAGCCGTATTTAAGCTCCGCTAATTACTTATTGCTCTCCACTTGGTTAGTGTGAATAGGGTTTAGGGTTTAGGGTTTAGAGTGCATGCATTTATGTGGATATTTTATGCGAAAAAAGTATTAAATCTCTGTGAAGATTTGCAGGGAGTGTTTCTATGAGGTCTTTGAGGAAGAGATCCATCATGTAATTGTGGAGAACCAGTTATTCAAGCCTGGTGAACGCATCGCTATTGGTGCCTCTGGTGGAAAAGGTGAATGATTTGCTTGTTTCTTATTCTATTCTTCTATAAAATTGTACCGACTATGCTTGTTTCCTTATTGTATGTTATGAGCCAGGTTCCAGGAGATGCACTATAGTTTCACTTCCTATCGCAAAAAGTAAATATGGTCATTCGGGTCTGGCTGTTGCCTAATTTGCTGTATTTGATTTCTGTGATTTGCATTTTATTGCCTCAGGTTTTGGACAAGTGGCTGAAATTTATGGTTTCGGTCTAATAATGGGTCTCCAAGTTTTGTTCCTTTAATTAAATCAAGTTTGGTTCCCTAATTGAAATCAGTTGCTTCTGACAAAATAGTCACATATCATATTTGAGCCATGCAAAATGTTGTGAATAAATGTTTCATAATCAACATGTACTAAGGGATGTATCGAATGGTCTATTTGAAAGAACAAAATTTATCAGAGAAAAATGCTAATGCTAATGTGTGCTTTGAGAGAGTCTATGAGCGACAATACTCAATGCTAATGTGTGATTTAGTAGATCATCTCAACAGATACTCTCCTTTCCAGATTATGACAAGGAATAGACGTGATTGAGTTTTTCTGTATGTGTTTTGAAATGGTTATATTTTTCCATATAATTGCTTTGTTATTATAAGTTTCCCTTATAGAAGAAAGAGATATTAGTTGAATCATTTATTCGACAAAATTTTACGACTGCAAGTAGCCCGAATATAGGGGCAGAGCTGGAGCAGAAGTAGAATGTAGTTATGCCTAATATCTTAGCTTTTGATTCTAAGTAGATGTTCATGTTAAAAGTTGTTTTCATGTCCTGTTTGATAATGTTTTCACTTCTTCTAACCCCAAGGGGTTGGCCCAAGTGGTGAAGGCCTTGGTCTTGAGGGTTTGCTCCCTTCAAGGTCCAAGGTTCAACACCTCATGGGTGCAAACAATTCCTTGGGGTCACACCCCCTAGTGAAAAGCTAGCGACTTAACCAGTTCCGTGTAGGGAAACTTCTGAGGGTGCGGTGCACGGGACCGGGGTTTACTCTGCAGGGGTGGGTCCGAAGGGCCCTGCCTGCCTTGGAGAGGTTCCTCGACATCAAAAAAAAAAAAATGTTTTCACTTCTTGGTTTCATGTTTGTTGGTAGTCCATCTTTATCTCTTTTGGCATGTTGATTATACCATAGCAAGCTGTGGCACGTCCAGCGATCTTGGTTCAATAAGTTACATGTCAAGTTCAAAGATTTTTTCTAAAGGCTTATTCTCATTGTCTCTTCCCATTTTTGCAGACTCCACAGTCCTTGCTTGTGTATTATCAGAATTGAACCGGCGGCACAATTATGGCCTGGATCTCTTCCTCTTGTCAGTTGATGAAGGCATTACAGGATACAGGGATGACTCTCTTGAAACCGTCAAACGAAATGAAATTCAGGTAAGCAGATCTTTTCTTTTTTAATAAGCTCCTGCTCATTTTTATTCATATTGTTCTCTCAGTAAGTTTTCACCGCTGTTTTCCAGTCAGCTTTTATTTTTTTTCCATTTAAAGATGGCTTCTATTTCATGTTTTGATGTTTAGAATGAGATGAGATACCTATTAAAGTTGTAATTCTCCTAAAAGATTTTGGTCATATTCTTCCTGAATTTTCGAGAAACATGATGACTAGCTTTTATAGTTCCAAGTGTGTGTGTGTGTACTCGATCATATGATATTTTCCAACTCATGGTTTATTTTGTGGGCATGTGGATTTGGAGTTGATGTATAACATCATTTACTTTAGTTTGCACCGGTGCTTGAGGGCTGTTGTAGTGCAAACCTCTTTGCTTGTTCATGATTGTTTGATTTTCTCTTTCTTTTTTCCTCCCCCCCCTAGCCCTTTGTATACCCCCAGTGTACTAAGGGTTGCGCCCCTCTGCGCTTTTTTAATGCATTCTTCTGACTTATCAAAAAAAAATGATTGTTGTTCGGTGTTGTATACTGTTTGAAAAGCATTCTGAAGCTTTAAGTGATTAACGCTTTGACTTTTTAATTTCCTTTCTTGGTGTTCTATATCTTTTTGGACTATATTTGCTTTGTCTTGTTCTATTAATTTGATGAACGGCTCTCATCCTAATTTTCATTTTCAGTATGGACTACGGCTAAAAATTGTCTCATACAAGGATTTATATGGATGGACAATGGACGAAATAGTGAAGACGATAGGTTTGAAGAATAATTGCACATTTTGTGGTGTTTTCCGTCGCCAGGTATAGTACATTACGTATCAAAAAAGCTATAAGCACGTGTATGTTCATTATGGTATTATCAGATAGTCCTGCCACTTTTGCTGTCGGTGGCAGATGCTTGGCACTGAGGACTAACACTTGGCATGCTTAGCATGATTTGACACTGAACCAAGCACTAAAACGCTTCTTCTGTATGCTTATGTTGTCTTTAAGCACAAGGGTTTAAGCTCTATGAGTCGTGATAATTAAGACAAAATGAGGTGGTTTAATTGATGGGTTTCTTTATCTCTAAGGCCCTTGATCGAGGTGCTGCATTGTTGAAAGTCGACAAGCTTGCTACTGGGCATAATGCGGATGATATTGCTGAAACAGTTCTTTTAAACATCTTACGAGGTGATATTGCTAGGTGAATGCATTTTCAACTCCTCTGTGTTGTTTATTCTAAAGGTTTGTGCAGTAAGCTGAGAGTGTTTTTGCCTTGTAGATTGAGTAGATGCACTTCAATAATTACTGGTGAAGATGGACCAATTCCAAGATGCAAACCTTTTAAGTACACATATGAGAAGGAGATTGTTATATATCCTTGCGTTTGAAATTCTCAATGTTCGTGACAGTTTTCTAATGTGTTGTCATTTACTTAATTTGTTGGTATTACTTATGAAACCTTAACCAGATGTTCACGTATGCATACTTCAAGCGACTGGACTACTTCTCCACCGAATGTATGTTTGTTATTCCACTCTTTAATGCTTTTTCAGTGACTTGTTGCAACTTTCTCCATTAGTTTCCTTGTGTAGTTTACATAACAAAATTTAGTGTACTTTTCCAAGTTTGCAACTGGTGTTACCAATATAGAACTGCTTTGGTTAAAGTCAATCAATCACAACCTGTTCCTTTTAGTGTTCTACTTTTGTTGTTGATTGGGTTCTTAGGTTGTACTAATTACTGAGATTTTTTATCCTGTTTTTGAAATTGCAGGTATTTACTCTCCAAATGCATATCGGGGTTTTGCTCGTGGGTTCATAAAGGATTTGGAAAGGATCAGGTTCTTATCTAGTTGAGAACATTTCGTCAGTGGTTGGCATTATAGTTGTTTGTTAGTTAGTTCAATTATACTCTGACTCTGGCATATTATCTGTCGTCTTACCGAGGCAGACCTAGGGCCATACTTGACATCATCCAATCAGGGGAGAATTTCAGGATTTCCACTTCTACAAAAATGCCAGAGCAAGGGACTTGTGAACGCTGTGGCTACATTTCAAGCCAGGTAAGCTTTGCTTCTACTTCCATCTGAAATAAAACTTTTAAAAAAAAAAAAAATGGAGACTTATATCCGATTGAAATTAGTTATGATATTTGGACTTATTTACAGCATTGACAAGTATATTTCATGACCTTATGTGTTTAACGCAAACTCAGTATTACGTTATTACTGCTAAGGTCAGCTATGGAACCTGTGCTTTTGTCCCCTAATGCAAAATTTCCAACTTCACTTGACCCAATTACAAAGAGAGCATACAAAAAGATTTACTTTTGATGGCCTATTTATCAAAGTAATAATCTGCTTATGAGACAAGCATGTTTATTATTGCCTAGGGTTAGAAGGGCAACTGCGCTTGCAATATTTTGGCAGACAGCGTGCTCTGGTTTTGTTAGGCTATCTTGCCTAGGTTAGACAGCCCATGTGCAGCAGAAAAAGATCAATCATTCATCCTATGAGAACATATCTGCTCTTCCTCTCTGATGTGTTGGTTTTAGGAGATCAAGTACTACATCTGCTTGTAATTTTCTTATGTAAACTAGAACTACTTTTGGAAGTTTCAGGAGAATATATTTGGTAAGGACTTAATTCTGAGATTGGACTCATGGCCAAATCAAATTGTCATCGTCATCATTATCTAACATTGCCATCCCCCCGCGTTCTCTATGAGTGTATGCATCCGGGTGTTTTGCATGCATGTGATTGCGAGCATGACAATGGGCCCTCGAACCCCTGCCCAAAATTTGTTGAAACTTTTTTAATGATGGCACACTTTAAAAAAAATTCAGTGCAATCCCCCCACCCCCAAAATTAAATTTCTAGTTTCATTCCTGTGCGCGTGTGATATAGCGTCTGAGTATTCATGATCCTTGTTTTATTGTGCAGAAATGGTGTAAAGCTTGTGTTTTGCTTGAGGGACTGAATCGGGGCTTGCCAAAGCTGGGCATTGGCCGGAGTCGAGGCCTTAATAATGATTGTAAGAAGGGAACAAAGGAAAATAATGCAAAAAATAGTATCGAGAGCAAGCAATGTGGAACTTTGGACTTTTGATATAGCACCTATGCGTCGCTTGAGCTTTTGTGAACTCCAGGGACCGAGTCTCAATGCACATTGTAACGGTGAAGTTATGGAAGTGATTGCCTCCCCATCGCTCTTGGAAGGGTATACCCATCCAATCATTATGGATTGAATAGCATGGAGAAACTTGCTTCAGCTATATCAACGGCGGAAATAGTTATTTACCCCGTCTTTTCTTTTAGTACAAACCAATTTGTTTTTCAGGAGATCAATGGTGGAGGATGATGTCTAGTTTTGTTGATGGTTGTTGTAGTTGTTTTGTAGATGGTTAACCTAACCATAGATATTTTTAATTTTTAATAATTATTTTTAATTAAATAAGTATGGAACATACTTACCACAAAGCACCAAAACCCTAAGAAAGCGCTAAGCTTATTAGTGAACGCAAAGAAGCACAAGAACAGCTTCATACAGTTCTTTGTGATGATGGGGATCTTGCTCTTGAGCGTCAAATCGTTGGGATAGAAGTACCGAATCCACGACCTCCAAGAGGACACGTCGGCTCTGAAAGGAGCGAGAAACCCTAACCGAGCACATGAAGAACATCAAGTGCGACCTCTACGAGGCCTCGCGCGAGCCCACCGGCCTTTTTGCTTCCCGGCTTGGAAGATTTGATCAAACCGAAGTGATTTTTGGCTGTCCATGTGAGTTTTTGATCTTCGCGTTTTCTGCATTTAGGGCTTTTGTTCTGTAGGTTCTTGATCGTAATGTGATAATTTTGACCGTAATTTGGGCGAAGAGGAACTTGAATTTTGAAAAGCTTTGGTGAGGTGGTTCTTATTGTGTGAGATCCATGGGTTTTTTTTTTTTCTTTTTTTTTCTTTTTTTTTTTTTTTCTCTTTTCTAGTCAGTTAATGTGACATCTCTGAGAGGAAATTTACTTAACTTTCGGGTTCTTGGACGTGTTTCGTGTTCTTCGATTAAGAGCAATTTGTATTTTACCTAAATTCAGGGTTTAGGGTTTTGTTGACTCTCCAATTGGGATGAAAATGACGGTGAAGCGTTGGTTTGAGTGAGTCACCATTATTCTGGTTGAGTTAGGGTTTTAGATTTTTTTTTTATTTTATTTTATTTAGTTTTCAGATGGATATAGGAATTTTGAGTATTGGTTGTTCTAATGTAGAATCTTTGTGGTTTGGTCGTGTCAAAAAAGAAAATGGGAGAGTAGTTTTTTGATGTTTGGCTTAGGCTATCAATAATTCTCTAAAGATTGCGTATGAATTTTATCAAAATGATCCACCCTTTTGGAGAAGTTGTGAGGCACTGAATCAAATTGTAGAATTGTTTTTATAATAAAAAGGACAAGGGAAAAACAGTCGGCCATGTTTGTTAAGGACTTTGTTTTCTTTTAGACATTAAAAAACAACCCAAAACACACAACACAAATATTGCTTTTCCCTTTTATGTCTCTTTAGAACATTTTTTCAATAAAAAAAATACCCTGTGGCTAAGAAAAACCAGAGCTGCCCAGGGTCAGACTCTGATCAACTGTCCACCAGTAGCTGAATATATCTGCCCTACCCATTAAGTTTAGGTGCACCGAGCCTTCAGTCCTTTATAAATATGTCTAATGTGGTTGGTTAAATGGAAAAGAGGATACAACAACATGGTTGGAGATTTTCCTGCAGGTTCTTTATGAAGAACCTGAAGTCCCCAACCAGTTCTCTTCTGGTGGGTCTTAAAGAGTTAGTTGGATATGAGAAGTAGATGGGGATTGGAGATACTTTGGTTTGGTAAAATAACAGTCTGATTTTGTTTCTCATGGTGGCTTTGTGGTTCAATTGCTGATTGTTTGCCAAGCTTTCGCTGCCCTCACTTTTCCTTTCATTGACAAACAGTATTTAAGGGCCGAATTGTAGGGCAATTTTGGTGTTTTTTTTATTTTTTTTTATTTTTTTAGTAATGCAAAAAATCACATTTTATTCCACAGTTATCTCAAAATTCTAATGTTGCAATCCCACCTACCAAAAAAAAAAAAAAAAAGACCGATTCAAGTGTTGGTTGAGCTTGTTAAATTAACATTGTAAAATGATTGTATGATAAAAATATAGTTTCTAGCATTACTTTGTTATTAATGCTTACAAATGAAGCCAGGTCTCATGACCACAGCGTATATTCCATTAGCTGTTTTTGTACAATTGGTCATCTAATTGGGGCCATCAACTTCTTGACTGTAGAGTTGGAAATTTTTTTGGTCTCTGTTAAGTGTTTTTTTATAGGGGGGAAATACCCGGCATTGGGGCATTGACGTGAGAGATTAAAAAAAAAAAAAGAAGCAAATGTTTTCTGTGAAAAAGGTTGAATTTAGATTTTGAAGAAAAAGCAGAGAAAAGAGTATATATTGTATGGGTGTGAAAAAGGTATCCACGTGAAGAAGGGTCTAATGGGATTGCGAAAGGCGTGGGCCTGAGCAATTTATTTGAGCCCATCACCAGACTCTAATTTTTTGTTAGGCCTCATTTTGAAATCCTGCCTCAAATTGGTGAGATATATAGATATAAATTAATGTCTGAACAGTGAACAGCAATATAACGTGATCATTGCTTACCTGTGGTTTTTAATGTAACATGGCCACTGATTGCAGTGGAAGGATCCTACACAAACTAAGATCATGTCAAAGAAGGTCAAACGTGATTTTAGGCGTAATGTTAAAGGATAATGATAATAGTTCGTTAGAAGCGAAAGAGCAAAAGTGATAGCTTTGGGGTGGTTTCTAGTGAATCAATTTCTACAGTATTCTGCCTACTAAATTTATTTAAGAGCAATGATATATGAGAATAACTAACCACCTCCTTTCTGCCCACCAATCAGCATTTGACAACTAGGATTATTACACCAACTAAAATAAGATACAAAACACCCGATTAAAAACTTTTTCACCCAAAATCACAAAAACCCTCATTTTGCCCTCTCCCTCCCTCTCTCTCTCTCTCTTTCTCCTCCCCCCAACGGCGTGCTTTGCCGCTCTCCCTCAAACCCTTACTCCCTTTCTCTCTTTGATCTCTCCCTTTCCTCCATCTCTCTTTCCCTCTACCACTACATTTGATATTGGTGCAAATATCAACACATACGGAGATCCTTGTGTTGTATTTATTCCTTTTGTGTGAACTAGCATAATCATTTATTTAGTTGTAGGCCCATAATGGGATGAGCTAAATTTATAGACACATGAGAAAGCCTTTTACTCTCACCCTATATATAAATGAAGTTGGCTCATTAAACTTCATTAGGTCATTATGTGAAAATTAGGGTTGAGAGTAATAGTCTATCTACACACACAAAATACAGTTTTCTTTTATATGTTTATGGATCTACAAGAGACTTGCGAGGCAGATATTGAAAGTTTGTCTCGTGATTATTGGAGGTATGTGATTCTCATTCTTGGTCTATACATGCTATGGAGAAAGAATAGATATATTATTGATTTATTCTAACAATTGGTATCAGAGTCTTCTGTCTCTTTTCTTCATGGTTGTAATAAATCTCGTTGTTTTAAATAATAATAATATATTTTTTTGTAAACAATGAAAATTGCGTTTAAATTGTTTTCTTTACAGAGGTTACTCGTAATTCATATGGGTCATCACTTGTGGTTTTGCCTTTTTATTTTTATTTTTGATTTTGTTCTCTTTGGTGAATGAACGATGAATCCAGTGCAAAATAAATTTTTTTTAAAAAAAAAGCATTTTATTTTGTGTGTGGATGCCTGGCTAAATGCCTAACAAGCTGTCCATGGTGGGGCACTATGTGGGTATTGGCACTGTTCATTTTTTCTAAAGAAAATATCTATACGTGTATGTCTTGAAAGATCCAAGACATAATTACGTAAAAAAAATAAAAATAAAAAATAAAACTTGAAAAAGGGGTAGTGTTTGTCAAAGTTGATATTTTTCTTTTAGAGGGAATAATGCGAAAGTTTTTATGAAAGGCAAAAGATAAATGACTAGCATTGATGACTTGTTAACTTGTCATTGATGAACTGTTTGTTATTCTCTATGTTTTAATAGAGTTCAAATGACGAAGAATTTTATTTATATATAAATTATAATTCTTGGAGTTCTGAGCATGTTAATGGGGAATTTTTTTCGGAAATATTTAAGGCTACGAGATGCCCTATGAAAGTTGGGAAATTGCAGTAATTTTTTTTTTTTTTTTGGTGCATTGAATTTGTCCTTTTGTGTTTGGTTCATATGAAGTATAAGGACATATTTGCGTACCATCAATTCTGAAAGGAAAATTTGTATCCGATAGTACTATATTTTATGCGCCATTTGTGTTGTGAAGACTGCAATATTTATTTTAACACTGTTTTATTTTGTGAATATATTCTTATTTTGTTTTATGTATACATATAATTTTGAGAATACATATTATTTTTTATCAGTAAAATTGGGATTTTGACAATTGCATTAAGATTTATTTCAGTCATATGTGATTGTTATTTTGATTGAAATATTTTTTGTCGAATATAAATTATTAATGTGTTATGTTGTACATTTATGTTCGATATCAAGGTTTAAGCTTTATGATACAAGGATTGACAATTTCCTTCAAATGTGTTAAATTTAAAACATAGAATCCAAAATTTTTATTTCCTTCGTCTTGAACGACTAGCGTTTTTTATCCAAGATATTTTCAGTATTATTTCTTGGAGATATGTCATTTTATGGCATTAGTAAATTACATATTTTTCATAAAACTTTGGTTTCAGCCCATTAATTGATAAAATGCTATTAGTGTAACTCTTGTATACGTGTCACTCTATGATTTGTAAAATGACTCACATATAAGAGAGAAAGTTGAATCAATGTAAAAGAAACGCACACGTGAGGGGAAGATTTGTTGTAAATGCACGTGTGAGTGGTATGTCCTATATTGAGAAATAAAAGAAAGGAGTAACTATTATATTGAAGAAAACAAATGTTAATCTCAGCTTATTTTGTATACATGTATTGTTTTGTATACATTGTTCATCATATTTGTAATTTTGAAATATTTGCTTATAAACAATTTTTTTTTTTTAAGGAATAAATAAATGGTGCATGTATTGTTGTTTGTGAAATTATATGCACTCATTTCGAGATTTATATGTGAATTTATATATATTCCTATTGAGATTAAGGAATTTTGTGTAATATGAATAATTGTGTTGTGTAATCGATGATTTTAACCAGTTATGTTCCTACCTATCGTGGGATAAACTGTGATAAATTGTTAGATTTTATCGTAAATTCAATTATTTTATTTTTTTTATTTTATTTTACTTCTTATTTTTTGTAAACGAATAATTGTGTTATATATAATTAGGCCTGTAAATGAGCCGATACACTCGATAGCTCGGCTCGAGCTCGGCTCGATTAAGCTCGAATCGAAATCGAGCTCGATACTGTTTAGCTCGGCTCGTTACTGTACAAGCTCGCTCGATTAGCAAATGAGCCGAGCTCGGCTCGCCCGACTAAACTCGACAAGGGCTCGTGAGCTCGACTCGTGAGCTCGATTTCATTCATAAATGAATAGATTAAATGATTATTAATTAAGTAATGTATTTCTTACCATTTATAAATTATAATCACATTAATGTATACAAACTTAAATGACCTTAATGTATCTCTTTAGGGTGTGACAAATAACAATTGACATTATATACAATAATACAAACTTAAATGTTATATTAATTAATTGTATAAAATTAAATTAGTTTAACTTAGTTGTATACTTATAAATTAATAAATTATAATATATATTTATATATGATATGTTTACTATCTACAATATATGATATACATCATATACTAACTTAACTTTAACAAATAACAACTAACAAGTAATAAGTATCAAGTAAAGTATAGAGATAAATTATATCATTACTTGATATGAATATTAAAATTATCTCAAATTTAGTAACTAGGCTCTAAGAATCTAAGCAATTAAAAAACATAGGTGACAATTAGAAAGTTAGTCAACAATGTGCAGTTAATCAATGTACGTTACTCTTTAGGATGTGACAAATGACAATTGACATTATATTCAATAATACAAACTTAAATGTTATATTATATAAGATAAATTATATTATATAATAATTATACTATATAAATTATAAAATTAACAAGTAAAGTATATAAATTATCTTTTAAGTTTATAGTTAATATAAATTTATTTAAATTATAGGAAAAATTAGGCTTGCAAATTAACTGAGCGGCTCGTGAGCTCGCTCGACTCGGCTCGGCTCGGTTACTGTACAAGCTCGGCTCAAGCTCGACTAAGCTCGCTCGGCTCGGATCGTTTACAGGCCTATATATAATCATGATAAATTATTGGGGTTTTTTGTTGGTGGTCAATATGGATGATGTTGTAACATCGAAATAAATGATTTCGAGTGTTTATATGCTCACCTATCGTGAGACTAACCATGATAAATTATTGGGTTTTATTGGATATTATTCAAAATAAATAAATAAATAAATATATGCTAGATTATTATTTTTGTGAATTATAACAACTATACCATGGTCCATACGAATAATAACTTTGCCCTATCGATAAATTATTATTTGGTAGGATGTTTGGGACGATGAAGAAAATAGTTAGATACTTTGCACTTGGTTGCCCAGTCTTATCCTCTCGATAGCGGGTTATTTTAAGTCTTTGTATTTAATTATTTTGCTTTATCATGCATAAGAGTCCATTTTGTATTGTAGACAAGGTATATAATTTATAATATATATAATGTGTAAGAGTCTATTGTATACTATGGACTTTAGCATGGAGTTAAAATAAAAATAGTGTGCAAGAGTACAATGTGTATTTTGAACTCTAGCATGTGTAAGATAAAAATTTTACTATTTGGTGAATGTCAGATATTTATGAGTGCATATTTCTGGTTTTATATGTATCATAAATTTCTTGTGATATCCTCAATCCTGACATATCTCTCTTTGGAAAGACACATATTTTGAAATGTGATAATTTTCAAGTCTTAAAAGCCTCAAGTAATCATATTTGCGTTAACTGTGTATAGTTTGATGTGTACTTAAGTATGTACATAAAATCATATGATTATATTGTTGGTGTACTTGAAAAATACTTGAGTCATTGGAAAGCTTAAAAGAAGTACTAAGGTACTTGTAGTAGTGTTAAGGGACTTTTGCGCCAAAGTAATGGTAATCCACATACTTAATGTAGTTGGATATTGTGATACCAATTATTTTGGTTGTCGAAGTTGTGTATTTGTGATGGTGGGAAGAGCTATTTTGTGAAAAAGTGTCATACAAGCACTTATAGCTTCCTTATCTATGGAGATATAATGTGTAGCTTATTATAAGGCTACATGTCAAGATACATGACTGCAGAATTTCATCTCATGGCTTGGTATTCCATATGCCATTGTGATGCCGTTAAAGATATTTTGAGTTAATTCTGCAGAATTTTTTTTCTCCCTCAAAATATTAGGAGCTTCTTGTGATACAAGCACATAAAATATTTGTTTGTTAGAAAGAAAGTTAACTGAATATCATGCTTGTCTAATGCTCTCATAGAACATATGTTGGCGGACCCACTGACCAAGGGTTTTAGCTCCTATAGTGTTTCAGGAGCATGCGACTCATATGGGGGTAATTAGAGTCTTTTGTTCTATTAAGTTAGTGGGAGTTATGTGCCTTGTATATATCGTGCACATTTTTGTGTTGCCATTTGCGTGCATTTGTGTTAACTATGGCATTGATGTTGTGATACAAGACATTGTGTGTGAGTCTCGGTGAGACATTGTGTGTGAGTCTCGGTGAGACATTGTGTGTGAGTTTTGATGAGACATTGTGTATTAGTCTCAGTAGGCTTCATTTGAAAATATAGTGATCACTATTTGTATTATTTGTGTCTTATACTTGCATTCTATTTTTCTTGGTCACGTGATTGTAAGTACTTGTTATATGTCATACATCCTATCGGTGTATTATAACTTATTATTTACAAACACATTTTGATCAAGTTATGTGTTTAGAATGCTTATTTGTGTTTATCTTATGGTTAAATGACTTATGCTGTCCAAGGGGGAGATTGTTGTATTTAT
Source organism: Carpinus fangiana (assembly GCA_006937295.1). Classification (NCBI taxonomy): domain Eukaryota; kingdom Viridiplantae; phylum Streptophyta; class Magnoliopsida; order Fagales; family Betulaceae; genus Carpinus; species Carpinus fangiana. Next base: position 23,926,963 of record CM017327.1, read on the forward strand.
TCCTTTTGTGTGGACTAGCATAATCATTTGTTTAGTTGTAGGTCCATAATGGGATGGGCTAAATTTGTAGACACATGAGAAAGCTTTTTACTCTTACCCTATATATAAATGAAGTTGGCCCATTAAACTTCATTAGGTCATTATATGAAAATTAGGGTTGAGAGTAATAATCTCTCTACACACATAAAACACAGTTTTCTTTTATATGTTTATGGATCTACAGGAGACTTGAGAGGCAGATATTGAAAGTTTGTCTCGTGATTATTGGAGGTATGTAATTCTCATTCTTGGTCTATACATGCTATGGAGAAAGAACATATATATTATTGATTTATTCTAACACCTTGAAAGTTACTGTGACTTGTGTGGTGTGGTTTCTCTCTTGTTTTTCTTTTTTCTCTTTTTCTTCTCATTCCCTGCTCTCTGCCATCTCCGTTCAGCGCCATCACCGCCCCATCTCGTTGCTCCGCCTCCGCCGTCCCTTCACCGCCACACACCTTAGATCGGTTGTCCTTTATAGAAATTGAAGGCATGGGTTTGGTTTTTCGGCGCCGACAGTCATATTTTTCGGCGTTAGGGTGATTTAATCCTCTAAGGGTTAACCTTCAACTTTTAGGTTTTAAATTTGAATAAAAAATTAAGTTTTGAGGTATTATAATTGATTTTTAAAGCATTAGAATCGATTTTTAGGTTGAGTTTGGTAGAAAAATCACCGGAAATGATAACCCAGTGGCCGGATCTCTCTTTTTTTTTGTTTGCCGGAAAAGTGGCCGGAGTGGGCGGTGGGTGGCGGCGGCGTCTGGGCAATGGTCCTTTATTTGGTTGCTGATTGGGTGCTTTATTTTCATTTTAAGTTTTTGCATTTTTCTTAAAATAATGAGATGTCAACTTGTGGTTGGTGGGCAAAAATTCCTCCCTTTATGCCATGACCGTATGGACCGGTATGGTAGCATCGCTCAAGCTATATTATACAAGCACCGACTGTTCAATAATATTAAAAAGTTCATGAAAAATTCTATAAAAATCTCATGTGTTTTCTCAACAGAGTGGGTAGGGAGGAGTTGTGATGGAACTGAACCTTCACTTTTTCTTTTTCTTTTTCTTTATTTATTTGTCCTTATTATCTCATGATGTCATCTGTACCTCCGTTCGACAGCTAAAAGAATCCCCTGTCATTTCAACATATGATTACTGGTATTTAATTACCATAGTGTTGAGGGCACACATTTTTCATTCATATTGGCTTCAAGAAAATATATGAATTAAGTTGATGATGCCTGTTTTTTAAAATACCTAAATAATTGTAAAATAAAAATAATTTTTTTTTAAAAAGAAATATATACAAATAGAAAAAGAAAAACCGTGTATTACCCACAAAAACCTTAGTACCTTATCCATGCGATAATTTGGATCCTTCTTATTTGTTCGTGTACCTCTGCCCGACCATTTGGGCTTTAGCAACTTCAACGTGGTAGAAATATTCTCACTAAACCAACGTGACCCAGTTCCCAACACGACCATTCCTGCCCCCAAATTGCATTTGCTCAGATAGGGATTGATCATAGTTCTTTGATTTGAATTGTAGTTTGTCTCACGGTAATTGCGAGTGGTGTCCACTTCTAGGTTGTAGCCTTGTAGGTGTTTAAGTAATTGGAGTCCTATCCTTTGTGAGCAAGGGTGGCCATCTTAAAGTTTACATAAATATGGTTAAGATTATATTTAAATTACACATGACACATATGTTTGTAACAATATTAATTCAATAATTAAATCAAACATTGTCTATTGGCTTAAATTTTTAGAATAAATTGTGATTTAACACAATATTATAGTATTTTTAAGGATTAACTCACTCAATTAGGAACAATGCCTTATGAAGTAAAGATCAATAGTTTTTCACAATAATTGACTAAGTTATTTACCTATTTTTTCAATTAAATATTTTACATGTCAACGATCTCTTCGAGCTTACACATGAAAAAGAATATTAAAATATTAATTAAATAATTTTTATATTAATTTAAACTTTTGAGATAAATAAAGACGGATCGGAATTGGAGAGAAATAAAAGTGACCCGCAGTTGCAAAACCCAAAACAAACCCATGTGATGTGGTGGGAGACACATACAGGCACGGTTCAAATGTGAAATACAGATCCCACCACCGACACCCCTTAATATATTTTCTTCCCATTTTTTCCTTTCTGTTTTCCCTCCTTTTCTTTTACGGCTACACATCAACACCACTTAAATATGCGCCATATCTCTCATTCCCCAACTAGTATTCTTCAACTTTCTCGTTGGAAAATGCCACAACCCTTGACGGGAGGAGCTGCTCTCACTGCCCTCTCACGGCTTCTCTCTTTCCTTTCGTTGCGGTTGAAGATCCCTACAGGTTCTTCAACTAGAATGTCACTTATGGTGACATATACCCGGTTGGCGTCCGCCAGAAGGTTTGTAAATTCAGATCTGATTGATTTTGGTTCAATTTTGTGATCTGGTTTGTGCTTTTGCTTGAATGATCCTGTTCCTTCGATCTAATCTAATCAAAATTACGCTAATGCGTTGTAGGGAATTGATGTAGATTGGACTTATCGTCAATCAATCTATCTTATCTTTCATTATTGTATTTAAATTTCGTATTTTATTTTTATTAAGTGTTTATTAGGTTTATGGAGTTTATAATTTGTATTTTATCTTTATTAAGTGTTTATTAGGTTTAAGGAGTCTATAATTCGTATTTGATTAGTTTTAGGGTTTTGGGGCTATATATAGATGCTTATAGCCTCCAGAAAAGACAGTTGTTTATTTATTGATATTGATTAATGAGAATACTCAGAGTTGAGTTTATTCCTCTTTTTCTTTCAAAAATGCTAGAAAATGCTAGAGAGTATCTAGATTTTCAAGAAAAGTTCTTAGATCATTGATAGTCTGAAGATCTAGAATTATTTATCCGCTACATATTTGTTGTTCTTCGCTGCAGCCCACTAAGTCGCGCTGCATCAGTTGGTATTAGAGCTCATGTTACTTTCCATGAATGGGAAAGAGAGACCGTCTAGCAGACATGAACAAAGTGTATGTGCATACGAAGACAGCATGTAAGGAGCAACCGACGATTTGTTTGCGGTACATGGAGGAGAAATTTGGTGGTCTAATCGTGCCTAAGAAGGGGCGTGCGCTCACCCAACACGGGGTCCCTACCAATCAATTAGCCGACATGGATGGTCCGAATGTTCGTCGTTGTCAACCAAGACTGCGTTTCGCGGGGGCAGAAGACAAACTTATCGCTGAAACTCGACAACACATGGAGGAGCAATTCAATATTTTGGGGAATCAAATCAAAGCTCTCACTACCCAAATATCCAACTTGTGTGGTCACAATGGGGATGGATCTGGAGACCCTTCTGCGGAGCGCGGAATGCACGGATGTCAGCACCATGCGTAAGCTCATGCCAATCAATGGGGAAACAGATTCAAACTCAATATTCCGGAATTCCAAGGGGATCTACAACCCGAAGAATTTCTGGATTGGTTGTTGGCTGTTGAAGAGATTTTTGAATTCAACGGGGTGCCCGATGAACGACGAGTCTCTTTGGTAGTACACACATTCTGGGGAAGAGTTACTGCGTGGTGGTAACAACTGAAGCAAAGTAGGGTGTGGCAAGGCCAATTGAAGATCAATAGTTGGGAGAAATTATTGAAAAAGATTCGGGTCGCTTTCTTGCCCCATACCATGGGCTGACAGTCACAAAATTAGAGACAAGGGTCTATAGCTGTAATAAAGAAAATAGAAAATTTCTACAAAGGAGAGGTATTTAGGGAAATATGGAGTAAGGCGAAGAGTCCATGATAGGCCAACTGGACTCTTACTTGCCAACTATAAATCCATAAACTGAATCCATATTCTGTGGATGAGGAAAAAGAATCAGTGGATGGAGTGTTTTAGGAATTCGAATTCATTGACGAAGAGTTCGAACATGTAGGTGTTGAAGATGAAGATCCTTCACAAGGATTTGTAGATTGGGATTCTCCACCAACCTATGATGATGATGTCAATGAGGAAGATCCAATTGAAGAACCTTTGATATTCGACCAAGTGGAAGAGATAAACCTTTCAGAGAGTATTGCAATTTTTTATGAAGAAGATGAACCCTTGGAAGATGTAAGTCTTTCGGAGAGTTTTGCAATTTTTCATGAAGAAGAGGTAAATCATTCGAATAGTTTTGCACTCTTTGACGACAATTCTACATATCATGTGCCTGATAAGAGCCTCGAAGATAAAATCTTCAATTTTAGTGTTGAGCCAATTGACTATGTTGATTTCATTGGGATAAATGCTATTTTATCAAATTATTCTAGCAAAAATTGTGATGAGATCTATATGGAGGAAAAGGCTTTTCTGTCAAAGATTGAAAGGGTCTTTGTGAGTTCTTTGGGGATTCCCATGGGTTGTGGGAAGAGCAAAGCACAAGAGAAGCATGATAAGTCTACACAAAAAAAGGGTGTATGGGGATTTCACGACAAACATCGAGGTACTACAATGATGAGAAACGTCACGCTTATTTTGGGATGTAGCCTTGTCTTGATCTTGAGAAACGGTGAGTGGAATGAGTTGACTGGACACCCGAAGGACCGTGAAAAAGGTAGTTCGAATTTGGGGCGAATTCTTTCCAACCTGGGGAGGATGATGTAGATTGGACTTATCGTCAATCAATCAATCTTATCTTTTATTATTGTATTTAAATTTCGTATTTTATCTTTATTAAGTATTTATTAGGTTTAGGGAGTTTATAATTCGTATTTTATTAGTTTTAGGGTTTTGGGGCTATATATACATGCTTATAGCCTTCAGAAAAGACAGTTGTTTATTTATTGATATTGATTATTGAGAATACTCAGAGTTGAGTTTATTCATCTTTTTCCTTTAAAATGCTAGAGAGTATTTAGATTTTCAAGAAGAGTTCTTAGATCATTGACAGTCTCAAGATCTAGAATTATTTATCTGCTACATATTTGTTGCTCTTCGCTGCAACCCACTAAGTCGCACTGCATTAGGAATTCTCATCAATGGCCAATTCCTTGGTCCGGATATTCACTCCGTTAGAGCATTTCCAGCAGACTCCCTTATAAGGGAGTTTGTTCCCTATGTATAGGAAATAGGTCCAAAAAATCACAAAAAATGTCCTATAGCAGATTCCTTATATGGTTCCCTAAACAATAATATGCTACAGTAGAGCCTTATATATAAGGCTCCACCATAGCAATCCTCATGAATATTATAATCGTAAAAGAAAAATCTTTCTCCTCTCACATCTTTTCACACCCTCTTCTCTGTTCTTCTTCTCCGCTCTCTTCTTCTTCTACACTTGATCTGGACACAAACCAAATCTCCATCTTCAATACTCCATCTTCATTCTCATGGCCACTCAAAGGATTTACACCCAAAATTAACAACAAATAAAACCCACAAAATCAATCCTCCCCAAAGAACAGATTTTAAGAACACCTTAATTAGAACCGAAACTCAACATCCAACTAGCCACTCAAGACAATAAAATATCCTCAAGATCACAATTGATTACCTAAATCGCATCTTCATTTTTCTCCCTTTGCCAAACAAAGAAAGCTTAAGGAAAAAAAGAATTGGGTTAGATGAAAACTCGAAAAAAAAGAACAGGAAAAAATTCGTAGCTTCATTTTCCTCCATTTCTCGGAACCCAAAGAGAGAACTTGGAGAAGATGAGATGATGCAGTTCGCATATGAGACGATGCAGCAAAAACCTGAACCGATCAAGACCCAATAGAAACCCATAAACCCAGACCGATCAAACCAGCTTCACGGTTCTCTTATATGCTCACCAGACTTCACGGCTCTCTTATATGCTCACCAGACTTCACCATTTAGGGAGATCGAGAGAGTGAGGCAAAGAGTGAGAAAGGAAGAAGACGGAGTCTCGGAGATGAGATGAGATGAGATGAGAGAGAGAGAAAGAAAGGTTAAATTAAAAGAATAAAATAAAATAAAAAGTAAAATAAAAATAATAATATTTTAATGATAAAAGGAAGCATTTAGGAAAGCTATTAGAGTGCAAATTAACATAGAGAAGCAAAAAGTAGTTTGAATCCTTAAACATATAGAACATGACCGGATAGCTGCTAGGAATGCTTTTACCAATGACAACCTCATCATCAACGTGTTTAACAGTTTGGACGAGCCCTTCCTCCTTTCCTGGTACACACACCCTTTCTCTCTCTCTCTCTCTCTCTAGTCTCTCCCTGTCCCTCTCTCTCTTTCTCTCTAAAGTAGAAAGATCATGTGCAGTGAGTTGCGCACCCTTATTAAAAAGACAACACTGCCCAAGTCAGCTTAAGGCCACGTTTTAATTCTTGCCCTACTGTAAACGGCATATATATATATATATATATATATTTTTTTTTTTGACATGTCCACAACAAGAGGAAGGAAGGGGGGATTCGAACTAGTGACCTCCGCTTCATGAAACGTGGTTCTAACCGATTGATCTACCTCTTGGAGACGGCATATATATTCTTTCTTATATTAAGAGAATGTCTATGATTGCTTGGTTTTCACATTATCTTTTTCATATATTTGTTTTTTTTAATAATGCTATAAATCACTTTTTAGATATGGGTAATTGGGTCGGATTCAGATTATAATTTTTAATTTATTTATATGATGGGCCCCGTGACAGAGTTTTGTACTTTTGTTAGGGGAGGTATATAGACACTAGCTTAGGACTAAGGTTTCTATAAACCGAAAGTGACTGACGGGAATAATAGGGATTAATCGGAAACATTAATATGTCTCTAAACCTGCTAATCCTATTTATTTAGACTACCCAATTTCATGGTCCATTTATATTTAGCTGTCTTCCACTCGAGGACTTTTAGAATAGACCATCAACTCGAGGACTGGGGAATTGGGATTGTGACCTTTGTTTGTGGGTCAAGACCCTTCACATCCCAAAGTTATGAACATGTTTCAGAACTCAAAAAAGTTTTTTATTTTTAACTAAAAAATGGCTTTGAAGAAATTGCATTGGATGCTCTAATAATGAATAAGCTGCTTTTTATTGGAGGCCACGTTACATGTTACTTTTCATAAATGTCAAGCCCACTGTGACATGGCTTCCTTCAGATTACAGGCCATGTTTTGTGGGTCACACTCTCACACATGATGTCTCCGTCCATGGATTTTTATGACCAAAAGGCCAAATGGTACTCTTTTGGAAATGGGAATGTTTAAGCGGGGCCTCGTAGAACATGTAGTTCCATATGTGTCCAACTCATACCATGTTAACCGCTATGTGGTGTGATACACGGACTTGAAGGCTATTCTGGATCGGGGTAAGAAGCCGCCTTTTCCTGATGGAGTTCTTATCAACGGTCGTGGGCTTGGTGGTGCCTATTTCAATGTGGAACAAGGTACCATCTCATTCCAAATCTACCAAACTTGTCATATATAGGAAATTTCTGCTTGACTACTTCCTTGCTACCTTTGTCCAATTGCATTTATTTGCCATTTTGTTCCATTCTCTGTTTCCCCTTTGGTACATTTATTTCACATTTTAAGATTGCGTCAATAAAATCTCTTTACTCTTAAAGTCTGCTGGGCCAAAAAAAAAAAATCATTTTGGACATGCTCTTTGGATTGAGTAAAAGACTTTTCATTTTGTATTGTGTGTGCATAAGATATAAGTTAGGGTGTTACATCAGTAATTAGAAATACGTGACACAACCGACTTGCATTTTGTCCGCACAAAACATAAACCAAAGGTGTATTGTGTAACGCTTTGTGAGTGGGAAATGCAAAGAGACAATTCTCTATGCTAGTTCTCACAAATATTTGTTAGAGATATTTTGCATGCAATATATTTGCATTCCCAATGTCCTAAATCACCTTCATTTTATTTTATCCAACTTTTTTTTTTTTAGCTAAAAATGTTTTTATTTATTTTTATATAGAAGAACCTATTCATGCCTGACCATGCATTTTGCTATGATCTCTATTTACAGGAAAAACCTATAGGCTTAGAATATCAAATGTTGGGTTGCAAAATTCCCTCAACTTCTGCATTCAAGGCCACAAGTTGAAGTTGGTGGAAGTAGAAGGAACTCACACCCTTTAGACTACTTACTCTTTGCTTGACATTCATGCTGCCATGCTGGCCAATCTTACTCTGTTCTGGAGGCTATAAAGCATGTATTTATAGCCCCAAAGCCCTAAACCTAATAAAATATGAAATATAGACTCCCTAAACGTAATAAATACTTAATAAATTCGGTTTAACAAAACAAATAAAACAAAGCTATGTTGCCCATCTGGACTTATGGCCGTCTGGACGACCACGACTCGTAAACATAAACATGCAAAGCTACAGGTCCAGATGGGATAAATCACCGATCGGATGGTTTTATGCTGGTGGACATCCCATCTACATCATTCTCCTCTAGTTGGAGAGAATTCGACCTCGAATTCAGACTGTCCTTTCCACGGTCTTTCGGATGCCCTATCATCTTGTGCATTACCACCAAGGGGCTGATCCCCTTGATGTCCTCAATGGTCCTGCCGATAGCTTCCTTGTGCTCTCTTAAAACGTCCAATAATTTCTCCTCTTGAGCATCAACCAAATCTAAAGTTATAATCACAGGCAAAGACTCTGCTGGACCTAGGAACTTATACTTAAGATTGTCCGGTAAAGGCTTTAGGGGGATCAGGTACTGTTGTCTTCTCCTTTTTACTGCTCACCAGAGGAGCAATCTTCAAAATCGTATCTGCTTGCTCAATCAACTTGCCCAAATCTAAATCTTCTCTGAACTGAACAAAGCATGCCTTCAGGGGGTCCTCTATGCTTGATTCTTCAACAACTTCCTCCATAATCTCCTCTATCAAGCATACTTATTGAACTTCATCATACTCTAGTGGTTGTTTTCTAATATGGAAAATATTTAACTCCACTGTCATATTTTCAAAGAAAATCTTCATCACCCCCGTCCTACAATTTGACTCTCTAAGTTCTAAACCGGCTCCGTGTCAAGCACAATAAAATCTGATAGGCACCGAATGTTGAACATTCAAGCCCCTTCACTCACATATGTTAATTTCTTAGCATTGTTATTTGTTTGATTTTGCTTTGTTTTTGTATTTCAGGTCAAATGCAAGAGTTCCATTGAAAATTGGGTTAAAAAGAACAAGTTGGAGCATTTTGTTCCTGGGATCGATCACAGCTGTACCTAGGATCGATCGCACAAACCCTAGGATCGATCGCACACCCTTGTGATTGATCGCACTCGGGCGTGCACAACACTAAAATCGCCTTTTGACAGCTTGGACTTAGTTTTCAATCTCCCAATTCAATTCGGAAACTGACCTATGATTGTAATTAGAGTTTTAGGGTTTCTAGGGTTTCCTGGTTCCTATAAATAGGCTCTTAAACATTGTAAAAGGGGGCCGTTTCCGAGAGTGAAAATTTAGAACTTGTCTGTGGAACTTAAAAGATCATGAGCAGCTAAACCGTTTGTAGGGTACTGATGTAGCCCTTTTGAAGCACAATGGTGATTGTATTTGATTTTAATTAATTTGTTTTATGTATGTTGATTGCATAACTGTGAGGATTGCAACTCTAGATTTCCGTTCTTAATATTAAATGCAATTGTTATTTAATTACAAAATCAATATTTGTGAAATTCTATTTTTGTCTTAGAAATTATTTTGCCTATATTGAACTCAAATCAACCTTATTTTCTATGATTATAAGATTGATGGTTATGCAATGGGTTTAATAGACATATGATTAATAGGATTAAGATAGGTCATGCTTAGGAAAGACGGATTTTACTACATCCTAGTTTAGTGTAATTTAGGTAGACGATCTGTGCCAATCGAAGATGGGTTATGCTATTCCATTAATTGTATGAAACTTATTAAGGGATTTTATAGTTTATGCCTAGGGAAGAAGGGTCGTGCCGCATCTTATTGGTTAGGTAGACGATTCGTGCCAACCGAAGATAGATTATCCTTATCCTTTAATATTGTGTTTTCTTGTTCTTTTATAACATACATATCATGAGTTTCTGGAATTAAATACAGTTACCATTGTCGTGTGGATTGAGGTGAAATTGGTACCTTACTATCTCTCTCTCATATATTACTTTCAATTTAATGTTTAGTTTCATGCACGTTGATTTACAAAACAAAACAACTCTCTTTTGTTTAATTAGGTTAAATTTCGTCTTTAGAATTTAATAACGAAACCCCTACAGTCCTTGAGGTTTGACACCCTCAATATAGCCCTATCCTACGGGATTCGTTCTATTCCGAGTTGTATTTTTATTATTGATAATTTTTTGTCGTAAAATAACCACATCAAAATCCACAGGAAAATAAAATTTGTCCACCTTAATCAAAACATCTTTTAACTATTCCCCGTGGAACCTTCACTGACCTGTCAGCCAATTGTAGTCTCATGGATGTCGGCTTCAACTCTCCTAGCCCCAACTGCACATTGACTAAGTAGGGCAACAAGTTTACACTTGCTCCCAGATCCAATAATGCCCTCTCAATCTGACTAACTCTTATCATGCAAGTAATAGTAGGACACCCAGGGTCCTTGTACTTGAGGGGTAACTTGCATTGTAGGATTAAACTAACCTGCTCGGTCAGGAATGCTTTCTTCGGAACATTCGTCTTCCTCTTCACTATATAATTAAGTCCTTCAAGAACTTGGCATATGAAGGTACTTGCTGGATGGTGTCCAAAAATGGGATATTGATTTTGACCTACTTGAATACCTCCAGAATGTCCTCATACTTCCCTCCTTTCTTGGGCGCTTGTAATCTCTCAAGATAAGGCACAACGACCTAGGAGGATCCTTAACAATTGGGATGGCTGTAGATGGCTCAGCATCTCTTTCCACCTTGTTGCCACTCTATTCGCCTTCTTGCCTAGCAGAGTCTACTTCTGGCTCCACCACCTAATTGTCCACTTGTCTCCCTGACCTCAGTGTGACAATCGCCTATACATGCTCCTGCCCGTGCACCTTACTTGAAGAATTTCCAATCGCAAACGCCTTAGAAATGGGCACGAGCTGGCTTGGGAGCTTTCCCTTATCTCTCTCACCCTGGTGATTGGCTAACTGACCCAGTTGCATTCTCCAACTTGGCAATTGCCTGGGTGTTCACCATGGTGGTACTCCTCACGTCATCGATGGATTGACTAGTCACTTTCATAAAATCCATGTGGGTTTCTTCTAATGATAGTGACACCGATGCTGGGGCTTGAGTGGGGGCTTGGTAAGCAGATATTGACGCTGGCTGAGCCGAGCGACCATGATTAGGAACCTTCAAAGGGAATCCTAGAGGGTATTGATTGTGAGTATGATGCAAAGCTCCTCACTAATTCGCTGATTGGTTCTGCTTCCAAGAAAAATTAGGGTGGTTTCGCCACCCTGGATTGTAGGTCTCAGAATAAGGTCCATCAAACTACTTTCGATAATTATTGAAAGCGTTCACTTGTTCCACTTAGAAAAAACCGGCATAGATGGACAATTATGTGCTGAGTGCATAGGACTCGCACAGATGGAATAGCTATCAACAGTGAAAGTGTTGGTAGCATTGATGGACTGACCTACGTTGAGAGCATCAAGCCTCTTGGTGAGCACATCTATCTTCATATTCAACTCAGTTTCTCCTTTCAACTCATTGATGCCTCCTTTCTTGAGAATACAAGTAGATTTATCTTGACAACTCGAAAAATCCCACTGTTGTGAGTTGTCGGATAGCTTGTCCAATGCCTTATATGTTATATCCCCCATCAAACTTAAGAATGCCCCCCATTCATTGACACGATCATGCTACGGTTGGGTTGAGTCAACCCTTGGTAGAAGAATTGAATGAGCCTCCACTTCTCATATCCATGTGGAGGGCATCTAATTAACAACTCTTTAAAATGCTCCCAACTCTCAGAAAACTTCTCATCCTTCTCCTGAGTGAAAGAACTAATCTCCTTTCGGCACTTATTCACTTTAGACATTGGGAAAAACTTATTGTAGAATTTACTCAACAAGCTTTCCCAAGATGTAATAGACCTTGGCTTGTTGGAATCCAACCATGCCCTGGCTCAATCGTGAAGAGAAAAAGGAAAAAATCTAATCCAACATGGGTGGTCACAATGGGGATGGATCTAAAGACCCTTCTGTGGAGCGTGGAACGTACGGACGTCAGCAGCGTGCGTAAGCTCATGCCAATCAATGGGGAAATGGATTCAAACTCAATATTCCGAAATTCCAAAGGGATCTACAACTTAAAGAATTTTTGGATTGAGTGTTGGTTGTTGAAGAGGTTTTTGAATTCAACAGGGTGTCCAACGAACGACGAGTCTCTTTGGTAGTACACACATTCCAGGAAAGAGTTGCCGCGTGGTGGCAACAACTGAAGCAAAATTGGGTGCGGAAAGGCAAATTGAATATCAATAGTTAAGAGAAACTATTGAAAAAGATGTGAGTTGCTTTCTTGCCCCATAAGTACACCATGGGCCGACAGTCACAATAAAAATAGAAAATTCCTACAAAAAAGAGACATTTAGGGAAACATGGAGTGAAGTGAAGAATCCACGATAGGCCATTGGACTCCTACTTGCCAACCACAAATCCATAAACCAAATCCATATTTTGTGGAAGAGGAAAAAGAATCTATGGATGGACAGTTTCAAGAATCCGAATTCATTGATGAAGAATTCGACCAATAAGGTATTGAAGATGAAGATCTTTCACAAGGGTTTGTAGATTAGGATTCTCCACCAACCTACGATGATGATGTCAATGAGGAAGATCTAATTGAAGAACCTTTGGCATCTGACATAGAGGAAGAGTACGAAGAAGATGCGTTTTTTTTCCCATGTTTGGCGATCTTTACCCCAAAGAAGATGACTAAGGGGAAGAAGAAGAGTCCACAGATGACATCGCCAATTATGAAAAGGTTGATGAAGGCCTTTCAGGTGAGGTGCCTAATTATAATGAAGAGGTTGAGTATGTTGATTTCCTTGGTGTTGAAGATATTTTAAATTCTCTTAATAATGATCTTGGTGAATTTTATTTGGATGAGGAAAATTATATATTAACAAGGGAAACAATGGCTGACCCATTCTTGAGTATTTTCATGGCATGTGGAAGGGAAAAGGAACGAGAAAAGTATGGCAAAGTTGAATATTTGCCAAGTGATGTGTGGGGCTTTAACGACAAACATCGAGATATGCCGATGATGAAGAGCATCACATTTATTGTGGCGTGTTATCTTGTTGTGATTTTGAGGAATGGAGAATGGAACGAGTTGACTGGACACCCGAAGGATCATGTAAAAGACAGTTTGAATTCGGGACAAATTCTCTCCAACCTAGGGAGGATGATGTAGATCAAGACGGCCTATCTTATCTTTTAGTCTTTTATTTGAATTAGGTTTATTTGTTAGTCTTTTATTCTATCGTATCTTTCAATCTTTTATTTGAATTATGCTTCTTTATTAGTCTTTTATTTGGTTTAGTTTTCCTTTGTAGACTTATAAACTGACTTTATTTCATTGTTATCTTAGGACTATGAATCTTGGGGCTATAAATAAATGCTTAGAGCCTTGAGAATAAGGTTGTTGTTTATTATTGATATTGATTAGTGAGAATACTTAGAGTTGAGTTTATTTCTCTATTTTCCTTCAAAATACTAAAGATTATCTAGATTTTCAATAAGATTTCTCAGATCTTTGATAGAATCAAGATCTAGAATTAGTTATCCGCTATGTATTTGTTGTTTTTTGTTGCAGGCCACTAAGTTACGTTGCATCAAATACCTATGCCTGAATCATTGATTTTTATTATTATTAAACAATAGGGGTATTTTTTTAGAATTTTAACAGGATTTAACTGAAAAACCAAGTAGATGGGTGACATTGTAAAAAGTTAGAAGTTCAATACAGTAAATTGAAAGCTTTTAAACTTTGATTGAACATTTTAGCTAAAGTGATGAAAGTTCAAGAGAGCAAACCCACAGTTGAGCCAAGACCAAGCTATGGGTTCCATTTTTTTTAAAAAAAAGAAAAAGAATTAACTAATTGTTTAAAAATTAAATAATTTTTATATACAAGAGTATAATGGACATTTTACCTATGCTTCATTGAAATTAGTTTGAAAACCTAACGGTACGGGTAACATTGCAAATTTTTTAAAGTTATATGTTATAAATTGAGAGTTTTTTAATTATTTTTTTTTAAAAAAATTATTACAAAAGTGATAAAAGTATATGAGTTACAAGGAAAAATGCCGTTTCATGTTCTTTAATTCTTTATTAATGTGGCATATTCAACCCACCTTCAATTTTTTTTAAAATTTTTAATTAAGGAGCGGATTAAACATGCCGCATCATAGAAGAAAATGTTAATTAAATAGCATATCTCATTTACAATAATAATAAAACACACTTTAATAATTGTTATGAAGTATGACATAAATAAATAACCTTCAGAAAATCGTATAAAATTAAAAATGTTCACCACATTGCACCACCAGTTCATAAGAAACAAAACCTTGATTAAAATACATGCATGGAGGCATGCAATCCACGTACTCCTAACATTTTATTTATTTATTATTATTATTATTTGTTGAAGAGTACTCCTAACATTTTATTGAATGCGAAAATAACACAATTAAGGACCACGACACTACTCTTCAACTAACTGTTGACGAGATTGCAATTCACTCGAACTTCACCTTCATTCCCAGTAAGAACTCCTGAAAGGAAGACCAAATCTTGCATGTCTAAACCTTTAGATTTGAAAAAATTGATCAAGGTGGTGACATTTTCATGCCCGTGAGGGACGATTTCGGCTTCTATTTCTATGGAAACTGTCCCATCTTTGCGCCCAAATGGGACTGGCCAAAAGGGGCCTTCGATAGAAAGGCTAGCCTGTCTCGCGGCAGCGACTACAATGTCGGCGCAAGAGACGGTTCTAGGGCATCTCTCCTCAAGCGCTGCCTTGATGTCGTCGATCACATGGAAACCACTCAGAGTACTGCTGATGCTGTCCTCTCGCTTCCTGCAGAGTTCAGCAAAATGGATCCGTCGCATCCCTGCAATAATGCACAGCTTTTTTTTCCTAAGAATTACAGATAAATACCACACAAGAAACTTAAGAAGATATACGAACATATTTTTTGATTGATCAGAGGAAATTAATATCATCTGCAAACTTGCTCCACTCTAGTTGAACAAGTGGCGGAGCCAGCAAATCGTTGTTGTAGAGACCGAACTACAAAGTGCTAAAGTTCATGATAATCTGAATCAGATTTTTGGGTGATCAATTGATTCCATCCCTATTTATGTTTGTTTATGTTATAAATATGTGTGTATGTGAGTTTTTTTTATTGTATGTCACCCAATAAAATCCTTCCTTAGAAATTGTTTTTTTTTTGCAAAGACAGCTTGTAGGGGCCGTGGCCACCTCAAGCCTACATGCATGTGGCTCCGTCACCGAGTTGAACGATGGAATCCTTCTCTTTAATTAAAGCTGCTTTTCACAAGATTTTATTTTTTTTTATGTTTTTCTGTGTTTTTTTCATGTATTGCTCAAAAGTGAAAATTTTACATGTAAAGTTTTCACTCGCAAAAATTGTTTTTGCAAATGGAATTAGTCATATATTATATATATAAGTAATGCTATAAATAATATTTTTTATCCCTTAATATTAATTTAGTAATACTCGAAATAAACTCCTGATTTTTTTTTTTCTTTTTTTTTTTTTAACAATAAACCATCTAAGAGTTAGTTGAATACATAACATAAAACAAGGAAAGGATATAGTTTCACCAATGAGTTTGATTTAATCTATAGAAACTGCATCTGTATATATAAATTAAGTATATGTTTCTGGTAATTACCCTAACAGCACAGTCGTGGAATTGCAAACGAATGAGGCTTGCAGCCAAGGTGAAATCCTTCTCAATCCAGGCGCCCACTTTTTGCCCGATGATGTCCAAAACATCTGGACATGTGTCATCGTAGTATGCCTCAGAGTAATTAGCAGCCAAAGGAACAGGTTCAATGGCCGATAAGTTTGGCTGCTAATTACTCCAAATGAAGGAGGAAGACAAAAAGAGCCAAATACCCAAATTTCATGTTTCTTTGTGTGCTTTTTATCACCAGCAAGAATATATAGTAAGAAAGATTTGCAGATTAATACAGAGAATAAATCTTCATTTATATATACGATCGGTTGATCACAGAAAGTAGCAGGAAATAAATCCAACGACCCATGAGTTGGGCGGATTAAATCATCAATCTTGTTTCCTGTTGATCTTGTAAAGCTCGACTAAGACAGAAATTGCCAAAGTTTGGAGCTTTGTTAATATCGCTTTTGTAAATGCGCGCATGAAAGAGTGCATGCAGCTGGCTTATTGTAAACTACGTTGGATATGCCGCTCTAGATGCTAATAAAACTCACTTCTTTATGGTCACATAAATCTATACATAATAGAAATGGTATACACACTAGTCCCGCGCACTCTCACACTTTCAAATGCCAGTTTTTGACGTGGTACAAAAAATAACCATTAGAAATGAAATGAAGAGGTAATTTTCATTGTCACATCAGAAAATATGCATTTGAGAGTGTGTATAACATTTCTTAATCTATAATATAAATTTTATTTTTCTAAGTACCGTACTCTTTACACCCTCATATCATCTGGGCTAACTTGGTATGGTATAATATATATAAGTAGCTTACATTTTTTTTTTTTTTAAATAGTCAAAATTATAAGCCACATAAAACACGTTATGAGAACCAGTATGACATTGATATGATAAATGAATTTGAAGAGTAATATTAGTCTAACTCTCGGTTTAATTTTTTTTTTTCTGTTATAATCTAACATTATCAAAAAAAAAAAAAAAAAAGACAAAAAACAAAAAACAAACAAAAAACAAAAAGCAAAAAACAAAAAACTATCGATATACCAAGAGGAAAGGTCAAGATATGCTAGGCTGTTAGATTTTGATCGATATCGAATTGAGGCCGGCCAGAAGACAGCGTCTTGTTCAGTTTGCCTGGCAGCAGCCCATGACAGCTGCAGCCTAGCTAGAAGGAAATTTCTAATTCTAATTTTTAAATAAAAGAATCATGAGATTCGCGATCAAATTGAATTAAAATGCAAAGAAATTGAAGTTAATAAGTTAAAACCTTAACTAAATTCGAACTACTTTTTATTACTAGTATTTTAGAAAATTTGTTCTAAGAGTACCTAGATTAATAAAAATATATTATATATACATTTGTCGCATGTAATCAAATCCATAGAGGTGTTGGGGTGGAATTTTAGTGTGTATGGTAAATATTTTTGTTATGAGTTTTTTGTTTGAATGGTAATAAGAGGTGATTGACGTAATATAAATGTGAAACAAAATTATAAGTTTATTAAGAGAAAAGTGAAGAATTTATAGCCGAAACAAAACTCGTAGACTTTTGAAAAGCTTTGTAAATATTTTTTAGGTTGATAGCATTAGCCTCAGACATATTGCTGCTAAGAAGCAATAGCGTAGACTTGTGACAAGGCCTTGTTTGTTAACTTACACCACATTAGAACATATTCCCTGATTCCCCCACAATATTTCACCACACTATTCACTTCATTTTTAAAAAAAAAAATATATCAAATCATTCACTTTTTATATCACATCATTTACTATTCAAATAAAAAAATCACTAAAAAAACAAAATTTTTCACTTTTCAATACCACTTTTTCATTTTCTCATATCATTTTTTTTTTTAATAAAATATGTGAACAATACAGTGTAAAGTGAACATGGGGGAGTGAGATGAGGTTTACCAAACACCCTCAAAATATTGCCACTAATTAATGATAATTTTTTTTTATAGTGATTTTTATTCTTCGTGGGTATTATATATGGTCTATCTAATAAATGCTTAAATTTTTTAAATAAGTAATGATTCACAAATAATTTAAAAAAGAAAAAAGATCACTTTAATAGTTGTAATATTGAAGTGTGAGTCGACAACAATAACCTTCAAAAAGTCGTATAAAATAATTATAAATATTGTTTATCATGTATTCTTATTGCACCACGGGTTTATAAAAAATAAAACCTCGATTAAAATACATGGAGCCAATCAACTCCTAACAATTTGGGACTCTCAAGGCCAAGCTTCAATTTTATTGAATGCGAAACTTGGAAAACAACATCGATCCGGATACTCTTCAGCGACGATTGACGTAATTGCAGTTCGTGCGAACTTCACCTCCATTCCTAGTGAGAACTTGGACGTTCCCAAGCTTCACCATGGACACCAAAAACTGGTTCTCAAAGAGAAAGGGTTGAGATGCCATTGCTTCCACAAAGGGAGCTGTTCTTTGATCTGAATGGAGTTCTTGATCCGTCGTTAGCAACCCTACTTTCTTTTGAAGATTTGTGTAGTAAACGGTGTCGAACGTCCTCGGAGTTATTACGTCGAGGTAAACAAGGTCCGTCGTCCGTCGACATCTTCTCTTCAATAGATTCAAGTAATAGGTGTTTAGTGAGGGATCGGGCCCTTTGGTCCCGTTAAAGTTGTAGACCCTGTTTAGAAATGTAGAGCAGGAAGCTCTACCGATTGTGTGTGCTCCAGAGAGAGTGACCAAATCAAGAATATCTAGACCTATAGTGTTGAAGTAATTGATCAGGGTTGTAACATTTTCATGCCCTTGAGGGACCCTTTCGGCTTCTTTGTCTATAGAAATTCTCCCATCTTTGCGCCCAAATGGGACTTGCCAGAACGGACCTCCAGCGAAGACGGTGGCGTCTCTGGCGGCGGCGGTGAGAATGTCGGCGCAAGACACGGTTCTGGGGCACCTCTTCTCGAGCGCTGCCTTGATTTCGTCAATCACTTGGAAACCTCTCAAAGTACTGCTCACATATGACGCCCTCTCACTTCCTTTAAAGTTCAGCAAAATGGACGCGTCGCATCCCTGCAACAGTCATTGATAGTGCATAAGGAACTTAAGAAGATATACGAACATGTCTCTCGATTGATTACTCTATTTGAACAGTGAATTCTTCTCTTTTATGGTGTTTTTCCTAGATTTTTGTGTGTTTCTCTCGCATATAGCCCAAAAGCGAAAATTTTGCTTATATTGTTTTCATTTGAATGAAGATTTAGCTAACAAATTTCAATGTATTGTACAAAAGAAATGCTATTTTATAGAGTACTACCATATAAGTAGAATCTGAATAATGTGACTATTGGTTTTTTTTTTTTTTTTTCTTTTTCTTTTTCTTTTTTCTTACAAACTATTATTGATTTAAAGTTTAATTTTCATCTTAATTGTATGACAGTCGTATAAGAATCAACTAAATAACATTACTCTTTTAAAAAAAATGAAGTTATATAAACCAAAAATGATGCCATATATATATATATATAGAAAAATGCTCGTTGACGTTCTTTAGTGTCTATCTCCTAACATTCTTGTCTTTGTGGCACAAACAAAAAACTAAAAACAAAAGAACAAACAGAATGTTTGGAGATGACACTTGAGAATGCTAACTAGCATTTCTCATACATATATATATACATAAAGTATATTTCCCTGCTTACCCTAACAGCACAGTCGTGGAAGTGCAAACGAATGAGGCTTGGAGCCAAGGTGAAATCCTTTTTAAGCCAGGCTCCCACTTTTTGCTGGATGATGCCCTCAGCAGCCGGACATGTTTTAAGGTAGTAATCAAAAGACAAGTAATCTGCAGGATTTCGCGTAACGACGCCGCCCCTTTTAGCAGTCGCAGTAACAGGTTCAATGGCCGACAACCCCAAATGAACAAGGAGGACAAAGAGAGCCAAATACCCAAATTTCATGTTTCTTTGATCGACTACTACTTTCTATCACTGGCAAGAAAGACGTGCGGGGCTTGTGGAATTTGTGTGTTAATTAGTCTTGTTTTTATAGGGTTGTTGATAATCGATGATTGTGTTTAAAGAAAAGTGAAAACGTGAGAAGCACTCTCCACACAAAAGGTTGACATGCAAACATGTAGATTTAGCAACAAACTCTCAATTCTCAATGGTCAAACAATAATAATGTTTATTTAATTTTCTTTTGTGTTTGAAATCTCTCTCACCCAGAAAGAATTTGGGTTTTAGTGGTGAAGAATCCAACAGAGGCTCAAGCCACATGATGTGCTGACTATGTGTGCCTGCTGCATTAGATTATTGCACCACGTAAACGCCAACTTCATTATCAAGAATTCTTTATCTAAATAAATAATTAATTTCCATCTTAGGTTCTCTTATTCAACCATTGGAAGTTTGGAACTAGAGGCCGGCATTCCTCTTAATGGATCTTGGTGATCATAGATAATACTGCCGGCCCGTACAGCAGCCTTCCAAGCCCACGGACATTCGGGCTCCTTTAACCTTCGGCCTCCTTACTGAAATCAAGGAGGCGACAAACCTTAAGGCACTCACTTATATAAAGCAAAATTTGTTGACTTAAGCATTAGAGTGTTTTCCATAGATATAACCCCTTTGCTTCTTTGTTGGGAGGTATCCGGCCTTGTCTGAGTACGTTGAAGGGCAGCGATCAACTGTATCAACAAATCCGTTCCATATATACCTAGAAAAACAAAAAGTGGCAAGAACATTTCTAATTTCTTTCACGCTAAATTTGCCAAGAGGAAAAACATTTTTGTTCACAATTGTAAAAGCAACGTACATGCTAGACAGGCCAGGAAAACCGTTGTCTAATTTCTTTTAAGCTAAAATTGGTAAAAGGATCATTAAGATTTTTCTATTTTTTTTTTTTTTCCAATCTTTCTAACCAAGAACTCCATGATGAGTAGGATTAGGAGAGATGTAACTGATAAGTGCATTTGAGGGAGCTAGAGGATGGAGAATGGACTCACCATTATCATTGGCACTACAAAAAAAATCAAGTTTAATGACATTTGATTAGTGACATTTTTTATAAAATGTCACTAAACCTCCATCCTAATATGTTGATTTCTGGCTAACAATCAAGTAATTGATCAAATGCCATTAAAATGTGCCACTATTCCAATGCCATTAAACTTGATTTTTTTTGTAGTGTGGGCCCTGCGACGTGCATTCTTTATATATAGAAATCTAGATCTTCATGATCGAACATGATCATCTCCTTGGGTCATGTTGGGTCATGAATCAACCCCACAAGACCATCTGACCTGTACTAAGCCCAAGGAAGACCCATGTACAAAGCCCAAGAGCGTCTCGAGCCTCGAGAGCCAGGCAAGCCTCGAGCACCCGAGAACGCCTCGAACAGGCGAGAAGGCCTCAGGCCTCGATCACCCTAGAACCGCCTCGGGCCTCGATCACAATATATCACCGATACTTTGAGCTCAAGGCTTCCGAAGCCCGAAAAGCTAGGGATCAGGAGATTAAATTCAAAGATCCTATCTTATCCGTTCCATTCAAATGCCAAGTACTCAAAAGTGCAAGATCAGATATATTATCTACAAGCATTCAAAATTTAAAGTGCCATAACAACCAAATCCTATCTCGATCCCATCAGGTCGTGATACGGATAACTACCCAAATCCCTGGTAACAAACTACCTCGCAGAAAATCAGGGAAGAGTCAGTCATTGACAAGGGAACAATCACTCCATGCCTATATAATGCAAGTCACCTCCACATGTTCTGGTAACGCAACTCTAACACTCTTAAAGCTTCTGTTGTTTCCTCATTATCTCAAAAGCATACACTGACTTAGGCATCGGAGTGTCCCCGCCGGCTCACCCCCGGTCTCTTCGATCCTATTCTTTTCTCTATTGTGCAGGAAAAGTCAAGCTTGGATCATTCATCTGGAAGTCAACAAGCGTGCCACGTCATCAATCGGGAAACTGTGTATCAACAGGTCAAATGGTTGGTCGTCAAACCATTGTCTATTTCATTTCGTTCTTGCCGGATGAGTTCGAAAAGAAGCAAATATAAAGAGTTTTTCTTTTTGTTATACCTATTTTTATTCAAACGAGATTGGAATAAATAAATGCTAAATTCAATACATATCTACACGTGCCTAGCTAGCCTAGCTAGGATACTTGAGATATCAAATTAATTTAATCAACGTGTGGTGCAGTGTAATGGGTATAATATACATAATT
Organism: Carpinus fangiana; assembly: GCA_006937295.1. Lineage (NCBI taxonomy): Eukaryota > Viridiplantae > Streptophyta > Magnoliopsida > Fagales > Betulaceae > Carpinus > Carpinus fangiana. The sequence continues at coordinate 23,949,159 of CM017327.1, forward strand.
TGTCGGTGTCATTTAAGAATATTTAAGAAAGAAAGAAAGAAACATATAAACTTCATCTCTGTTCAATAAATTAGATAATTGAAAATGAAAATGAAAAGTTGATCATTGGGAGTCCCTCTTATTTCTAAGAAGCTCTCAGCTGCTGATTGTGAGTGTTTATTGGATATAATCTCAAGTAGAATCAATTTTGTGGGTTGGTTACAACTCGACTTCGGTAGATTACTGGTCTTCTATTTTCATTTTACCTAAGAAAGTGATTAAACTTAAAGTCTATTTGGGATTGTGGTTTCAATCTGTACGATTTTAAAAATTGTGCTTTTAAAAATTACTTTTTTGAAATTGCTATTTTTTAAAATCATAAGGACGTTGGATAAAACATGTTAAAAAGTAATTTTGTATCAAATATTTGTTATGTGAAATTATAATTTTGGTTCAAATTTGCGCTTTTTCAAATAAACATTTTCTAGCATGCTTATAAAAATAGCATATTTTTTCTTATTTTAAATTAAGTGTTTTTTAAATCGCAATGTCAAACGCTTTACATTTTGTAATATCTTTTAAAAACAAAGATTATTTTTATGAAATCGCAATCCCAAATGCACTCTTAATAAGAAAAAGTTTAATCACTTTCTTGTGGAATGACAGTGAGTCCGTAGACCCCTACTAAGTCTAAAGTTGCTTGAGATTATATTTGCGTTCCTAAGATGAAGGGAGGTTTAGGTTTGAAAAAATTGGTTGGTTGGAATAGAGCGGCCATTTTAAGATCAGATTCTCTTTGGATTGCTTGGGTTCATGTTAACTAGAAATTACTCATGATTCCACTTGGAGTTGGAAGAAAATTCTTAAGCTTCATGATATAACTACTAATGTGGTACTATCTAGCTATATATTTAATGGTAATATCTATGAGAGTCCCTTCTAGCAGAATGGTGTAAAATTCTATTTTACAATTTTCAATAGAAATTAGGCACAAATACGTACAATAGAGAGATGAAAATGCGATATCTTCAATTCAAATTAATTTCATGGACTTCTTCATTCATTCTAATCCAAGACCCACCACCTACCCTGAATCCCCCACCCAATCAAAGGCCTCGACACCGAAATCTCAAAAACCAACCAAAACAGTGGCTCAAATGGTTGTCTATGAGGTATTTTATCAAGAAGAGAAAAATTATTTGGTATAAAGAATTATATTATTATTTAGTGTTCTAAGTTTATGTGCCCGCTTCTTATTCGATGGTGCAAAAGACTCAATTCACACCAAGTTATTCTCAATATATAATTATATGTCCTTAGATTGTTTATATTTTTATAAGGCTCATCTAAATATCAATTGACCATACCACATAAACTCAACTCAATAAAATAAGAATAAGATTGAAATAAAAATGCAAACATGTAACATTGTTGGCCATGAATTGGACGATGATATTTGAGCAAAAGGAAAATAGAAAGAAAGGATAAGTTTCGCTGAAAGGGAATCAATCATTGGTTTCGTTTGTTTTAAGGTGGGTTCGTTTCGGCCAGGAGATTCTTCGGGTCAGTGGCGGAGCCAAGGGGGTTGAAGGGGGGCCTAAAAATTTTTCTTAACTAGGTACAATCTTTTCTTTTGTCCCTTATCAACAACTGGTATATCCCTTACTAAAGGTTGAAATTTGAAGATGATACAGTTACAGAAAATTCATTGTAAGGCAAATGCCCCCTTGCAGCCATTGGAGGAAAAACAAAAGGTTGAAGAAGAAGGTGCTAGGGATTGGCTAGGCGGGGTTTTGGGGTTCGCTGCTTGAAAATGGGTGGTTTGCGCAAGGAAGAAGAACGAATGATGGTCCGGATGGGTATGGAAAAGTTTCAGGTGTATAGAAGAAGAAGAGAATATAATATATATATATTGTTGCAAATGAGTGGTTGGGTTATTGCACTGCAGTTGGGTTAATGCTTAATATGGGGAAGGGTGAGAACATTTGGAAATTAGTGCAAGCTCTGTATCCTTCTCTGACCGACACTATAGCTACAGTGCAATAAATATTTTTTATATTTAATTATTTTTTTAATATTTTAATTAATTTTATTTTAATATTATTCTTAAAAAAAAAATGCCCCCTATTCGTCAACATTCTAGCTTTGCCGCTGCTTCGGGTCAGTTTCATGGGTTTGTACTCGTAGAAATTAATAATGTAATAAGTGGAATAATATATATATAAGCCGAATCACTCTAAAAAATACCTTAATATTATAATATGTGACGTGAATTTATTTTTTTAATGGTTAAATTGGTTTTTTAAAGCATAATTTTTTAACCGATTTTTTCTTAAAAAATCAATTATTAATTGCGTAATTATATTTCAAGAGTTTTTTATATTTAAATTATTCAATAAATTAAAATATTATTAATGTCTGAATCAAATAAGGAAACAAAAACTATAAATCAAATTATTATGTAATAATACATTTAGGATTCTACAAAAAAAAAGAAAAAAAAGACATCATATATATAAAACAGATTTTTTCTTAAAAAATGGTTATTAATTAGTGTCATTAATTGCATTAATTATATTTCAATATAATTAATTGGGTTAATTATATCTATATATATAATGTCATTAATTACGTTAATTATATTATAATCCATGTATTCTTCTTGTTAATTTTTTTTTATACTATTTATTTTAAAGCATGTATACTTATAGGAAGGAAGATTTAATTTTTTTTTTATTTAAATAGGTGAGATATATTTTTACGTTTTTTTAACTTATAATAAAAAATGATGTGTTTAAATTTTAAAATTAAACTATAATGAAGAATCTCGCGCATAGAACGAGTTATAAGCTCATAATAATAATAGAGAAAGAAAATATAATAAACATATAAATTTAGGTGGTTTGGCATATAGCTTATATCTACACATTAGAGCTTTATAGACTAAAACAAAAATCAAGACCCCAAAACAAAGGCGAAAATTGTTGCCGAACAACGATTTTCTCTCTAGGCTCTGAAAACCTAGAGGAGGAGTCATTTTCCAGGTCTTGGCGACAGTTCGTGGAGGAAATTGTGAACTTGACCAATTTTACTTACCGAAATGGCGGAAGAATATATACGGTTGTGGACAAAGTTTTCATTGACGAAGGATGAGTGAGTAGTGGTAGAAATACAAAGAGATGCGCCGGAAGGAATTGAGAAGAGAGGGCAATCCTGCCAGGTTGGAAAATTAATTGATGATCGGATTGTAAGTAAGGGCATATTCAGATCCACCCTAGTACAAGGTTGGAAACCATCAGTTACTTGTTGTGACAATTACCCACCTAAATTAATAGACAAATAATCACTACATTGTACTCACAAGTGCACAAGATTAAAACGATAGTATAGCAGGCAAATACAAAATCATTCCCACAAAAATCGGTGATTTTGTTTATAATTGATTTTCTAAATTAAATAACAAAATTCTCACGATTTGAAAGATTTAAAAAGAAATAAAGATAACGAAAGGGATATGGTTTTGACATCTACCACTAATCAGACTAATTAAAATAGCAATATGCCAATATTTCAATCATACCGGCATATTTAATGCTTACCAAACTAAGAGCATTGTCTTTACTCCTTAAGCTATTGATCTCCCGCAGCGAATTAGGTATGGTATCTACTCTAATTTTTTTCTTCCCTAAAGGATTTAGCACGGTATCTACTAAGTTGTTTTTTAAAGAAGCACAAATCTATAGAAATCGACAACCACAGAAAGTCTAGAGCATGGTATCTACTCCCAGTTCCCTATGTTAATTACCCAAAGAACCCGTGATAAGATTCTTTTGTCACTTTATTAAGCCCAAGACTCGGTCATCCAAATTGACTTAAATAACACATCCAAACACATGCATATGATGATTAGGCACATTCATATGAGGAATTCAATTAACCAGAAAATAACCAGTTTAAATATATCCAAAAATATAATTGTCACAAAGGGGCCAATATTGAAATCCTAAAAAGACATGATTAGGGCTACAATCTAACCCCTAATAAAAGGTTTAGTTACACATAATTAAACTAAAACTAAAAAGAAAAGGAAAATAAGAAACCGAAAACAACTCTTGGAAGTAGCCTTCCTTTGTGACAATTATATTTTTGGATATATTTAAATTGGTTATTTTCTGGTTAATTGAATTCCTCGTATGAATGTGCCTAATCATCATATGCATGTGTTTGGATAGAAAACCAAACAAAATTGGAGGATGGCTTCCAACTCCAATTAGGACTTTTAAAACCTAATTTAAAGTAGAATAGGAGCCTTTCCACATCTGGACCGCGTGAGTGGTTGATCACTAGGTCATGCGCTCGATCGTCTTATTCTACACTCGAGCGATGAGCCTGCTACTTGTTCCTGCGAGCATTGATGCGCTCGCTCCTTGTATCCTTGCACTCAATCGCTACTGCGCTCGAGCCTATGTGTGCTGCTATAACGCCCCGATAATTAATTAACTGGTAATTAATTATACGATTTGTCTCCCAGCCTTATTCTACTCTGAACAAGACTCATGGACCTTTACTCCTCGAAAACAGACAATATTAAGCAGGGGAAGTAATTAAGTGTTAGAACATTAATCATTACAAACAGAGCATCTAGCTAAAGATTTTCAAAGGAACGGAAATTACACTATACATATCATCATTACAAGGAATCTATGCTATATCTTAATATGTAAGTATGCATCAAGTCCTAAGTCTACAATATAACTCAAAAGTACTAGTTATCATGAGTACCCGCTTAGGCTTGCAATAAGTCCTCAAGCATCTCCCAGATCGAATCATTCAACATAACCGGACGCTTCACGGTATCCACTATCTATAATAGCATAGTTGTACATATGGAGAAAAAAAAAAAAGAGAAATAATACAAGGGTAAGTCCGACAACTTAGTGATTAGAAATGCATGTGACGTACCTGCCATTAAATGGTGAACTTAGTTGTTTAACAATAATAGTTAAATCGTATGGTCTACCTGAGATATTACCCCTTCTCAACAGGGTTGATGTTGTCCCAAGGGACTTGTAGTACAATATCGGTGCCCCGGATATTGCATGGCTACCGTAGATAACACTAGCGACACGACCGAGTCCGACCTCAGGTGACCCACGTCGTTAATGATATTTNCCGACAACTTAGTGATTAGAAATGCATGTGACGTACCTGCCATTAAATGGTGAACTTAGTTGTTTAACAATAATAGTTAAATCGTATGGTCTACCTGAGATATTACCCCTTCTCAACAGGGTTGATGTTGTCCCAAGGGACTTGTAGTACAATATCGGTGCCCCGGATATTGCATGGCTACCGTAGATAACACGACCGAGTCCGACCTCAGGTGACCCACGTCGTTAATGATATTTGTCCTATAATGACCACCCATTGGAAATGGCTGCACCTAGGTTATGAAACCATTGGATTCAAACTCCCCCCCCCCCCCCACACACACACACACACATTGACCATAAAATTAACTACTGTAGTAAGCCCATGACCATTATAATACACGTACTAGTGTACCATGTCATACAATACAATTAGTCTTATTAGTCTTTTACATGAATAGTTTTACAAGTCTCATTATTATCTTATTAATCGACATCCGTTTTCACAAAAGAGAGTTCACAGTAACTCCAAATTATATTTCATAAGAGTTGCAAAATATGCATGTTTGATGTATATAAAATAGATATGCAATGTAGGAAAAGTAACAACAAGGCATCCATGTGAGTTTGTACTCACCCCAGTCATAAAGCTCCTCCATGTAATTCCTTTTAGACTCCATAACCTCAAATGCTGGAGAAAAAAAAAAAAAAAAAAAAAAAAAAAAAAAAAAAAAAAAAAAAAAAAAAAAAAAAAAAAAAAAACTTATCATTAGCTCTAATTCCAACTAAACGAACCTAGAACATACAAATCGAGGCTATCGGATGATTGGCCAAATTTGCGTTCGTTGGAACATTTCTGACCATACATCTAGACTCATGACTGTATGTTCGATCCTGTGGCCGTACGTCTGCTAGAGGGTTTCAGGTAGAAGCTCATTTGGTTCAACCGTCCTTCTATCCTCCCAAACTGTTTCCTAAGGTTACCAAAAGGTTTTCTCAGACTACCTATCTCAAAACAACATCTCCTTACAAGAGGAAATATGCCCAACAAGAATTAAACGCTAGCTCATGCTTAAATCAATAATAAGGGCAACAACTTAACTAGAAGCTACAAACTACAAACTAAGCTAACTATGAAAATCATTTAAGCAACATAACGACGTAAAAACGAGTTAGGCTTCAAGAACCTCCACTCCACTAGCTTTGAACTCCCAAATCTCACACAAAACACTCACACAGGGTCTCTTGAGGGCTTAGGGGCGGATTGAGTGTGAAATGGGTGAGGGGTATTTATAAGCCAAAATTAGCCTCGGCTAATTCGGTGGAGTCACTGGCAATTTACCCATTTAAGCCAACTTGTGACCAAATGGGAAATCACCCTTATAAAAAGTTAGAGTAAATTTAAGGGAAAGTGAATAAATCTAAGTCACTATAATTCATCAAGTAAGAACATGGAGCTGCTAAACAGTAAAGATAAACTTGTAATCATAAGTAAAGCCTAACCAGTCGGGCAATAGAATCTCTTGCCACTTCCATAGCAACAAATCGGTTACCTATAAAATAATAACCGTGTAAGTCTAACGACTTAGTAAGTAAACCTTACAATTTAAGTATGACATGAGCCCAATTGATGAAAGTAAACGTACAATTTGAGTAATATCCAAAAGAGGGCATTACCTCCGCTAATACACAATTTAATAGGTTTTAGGGTTTTCAAAGCTTATGGTGTAGAACCGGCGATAATTACCTAATTGTTTTAATGAAGAAAAGGCTAATGCATTATAGGTCATAACTCTCATATATGGTCTACCCGAGATATTACCCATTTTCAGCAGGGTTGGTGTTGTCCCGAGAGACCTATAGTACAATGTCAGTGCCCTAGCTATTGTACAACATACCGTATGTAACATTAGTGGCACGATTGAGTCCGACCTTGAGTGGCCCACACCAACTAATGATGTCCATCCTATAGTGACCGAACCATTGGGAATGGTTGCACCGTGGTCACGAAACCAATGGATCCAAAGCCCTCATATAACACACATATTTGACCATAATATGCAGTTTATATAGTAAGCCTATGGCCGTTCATACCGCACGTTCCGGCGTACCATGTTTTACGATGCATCTTAGCAGTAAATTAATAACACAGTTACCAAGTAATTACAAAAAGTATGTATGCTCATATCATATTCGTGGTCAGTCAACTGTCATATCCCACGTTTTACATAAAAAGGGTATAAGTGTCTACTTACCTCGCTCACTCGAGCGAATCCTCTGACCAAGCTAATTCCTGTTATAATAGATACAAGACACCATTATTCTAAGACTTACGAAACCTAGAAATATGGTTAAGCCTTAGCATACACGTGTGAAAATCAAAAACCGGTGCTCTGCCCACTGACCATACGTTCGGCCTCAATGGCGTACGTCCACTCAGTGTATTAAGTACACCGTTTTAAGATTTGAACAGTGCATGTTTCTAGTGGCATTTATAGACTTCTAAACCTCTTCTAAGTTAGCAAGACATCACATGCAGCGCAAGAATTCACAGCACAACGAAACTTTGAAAAAATCCTTTGAAAACACCATTATCTTTAAAGAATGCTTAATGAACACTTGGAAAACCTCATCAAGGCAAAAATATAAGTTAAAATAATGCTAAACACAAAGAGAACAAAGCTTACCCCAAAGCTATGACTGACATGATCTCCCCTCCTTAGAAACTCCTCTTTGAAGCTCACTCTCACCAATTTATCACTCCAAACTCAAGGGAAGGGTTTTGGCAGCCTAGATACTAGGGGAAGGAAACAAGCGTAAGAAATGAGAGGTGGAATGGGCTATTTATAGGGAAAGTTCGCCATCAACTCTCTGACAGAGCAGCGGACGTCCGACAATCCTAGCGTACGTCTAGTGGTCTTTGTACAGCGGTCCAAAGGGTGTCTCATATGTCCATTGATTACCCAAAGGGTATTCCAAGAAGTAGCTTACGTATAGTGGTCCCATGTACGTCTGTTATACTATTTGCAAAGCGTACATCCGACGGTCCCCCCCATACGTCCGCACTACAAACAGCAGCGTATGTCTGCCTCCTGAGGGTCAGTGTTTGGCTTTTATTTGCTAAAAGTTCAAAGCGTGATTAGGTTAACGCTAAGGGTTTTGGGTCTCGTTAAAACACCATTATTGAAAACCTTTGTTGATTGCTCTTATGGAAAAGATTTTGTTTAATAAAAAGGTTGGCTTTTATCGGGGTATTACATTTTGAGAGTACATCTACATACAATTCATAAAGTACGGCGTACTATTTGTCAACGTACATCCGGTGGCCCCCCCGCGTATGTCCGCACTAAAAGACAAGAGTGTACGTCCCCCAATCCTAGCGTACGTTCGCACTAATAGACAAAAGTGTATGTCTGGTGGTCTCCCAGCATACGTCCGCACTAAAAGACAAAAGCGTATGTCCGCCAACCCTAGCGTAGGTCCGGTCCAGAAGTCTAATTTTACCAAAATGCCTTTATAGCTAATCCTAGTGACCCAAAGCCTAAATTAACCTTCTAACTAAGCTACTTAAGCTTAGTCAATTATTTGGGTCACCACAAGTGTGCTCGATCCTAGCTCTAGCTTTTTTCCAAAATTTGTCCTTTATGCTTGAAACTTCCCAGAAATGCTTCATTTTCCTTGAAACACCTAAAAATTGACAAAAACACAAAAAGGATGTAAAACATCACAAAATAACATGACTAAAAGATTAACATATATAAATTAAGGTGCTAAAATATGTATATTTTATCACACACCCCCNCCCCCCCCCCCCCCCCCCCCCCAAAAAAAAACTTACATATTGCTAGTTCCTTAGCAATATGAAACTAAAAATAAAAAAAAAAACAAAAAGAAAACTACTCTACTTCCACTGTCGAAGGAAACACAATTGCATTTAGCATATGCAACAAGCCTTTTAAACCCCTAGGAATCCCTAGTAAGATGAGTAAAGTCTCATGAAGGTTTACATAAACGCTACCCATAAACTTTATGCAAAGTTCATGTCATCCTCAAAATTAAAGTATCACTCAAAATTATGATTTTCATTCGTTAGCAAGCTTAAAAAGATAAACTCCATCTTCATAATGAATTGAAAATTTTAAAGTCTAACTACTTAACAAAGGCAGGCAAGGGCATCAAAGGCTCAAAATAGTGTAAACTGAACTAGCACATAAATATGAAGCTTCCAATTATTTTCAATGTGAAATGTCTCAATATTTCAAAGTTCACTGGGATTCCCATTAGAATGAATAACCAAGGCATAATTTTATTTTCTTTCTTTTTGGTCAGGCTACGCAAGGCTTGGTTCCCTTAAGCTTTCTAATTGACCCATGTAACGAGTGTTAAGCCAATGAGTCCCGAAACTGACAGTTTTACGGCATTAGGTGTAAAGACACCCTTAAAGACTACTAACTCGAGTCAAAAAGGCTACGGAACTAAACTTAGCCATGACATTAACCAAAACAAAATTTTCACCTTTTAACGTAAATACTCATTGCTTAATGAGGCAAGAGGTCTAGTTACTCAGTGAAAAGCTAAAAAATGATCTTTTTTTTTTTATATGCCAAAGTATCATTCAACAGGTCACCCAGCTTCACCCCAGACATAGAACATACACATCAAACTTACATGTCATACCTCACAAATGATGTGCTAGTGTGCTTGTGTCATATCAAATCAAACATGTGAATTCTCAATTGCCTAAAGTAAGTAACCAGACTTAGAAACTCTATCGTTAGATCATGTGTTTAAAATTAAGCTCACCAACAAAAATCAAATCACAATTTTTTTCAGATCAACCAAAAATTTTAAGGCAAATATGAACATGCACTTTTCAAAAAGTTAGGGACAAAGTGTGTGTAAAGTGTCTCTCATACCCCAAAACTTAAATTACACATTGTCCTCAATGTGTATATGGCATGGAAAAATCTCACCAGGGAGATGGAGGAAACTAGCTGGAACGGTATGGCTTATAGCACACCCCCAAACTTGAATGCAAGCACACTTATCCCTAAAAACAAAAACAAAAAATAAAAAAACAATAGAAAAATGAAGAAAAAAAAAAAACTAAAAAGGATAAGATATGGGGTTGCCCCCCCATAAGTGCTAAGTTTAATGTCTTCAGCCAAACTGTTGTGGCCCAAAGAGAATGAATTTTTACTACTGTAGGGTGATTCCCAATGTTTCCAAATCGGGGTAGATCACTCTGAGTATTCTCAAACAGTTTCTCATCAAGAAAGGAATCATGAACTAGAATAACATAAGAAGAATATTCAAGAGGTTTTTCTACCTCGATGGTCTCTTTTTGCTCATCTCTTGGTAATTCAGGAATATTAGTTGATTTTGAAGAAGCCTTAGTGCTTACTTCTTCTAGATCCTGTAGGACCTCAATTTTCTCCTCCTTCCTCTCTTCCACTTCTTCACTTCTCAATGTGATAGCTTGCTCATGATAGGAAGTACTCTCATCCTCCATGTAGTATCCATTAGGATTGGCCTCCAATTGGCTTTAGGGTTCTTCTTCCTTGAGGATATCTGCTACTTGTTTGAGTTGAGTCTCTATCCTTGTAATGGATTAAAATTGAGTGTTCTCCATCTCCTGTAGAGAGTTTGCCATTTGATTAGACTCACTCAAAAAATTTAATATCTTACCTTTAAAATCAGAACCCGTCAAAAGAGATGGCTCCTTTTGTTGTTGTTGAATCCAAATTTGAATCCAATCCGATTTTTACTCCAATTAGGAAATTCTAATTTAATCATTTCCTTAATTTGATTAAACTTAACCGCATCATATAGATCCTCTATAATGACTGGTTAAGCTTAACCATATCTTCTAGGTATTCTCAAAGTGTGCTTTAAGGTTGGAATTCTCCAGAAACGCTTCATTTTCCTTCAAACAACTAAAAACTGACAAAAACACAAAAAGGAAATAAAATAACACAAAATAACACAACTAGAGATTAACATACATAAATTAAGGGTTTAAAATATGTATTCTTAGCACTCATCAGCTTGGGAATCCCCAAAAAGTTTAGGACCCTTGTCGAATGGTGAAGGATAAGAAACCCAACATGGTTTTCCCCATGGAAACCGAATTGCGTCAAAATAAAATGGAAGCAATACAGTGTAAACTGGGATCTGCTTTCATGTTCATAGTGGATTGTGTGGGGAAGAGCGGTAGTTTGGCTATCTTTTGGGATTACAAAGCGGGATTGAAAATCCAAAACTATTGCCAAAGACACATTAATGCCGGGTTAGTTCCTCGGGGGTAGTGTTGCCATGGAAACTAACCTGGTTCTACGGACGCCCAGGGACTAGTAAGAGAATAGAAGAGTGGAGTCTCCTAAGGCATCGTACCTTATTAAACCCAATCTCATGGATTTGCTTTGGTGACTTTAATAAGATTTTGAACTCATCTAAAGAATGGGGAGGCTATGGGAGACCTAGAGGATTGATGGAGACTTTTCAAAGAACTTTAGAGACGTGTACACTCTCATACCTTGGTTATAGGGGACCAAAATTCACATGAAGCAACATTCAAGAAGGTCTCTCCTTCCCGAAGGAAAGGCTTGATCGAGTGGTGGAAAATCAGGGATGGTGTAATCTTTTTAGCCAAGCGGATGTATTGATTGGGGCTGCCATTAGTTCTAACCACTCCCTTTTTTCATTAATCTAGTTGAACTAGAGATAGGTCGAAAAAGGAGACGCACCTTCTATAACACCGTGAAAATTAATTAACTAGTAATTAATTTCACGGTTCATCTTCCAACCTTATCCCCCGTGAGAAAAGACTCAAGGACCTCTACTCCTCAAAAACAGAGATACTAAGCAACAGAAAGTATTAAAGTTATATTAATATTAATCATTGCAACCAGATCATCTACCAAGGAACATCAAAGTAGCTAAAATCATACAATATACACATCATCGTTACAAATGATCTATGTTATACCTTAATATGCAAGCATACATTAAGGCTCCTAAGTCTACAACATAACTCAAAAGTACTAGTTACCATAAATACCTACCTAAGCTTGCAATAAGTCCTCAAGCATCTTGTTGTGACAAATACTACCTAAATTAATAGATAATATTTGCTATGTTTTACTTGCAAGTGCACAAGGTCAAAATAGTAGCATAGTGTGCAAGTGCGAGATCATTCTCACAAGGATTGGTAAATTTTGATTAAAATTAATTTCGCAATGTAAAACAAGAGAAAAATTGAGTTTGATTCGATGATGATAAAAGGTAGGCCTGTGATATCCACCACTAATCACACTCAATTAATAAATCAATACGCCAGTGTTCCAATCATATTATGAATACTTAATGTTTGCTAACCGAAGGGTATGGGTGTCTACTCCTTAAGCTATTGATTTTCCTAAGCAACGAATTCGGCATTGGTGTCTACTCTAATTCTTTTCTTTCTTAAAGGATTTAGTATGGGTGTCTACTAAGTTGTTCTTTAAGAAAGTATAAATCTATGGAAATCGACAAACACATGAGGCCTAGGGCCTGGGTGTCTACTCCTGATTCCCCATGTTGATTAATCCAAGAACCCGATGTGGATTTCTTTTGTTACTCTTATTAAACCTAGGACTCGGTCATCCAAATTGATTTAATTAACTAATCCATACAATATGCATATAATGGCCAATCACATACATATGAGGAATTCAATTAACCAGAAATTAATTAACTTCAGCAACACAATATGATTATCACAAAGGCGCCAATATTGAAATATTAAATGAACATGATTAGGGCTTCAATCTAGCCCTACTAAGGACTTTAGTTACACATGAGTTTGATGTTAAACATCTTCATAAAATAAAATAGAAATGAAAAGAATAAACCCGAAAAACACTTCCTTGAAGAGCCGTCAATTCTTCTCCAAAATCACATGTGTCTAATTCTCTATTTACAAACCTATTTATAGAGTTTAAGTGAACCCTAGAAGCACCTAGAAACCCCAAAAATCGTAGAACAAACCCTAAGCCTATTTCCAAAATAGGATTGATGCACAAATTTAATTGTACTTGTCAATTGCACGAGTCGTTATGCAGTGTAGCGGGTGTGCAAGTGCGAGGTTGAATCCGACAGAGAATCATGTTTTGTGTAAAAACCAATTTTAATCGCCTAAACTAATCATATCTTAACCTAGTCCCAAAAGCAAACAGGTAACGTGCAGAAAATTAAAACTAATTAAATGCAATAAAATAAAGTAATAAAAACAACTAAGGTCCCTAATCCACCTCACCAAAATTTAATCAACATATAAACATGCTTAACTCATACTCAATAACGACTATGCTACTAGATATACTCTGAGCGCTAACACATTATTCATATTTTCGCCTATCGATAAAGCACATATGCATATCCTATTGTTGCTACAAAATCTTGTCGAACTAACCAATGCAAACACTGTTTTTAAGAGGTCACAACGGATATTGGTCCGAAGACAAATCATTCAATGTATCTCCGGTTGCAACGAAAGTCGACGTTTAACGATTCGCAAACAACAATCAATGCACTTTTGTCACTAAAATGCATTGAAACGAATAAAAATAAAATTAAATGACAAAATAATACGAACTAAACATGAATATATATAAACAAATCCATAGTGAAAGGAATAAGAGACTAAATAAAAGCAAAATAAAACAAGATAAATTAATGACGATTTATGAGGGTTACATAGTGAAAACAGAGGGTTTGAGGCCCTAGAGGCACTTCCCAAACGTAGAAATTACGAAAATACAAAGGGTCTTATTTATAGACAAACTAAAATGTGCTGCCAGGTCAGAGGTGCGTTCGATCGCAGGATGTGCGATCGATCACATCCCTGCGTGCGTTCGATCTTCCGACATGCGTTCGGTTGTAGGTGCATCGCAGTGCCGCGTGCGTTGGATCATTGGCGTTGCGTTCAACCGCAATGTGTTCGATCGCACAAAGTACAGTCGATCGCATGTAACTGCCCACGGCACAAGGTTGAAGCGATGAATGATAGGGCCGGCTAGGGCAACGTGAGAAATGCAGGCTGACGAGGCGTGCGATCGAACGTGGCTTCTACGTTCGACCGTAGTGCGTTCAATCGCACTTGCAGAGGCTAAAGTTCCATCTTTGCTTAATTCAGCCCCTTTAAACCACAATTCGCACCAAGGACCTACAACACACTAAAACACTAAAACAACCCAAAATATTAGATATTAACAACACTAAAAGCCTAACAAACATAAGTTAAGGGGGGTCCAATATACAATATTTGACACCGATCAAATACCCCCAAACTTACATTTTGCTAGTCTCTTAGAAAAACAAAACTGAAAACACAAATAAAAACAAGAAACAAAAATCCGCTTTTGTGGGAGAAACGATTGCACTTAGCGTATGCAACAAGCCTTTTAAACCACTAGGCATCCCTAGTGGACAAGTGAAGTTTTGTGAGGGTTTTCCAGGAATGACACCTACAAACAATTATTTGGCACTATGTTATTAATGGACAAAGCCCTTCACACAAACACATGGTTCATACATCATTAGCAAATTTAACATATTGAACCTACAAACCACATCATCCAGACATCCAAACATTATTTCACTCAAGGTTGGAAAATTGAGACAACACATACTTCATGAAGTGCAAAGTGAACTAACAATAAGATCATGGGGTTTCAATTATCCTCCAAAGACGTGTATCCCAAAATTCATAGGAAAACAATGTGATAAATACAACCAAGACTTGAATTGAAAGATGCAATTTTTTTGTATAGGTTGTGCAATGCTTGACTCCCTTAAGCTTCTAAATTACCTATGTAACGAGTGTTGGGCCAGTGACTCCCAAACCAGACAGCTTTAGGGCACTAAATGTAGAGACATCCCTAAGGCTTAATTACTCAAGTCAAAAGAGCTATGGAGCCTAAACTAGCCATACAATTTTTTTGCTAGAATTTCTCATCTTTTGACGCGAACGCTCATTGCTTGGCCAGGCAAGAGGTCTGGTTACTCAATGAAAAACTCGACTTATTCTGATTTTTTTTTTTTTAAAAAAAAAGCCAAGGTTTTCATCATCACATCGCAAACCTAAAAATCTTAAGACACACACTTCAAAGTCAAATCTTATACCCCCACAGATCCTAATGCTAGTGTGCATTTGAAATATCTATCAAACAAGTGGAGTCTCTCTAATCCAACTCGTGAATAAAAAACTGAGATTTCTAATGATATGCCATGTTTAAACAAGTTAAACACACCAATGGCATATAATCCACAGTTATGATGTAAGTCGTTCCCAATCAACAACATAGTAACAAACGAAAAGAAAAAATTTTATATACAGACAAAAACAAAACAAAACAAGAAAATAAACAAATAAAAAGACAGATAGAATGTTTATCCACACCCCTAAACTTAAATGACACATTGTCCCCAATATGGCAAGAAATACAATACAGTGGGATGAGGAACCGAGATGTGCAAAGTCCAAAGCGTCCCCCGAACTTAAACATCAAAATACCTATCAAAAACTAACAGCAATCTTTTTCTCAAAGATCAAACATCAAAAGGTTAATTGCTGTAAGAAACAAAATAAAATAAAATAACAAAAAGAAAATGACAAAAATTAAAGTGAAAAAAATAAAAAAGAAAACATACCGCACCTACCCCGCTCATAAGGGTGTCCAACGAATCCCTTCCATCCTTTCTTATTTAGAATATGATACCCCTCTGGAAGAATGTTCCGCCATCTTACGTAATTGTCTTTGTTTTGAGGGATCCACTTAGGAACACGGTTCCTAGATTTGTGATCTTGTGAGCGTGAATCCTCAAAGATTTCTACATAAGATGGTTCCTCGAGACATTGAAAAGGTGAAACTTGTAGTGCATGATATGTCTCGAGAGGGATTGTGACGAAGGAATGAGCTTCAGTACTCACTTCCTTGTCATCGGATAAATTTTGAATTGGCGGGGGCTCAAATTGCTCATCATTTTCTTCCACCTTACTGACAGCTTTTTCCTCACTAACAAGTGTGGTGGTGTTTTGTGCATCCTCATGTGCAGATATGTTAATTTGACTCACGAAATGAATATAGAATGGACAATCATCGAATTCGTGAGAAGGATGATAACAATATTCACATGACTGATGAGGTGCGTGAGTGTGAGGAGGCTGGGTGTGGGCACGCCTAGCTGCCATGAGTTGGTTCGCTCTCTCCTCTAAGTCATCAATATGAGCAGTTGGAAAATGTTGCACTAATGACTCTTGATGAGGAGGATTATATGATGAAGGCATGGCAGAGTGGGTATTGAACTACGGATATTTAGAATGGTGCAGTTCATCAGAATGGATAGCATAGTTTCCCATGGCATGAGCATACCATGAGACATCAGAATGGTTATTCTAGTTAGGGGTGTAAGAATTAGAATGTGATTCAAATCCCTGGTCGGAAAAATTGGTGTTTAGCTGCCCATATGAGAAATTGGTAAATTGTCCCCAATGTAGACAATCACCGAAATTATGGTAAGGGCTAGAGCAGGCTAAACACAGTTCATGTGTGTTCAAATTGGTAGGATTTGATGTCCTAATACTAGGGGAAACATCAAAATCAATAAACGGAAGACTCATGCTTCACCCAACAATTTAGTATGCAACAATCACACATGAAACAATAACCATTCTTGCAGAAAATAAAATAAACAAAAATACCGAAAATAATCAAACTAAACTAAAATTAAATTATTCACAAGAACAAAATAAACTACAAAAGACATGCAATTAAAATAAACAGATAAATAAAAATTAACAATTGTAACAAACTAAAAACAGGCAGCTCAAACAAATAAAAATAAACTAATAATTAAACAAAACTAAAAAAAATGAAAATTAAAACTGAAAACATACACTGCCTCGGGTCTATTGGTACAGCCAGCTGAGGTGCGCTCGAGCGCATGAACATATGATCAATCGCAGACACGCAAACACACAAATATGTAGCAGACTGTGCACGTGCGTTTGATCGCAACTGAGGTGCGATTGTTCGCAACGGCGCACTGCTGTTCTGTCAGAGGCACACGCTCGCACGTAGCCGCGTACAAGGCGAGCGCAGGTATGCAACTATGCTGGAATAGACTCAAGTGTGTTCGATCGCACAGAGGTACGATCGATTGCACTATCACAGGCTGATTTTCCAAGGACCGAAATTAAACTAAGAATTGCAAAAACAAACACTAATATAATTTTTTTCTGGATTTTTTTTTTCTATGCAAAAGCACAAAATAAATAAAATAAATGCACAATTAAAATAACTAGTAGAAAAATAAAATTAATCTAAGCAAAAAAAATCAATTTAAACAAAACAACGATTCCCTGGCAACGGTGCCAAAATTTTATGCACAAATTTAATTGTACTCGACAATTTCACGAGTTGTATGCAATGTAGCGGGTGTACAAGTGCAAGGTCGAATTCCATAGAGAATCGCATAAACTAATCATATCTTAACCTAGTCCCAAAAGCAAACAGGTAACGTGCAGAAAATTAAAACTAATTAAATGCAATAAAATAAAGTAATAAAAACGACTAAGGTCCCTAATCCACCTCACCAAAATTTAATCAACATATAAACATGCTTAGCTCATACTCAATAACGACTATGCTACTAGGCATACTCTGAGCGCTAACACATTGTTCATATTTTTGTCTATCGATAAAGCACATATGCATATCTTATTGTTGTTACAAAATCTTGTCGAACTAACCAATGCAAACATTGTTTTTAAGAGGTTACAACGGATATTGGTCCGAAGATGAATCATCCGATGTATTTCCGGTTGCAACGAAAGTCGACGTTTAACGATTTGCAAACAACAATCAACACACTTTTGTCACTAAAATGCATTGAAACGAATAAACATAAAATTAAACGACAGAATAATACGAACTAAACATGAATATATATAAACAAATCCATAGTGAAGGGAATGAGAGACTAAATAAAAGCAAAATAAAACAAGATAAATTAATGACGATTTAAGACGGTTACACAGTAAAAACAGAGGGTTTAAGGCCCTAGAGGCGCCTCCCAAATGTAGAAATCACGAAAATACAAAGGGTCCTATTTATAGACAAACTAAAATGTACTGCTAGGTCAGAGGCGTGTTCGATCGCAGGGGGTGTGATCGATCGCATCCCAACGTGCGTTCGATCTTCTAACATGCGTTCGGTCGTAGGTGCATCGCAGTGCCACGTGCGTTCGATCATAGGCGTTGCGTTCGACTACAATGCGTTCGATCGCATAAAGTGCGGTCGATCGCACGTAACTGCCCACGGCGCGAGGTTGAAGCGATGAACGATTGGGCCAGCTAAGGCGACGCGAGAAACGCGGGTTGACGTTGCGTGCGGTCGAACATGGCTACTGCGTTCGACCATAGTGCGTTCGATCACACTTGTAGAGGCTAAAGTTTCATCTTTGCTTTGAACCACAATTCGCACCAAGGAGCTACAACATACTGAAATAGTAGAACAACTCAAAATATTAGATATTAACAACACTAAGAGCCTAACAACACATAAGTTAAGGGGGGTCCAATATACAATATTTGACACCGATCAAGGACCAGCCGTCATACTGTTCATTGGCGCACGAATGCGCTTGATCACAAGTGTAGTGCACTCAATCACACTGCGCTCGATCCTTCTTCTTGAGCGAGCGAGCGCAGATGCGCTAGTTCCTTGGCTTAGGTGCTCGAGCGCTGATGCACTCGATCACAAGTTTGGTGCGATTGATCGCACTGACAAAATCTCCAGCTTTTTCCTAAATTTGTACTTTAAGCCTGATACTTCCAAAAATGCTTCATTTTCTTCCAAAAACCTATAAAACAAGGAAAATAGAAAAAGAAAGTAAAATAGCACAAACTAACAAAACTAAGAGATTAACAAATATAAATTAAGGGGCTTAAATATGAATATTTAAGCACTTATCATATCTCTCGAATCGAAACCCCCAAGATAACCGGATGCTTCACGGTATCCATCTTTTGCTACACTATCTATAGCAACATAGTTGTACATATAGAGAAAAAAGAGAAATAATACAAGGGTAAGTCTGACGACTTAGTGAGTATAATAGCACATAACGTACCCATCATTAAAAGGTGAACTCAATTGTTTATAAAGCACATGCAACATTATGAGATGACAGTTTATCAAGAATGCAGTATAGATATAATATATGATTGTAATAATGAGTTACAATAATAGTTCAACTGTATAGTCTACCCAAGATATTACCCATTCTCAGTAGCGTTGGCGTTGTCCTGAAGAACTTGTAATACAACACCGATGCCCTAGATATTGTACACTATCGCACATAACATTAATGGCACAATCGAGTCTGACCTCGAATGGCTCACACCACTAGTGATGTACGTCCTATAGTGACCATCCATTAGAGAATGACTGTGCCTAGTCGCGAAACCATTGAATCCAAAGCCCACACGCACACATTTGACCATAAAGTTAACTTGTATAGTAAGTCCTTGGCCGTTATCCTGCACGTACCAATGAATTTAATCTTATCCTTCTTTTACATGCGTAGTTTTACAAGCATCATCATTATCTTATTAATCAACATACTTTTTCACAAAAGAGAGTTTATAGTAGTTCCAAAATGTATTTCATGAAAGTTGTAAAATGTGCATGTTTGATATATATAAAATAGACGTGCAATGCGGGAAAAGTAACAACAAGCATCCATGTGAGTACAAATCCATGTGAGTTTGTACTCACCCAAGTCGTAAGACTCCTCCACAAAATTTCCTTGAGGCTCCTTAACCTCGAATACTGAGAAAAGACCTATCATTAGTTATAAATCCAACTAAAATGGACCCAGAACATGAAAACATAGGCTATCGGACGAGAAGCCAAAGTGGCATTCCCTGGAACTCTTCTGATCGTACGTTTGAGCTCATGGCCATACGTTAGCCCAGAAAGTTCAGGTAGAACCTCATTTCATTCAACTGTCCTCCTATCCTCCCAAACTAGTTCTAAAGCTACCAAAAGGATTCCTAGGACCTCCTATCTCAAAAAAATACCGCCATGCAAAATGAAGTACACCCAACAAGAATTAAAGGCTAACCCATGCTTAAACCAAGATTAAGGGCAACAACATAATTAGAAGCTACAAACTACCAACTAAGCTAACTATGAAAAACACTCAAACAGCATAACAACCAAGGAACAAGATAAGCTTAGAAGATTACCTCCTTGAAGTGAAACCTCCAAGAAACCTCTCATTCTCCAAGAACTCATAAACTCACAAAGACACTCACACAGGGGTCCAAAGGGTTTAAGGGTGGACAAGGGTCATAAGGGACAAGGGGGTATGGGGGTATTTATAGGTGAGAAAAGTAGTGTACGTACAATACTAGGGGCATATGTCCAGTACTATTTACCCGGCGATACAAAGGTTGCATTATACATACGGGTATAAACCGGAGGTTATCAAAAAAGTAGAGTACGTGCGATGGTCCCTCCTATGTATGTCCGTGTATTATTTGCAGAGTATGTTCAGTGGTCCCTAGGCATATGTCCATACTAAAAATAAAAGCATACGTATAGGGGTCTCCAGGCATACGTCCAGTCAAAAAGTCCAAAATTTCCAAAATGTCCTTCTAGCTGTTCCTAATGACTCAAAATCCAAATTAACCTTCTAAGCAAGTTACCTAAGCTTAGTTAATTATTTAGGTCACTACATTCTCCCCTCCTTATAAAAATTTTGTTGTCCCAAAACACAAAATGAAACAGTAACATCACCTTAACATCTGTAGTCTTATAAGGTTTGTGCTCAGCCTCATCCTTGGAAAAATCTTATCCCATCCGTTCTTCTGGCGTTGACCTCCTTCGTCCAAAATAAAGTTATCCACGTCAGCATCCTTACAAGTTGTAGCAAATCCATTTGAAAGTCACCAAGGGTGTCTTAGTCAATGGTACCCACATTATAACAATCATCGTCAGATTTAACAGCCTTTAAATTCACCAAAACAAGTAGCTCCACATAGAGTCAAGCACGTTGGTATCTTTGACATGATGCCATACTTCCTACCTAGAAGAAAACTTACATAAATAGACTACTCTTTGGTAATCCAAATATAACAGTTACCCATAACCGTAAGGCATACGGTCCAAAAGATATTAACCATAAGAATAAAATCCTTGAACCTCAATGTAAAGACATGAAAGACATCATACCCAGTGTTTTCTACACTATACCGGTCCTCGTCAATCTCAACACCCAAGTCGAGCAATTCCATATATAGTTCGGATTGGTGGGTATCTATGCCATAACCCTCTAGAGGAAAACAAAATATTTCTTACTCGACTACCCTTTTACCAAAATAGGAATAGGTATACTATCCAAGTACAATCTTGAGAAAAAAGTCAAACCAAATCAAGTCTTAAACAAATGCGGATAGCAATCTCACATGTCCTGGTCCGCCTCCCATGATGCTAACTCGAAATCATGGTTACGCCATAGCACCGTGAATCATTTTAGGCCCCAATGTTTGTCTCTTTCTAACGTTATCTCAATACAAGGGCAACTAACACTTACATCCATAAAGTGCTTCAAAGGGTGGCATTCCAATAGTCGCCTATAGCTAAAATTGTAAGCAAACTCAATCAAAGGTAGGTATTAAATCCAACTACCTCTAAAGTCCAACACACGAGCCCATGACATGTGCTCCAGGATTTTGTTAATTTGCTCTGGCTAACCATCTGTCTATGGGTGGAAATCGGTACTAAACTCTAATTCCATCCTCTTCTCATCCTTGTACATCTTGGTACTTCCGGGATGTATAGTATATGAAGAATAGTGAGCCTTGCTCATGATCTCCTTTCTTAGTCCTTCGTCCTCCGACACATACTTATTTGAAATGGGTGAGCAACCCATTATCCTTAAGGCAAAACCCTTGTGCCTTAGCAACTGGTTGATCTTAGTGCACTCAAGGTCCTCCAACTGAGTGGCCTTAATCCTAGCAAGAAATTCCAACTCAACCACCAAGTTAGACACAAGTGTAGGTGCACCCTCATCTTAGCGAATTCCATAACCAACAGGGTTGGGTGTAACGCCCTCAAAATTAGCCTCAATTAATCCAGTGGAGTCACAGGCAATTTATCCATTTAAGCCAACTTGTGACCAAACAGGAAATCACCATTATAAAACTGTCAGAGTAAATGGAAGGGAATATGAATAAATCTGAGTAACTATAATTCATCAAGTAAGAACATGGAGCTACTAAACAATAAAGACAAACATGTAATTATAAGAAAAGCCTAACCAATCAGGCAGTAGCATCTCTTGCCACTTCCATAGCAGTAAACCAAGTTATCTAGAGAATAATAACCACGTAAGTCTAACGACTTAGTAAGTAAACCTCACAACATAGGTATGACATGAGCCCAACTAATGAAAGTAAATGTGCAATTTGAGTAATAACCAAAAAGAGGGCATTACCTCCGTTAATACACCATTTAATAGGTTTTAGGGTTTTCAAAACATATGGTGTAGAACCGGCGATAATTACCTAATAACTTTAATATAGGAAAAG
Source organism: Carpinus fangiana (assembly GCA_006937295.1). Classification (NCBI taxonomy): domain Eukaryota; kingdom Viridiplantae; phylum Streptophyta; class Magnoliopsida; order Fagales; family Betulaceae; genus Carpinus; species Carpinus fangiana. Next base: position 23,971,929 of record CM017327.1, read on the forward strand.
GCTAATGCATTACAAGTCATAACTCCTATACATAGTCTACCTGAGATATTACCCCTTCTCAGCAGGGTTGGTGCTATCCCGAGAGACCTATAATACAATGACAGTGCCTCAGCCATTGCACTACATACCATATGTAACATTAGTAGCACGATCAAGTCCGACCTCGAGTGGCCCACACCAACTAATGGCATCCGTCCTATAGTAACCGAACCATTAGAAATGGTTGCACTAGGGTCACGAAACCAATGGATCCAAAGCCCCGTATTACATACACATTTGACCATGATATGCAGTCTATATATTAAGCCCATGGCTATTTATACCGCACATATCAGCATACCATGTCTTATGATGCATCTTAATAGTAAATTAATAACACAGTTACTAAGTAATTACAGAAAGTAGGCATGTTCATATCATACTCGTGGTCAGTCAACTGACATATCCCACGTTTTACGTAAAAAGGGTGTAAGTGTCTACTTACCTCGCACATTCAAGTGAATCCTCCAATGACGCTAAGTCCTATCATAACAGATACAAGACACCATCATTCTAGGCCCTATTTATCCTAAAAATATAGCTAGGCTAAAGCATACACGTGCAAAACTAAAAAACTAGTGCTCTGCCCTCTGACCGTACGTTCGGCCTCAATGGCGTACGTCCACTCAGTGTGTTAAGCACACCGTTTTAAGATTCAAATAGTGCATGGTTCCTATAGCACTTCTAGACCTCTAAACCTCCTCTAAGCTAATAAAAGAGCACATGCAAAGTAAGAAATCACAACACAATGGGATTTTGAAAGAGTCCTTTGAAAACATTATCATTTCCAACGAGAAACTTGATGAACACTTTGGAAAACTCAACAAGGCATAAACCAAAGGCTACAACAATATTAAATACAAGGGAAACAAGGATTACCCCGAAGCTGAGTATGGACATGGTCTCCCCTCCTTGGAAACTCCTCTTTGAAGCACTCTTTCTCACCAAATTCTCTCTCAAAACATGGAAAGTGGTTCTGGCAGCCTAGGGACACACCAGAGGGCAAAAATGAGTGTGAGAAATGAGAGGTGGGGGTGGATACTTATAGGGAAAGGTTGCCACCAACTCTTTGTTAGACCAGTGGACGTTTGGCAACCCTAGCGTACGTCCGGTGGTTCTTGCACAGTGGTCCAAAGGGTGTCTCATATGTCCAAGTATTACCCAAAGGGTATTCAAAAAGTAACATACGGTGGTCCCATGTACATTCGCTTGTACGGTTTGCAGGGCGTACGTCTAGTGGTCCCCTACCCCGTTCATCTGCACTATAGATAGGGGCATACGTTCGGCTGACCTAGCGTACGTCCACCTACTGAGGGTCAATGTTTGGCTTCTATTTTCTAAAGTGTGATTAGGTTAACGCTAAGGATCTTGGGTCTCATCTAAGCAGCTTTATAGAAGGCCTTGTTAAACGCTCTTAATGGACAAGGTTTTGTTTAGTAAAAAGGTTTGTTTTTATCGAGGTATTACATTGGGAAATTTCAAGAATGGCAAGCTCTACCATCAAATTCCTACTCAATGTGCTAGCTACTACGTTAGCCTTGATATTGCAATCATAATCCTTAGATTAGCTCTAGCAGCCTCCTTTGTCTCCACAGAAAATTGTACTTGAGAACTACTCTGTCCATTAAGGTATAGAAAGATCCTCTAGAATCGTTGGGTTACTGGATGTTTACTCAGACATCAATCAGTTGTATTTTGTTTTGTACTTGCACTTGATTGGTGGTTTTGGACCTAAAAGTGTTACATTAACTAAGAGTTTTGCTAATGCATGATGCTTGTAACACTATGTTTGATGTGTTGATGTAAAGAATCCTGATTTTGTTAATTGCCCATTAGAAGGATGTTAAGGCATGATATTCTTAACCTTGGATTCTAGTAAAGGGCAATTGGTGAATCTTGTACATTTGGAACTTGTATGCATGGATTACATGATTTTGGGTTACAAATGTGCAAAGAGATTATAGAGGATCTTTCTGCCTGAATGGACTAAGGAGTTTTCGGGTAGAGTTGTTTGTAGAGACAAAGGAGGTGGCTAGAGCTAATCTAAGGATTATAATCGCAAGATCAAGGCTAACATAGTAGCTGACACATTGGGTAGGAAGTCGACAGTAGAGCTTACCGCTCAATTTGTAAGCGAATTCCTCGCTTCTCTAGAGTTTAGGTTCCCCTTAAACATAGGGAAATAATGCTCATAAAACTCCTTGAAAGAGCAACCTTTGCTTCCACTTGGAGTCCCTTCTCTTCGTACATTGACCAAAGCCTCCACCAGAAGACTTGTCATAGTTTCCAATGCTTGGGTGACGTACAAAATGTTCCTCATCTTTTCATCGGGTTTGGATGGTCCCTTACCATTGCTGCGCCCAATGACATTAGGTCTTGGTCCTAGTGACATCTCTACAATCACAATGATCATCAGCGCCTACTTCGAAGTGCTACATCGTGCCTCGCTTAAGACATCAACCTAATCACAAACCTATCCTTACTAAGGGCCTAAACTACTACCACCTTATCCAATGTCCTAATGTAGATCTACGCTTAAGACCGTATATAACTATCTCAGAGTATATGATTCCTAATCTCCAAAGTTGCATCATCAAAGTAGTTCTAGTCCTGACTTCAATACCAAATAGGATTCCTAAAATCCTCAAGTCTAATATCCTCAAGATCATTAGGTATCAAAAATATGTATCCCTTGTATATGTTTAATCCATCTTATGCTCTAGTGGATCATCTCTTAGCGCCTAATAGATCATAGAGGGATGATTGGCTTACAAAGTTGGAGGAACTGCTACGAGTTATAGATTGCACTTAACAGCAAAGAGTCGAGTACATGGCCTATAAGTTCTCTGGACCAGCAAGGCAATGGTGGTACGCTAAGCGAAACACATTAGTGATGGAATTAGGAAGCAAGGATGCTATTACATGGACCCAATTCAAGGAAGAGTTCTATCGGGAGTACTCATGGAGCTTAAAGAGGAGGACACGGAAAGAGTTGTGGTCTAGCAAGAAATAGAGTCGTTTGTGCCATTAATGTGGTCATGTGTGACATTAATATTTATAGAACTTTCATACTTTCCACTACTTAGTATCCTTTGTTTTCGAGGAATAGAGGTCTCTGAGTCTTGTCCTACGAGGGATAAAGCTGGGAGATGAATATAGAAATAATTACCAGTTCATTAATTTTTGGGTTGTTACAGTTGGTATCAGAGTAATTGCTCTTCAGACCAAAGGAATGGATCTGTTAGGTTTAAGTCATGATTTATCAAAGCTTTTGGCTCCGCGGACTATAGGACATGATCTATTAAGCACTAGGAGATGATCTACCAAAGCATAGGATGGATTAAACATACACAAGAGAAATGGAGTTTTGATACCTAATAATCTCAAGGGTATTAGACTTGAGTATTTTAGAATTTGATATGGTATTGATGTCAGGACAATGACCACTTTGATTGATTGTTGTACAAATTTATTTAACTCACAAATGCAGAATCGTTTGCAAGTGCAAGGTCGAACCTACAGAAAATTGTATTCTTGAAAGCAAATTTAAACCTAAAATAATTTAATCCTAACCTAGTTCCAAGTTTTGAACGATTATTGTTTGAATAACATCAAAAGCATAAAACTAATTAAAGTGAAAGTAATCTATTGACAAAGCACTAGGGTTTCAGAATCAACACTCACAAATTCATAACAACATAGTTTCATAATCTATAAGATTCCCCAAAGTTCTCACATATAAATCTCGGGTATGTTTTAATATTGCTTCAAAGAGTTAATTAAAACATCCCATGTATCCATTCATAACCCAAATCACAAAAGAAATCCAATTATCAATTAAATCATTAACTATATCCATAAATCACAAGAAGATATCCAATATTTATCAAAACATCAATTGTATCCAGAGAATAAATTATAAGGGAAATCCAATTTTTAACAAAGAAAATCAAGCAATCAATTGTATTGAATTATCTTAAATCATCAAATGTATCCTTGAATCATGAAAGATATCCAAGAATCATTCAATCTAATTGATAAAAAGTAAAACAATAGGGCAATTGAATCATTAAATTGAGAAATATTAACTCTATGAAACTAAGTTGCTAATCATAAGTGAGGCTTCATCTTCAACCTTAGTTGAAGGTTTAGCCTCTCATGTTATTGAACGACAAAGCACAAATTTTGGAATTCATAATGAAAATTGAGTACTTACAAATAAAGAATCACAAAGTTGAGATCTAAAAGCAAGGAAACCCTAGAACTCTCTTCTTTCACCTCTAGAATTTTGTAATTTGTAGCCTCACTAAAATAATCTGATAAGCCTCTATTTATAGGCCAAAAACTAGGGTTTACAATTTGAAATAGACTTAAATTAGTTTCCAAATTGAACAGTGTGCTCGATCACACACCATCTACGTTCAAGCACACTCAGGCTTATAAGTTCCCCTTGCCATGCAAGCGTGCGTGCGCACTGTGTTTTGATCTTAGCTTGTTTGCGCTTGAGCGTAGTATTCTACGATGAATTGTATTGCAGCTTCTTGCAACTTCCATCCGAAACATGCAACTTTCACATAAAACCCACAGTTTTCCTTTAGCAACCTATAAAACACAAAACTAACCCAGAACATCAGATAATAACACATCTAAAAGATTAACAATAGTACATTAAGGGGTCCAAATATGCAATATTTGGCACACATCATTTATGCAACTTTGGATATTAGGAATCATCTACACTAAGATAGATATACGGTATTAAGCATAGATTTACATTAGGACATTGGATAAGGTGGTAGTAGGCCATTAGTAAGGATAGGTTTGCGATTAGGTTTGACGTCTTAAATGAGGCATGACATAGCACTTTGAAGTAGGCATTGATGATTGTTGTGACTGCAAAGATGTCACCAAGAGACAACATCATTATGAGAAATGATGATAAGGGACCATACCAACCCGATGAAAGGACAATGAATGTTCTGGACGCCAATCAAGCATTGGAAATTGTAGCAAGTCTTCTGGTGGAGGCTTTGGTCAACGTACGAGGAGAAAGGACTCCAACTGGAAGCAAAGGTAGCTCTTTAAATGAGTTTTACGAGCATTCTTTTCCTATGTTTAAAGGGAACCTAAACTCTAGATGAAGAGGTAAGGGGGTATTTATAGGTGAGAAAAGTAGCGTACTTACGGTACTGAGGTGTACATCTGATACTTTTTACCTAGCGGTCCAAAGGCTTCATCGTACGTACGGGTATTAACCGGAGGTTATCCAAAAAGTGGAGTAAGTACGGTGGTCCCTCTATGTATGTTCGTGTACAATTTACAAAGTACATCGTATTATTTACAGAGTACATTTGGTGGTCCCCAGGCGTACGTCCGATCAAAAAGTCCAAAATTTCTAAAATGTCCTTCCAGCTGTTCCTAGTGACCCAAAACCCTAATTAACCCTTTAACCAAACTACCTAAGCTTAGTTAATTATTTAAGTCACTACACCTTCAAATACAAAGCAAGATGGGCTTTGGACTCATATTGTAAGGAAGTTATTCACAATGCATGGGGGACTAATAGCTCTCAAACCGACCAATGGAGGAGTCTCCAAGGCAAATTGGAAGTTGCCAATGTGACCTGTTACGATGGCAGAATTCTTCAATGGGAATTGCTAACAGTGTATTCCAAGCATCGTGTAAGCATTTGGAAGAATTGCTAGGGGAGGAAGGACACACAAATAGGGAGAACATTGAGCAAATAAAGCAAGACTTACACTCCTTGTTGGAACAGGAGGATTAATAGTGGAGACAAAGGGCCAAGGCTAACTAGCTCAAACACGGGGATCACAAAACTAAATACTTCCACAACTGTGCTAATTATAGACAAAAAGTAAATCAATTGTGCATGATCCGTGCTGAGAGTGGTAAAGATTGGGAGTCATAAGAGGACATTGGGGGAGCCTTTGTAGATTACTATACCAATTTGTTCACTTCGGAGAGTAAGGGTGATATGGGAGCATGCCTAGAAGCCATGAAAGGCAGAGTTACAGGGAAGCTGAACAAATCCCTCATGGAAAATTCACGAATGAGGAGGTCAGCAATGTTGTCCACTAGATGGCCCCTCTTAAGGCACATGAACTTGATGGGTTCAATGCATGTTTCTTTCAAAAGAATTGGGCAACTATAGGACCTGAGGTTTGCAAAGCTATACTACAAACTCTTAATTATGGTATTTTGAATAAAGACTTGAATTTTACATATATAGCTCTCATCCTAAAGAATAAAAATCCCACATGTGAGACCGAATTTAGACTTATCGGCTTAAGGTCATGTTGCCACATATTATCTCACCTTACCAGAGTGTGTTCATTCTAGGGAGATTGATCATAGATAATATTCTAGTAGCATATGTGATGTAGACCAAGATGCTTGGGAGCATATAAGGAAGAAGAGGAGAGATGTCAAGGTGGAACCACCCCAGAGGATAGTGACGCGTTCCCAAACCAGAGCTGCAGTAGAGGACAAGAAATCACAACTCTCTTGAACTGCACTTGATGACTTGAGATAGAGCGCAGGATCGAGCGCATAAAATTGATCATCCTTGTTAGAGTGACCGATGACCTGCGATCGATCATAGGATTGAGCACATAAAATTGATCGTCTCTGTTAGAGGGACCGATGAAGATGATCGATCACATGATAGAGCGCCCATCTACGCTCGATTACACCCGTGACTGCGCTCAAGCATACACGGAGCCTTTATGTTAATTTTCTGTGTTTTTAGTTATTAAACACGACTCTATTTCCTTGTTTTAGTAGTATTATGGTTTTAAAGTCCCTATTCCGTACTTCTTTAGTTTTAGGGCTATATATACATGTTTATAGCCTCTAGAGAAGGGAGTTTTTGATTATTAATTGCAGTTTGCTATAATTAGAATTCTCATGATTGAGATTTCTTCATATTTTCCTTTGATTTATAGATAGACTCTGTATTTTAGAGAAGAATTATCAGATCCTTGATAGACTCAAGATCTAAATCATTCTTCTTGTTGTTGTGTTTATTTGCTTCTGTTACATGTTAGGCTACATCAGTTGGTATCAAAGCACAAGTTTCTTTCCATGGCTCCAGTCACAAGAAGAAAGGGCAACCATTTTTCAACTTTGCACGACGTGGACGATCGCGATGAATCAATTCATGAAGACCATGGGACGACAAAAGGGGTCAACGAGGAGGTATAGGCGGCTATAAGGATTCAGATTGAAGACCTCACAACCCAATTGGCCGAATCAAGCCTCTACAACAGGTGGAAGAGGAAGACGACGACGGTTATGGATCTGCAAACCCTTTTGCGGAGAGCCAAACGTAGGGACGTTGACCACCTGCACAAGCTCATGCTAATCAGTGGGAGAGTGAGTTCAAACTGGATATTTCATAATTTTTAGAGGGCACGCAACCTAAGGAATTTCTAGATTGGGTGGCGGCAGTTGAAGAAATTCTTGACTTCAAGGGAGTGCCTAAAGACCGACGGATTTCTTTGGTCGCAACCAAGTTTTAAGGTAGAGCTACGGCATGGTGGCAGCAGTTGAAGCAAGCAAGAGTGCAACAAGACAAATTGAAGATCATTAGTTGGGAGAAACTATTAAGTAAGATGCAGCCCGCCTTTTTGCCCCACAATTAACTTCAGACTATGTACCAAAGGCTGCAAAATTAGAGCCAAGGTTCGAAGTCAGTAGATGAGTATACGGGAGAGTTTTACAAACTACTAGCACGGGTTGACCTATCGGAGTCAGATGAGCAATTAGTGTCGCGGTACATTGGAGGTTTGCAAGACACATTGAGCCTTTTTGATCCTAACACTATTTTAGAGGCCTACCAAAGGGCCTTACTTATTGAGACGACATCGGTGCGAGGTTCCTTGAGCACATTTGGGAGTGGGGGCATTGGAAACTATAACTAATCAGGCTATTCATTCACGAATCGGGGATCTACTCCACCAAACGGCTTGAACAAAGCGACCACTACTGTTGGGCAACCAAGCCGAACCAGGACAACTACCGGTCTCAAGTGTTTTTGATGTGGTGAACCGAGTCACCGGATGGCGGATTGTCACAAAGGAGAGAAATATGGTAACGGTCTACTTGTTGATGCGGGGGAAGCCTTTAAAGAGCAAGGCAACGAAGAGGAACAAGAGGCAAATTTTGATGGAGACGGAAGGGCCAAGGAAGAATTTGCCATTGGGGATGATGGTCCTCTATTTATGGTGAGAAGGGTGTACTTCACCCCCTGGAAAGGCGGAAGATGGAGACAAGCAGGGCCATAATCTTTTTCACTTGATGAGTGCCAAATATTGTATATTTGAGCCCCTTAACTTATGTTTGTTAAGCTCTTAGCTTTGTTATTTTCTAATGTTTTTGTTAGTTGTAGTATTTTATTGTGTTACAGTACATTGCATAAAAATGCAGTTTAAAAGGTAAACTGGTCCCTGTTAGTGCGACCGATAGCACAAGAGCTGCGATCGAGCCTGAGCATTACACAATCGAGCACATCTACGCTAGAGCCCAAGAGGCCACGATCGAGTGCACACCACGTACACCTGAGATACACGTGTAACCCTAGCCCATCGCTTGCTCAACTGCGCCGTGGGAATTCTAAAGCGATTGAGTGCACTCGAGCACACTTGCGCATGACCTAGCAGCATTATTTATCTTATAAATAGCAAACTTTTCTTTTTGTAAAACCTGCATTTGGGAGGTGCCTTTGGGAGCAAAAACTCCTCTGTTTAGCCTTTCATTCATCATTAGTTGTAAGCTTTTCAATTTATGATGCTTTCATTTTTTTTTCGATTGTTTCTTATTATCATGAGAGGCTAAATCTTCAACTAAGGTTGAAGATGAAGCCTCACCATTGATTTTCTTACATGTTTTCTTGTTAGTTTGTACTCAATCCGTTGTTTAATATATTGTATGTTCGTTTCAATTCAATTATGTGACAAAATTGTGGTTGATTGTTGTTTATGAATCATTAAACGTCCAATATTCATTGTGTTTCATCCAAGGGTACATCAGATGATTGGATCAAGACTAATATCCATTGCGAACTACGGATATAGTGGATGATTTGATCTCGATTAAATATCCGTTGTGATTCTTTAACGGTAGATTCATTGAATGATTCAACAAAATTTTGTAAAAGAAATAGAATATGCATAGAGCTTAATCGTTTGACGGATGTGTGAACTAAGAATGAGAATATGTACTTTGATTTGGTGAGGTGAATTCTAAGACCTTAGTGCTTTTCATTTAATAGTTTTCAAGCATTTTGTCTAGTTTACGTTTTTGCACGACTGAGTTCGAAACTTTGGAACTAGGTTAAGATAAAGTTAGTTTAGATATAGAATTGATTTTTGCAAACACGATTCCTTGTGGATTCAACCTCGCACTTGCACAACACTATATTGCACACGACTCGTGCGCTTGCAAGTACATTAAATTTGTACACCATCACTCAAGATGTACGATCGGGGGCAAGGTATGTCAATTGTCATTGATTCAAGCAGTTGCAAGAATGTCGTGGCAGAAGAAGTGGTAAAGAAGCTTGCTCTAGAAACGGAGCAACATCCTAATCCTTACCATTTAGAGTGGCTCAAAAAAGGCACCAAGGTAGTAGTTTCTAAACGCTGTTTAGTGTCTTTTTCAATTGGGGTTAGATATAAAGACAAAATGTGGTGTGATGTTGTGGCAATGGATGAATGCCACTTATTGTTGGGGAGGCCGTGGTAGTATGATCGAAGTGCACACCATGATGGGAGGAAGAACACCTATAGCTTCATGATAGGTATTGTGAAAATAACACTTTTACCAAGCGTGGGGAATGGCCCTAAGTCAACCAAGGACACGGGTCACTCCCAATCTCTATTGGCAAAACGGGAGTTTATCACGGAGATTTTATCATCAAAAGTGGTGTACTTACTATTGAACAAGGAGAGTTCCAAAGAGGAAGAATTGCCGAAAGAGGCTAAGGGGTTAGTGGAGGAATTTGCAGATGTATTTCCAGGCGAACTACTCGATGAGCTACCACCTCTTCGTGACATACAACATCAGATCGACTTAGTGACAGGATTGAGTTTGCCTAACCGACCACACTACCGCATGAGCCCCAAAGAACATGAAGAATTAAGCTGACAAGTGGAAGGGTTATTATCCAAAGGGCACATTCAAGAGAGTTTGAGTTTATGTGCGGTACCAGCGTTGCTCACACCCAAGGATGGCACATGGAGGATGTGCATGGATAGTCGAGCCATCAACGAGATCACAGTAAGGTACAGATTTCCTATCCCTAGGCTAGATGACTTGTTGGATCAACTGGGCAGGGCAATTATTTTCTCAAAACTTGACCTACGGAATGGATACCACCAGATTCGGGTGCGACCAAGTGATGAGTGGAAGACCGCATTTAAGACGCGAGAAGGACTATATGAATGGTTGGTGATGCCATTCAGGCTATCTAATGCCCCTAGTACTTTCATAAGGGTGATGAATCAAGCTTTCCAACCGTTCATTGGAAAGTTCGTGGTAGTATATGTTGTAATATATGTGTTACAAACAATTTTTCTTTTCAAACCTTTTTATTATCTATTTAATATTCAGCAAGTGGTTTTCTTAGAAATTATTTGTGACTGTTTGGTCATTAAAGACCATTTAATTTTCATACGTTTTTTACCATGAGTCATTAAACCTTTCTTTTATTGTTTATGACCGTTGGTCAGTAAATATTCCATGGGTTTTAATTCTTTAATTGTTTTGACCGTTAGTCATTAAATATGATTTATGGCTTTTGCTCATTATCAAAAGTTTTACAGTTATCAATCGTTTGGTCATGGAATAGTTTTAATGCTTCTAAGTTCTAACCATTGGTGACCTTTTATATATATATATATTAGGGGTGGCAATTCGGGTTGGCGTGTCGGGTTCGGGTCCGACCCGATTATGACCCGACACGATTAGCTTCGACACGACACGACACGATTATTTAATCGTGTCGAACCCGCCGACCCGAACACGACACGCTCCATAAACGGGTGACACGACACGAACCCGTTTGTATAAACGTGTCGTGTCACGACACGTAAACCCGAAACCGACACGACCCGACACGACCCAAATATAAATTTATTTTTAGTTTTTTTTTTTTTAAAAAAAAAAAAAAACTTTTTAATAGCAAAATTTTAGCAACCAAAGCAACAAAATGACAAATGCAATGTTCTTTTATCTAATAACACATTCTAATAGATGAAAGCAATTACAAATATAATACAAAAAAATATAAAAGATCTTGATCAATTTATGATTTATTTGTGGTTTAGGAATAAGAAGAGCTTGGTGGATATTTATTTACCAAAAGGATTATATTCTTATCTCACTCTTAAAAATATTTGTGATGGACATGAGATAATTGTTTTCAATCTCGTCTATCAAATTGATATGTATTTAAAGTACATGTGATTCTCATTTATATTTTTAAAAAATACTTGGTACATGTTCTACTAAAAATACATATATAAATCATATCAGTTTTAGACACCTACCAACCACTTTAATATATTAAATCAGAAGAAAAAATTTTAATTTAATTTGAAATAAAACTTTATACTTCAACAAAATAATTAATATTTACACAAACATTTGAGAAATTTACAAGTGGAGATGTATTTGGAGATTTTAAAGTGATATAATAAGTTAATAACCACTAGCATGGAGAAAAAAAACAAAAAAAACAAAAAAAAAAATAATAATTTTTTTTTTTCAAAAAATAAACGTGTCAACCCGTGACCCGTCGGGTCACGGGCTGACCCGACACGACCCGACACAAACATGTCAACCCGCGACCCGGCGGGTTGACACGACCCGACACGTTTATAAACGTGTCATAAACGGGTCGACCCGTTTATGACCCGAACCCGATTATGCCCAACCCTAACCCGATTTTCGCGTGTCGTGTTCGTGTCGGGTTCGCGTGTCACGGGTTAAATTGCCAGCCCTAATATATATACACTAGTATATTAAAAAGGTAAGAAAGCATATGAGAGAGAGAAGAAAAATCACTTATCGTCTATCTAAGGCTAAGGCCGTATAGTGTGTTGCAAAACACTTGTTTCATGACATAAAGCCATATGCTATATATATTTTTTTTTTTCCACAAATAATATTTTGAAGTCCCTCATCAACTTTGATAATTGGGTTGTTCTATTACTCTTTGTTATTGGGAGTGCGTCCTTAACGAAGGTTGACGCTATAGTCTAATCCTGGGAGGTTGCGTGTCAAGAGATCCGATCGCACCGAGTTATACACTTCGGGAGGCACGAATCAACCTTTAAGGACAACGCTCTTACGTGATTCTATAGCATTGTGAGATCTTTCTATACTCTACTTTTCATCTCTTGTATTTTATTTACTTTATTGTTAATATTTGGATTGTAATTATTTTATATCAATAAGAATTTGTTCACCATCCAAAATTATTTCCTACAATCTTAAAGGTTGACATCGATGGTTACACAAATATTTTAGTTATAACTATAACAATAGTATTTAAACTTATGAGAAGTCAAATACTATAATAGATTGTTGTATACAATTCAAATATGAAAGATAAAATCAATTCTTGGGTATAAAGATTTTGTCGTGGAAAAATCTGATAATTGATTCGTTTATCAAAGAAAGAGCTTAATGTCATATGTTGGCATTGAAAGTGAAAATATTTTGATTGAAAGACTTTTCGATTATTTGATTGTTTGTCAAATAATCTTTTATTGTTGAGTTACTATTCTTATAATAAAAATAGTTAAGCATTTTTATGGATTTGTAGAACTTATCACTTTTTGTTATTCTGTGTTAAGCTTACTGGAAAACATCCATGATGATTAATAATAACAAAAGTGAGTAGTTATTCATATTGTGATGGAGAAAATATATAGACATTGCTAATTGTGCATAGAGAATACCATTTTTGCCGAAGATTATTGCAGGTAAGCATATAATAAGAGAAAAAGACGTGGTGTGAGTATTGAGTCGATCGGTTCTCACGACACCTAGTTGGTGTGTGGTGATGACACTATATTTTGGAGGATCTTCGAGTAAAACTATTGGCTCCACTGTGAGTTCTTATACTCTGATTTATAGGTCTTAATTTTTTTTAAGACATGATATACAATTTCTATTATTAAAAGAGAAAGAAAAAAAAAATCAAGTGATGAAGATGCTCCTTGATTGAATTAAAGCTAATGAAAATTTTTATAATTACATGAATATTATAATTTGATAAGTAATGATCCTTTGTTGAGTACTCTATTTCAAAATTGAAATAGTATCCAGCATTTATATTAGCAATGACATGCTAGATTAGGATAAATACTTTACAGGTATTTGGTAAATCTTCATATATATTATTCAACTTTCAAATTTCTCAGACATGATGATTCAGAATAAAATATATATGATTATTGATGTTCTTATTGAGGCTCATTTGGTATTTGAAAAAATTATTGTATTGTGAGATTTATACCAATGACATATTTATGACAATGAGCCAATAATAGTTTATTATTATTTGGTTGAGCCTAATAGCCTGCATATTTACTGGAACTTTAATTGAAAAAGATTCATTTACTATCTTGAAAGAAAACTGTCAATTGACATAAAAGAAATGAGTAAATGACATATCATACTTAGAAAAAAATGAGCTCATGGAAGTTTTTCTTAAAGCACTTGTATGCTATTAATGAAATTTTATTTTATTATGACTATTTGGTTTATTCCATTAATATTTAGCATGATAGATTTATACATGCAAATCTTGGCTACATCAAGGGAATGAAAAGAAATTAGAAAATTGGAATAAATTATGAATGATATGATTGTCAATTTTTAGACTATCTACCAAAGTGTGGGGGGAAGCCATTATTTTGTTTGTCACATTTATAAGCATTGTTTGGAATACCTTGAAGTGTGGGGGTATTTGGCAAATGTTAATATTATCTAAGCCTAAAAGGAGAAAACATGGTTTTATAACATATGATTGTAATTTTATTGGTTTTGCATGTAATATTTCATGCTATAGATTCTTTATTATCAAAAGTGATGTTTTAGATTGCAATATTATTATTGAATCTAAAATTGCTATCTTCCTTAAGCATGTGTTTCCTTTGAAATATAAGGAAAAAATTATTTCATGAATTTCTTGTTGCTTCTAATAAATTGTTGATGATGTGTAAGAATTGAGAAGAAGCAAGCGAGCTAGAACGGAAGGAATTTCGGTAATGATTTTATTGCTTATATTGTTGATGATGATCCAACATATTATGATGAAGCAATTAAATCTCTATTTGATGCATTTTTTGGATAGAAGCTATAAATAATGAATTTGAATAAATTATGTCTAACCATGCTTTGGAACTCATTGAGTTACCTTCTAAGACCAAATCAATTGGTTATATATATGTGTTTAAAAAGAAGCCTAAACTGAATGATACAACAAATAAGTACATGGTAGACTTGGTAGCTAAAAGCTATAAGTAAATGCATAATGTTGATTATTTGATACTTATTTTCTGGTTACTACAATTGCATCTATTAGATTGTTATTAGCCATTACTTATATTTATAAATTTGTTGTACATCAAATGGATGTCAAAGTTTCTTTTCTAAATGATGAAAACATTTATATATGGAGCAGTCCGAGGGACTAGTAATCCTCGGTAAAGAATATAAAGTGTGCAAATTGGTGAAACCCTTATATAGATTAAAGCAAGCTTTTAAACAATGGCACGACAAGTTTGACAATGTGGTATTGTCTAATTTATATTTGATTAATGATTCAAATAAATGCATAGCAAGTTTTACAATAATAAATGTGTCATTATTTGTTTTGATATATTGATGACTTGCTTATTTTTTGAATTAACAATGATGTTGTGCATGAAACTAAATTATTTCTTGCATCTAATTTTGATTTGTAAGACATAGGTAAAGCTAATGTCATGTTGGACATTAAATTTATTAGAGATAATGATTGCATTATTTTATCTCATTCATATTATGTTGGAAAAATGCTTTAAAAAATTTGAGCATTTTTATTATCTACCTATCTCTACACCATATAATTCATACTTGGTTAAGAATTATGGTGATGGTGTTTTGCAAGAAAAATATGTACAAATGATTGGTAGCTATATGCCCTAATATTACATATATTGTTAGTAGATTAAGTAGATATACTCATATTCATGGTATTGAGCATTGTGATGCTATCTCTAAATTGTTGAGATTCTTAAAGGGCACAATTAATTTTGGTTTGTCATATTGTGATTATCCTGCTATCTTGAAAAGATATTGTGATGCTAATTGCATTTTTATTCAGATGAGAAAAACCTACTCATGTCCATTATGTATTTACTCTGGCTAGAGGAGCTATCTCTTGAAAGTCCTCAAAGCATACTTGCATAGCAAGGTTTACTATGAAATCAGAGTTAATTGCCTTGGAGAAGGCAGGAATTGAAGAAAAATGAGCAATGAGCCTATTGATAAATTAATTTGCTTTTATATGCTAATTTAATTCCACCTGTGTTTTCATTGTGATTGATAGGCTGCCATAGCTCGAGCAAAGCTTTGTAGTGAGAAAATGCACAATAGTGTGAGGCAGCTTATTGAGACCGGTATATGTTCATGGACTTTGTGAGGTCATAAAAGAATTCTGCAAATTCTTTGACCATGCCACTAGCAAGAAGGCTAGTGAGAGAAGCATCGAGGGGGATTGGACTGAAACCCATATTATGACACTGTGATTGATACCCAACCTCTATGATTGGAGATCCTATGAATGAGGTTTAATGGGAAACGAAGTCACATGTGATCACGGTATGTACTGTCATTTATGTTTATTAACTATCTTGCTGGAAAGATTAGTGATGAGTCCATCCTTATGGTGTAAGACAGTATAAGATGCAGAGTGATTAAGGATGAGCTTAAAGCTCTTAATGGGTCCATAGTCCCTACCTATTGGGATGGGGTGTTCCCTGCACACACTCTTGATGGATACCACCTATATGAGTGTGGAGGTGCTATCTCCTATGAGACTTGGGTAGGTCTCTAGAGCACTCATGAAAGCCATTTTTTGGTGTAACAACAAAAGATGCAGAGTGAGTAAGGATGAGTTTAAAAACTCTTAATGGGTCCATAGTCCCTACTTGTTGGGATGGGATGTTCTCTGCGCACATTCTTGATGGACGCCACCTATATGAGTGTAGAGGTGGTGCCGCTTCCTATGAAACTTTGGCAAGTTTCTAGAGCACTCATGAAACCCAGATGCGCATGGCCTGTATAAGGCGCCAACCCGCTATAGAACAACCCAATTTTCATTGATTTGATTTAATTTATTTGAATTGATTTGATTTGATTTGATTTCTTTTTGAAAAAAGTTATGTGGGTGATAAGTTTGATTAACTTGTAGATTTGGTTAAAAGAGTTTAACTCTACCACGATTTATTAAGTTCTTACTTATTTATCCTAGGTGCGGTTAAAACCTTCGGGTACCACATCGACGCATGCTTTCAATCTCCTCTTATTTTAATGTTTGTAACATGTGGGGGATTGTTGTAATATATGTGTTACAAACAATTTTTCTTTTCAAACCTTTTTATTATCTATTTAATATTCAGCAAGTGGTTTTCTTAGAAATTATTTTTGTGACTGTTTGGTCATTAAAGACCATTTAATTTTCATACGTTTTTTACCATGAGTCATTAAACATTTTCTTTTATTGTTTATGACCGTTGGTCAGTAAATATTCCATAGGTGGTATCTCCTATGAGACTTGGGTAGGTCTCTAGAGCACTCATGAAAGCCATTTTATGGTGTAACAACAAAAGATGCAGAGTGAGTAAGGATGAGTTTAAAACTCTTAATGGGTCCATAGTCCCTACTTGTTGGGATGGGATGTTCTCTGCACACATTCTTAATGGACGCCACCTATGTGAGTGTGGAGGTGGTGCCGCTTCCTATGAAACTTTGGCAAGTTTCTAGAGCATTCATGAAACCCAGAGGCGCATGGCCTGTATAAGGCGCCAACCCGCTATAGAACAACCTTTAGAATTGTTGGAAATAATTTTGGATGGTGCACAAATTCTCATTGATATAAAATAATTACAATCTGAATATTAAAAATAAAGTAAATAAAATACAAGAGATGAAAAGTAGAGTATAGAAAGATCTCACAATGCTATAGAATCACGCAAGAGCGTTGTCCTTAAAGGTTGATTCGTGCCTCCCGAAGTGTATAACTCGGTGCGATCGGATCTCTTGACATGCAACCTCCCAGGATTAGACTATAGCGTCAACCTTCGTTAAGGACGCACTTCCAATAATGAAGAGTAATAGAACAACCCAATTATCAAAGTTGATGAGGGACTTCAAAATATTATTTGTGGGAAAAAAAAAAACAATAATATAGCATATGGCTTTATGTCATGAAACAAGTGTTTTGCAACACACTATACGGCCTTAGCCTTAGATAGAAGATAAGTGATTTTTCTTCTATCTCTCATATGCTTTCTTACCTTCAATATACTAGTGTATATATATATATATAAAAGGTCACCAATGGTTAGAACTTAGAAGCATTAAAACTATTCCATGACCAAACGATTGATAACTGTAAAACTTTTGATAATGAGCAAAAGCCATAAATCATATTTAATGACTAACGATCAAAACAATTAAAGAATTAAAACCCATGGAATATTTAATGACCAACGGTCATAAACAATAAAAGAAAGGTTTAATGACTCATGGTAAAAAATGTATGAAAATTAAATGGTCTTTAATGACCAAACAGTCACAAAAATAATTTCTAAGAAAACCACTTGCTGAATATTAAATAGATAATAAAAAGGTTTGAAAAGAAAAATTGTTTGTAACACATATATTACAACAATCCCCCACATGTTACAAACATTAAAATAAGAGGAGATTGAAAGCATGCGTCGATGTGGTACCCGAAGGTTTTAACCGCACCTAGGATAAATAAGTAAGAACTTAATGAATCGTGGTAGAGTTAAACTCTTTTAACCAAATCTACAAGTTAATCAAACTTATCACCCACATAACTTTTTTCAAAAAGAAATCAAATCAAATCAAATAAATTAAATCAAATCAATGAAAATTGGGTTGTTCTATAGCGGGTTGGCGCCTTATACAGGTCATGTGCCTCTGGGTTTCATGAGTGCTCTAGAAACTTGCCAAAGTTTCATAGGAAGCAGCACCACCTCCACACTCATATAATACCCCCAAACTTACATTTTGCTAGTCCCTTAGCAAAACAAAACTAAAAACACAAATAAAAACAAAGAACATAAATCCGCTTTCGTGGGAGAAACGATTGCATTTAGCATATGCAACAAGCCTTTTAAACCCCTAGGAATTCCCTAGTGGACGAGTGAAGTCTCGTGAGGGTTTTTCAGGATTGACACCCACAAACAATTATTGGCACTATGTTATTAATCAGACAAAGCCCTTCACACAAACACATGGTTCACAAATCATTTAGCAAATTTAACATGTTAAACATATGAACCAGATCATCAAGGCATCCAAACATCATTTCACTCAAGGTTGGAAAATTGAGACAACACGTGCTCCGTAAAGTGCAAAGTGAACTAACAACAAGATCATGGGGTTTCAATTACCCTCCAAAGACATGTATCCCAAAATTCAAAGGAAAACAATGTAATAAATACAACCAAGGCTTGTATTGAAAGATGCAATTTTTTTGTGTAGGCTGTGCAATGCTTGACTCCCTTAAGCTTCTAAATGACCTATGTAACGAGCGTTGGGCCAGTGGCTCCCAAACCAGGCAGTTTTAGGGCACTAGATGTAGAGACATCCCTAGGGCTTAATTACTCAAGTCAAAAGAGCTACGGAGTCTAAACTAGCCATACAATTTTTTGGAGTTTCTCATCTTTTGACGCGAACACTCATTGCTTGGCCAGGCAAGAGGTCCGGTTACTCAATGAAAAATTCACTTATTCTAATTTTTTGATTTTTTTTTTTTTTATTTAATAGCCAAGGTTTTCATCATCACATCGCAAACCAAGAAATCTTAAGACACACACTTCAAAGTCAAATCTCATACCCCACAGACCCTAATGCTAGTGTGCATGTGAAATATCGATCAAACAAGTGGAGTCTCTCTAATCCAACTCATGAATCAAAAACTGGGATTTCTAATGATAGGCAATGTTCAAACACGTTAAACAAACCAATGACATGTAATCCACAGTTACGATGTAAGTCGTGCCCAATCAAGAACATAGCAACAAACAAAAAGAAAAATTTTATATACATGGCAAAAACAAATATATACATGCAAAAACAAAACAAAACAAGAAAATAAACAAATAAAAGACAGACAGAATGTTTGTCCACACCCCCAAACTTAAATGACACATTGTCCCCAATGTGGCAAGAAATACATTACAGTGGGATGAGGAACCGGGATGAGCAAAGTCCAAGGCGTCCCCCAAACTTAAACATCAAAACACCTGTCAAAAACTAACAGCAATCTTTTTCTCAAAGATCAAACATCACAAAGGTTAATTGCTGTTAGAAACAAAACAAAATAAAACAAAACAAAAAGAAAATGACAAAAATTAAAGTGCGGAAAATAAAAACGAAAGAAAACCGCACCTTCCCCGCTCGTATGGGTGTCCAATCAATCCCTTCCATCCTTTCTTCTTTAGAACTAGATACCCCTCTGGAAGGATGTTCCGCCATCTTATGTAGTTGTCTTTGTTTCGAGGAATCCACTTAGGAACACGGTTCCTAGATTTATGATCTTCTGTGTGCGATTCCTCAAAGATTTCTACATAAGATGGCTCTTCGAGACATTGAAAAGATGGAACTTGATGTGAATGATATGTCTCGAGAGGGATTGTGACGAAGGAGTGAGCTTCAGTACTCACTTCCTTGTCATTGGGCCAATTTAAAATTGGCGGGGGCTCAAACTGCTCCTTCTTTTCTTCTTCTCCATTCCCAGTCCGCATCTCAGGAGCGGGATCCAATAAAGCCTTAGCTTGCTCATGTACCATGTCAAGGTCCAAATCAAACTCAAATTGAGCAAAGCTCTCTTCCAAAGGATCCTCCAGACTTGACTCTCTAAATCTCACAGCTTGCTCGAGGAACTTGTCCAGATCCAGATCATATTCAATTTCATCAAAACACTCTCCCGATGGATCCTCAAGACTAGGCTCACTAAAAGTATCAACATGATCAAGTAGCCTATCCAAGTCTAGGTCATCTCTATCTGGAGCAAAGTGTTCCATCTCAGGATCCTCTAAACTCAAATCATGCAACACTCCATCTTGCATCACTAGCCTATCGAGGTCTAGGTCACAATCATCTGAGGTGAAGCATTCTATCTTAAGTTCCTCTAAGCTACACTCACTTGCAACTTCATCTCCAATTTCCTCATTAACAAGTATGGTGGTGGTTTGGGCATTGTCAAGTGCAAACTTGTTAACTTCAGTCATGTAATGATTAATGAAAGGGCAATCATCAAACTGGTGAGAATGATGATAACAATATTCACATGACTGATGAGGTGTGTGAGTGTGAAAAAGCTGGGTATGGGCATGTCTGGCTATCATAAGTTGGTTCGCCCTCCCCTCGAAGTCATCAATATGAGCAGTAGGAAAATGTTGCACTAATGACTCTTGGGGAGGATGAACTATCTCATGACTTTGAAACTCCTCTTCCTCCATTAGGTTGAATTCAGAAACTAAATGACCAAACTGTCCTTCCAATAATGGTTCTTGTGGCGCAGGAATGGAGGGTTGACCGATTAGTTCCATGAATTCCTTAAGAGTTTCTTCCAAAGAAGATTTCTCAGGAGGATAGTCAAATGATGAATGGGAAGAAAAATGGTTGTCGAACTGCGGATAATCAGGGTGGTGCAGTTCGTCAACCTGGGGAGCAAAATTTTCCGTAGCATGAGCTTGCCACGAAAAATCAGAATAGTTGCTCCAGTCTGGGTTATAAAAATTTGAATCTGATTCAAACCCAGAACTGGAGAAACTGGTGTTCAACTGCTCATGTGAAAAATTGGAAAATTGCCCCCAATGCGGACAATTACCTATACTATGGTAAGGGCTCGAGCAGTGTGAACATGGTTCATGTGGGTGAAAATTGGTAGGATTAGGCATCCTACCGCTAGGGGAAACATTAAAATAATTGAACGGAAGACTCATGCTTCACCCAAACAGTTCAATATATCCCACATGAAACACTAACAATAAAACAAAAATAAAATACAATAAACAAAAACTAACTAAAAAAAATTAAACTAAACAAATATCTAATAAACTAACAAAAATAATAAACTAAATAAATAATCAAAAATAAACTAACTAACAAAAACTAAAAACAGCAAATAAATAAATAAACATAGGCAGAATAATAAAAAAAAATAATTAAATAAAATAAGAAAAAGAAAACAGGACACATACCTGCCTCGGGTCTGCTGCTGCAGCAGCTGAGGTGCGTTCGAACGCAGGAACGACGATCGATCGCAGCCACGCAAATGTAGCAGACTCTGCAAGTGCGTTCGAACGCAAGGGATGTGCGTTCGAACGCAGAACTGCACTGCTTGTTTGGAACAGGGGCGTGCGCTCGCACGCAGGGGCGTGTCAGGCGAGCGCAGGTACGCGACTGTGCTGGAAAAGGCCGAAGTGCGTTCGACCGCAAGAACTGCGTTCGACCGCACTGTGCCAGGCCGAAATTCCAGGGACTCGATAGAAACGAAAAACAGGAAACAAAAATGCTAAAAAAAAATTTTTTTGGATTTTATCTATACAAAAGCACGAAATAAATAAAATAAATGCACAATAAAAATAACTAGTAGAAAAATAAAATTAATCTAAGCAAGCAAAATTAATTCAAACAAAACACCGATTCCCCGGCAACGGCGCCAAAATTTGATGTACAAATTTAATTGTACTCGCCAATTGCACGAGTCGATTGTAATAGAGTGGATGTGCAAGTGCGAGTGTCGAACCCACAGAGAATCGGTTTTGCTAAAAATCAACTTTAAAATGCCTAGACTAATTCTACCTTAACCTAGTCCCAAAAGCAAACAGGTAACGTGCATAAAGTAAACTAAACTAAAAATGCATTAAAGTAAAGAAATAAAAATAACTAAAGTCTAAATTCCACCTCACCATATTTAAATACATAGTTAATTAAACATCCGTCTATCGATTAAAAGCGATGCATGTTCTAGTGTCACTCTAGTTCAAGCATGCTTAAGCCCTATGCAAGTCCTATCGTGCCTATTGAAATAATCAAACCGTTTGTCCATTTGACAAAAGACAAAACATGAACGGTTTAGGTCCAAAGGATCCAATGTGAAAGTGATTTAACACTAACTACAATGGATAAATGGACGTAACCCGAACGATGAAATGTATCCATCGGACGAAACGCAAAGACTAAACAACTACGGCACAATCGATGCAACTTTGTCACGAAATTGAATCGAAACGAACTAACATGGCAAGTAATAAACGGATTAAACGTAAAACTAACTATGAAAGCATTTAAGTAAATCTAAAGTGAAGGGAATAAGAGACTAAATAAAAGTAAAATAAAACATAAATTAAATAAACGACAATTTAGGAGGGATTTACAGTGGAAAACAGAGGGTTTTGGGCCCTAGAGGCACCTCCCAAAACGTGAGAAACAAATGATACATCGAGGTCCTATTTATAGGCTGGCGGGTCACTGAAGTGCGTTCGAACGCACTACCTGCGTTCGAACGCACTAGTTATTTGCGATCGAATGCAAGGCACGGGGTCGAGCGCAAATAACTGCTGTGGCGGCTAGGGCTGACTAGGCGTGCGTTCGAGCGCAGACCCCTTGCGTTCGAACGTAGATAACCGCTAGGGCCGGCTGTGCATGCGTACGACCGCAGCTCCTGCGTACGACCGTGAGTGCGTTCGAACTCACCAAGTGCGGTCGAACGCACTTTGGCAGGAATCAGCTTCTTCTCTTTCAGCACACTTTGCCCTTTGCTAGTCATGTTTTAATGCAATGACCTACACAGCCCAAAACACTAAAAACTATACAAAACATAAGTTATTAACACAACTAAGAGTCTAACAAACATAAGTCAAGGGGGGTCTAATAAACAATATTTGACACCGATCAGTGGCGTCCATCAAGAATGTGTACAGAGAACATCCCATCCCAACAAGTAGGGACTATGGACCCATTAAGAGTTTTAAACTCATCCTTACTCACTCTGCATCTTTTAATGTTATACCATAAAATGGCTTTCATGAGTGCTCTAGAGACCTACCCAAGTCTCATAGGAGATAACACCTATGGAATATTTAATGACCAACGGTCATAAACAATAAAAGAAAAGGTTTAATGACTCATGGTAAAAAACGTATGAAAATTAAATGGTCTTTAATGACCAAACAGTCACAAAAATAATTTCTAAGAAAACCACTTGCTGAATATTAAATAGATAATAAAAAGGTTTGAAAAGAAAAATTGTTTGTAACACATATATTACAACAATATATTTTGATGACATCCTCATCTATAGCCCCAACAAAGAGAAGCATATTCAACATGTACGGGGAGGTACTTTGTGTGCTCTAGAGGGAGAAATTTTATGCTTCACCCACAAAATGATCATTCATGAAGGATTCGGTCCTTTTTCTTGGTTATGTGGTGTCTAAGGATGGATTGGCGGTGGATGAATCCAAGGTAGCAGCTGTGAGAGATTGGACCATACCCACTACGTTACATGAAGTTAGAAGTTTTCATCAGTTGGTGTCATTTTATAGGTGTTTCATTCATAACTTTAGCACTATTATGGTGCCTATCACAGAATGCATGAAAGCAGGGAAGTTTTCGTAGAGCGAAGCGGCAACGGAGGCGTTCGGGTTGATCAAGCTTAAACTAATGACGGCCCCATTGCTTGTGCTTCTAGATTTTGAAGTCCCTTTTGAGTTACATTGTGGCGCTTCCAAAGTCGGCATTGGGGCAGTGTTAAGTCAAGGAGGGAAACCAGTGGCATTTTTTAACGAAAAGTTAAGGGGTTCAAGGCTCAACTATAGCACCTATGATGTGGAGTTTTATGCATTGGTGCAATCATTGAGGCAATGGAGTTCTTACCTAGCTTAAAATGATTTTATCTTGTACTCGGACCATGAGGCTTTGAAACACCTAGACAATCAAGATAAACTGTCGTCTCGTCATGAGAAGTGGGTTGTATATGTCCAACAATTTTCATTCACCATTAAGCACAAAGCAGGAGCATTGAACAAGGTGGAAGACACCCTCAACCGAAAGTGGACACTTTTGGTCACAATGAAAAATGAGATACTTGGCTTTGACTTTATAAAAGAATTGTTGCATACTGATTCTTTCTTTGGACCCATTGTGGAAGATGTATCTTGGGGGTAAGGAGTGACTATGGGTTATATAATAGGTTCCTCTTCAAAGGACATCAATTATGCATTCCCGATTTCAGCCTAAGGCTTAAAATCATCTAAGAGCACCATAATGAGGGACACATGGGGCTAGACAAAATGATCCTTTTGGTGGTGGAACAGTTCTATTGGCTCACCTTGCGGAATGAGGTAGACAAATTGGTGCAGTGCTGTAGAGTGTGCCAAGTATCGAAAGGAGGACCTACTAATGCAGGGTTATACATGACGCTGCCCATTCCGAAAGGTCCATGGATGAATGTGAGCATGGACTTCGTATTAGGCTACTGCGAACACAAAAAGTTAATGATTCCATCTTTGTGGTTGTTGATCATTTTTCTAAGATGGTTCATTTCATTGCTTGTAAGAAGACTACCAACACCGTGTATGTGGCACAATTGTATTTTTGTGAAGTCTATCAACTACATGGCTCGCCATTATCCATAGTCTCCGACCGCGACACGTAATTCCTTAGCCACTTTCGGCGATGCTTGTGGCAACTATTGCACACTAAGTTGGATTTTAGTAGTGCATATCACCCTCAAATAGACGGTCAAACAAAAGTGGTCAATTAGTTGTTAGGAGCTTTACTTCGGAGTTTAGTGGGAGAGCATCTCAAGGCATGGGACCAATAGTTGTACCAAGCAGAGTTTGTTTACAATCGGTCAACTAATCGAAGCACGGGTCTTAGTCCCTTCACCATCATCTATGGAGGTAACCCGCAGATGCCATTGGACCTAGCACCTCCACCTAATTTGAAGAGGACACACAACAAGGTGGAGGATCTCATTGCACAGATTCAAGAGGGCCACAAATTAACCATAAAAAATCTAAAGGAGTCAACAGCGAAATTCAAAGCAGAAGCGGATAAGAAGCGTCATCCATTGGAGCTTGAAGAAGGTGATTTCGTCTGGGCAGTGTTAACTAAAGATCGATTTCCTGTTGGAGAGTATAACAAATTAGCGGCACGCAAGATTGGTCCAGTCAAGATTGTCAAGAAGATCAATCCTAATGCGTATCAACTGAAATTGCCCATCTACATCAAAACCTCAAACGTTTTTAATGCCAAACATCTTGTGCCATTCATTGAAGACTCATCGGAAGCGGATGCAAATTCGAGGGTGAATTCTCTCCAACCTGGGGAGGATGATGTAGACCAAGATGTTTGGGAGTATATGAGGAAGAAGAGGAAAGATGTCAAGGTGGAACCACCCCGGACGATGGCAACGCATTCCTAGACCAGAGTTGCAGCAGAGGACCAAAAATCACAACTCTCTGGAATTGCGCTCAATGACCTGCAATGGAGCGCAAGATCAAGCGCATAAAATTGATCGTCTCTGTTAGAGCGACCGATGACCTATGATCGATCGCAGGATCAAGCGCATAAAATTGATCGTCTCTGTTAGAGTGACCGATGAAGACAATCGATCACACGATTGAGCGCCCATCCACTCTCGATCACACCCGTGACTGCGCTCGAGCGCACACGGGGCCTTTATATTAATTTTCTACATTTTTAGTTATTAAACACGACTTTATTTCCTTGTTTTGGTAGTATTAGGGTTTTAAAGTCCCTATTCCGTACTTCTTTAGTTTTGGGGCTATATATATATCATTATAGCCTCCAAAGAAGGGAGTTTTTGATTATTAATTGCAGTTTGCTATAATAAGAATTCTCTCGGTTGAGATTTCTTCATATTTTTCTTTAATTTACAGATAGACTTTGTATTTTAGAGAAGCATTCTCAGATCCTTGATAGACTCAAAATCTAAGAATTATTTATCATTCTTCTTGTGTTGTGTTTATTTGCTTCTGTTACATGTCAGGCTGCATCAATATGAGACCTTTCATACCATGCACTCATGCATGTGGGGCAAACAAGGCTTTATGGCAATGAAGCTTGACATGAGCAAAGCCTACGATAGGGTGGAATGGAGGTTTTTGGAGGCAATTATGGAAAGAATGGGATTTGCAAGCCAATGGATTAATTTGATAATGATGTGTGTTAGTAAAACACAATATGCTATTTTGGCAAATGGTGATGAGTGCAAAATATTGCATATTTTGGGCCCATTAACTTATATTTGTTAAATTCTTAGTTTTGTTATTTTATGATGTTTTTGGTTAGTTTTGGTGTTTTAGTGTTTTGCAGGTTCTAAGATGCATCTGTGACTAATTCCATTAATTCTGGGGCTTAAGACAGTTCGGGAAGCATTGGCAGCAAATTTGAGTCGAGCAATGATTCGCACCCAATGAGTCCTATCAAAAAGGCCATATCTAAAGTTGTAGAACTACGATTGGAGTGTTCTTGGTGCCATTGAAAAGCTAACTCAAAAATCTACAAAGTCATATTTCACAAGAATTGGCTAATTCTGAAGGTAGTGCGCTCGAGTGCACATATATTGCGATTGAGGGCACTCGTGTCCAAATTTCATGCTTGAGTGCGATCGAGCGCACTCGGCCAACCTAGCAGTGCTGAAACCCTAAAATTAGCTTATAAATACCATTTTTTTTTTTGTTGTAAACATACTGGGGGCACCATTGAGTCCTAAACTTCGACCTAGAGTTGTTCTTGAGCTTTTCAAAAGTTTTCCTTTATAAGTTTTAGTTTTGTTATGATTTAATTATGTCTTTTGTTATCATGAGAGGCTAAAACCTTCAACTAAGGTTGAAGATGAAGCCTCATCATTGATTAGTTTTATATTTCTCATGTTTCTGTTTGTACAATTCCGACTTTAATATGAAGTATTTTCGTTTCAATCCAGTTATGTGACAAAATTGTATTGATTATTTTTTATAAAATTGTTGAAGCATTGGATATTCGATGTGTTTATAAAATTGTTTAATCACTGTTATCTTCTCCCAAGTGTCTTGAATAATCTCTGGTCCGAGTAGTTTTCGCTCTCCTACTTCATCCCAGTACAATGGTGACCTACACCGTCTCCCGTATAAGGCTTCATAGGGTGCCATCTTGATGCTAGCGTGATAGCTGTTGATGTAAGCAAACTCTATCAATGGAATGTATTGAATCCAACTTCCTTTGAAGTCCACAAGACACAATCACAACATGTCTTCCAGGGTTTGAATCGTCCGTTCAGTCTGTCCGTCTGTTTGAGGGTGAAATGTTGTGCTGAAGGTTAGCTTGGTTCCTAGTGCTTCCTGTAAACTCCGCCAAAATCTAGAGGTGAATCTTGGATCACGATCCAAAACAATTGACACAGGAATTCCATGTAATTGTACGATCTCTTTAATGTAAAGCTCGGCAAGTCTGTCCATACAGTAGGTCATCTTGATGGGTAGGAAGTGTGCAGTCTTAGTTAATCGATCAACAATGACCCATACTGCATCTTGACCACTGGAAGCTCGAGGAAGGCCTGACACGAAATCCATAGAAATATGTTCCCATTTCCATTCAGGAATAGGTAAAGGTTGCAAAGGTCCTGCAGGTCTCTGATGCTCCGCCTTGACTTGCTGACACATAAGGCATTGTTCTACGTGCAGCGCGATATCCTTCTTCATTCCTTTCCACCAATAGTTTTTACGTAAATCCTGATACATCTTGGTGTTACCTGGATGGACAGTATATAGAGATTGATGCGCTTCTGACAAGATAACCCTCTTCAATTCCGCGTCATTGGGAATGCACACCCGATTGCGAAACTTTAACATCCCATCTCCAGCTACATGAAAATCCGATTGTACCCCTTTTTCCACTTCTTCACGGCTTTTAGTAATTTCATTGTCTGACAGCTGGGCGGTTCTAATTTGTTCCATTAAAGTCGGTTCCAAGGTTAGGCTACTTATGTAAGACTGGATTTCCCCCACCATCATCTCTACTCCGGCCCTCTAAAGGTCAAGGAGTAGCTCCTTTTGCATAGTGAACATGGCAGATACGCTTCCCGCTATGTTTTTTCTACTGAGGGCATCAGCAACTACATTTGCCTTCCCTGGGTGATAGTTTATCGTACAATCATAGTCTTTTAGAAGTTCTAACCAACGTCTTTGGCGCATGTTGAGCTCTTTCTGGGTGAAGAAGTATTTCAAACTTTTGTGATCCGTGTATATCTCACAACGCTCCCCGTATAAGTAGTGCCTCCATATCTTAAGAGCAAAGACTACTGCGGCAAGCTCAAGGTCATGAGTCGGATAGTTGCGTTCGTAAGTGTTCAACTATCTCGAGGCATAGGCGATTACCTTTCCTTGTTGCATTAATACACAACCCAATCCTTTGTGTGAGGCATCACTATAAATCACAAATCCATCTGATCCTGATGGGAGAGTGAGGACTGGTGCGGTGACTAAAGTTTGCTCTAATTCTTGGAAACTTTGTTCGCACTCCTCCGACCACTGGAATTTTTCGTTCTTTCTAGTGAGTCTAGTCAATGGTGCTGCCAACCGAGAAAATTCTTCAACGAATCTCCTATAATAACCAGCAAGACCCAGAAAACTTTGCACCTTATGGGCATTCGACGGCCTCACCCAATTAACTACTGCCTCCACCTTACCTGGATCCACTGCAATTCCTTCCTTGGTAACAACGTGCCCTAAGAATGCCACATTGTCCAACCAAAACTCGCATTTCTTGAACTTTGCAAAAAGCTGATGTTTCCTCAAGATGCTCAGCACTATCCGCAAATGCTCCACATGCTCCTCCTGACTCTTTGAGTATATTAAAATGTCGTCGATAAAGACCACCACACACCGATCGACATGCTCGCGAAAAATTTGATTCATCATATCCATGAAAGCTGCAGGGACATTGGTTAACCCAAAAGGCATTACTAAGAATTCATAATGGCCATACCTCGTTCGAAACGCTGTTTTATGTACATCCTTCTCCTGAATCTTAAGTTGGTGATAGCCAGAACGAAGGTCAATGTTAGAGAATACTTGTGACCCTTGGAGTTGGTCGAAGAAGTCATCAATCCTCGGCAGTGGGTATCTATTTTTGATTGTCACCTTATTTAATTCTCGATAGTCGATACATATCCTCATCGACCCATCCTTCTTCTTCACGAACAAAACGGGTGCTCCCCATGGAGAAACACTAGGGCGGATAAAACCCTTGTCCAGAAGTTCTTGTAACTGGTCCTTTAGTTCCTTAAGTTCCAGCGGTGCCATTCTGTACGGCGCCTTAGATATGGGTGCAGTGTCTAGTAGTAAGTCAATGGTGAATTCAATCTCCCTATCCGAAGGTATCCCTGGTAGCTCTTCTGGGAAAACATCCACAAATTCCTTTACTATAGGTATTTCCTCAATCCTGCATCCCAATTTTTCTTCTGTCACGCAAGCCAAGTATCCTGAACACCCACTTCTCAATAATTTGGTTGCCTGTATTGCAGATATCAACTTAAGTGTGCTAGTATTTTGATCTCCCTGAATCTTGAACTCTGCTACCCTCGGTGGTCTGAACACTATCTCCTTGCAGAAACAGTCTACACAAGCATGATACTTGGATAGCCAATCCATGCCTAAAATAACATCAAACCCGCTCATCTCAAAGACAACGAGATTCGCTCGCATGACATGGCCCTCAACCAGAATAGGACAATTCTTAACTACGGAGGTGCATAAAATTGTACTCCCTATTGGTGTAGCAACTGCTAAATTTACATCTAAGGCTTCAGACTCCAGACAACAGGCCTTAGCAAAATAATACGAAACAAACGAGTGTGTTGCTTCTGAATCAAAAAGAACAAAAGCTCTACCAGATGAAATGGGGAGAGTACCTGATACTACGCTATTTGAAGCTGCTGCATCACCTGGCGTCAAAGCATACACTCGAGCAGGTGCTGTGGTTCTTTGTCCCTCTGAGCGGTTCTGGTTGGCTTGATTGTTGGTAGGATTCCTACAATCCCTTGCAATATGTCCAGGTTTCCCACACTTGTAGCAGACTGATTGCCCGTAGAGGCAATTCCTATAATGCATCCTACCGCACTTCTGGCACGATGGGCGTTGCTTGCCCCCTCCTTTGTTATGGGATTGCTGAGGCGTATAACTCCTCCCTACTGGTTGGTTAAATCTTTTCTTATTGGCATGGTATGGTTGTCCCCCCAAATGGTTGCCTTGCGGTGCAGTTCTCTTCTTCTGATTGAAGTATTCTGAGTTGATTTTCTATGTCCGTTCAATTACCCCCGCCTTGTTGATCAAATATATCAGTATGCCAATCTCAAATCCCACAATCTGATTCATGATGCGTGGCTGTAACCCTCGTTCAAACTTTCTTGCTTTGAGCTCTTCTGTGGACACCAAGTAAGGCGCGAACCGGGAGAGTTCTATGAACTTGGCCGCGTACTCTTCCACCGTCATGGATCCTTGAACCAAATCGGTAAATTCTTGGGCCTTGGCCTGTCTAATTGTTTGGGGAAAGAATCGCTCCAAGAAAACATCCTTGAAGTCTTTCCAGGGAATTGTTACCTCTGCACCTAGACGTTTCTGGAGGTGCTCCTTCTGGGCCATCCACCATCGCTCAGCTCCTGCAGTGAGGTAGAAGGTAGCATACTTGACCCTCTGTTCTTCAGTGCAATTCATCGCCTCCATCAGCTTTTCAATTTGCAAGACCCAGTTTTCGGCAGCTATTGCATCAGGTTATCCTTCAAAAACTGGAGGGTGCTGTCGATTAAACTTTTCGAATGTACACCCTCGTGGTGCTTCGGTATGTGGTCCTCCTTCTCGCTGGTCTTTGGCTCTCATGGTGATTAATGCCACTAGCTGCGATGCCAATGTAGTCAGGGCTTCTGGTTGTTGGTTGGCAGTGGCATTTTCTTCGTTCCCAGCCGTGTTGCCCTCGGTGTGACCACTCTCGGTGTTGTTAGTACGGCTGCGAGTCGGCGGTGCCATTGTTCTATGATTGAAGAAAAATAGAAGAAACTATTAAACAATTAGAAAGTATTCCTATACTATCTACAAGTGACATTAACAGACAGACTCTACTTGGCCGGAATGTGGCTTCCCATTACCCCCATTTCTTCTATCAATAGTTCTAACTCCTAAAGTTTATAGAACCTTATAACCTTTGCTCTGATACCAAAATTGTAACATCCCTAGCCCAAAAGGGTTAGGTTTGTTAATCATCTTTCTTACTTGCAAAGATTCCATAAGGTTTATCAATTAAATAATACTATCATAAAAATAATGTATGAAACTCTAGAATATCATATCCCAAAAAAAAAACTAAAATCTTCCTGCTTAATAAAAATATGTCTCCCAAACAATAGAAGTGTTCCTTATTAAAATAAATTCAGCAATTTCTAGAAGAACTGTGCAAACGCACTTATTAGCTTAACTAATGTGAAATCATAAGAAAATTCCTAATTACACCCGCCCCCATTCCGGCCTCCTAAATCAACCTGATCATCACCTGAAACAAGAAATAAAACTGATGAGTCCAAAGGAGGCCCAGTAAATGAAATCCACAACCATAGGCAGTTTTACTTCTTGTCCCGTTTTGAAACATGGGACTCATAACTATATATATTCCCAGTATATTTTTGAATAATAAAATAGCATAAGAAACATAAAGCAGAATAAAAACATTATCATCAATAAAATTAATCA